>CM044441.1:123783713-123910029 GCA_024363595.1 Xenopus borealis | reverse complement strand
AACACCCGATGTTCGCGCGAACTAGTTCGCCGGCGAACAGTTCGCGCCATCCCTAATCACAGCACTTTGCAGAGATTGCTCACCAATTCCTATGCACTAGTTGTACAGTAAGTGCCCATGTGAGCCATACAGTATAATCCTTGTTGAATTACCAATCAGGATGTTATAGCTTGTTAAAGCAAAATTATTCAAAGAACCCACGCCAATAGCCATTATGGACATCCTTATAGAGTAATTCCAAGATTACCTAATACAAATTAGCCCTCCCAGGTCTTTTATTTTCCTTTTGTATTATACTCCCACTGTGGCCTACTGGGCTCATCTGGATCTGATTGGCTGCATTTTGTGCTTAAATTTTGGGGTTAAATGAATCAGACGTATAATAAATTATTGCATGGTTATTCCAGACAGAGTTATAAAGTAAAATAAAGCTAAGCTTAAGGTTCCTATTAGAGTGGAACTATAAAGTAGAAAAGTAAAAAGGCAAGTAGTATCTCTAATGCAAATTTGTGGAATATGTTTGTGATCATCATGCTGCAAATTCAGTCTCAATCACAGATTTTAGAACTTAGATTTTCAAGATTTATTATTACATTAGTAATGTATAAATTAATACATTCTGCCACCCACAGCCTGTCATGATTCTATAGACGGTTATTGGAGGGTTACTCAATATATGGCTTGGAAAAAGAGGGGCATATCTATATAATAGGCATTATCTGTAGCATTAAAGAAAATTAAAACAAATTAAAAAAAAATTTGAAAAATTGAAAGCTCATCAGTGGAACAATGCAGTTTTTGTTTGGGATCAACATTATTTTTGTTGTGCTAAAATTTAGTTGTGATTTTGTTTTCTGTGTTCTTGCTTTTTTTAAAATACAATCTCATCCTTCAAAGGTTTATTTATTAGGGGACATAAATATACTATATTGCCAGGCATTACCAAAAATTAAAGTCTTTTAGAGTAATGAGCATATAATGTAGTGTTGCCCTACACTGGTAAACCTAGCCTGTTTGCTTCAGAAACACTACTATAGTTCATATAAACAAGCTGATGTGTAGCAATGGTAGAAATTGAAAAAAGGCTATATGGCACAGGTTAAATAGTGGGTAGCAGATAACACCATTATGTTCTACAGAGCTTATCTGCTATCTGCCTTGTAACCTGAGCCTTTCTCATTTAAATGGCTGCCCCCATTGCTACACAGCAGCTTATTTATATAAACAATAGTAGTGTTTCTTAAGCAAACTCAGCAGTTTTACCAGTGCAGGGCAACTCTTTGAAACACTTTAATTATTTGATATTTCTGTTCCTTTAAGGACGAAATTCAATTTAGTGAGAAAACTTTTTCTGACCGAACTGGATCTGACCCTAAATAAGTTATCTTTATGAAGCTGTATATTGATTTTAGTCCACAAGGAATCCCTAGGTAAAATTTTATATTTTTACAGAAATTCTTACTTGATGCACCCTTATAAATATGCCAATTATTTTATACACCTTTTATTGCCGTTTTTCACCACTTGATAAAAAGGCTTCTATGTAGGCATGGCACAAAAAACAGAACAATGTATCACACTTTTTTAAGCTGTTCATATTTAGACATTAAATTTAGACTAAAACACTAGGGGAGCAGATTTATTAGAACTCAAAGTGGCAAATCCAGAGGGATTCCCAGCAGTTCAAACTGTTTTATGATTTAACAATTATTTCCTGAGTTTAAGGAATATTTTCCAACAGTCAGGAAGGTTTTAACAAATTGGCATTAACATTTATTAAAGCTGATTCTGCCAATTCAGCAGAATGTGATTGATTGTAGAGGGTCAGCCAGGAGCTAGTAGGGAACCTAAAAAATGGCTTTTTTCAAAATATTACAACATAAAAGTCACCTTGTTGTTCCATGCTCTGTACAAAAGTACCTAAACATGAATTCAAGAAAAGAAAATTAAAAAACAACCTGACAATAATAACAAAACAATATAATAAAAATATCAGACTCTGATGGCCTATTATATTGTGCTTTGTAAATACAAGTAAACTGAAGAACACTCAAAAACAAGTTGACATTGATCTATTTGCTGGGATAAGTAAGGAACTGGTGCTGACAGTGATAGATATTAATAGACCAATAGTTACATAAAACTAGGGCTTTATAAATCTCCCCCATCCTAAAACAACTTTCTCTGCAGCCCAAATCAATTATGGATTACCAAGTGAAACTGCTAAATTGAGAGAAATTGCTTTTTTTGACCTGTTTTAACATTAGTATAGAGGGTTCATTGAGTTACTGGATCATTTGCAGGTTATGTAAGGAGTTGTACGCTGGTATGCACCAAATTATTTCCTTATTTAATCATCTGAGTAATTTAAGTATAACAGTAATAACTGTAATATACCTAAATACATTGGAAAACCATTCTTTTAGTTTTTTTTTCCTTTAAGGAAACTTATGAAGCAAAATATAGCATTTGTTCTCAGATATTTACAAACCAAATAAAAAATATATTAACAAATATTAAATAAAATAATTTAAGAGGTTTACAGGTATGGAACCTGTTATACTTGGGACCTGGTGTTTTCAGGATAAGGGATCTTCGGTAATTTAAATCCCCATATATTTACTAAAAAATCATTTACACAAAACACACAAACACACATTTTACACTACAATACATGTAGATTTATACATACATACATTTTTGGGGGATCAGGGGGGTTTCCCACATTCACAACACTCACACATACTTGCACACGCACACACACACTCATACAACACACAATTTCCCTAGTGCACACACACATATATACACACCTACACAATTTTATAGTTTTTTTTCTTACTTCATTATGTGCTGTTTTGCCTGAAAAAAAATGTTTTATTGCCATTGCGAATAGTATATTTGCTAATTGCACTGTGCAATACCTTTTTTACTTTATTTCGGTTATTATATTGCAATTTTCGTGATTTTGGTACATTTTTAGTACATATTTAGCCATTTTCTGTAGTGATGGGAGAATGTACCGTTTCGCTTCGTCAAAAAATTCGCGAATTTCCAGCGAAATTTGATAAAAACTGTTACGTTCAGCATCGCTTTACAGTTTGGCAATTTGCAGTAGAAACACATATTTACCCATATTGGATTCTTCAGAATGTGTACTTCCTGAAAATATATGGTTTTCTAGGGTCTCTGTATGGTTAGGAGGTCTTATGTCACATAATACACATACTGGGGTGCTTATATTGCAGCAGCCAGCTCGTCAGCTGTGAAAATTCATATACACTATTGTCATTTGGGGTCTCTGTGCGCCACATAGTTTGGTATATCTATGCATATTGCCCATCAAACTGTTAAGAATACCCCTTTGCTCCTATTTAGGAAGCTTTATGCTGTTAATAATACATGGACATTACGATACTGGAAAGTTGAAGTTTTGAGGCAATTTTCAGATATTTCACCAATTTTGGGAAAGCCTTGCTACTCAGTAGTTTGGAGCAGAAAGGCATGGGTACCCATTTTAGATTCGGTAGAATGTGTGCTTTCCAAAATATATGGTTTTGGTTGGTAAACCTGTATTTTTGTGTTTTTACGCCACAAAGAAAGCAGTCAATATGTTGATTTTTCATTAGCTGAAGTTACCCACAGGACTATTTGTATGCGCTAACTTAATTTTGGGGCCTCTAAATGCCAGATACTTTGGTAAACCTACTCACAATGGGCACCAAACTGTTTAGAGGACCCCTGGCAACCATACTTAGGGTGCTTTTTCTTGGTATGTAATGATACACGGGCGATATAATGCTGGGACAAATTAATAAAATAATTATATTTTTTTTTTCTGGAGCAACAACAACTAACACTGAGATGAAGCAATTGATTGCATAGAATCTCTTGTAAATATGCAATACATTTTAATCTTGAATGTTGAGTAGTGATGGACAAAAAACGACGAGACGAAAACAACGCGACGAGCGACGCGACGAGTGTCAAAAGCGTGCCGCGACTCGTTTCGCGAATTTTTCGCCAATTCGGGAATTTTTCGGCGAAGCGAAACTGGGGAGATTCGCCCATCACTAATGTTGAGTACTAAATTTCATTTCTGAATAGTTGGGCACATTTCTATTAATAGAGGTATAGGATCTATTATCTGAAAACCCATTATCAAGAAAGCCAAATCCAAATTATGGGAAGGGAATTTTAATCAAATAATTCAAATTCTCAAAGGGGAGCTATTGCTAAAAATTTTTATATATTATAAGCTTCATCATACTGATACAAGAAGCTTTCTTAGGGCTCCTACACACGGGCGTTTTTGACCTGCACTCCCCTGCGTTGCGTTTGGCTGCGTTCAGCCGCAGGGGAGCGCAGGTCTAGACGCACCTCATTTTGTTCAATGAGGTTGTACCCACGAGACGCGTGTAAGCGCCAAACGCAGATTCAGACCCAACATGCTGCATTTTTCCTGCGTTCGGCGCTCACATGCGTTCGTGTGAGTACAGCCCCATTGAAAATAATTGAGTGCGTCTATACCTGCGCTCCCCTGCGTTTGAACGCAGAAAAACGCAACGCAGGAGAGCGCAGGTAAAAACACCCGTGTGTAGGAGCCCTTAATAAAACCAATGAAATAGTCTGCATCCTTTCTGAAATAATCAAGATTATGTTCACAATCTCTCAGCTCTCTCAGCATCTGTTTCTGAAAAAATCAAGTTTATCTTCATTATTCCTCTCTCATTATCTGTTTCTCTTCATTCTGTCTTCTTGCAGCAGTTGGGTGTCAGATATTCATTGATAATTAGATTCAATGGGGCACATACACTAAAGCGCGAAGCGTCTAATGCTAATTGGCCAGGGTGACGTCAATTCGCAACTTCGTGAATTTACTAAATTAGACGCCAGGCAAAGTTGCGCACTGACGAAGGGACGTAACTACGCTATTTCACTAAGATGAACATTTTACTGAACGTTACCTCTTGCGCTAGACTTTACTTCCCCAAGTCAGATCTGGCAAAGTTCAATACAATAGATATAATTTTTTATTTTTTTCTAAGTCCCAAAAAAACGCTAGCGTCTTTTACCTTTTGTAGGGTGATAGTCTGAAAAATAGTGAACATTTTTGGGGGGGTTACCCTCCTTCCTAACATATGGCAACTCAGCTATACAGTCGGCACATGTTTAGGTCAATAGGACAACTTTATTTTATTTATTAAAGGTTTCCTGGGCTTGTGTAGTGTAATGTATTGGCTGTAACATACACCTCTATTATACATTTAACTTTGTGCCGTATGCAAATTAGGCATCACTAGCATAAATGCGCTTTGCCTGGCAAAATAACGGTAGCGCAACTATTCGCCGCCCTGAGTGCAAATTCGCATTTTAGTGAATTTGTGACGGGCTGGCGAAAATTCACCTGGCGTAGTGCGGCGAACGCCGGCGAAGCTGTTGCTAGCGCATTTTCACGCTTTAGTAAATTTGCCCCAATATATCTCATAGATTGCATACAGTAGTCCTTGGGAACTACTTATCCCAACCCTGTATTGTAAGTTGTGGGTTGATGGAAATGTCAAGGCCCCTTATGATTTATTAAACTAAACCTCTTACATGAGTTTGGGGGGGGGGTTGAGCTCTAATATGGGATTTACAAATCATCCTATTAAGGGTTCAGTAATAAAGGAAAATTCAACCCTGTAAAAAAATGTATGTACCCCCACCTCACATAGACCCCCCCTCCCTCCTTCCCCCCAGCCTAAGTGCACCCCTCTGGGGGAAATGCCCATACTATATACTTACCCAGATTTAAGTAGCAGAGTTCCACGCATCTGACTTGGAGACCGGCATATCAGTGCATGCGCAGTTGGAGCAATTTGCCGGTTTGTGACAACTGTGCATGTGCCAAAATGGACGGAAATTGCAGATGGATGCAGGGAGTTCCGCTGCCTGAATCTGCACCGAGTGGTAAGTATAAAGTATGGGGCATTTACCCAGGGGGGCAGTTAGGCTGGCGTGAGGAGGGTCTATATGCGGTGGGGGGTATGGAATTTTTTTACAGGTTTCAGTTCTCCTTTAAGCTGGCCATAAATGCAATGATAAAGTCGTATGAAATGAAAGTTAGTATGATTTCCAGACAGTGTGTGGATGGTCCCAAATGTTTCTGTCCCACGGTGATCGTCATTTAGTTGATCGGACAGGTTAGAAAATTTCTGTTGGCTAATGACAATATCTCTGTATGTATCTGACAATATCAATGGGAAACTGTCACTACTAGTGATGGGCGAATTTATTCGCCAGGGCCGAATTCGCGGCGAATTCCCGCAATTCGCGAATCACCAGCGAAATTTCGGCAAGCAAAACTTCGCCAAAAAAACGGGTCGCGCGTCGTTTTTGAATTTCTCTAGAAATTCACAAATTTTTCGGCGAAGCGAATCGCGAGAGATTCGCCCATCACTAGTCACTACTATTAGTGAAATAGACTCCACTGGGAGAAAAAATTGTTGTGCATCAAAAATTGTTTGTTGCTCATAGATTTCAATACATTTTGGAACATTTTCTCTGTTTTGTGAATTTCCAGCGAAGTGAAACATGTCAGATTCAGCTATCACTAGTTAGACAGAGCTGCCTGTCAATTCACAGCCAGAACATTGTCTGATTTGTTCCTTTATTGGCACAAAAAAAAACACATGAAAAAAAATAAAAAAATTATTATTGACTCCAGTCCATTTGATGAAAGAAAAAAACTGTATTTGTTGAAAGCATTTGTGTGAGCAAAAATGTGAGAAAAAAGCCAATACATTTGTTTCGACAAAAAAAAAAAACAACCATTAACACAAATGCATTTGTCTCAAGAAAATAATTGCAAAACAATGCCTCCAATGTGTTTGGCAAAATGCTACCATGTACCAAAATTTTTGCAGTTTCACAAATTTTCTGCAAATATATTTCTTGCTTATTTCACCTTTACAGAAGTACCAGTTTAGTCAATGTTGAGAAATTGTTTTATTTAAAAATTCATAAAAACACCTTCTCTGTTTTCCCTAACCCAGCCCAACGTTGGAGGCTTAATCTCCCTCAGCTGGACATGGTTTCCTAAATAAATAGGGAGATTCCCTTCAATGAAATCCAATTACCCTGCCACACGCATTCCAATCAAAACCAATACGTGAACACATAGTTAAAAATTAATGATGTTCATTCAGGCGTGCTTTAAAGGGAAAAGCGTTTGCTTCCTTTGTAAGTAAGGTTTATCTTCAATTTTTTTTTCTGTACACAGATACAAGTGAAAAATAGAAATTAGGTACATACTGTAGTAGAATGCTTATATTTATAAGTGTGGGACCTACTATATCACTTGTTCCATGCTTGCAGCATTTATGACCTAATTAAAGAGTTGTTAAATTTGAATCAGTGGGGTGGCTACTTATACAGCAGACCCCAGGGTTGCGGGGAGCCTGGGTTTAGTTTCCTAAAGTCACTTTAGGAAATTAAATGTTAATATACTGTATGCTCTAAACTCATACCCCTATATTTATAAAGAAAGAAGAGGAATGAAACGTTCAGTACCAAATAGGTAAGACACCCTCCAAGTGTAGTAACATAGTAAGTTAGATTGAAAAAAGACACATGTCCATCAAGTTCAACCTTTTAACTTTTTTTTAACCTGCCTGACTGCTAGTTGATCCAGCACAAGGTAAAAACACCATCTGAAGCCTCTCCAATTTGCCTCAAAGGGGGCAAGACACTCCGAGATGTCAGATCAATACCTGGATCAACTTGTACTATGAGCTATCTTCCATAACCCTGTATTCCCTCACTTGCTAAAAAGCCATCCAACCCCTTTTTAAATTTCTCTAATGCCTGTATCACTGATTCAGCGAGAGAATCCTACATCTTCACAGCTCTCACTGTAAAAAAAAAACCCGTACGGATATTTAGGCAGAAGCTTGTTTCTTCTAATTGGAATGGGTGACCTCGTGTTAGCTGGAAAAACCTACTAGTACATAAATAAAGCATTAGAGAGATTATTATATGATCCCCTTATATATTTATACAGTTATCATATCACCCCTTAAGTGCCTCTTCTCCAGCGTGAACATTTGGCCAGTCTTTCCTCATAGCTAAGATTATCCATACCAGCTTAGTTGCCCTTCTCTGTACCCTCTCTACTACAATAATGTCCTGTTTGAGTGATGGAGACCAAAACTGTACGGCATATTCTAGATGTGGCCTAACAAGTGCTCTATAAAGTGGAAGAATGACCCCCTCCTCCCGTGACTCAGTGCCCCTTTTAATACAGCTCAAGACCTTATTTGCCCTTGATGCTGTTGACTGGCATTGCTTGCTACAGCCAAGTTTATCATCTACAAGGACTCCAAGGTCCTTTTCCATTATAGGTTTTCCTAATGCAGTCCCATTAAGTGTGTAAGTGGCTTGGATATTTTCACACAAATTTACATTTATTAACATTGAATATAAACTAGGGCATCACTGACACTACCAAAAAGTTTATGTCTTGCCCATTCAAATTCTTTATAAACAAGCTTGCTGTATGCCTCACAAAACAAATTTTATGAGGAAGGGGAAAAAAATGAAAAATTCTCTCATGGTATAGTATTTTCACAATTGAGATATTTACACCCTTGATTTGAACTTTAAAAAGAAATTAGTGTGGCAATTCCTTACATGTAAAACCTCATTTAAACCACTGGTGATAAATTAATTTTCCGTGACTTGTGTCATAAACCGTCTTACACACAGCAACTTGGTTTAATTCCCTAAACCTGTTAAGCAACACCTTTGAAATAGTGATGTTATTTCACATGAAGTAACTTAAGCATAAGGAAAGGTATTTCCACTTGCAAAATATCACAAATACCCCTGGATTCCTAATGTCTCCAGCGGCACCATGCATTCACCAGATGTGAGTTCAAAACGACAGGGTATATCTAAAACGTTCTGTGTTCACTATCTTCTCCTCCTTTGCTTAATATAGGGAGATAAAAACAGCATGTGCAGATCGCTTAAAACATAGTTTAATAAATATAGTAAAAACACACTCACAAACAATCTCTTGATTATTGCATAAAGGATTTTTGTATGTGTCCTCCGTATTGCTCTAGCTCCTTGCCATCCCTTAGAGATCCATCTGCTTGTTGAAGAGGGCACTTCTGCACTGTTGAGCATTGTCCCGCTTACGCATTTTGCCGAATAGGCGATCCCATTCAAATTTGCCCATTCAAACGTTTCAGATGTATTTTTGTTTCTATGAACTATAGTAGTGTTTCTGAAGCAACCAGATCAGTTTTAACAGCGCAGGGCAACACTACATGATATTTTCTTTACTTTAAAACACTTTAGTTTTTGTTGACAAGCGTAATATCCAAGGCTATGGTGATACTAAAATCTGCAATTATATAAATGATATGATATGAATGCTAGGTTTCATTTGGTGTTGAACTTTTTCAACCCATCTGCACATGTAACTATGTGCATATGTAATTTTTACACCAATCACTGGAAATGAAGCAAGCCCTGCCCTAACAGTTTTGAATGCAAGCTCAATGACCTGAATTTTAACATATTCGATGCAACTGTACCAAGTGCAAAGTGGTGCAAAGACACAATTACACTAGAATAGTACCAAAACTGTCCATTGTGGGTAAAAATCATGGTGAATTACATTGTAATATCAGGTTGAACACTGCACTGGAGCCTTTTACTGTGTTTTCAAACTATATAAAAACTTTAAATATATTCCCTGAGTAGAGTATGGTTCTTTACTTTGGAGACCAGCGATCGGGTTAGCCAGCAATCTACTGGCTTTGTTCCAGGCATTAGAATTTAGTATTTATTAGGGCCCGTACACACGGGCGTTTTGGATCTGCGCTCCCCTGCGTTGCGCTTGGCTGCATTCAGCCGCAGGGGAGAGCAGGTATAGACGCACCTCATTCTTTTCAATGAGGTTGTACCCACGAGATGCGTGTAAGCACCGCACGCAGGTTCAGACGCAACATGCTGCATTTTTTCTGCGTTCGGCGCCTACATGCGTTCGTGTGAGTACAGCCCCATTGAAAATAATTAAGTGCGTCTATACCTGCGCTCCCCTGCGGCTGAACGCAGCAAAACGCAGCAAAACGCAAAGCAGGGGAGCGCAGGTAAAAACGCCTGTGTCTAAGGGCCCTAATGGTAGCTGTTTAGATTCATTGAGCTGAATCTAGGTTTTGTCTGACTGCACATACATGTATAATTATCTATTGTTGCTGCTGTTGCATTTATTCTAACATTCTGGCATGCAGTATTCATACTGTGAATTTGCAAGTTGTGTATTTTTAATTTTCACTCTAAACATGCTTTTCCATTTCTTCCAGAGTACAACGGGGTCATCCATATATATTGTTAACCCAGAGTTTTTCCAACAGGATATAAAAACTAGAGGGCTCATTTACATCCACAAGTGCAGTTGTGGTCCCTGCAATTCTCCCAAAGTCAGTCGCCATTAGTGCTTGAATCAAAATCCACTATGTGCACTTATTGTTGTTGTGCTCAGATATGCTCAGTTCTTCCTCTTGACCAGGCAGCGCACGTGCACAGATGTCATTCACATGCCAAACACTGGAAATAACAGCAGACAGACTTTCTTGCAATTGCATATGATTTGCAATGAAATGCATGAGCAATTGTGACTGCAATGATGCTGGAATTCTGGGAAAACACTGCAAAAAACATGTCGCTTACACTTCGAAATAGCACTTTGCGTACTGCACTCATGGATGTAAATGAGCCCTTAGGTCTTCGAATATACATTTAATGTTGGTGGCAGTGGTATTATTTTGGGCATGATCTGAGTGTGATAATGCTTCTGTATGTGAATAAGTTATATTATTAAAACAGGGGAAAGCAACAGCTTATCTATTCTGGAGCCCTTGCTTAGTATGTCGGCATATGTAAGTTTGTTTTTTTTCTGCAAATTTCTACTAATCAATAATCAACATGGTTAGTGAAGGGCGAATCTGGGTAGTTTGGCTTTGTCGAATTTTTTGTGAATTTCCTGAGAAATATCCAACACGGTGAAAAATTAGCGAAACGCTGCCGGAGTCTCGTTTTGGATGGGCGTCCATTTTTGGATGCTGGCACACATTCATGCTGGCGTCCAAAAAAAGGGAAAATTACTATGTGGGGATACTTTTATTAATGATTATTGCTGCTTCACTTTTTCATTTTGGCTGTGGAGCAAATGTAGACACTCACCCAACTAACTTGTTGTCTGAAATAATAAATGTATGTTAACAAATGAGATCTTAGAACTTTATTTAAAAGAAACCTTTGAGATGTGCCCACTGGTATTATTATTAACATGTATTTCTAAAGCGCCAACTTATTTCGTAGCACTGGTATGACCTGATCTTTCCTTTTTATGTCAAAACTTGAATGAAAAAAGCAAGAAGCTGATTGTATTATCCCATTAGAAGCTGCAATAAGACACACATTTAGTCTGGCTGAGGTTTATGTTAAGCTCTTAATACATCAGAGATGCCAATAAATAAACCACTGGTATGTCTGTGCTGGTACTGGGGATTGATAACAACCTCATGCTAAAATAACAGAGTGTTTTCTCACTCAGAGAACTAACCAAAGAGCAAAAAGTAATATACTCAGCATCTGAATCCTGTCTAGAAGGATATTTTTTTTACAGTTTTCTACACACTGAGCTATTTGTCCCAAATGCAATACAACCATGTGAAATGCAGAGCTTACAATATGATAAATGTAACACATGTTGTATTATTAGTCAGAAAAAAAGCCCTGCCTCAATTTGTACTCATCTCTTTTTTTTCTCTCTATTTTGGGATGTACCGCTTGTTGCTTTCATAACATTTTTACGTGATTTAAGTTGTATCCTTATTCATTGAGCCAAAACTAAAAATAGTTATGCTCTCCAAAATGATGGATTTATGGGGGCAGATTCACTAAAATGTGAAGTGACTAACGCTAGCGAAAATTTGCCAGCGTGACATCATTTCATAACTTTGCTGATTTACTAACGAGCACAGGTGCCCCTTCCCTAGCAAAAGAGAGGTATGCTAGTGTTGCTTCTTACTCTAACGCCAGGCAAATTTTCACTCTGGTGAAAGTGCAGTAGTAGGCCGATTCACTAAGATGCGGATTTTACTGAATGTTACCTCTTACGCTAGACTTGCCTTCACCACCTCAGACCAGGCGAAGTGCAATACAGTAGATAGAAGTTCATCAAAAAATAGTTGAAAAAATAAAAAGTCCCAAAAAAAGGCTGCAAAAGATCGTAAATAGTTTTTGGGTTACCCAGCTTGCCCCCTACATTTCCTAAAATATGGAACATAAACTATACAGTGGGCACATGTGTAGGGCAATATAACAACTCTATTTTCTTTTATTAAGGTTTCCCGGGCTTGTGTAATGTAATGTATTTGCTGCAACATATACGTCCATTGAACTTTAACTTCCCCCAGTGTGCAAATTAGGCAACGCTAGCACAACTTCGCTTTGCTTGACGAAGTAATGCTATCTCAACTTCGCACTTTAGTTAATTAGCATTGTCTGAGCGAATTTTCGCTTGGCGAAGTACGGCGATGGCTACGAAGCGGACACTGAGGAGGTTTCACTCTTTACTGAATTTGCCCCTTAGAGTGAACCAAAATGATAATTCTCCTAACCTTTTGCTAACTGAATCTCACAGCTGTCATGTGGGCATAGCGAGAAGCCAGTTGTGCCTTTATTTTAACATGTTCTACATGTTCCTTTCATTTAAAAAATATCCATAATTTAATTTTGTAACTAAAAACTAAAGAAAATTGTAATTGCTTTGTTTTGCCTTTTTTGTTTAACCCTCTGTACATTAATCAGTGCTGTCTCATACTAAGATTAAGAGCTCTGTATGATGAGTCCCCACATTACCATAATTGTTTCTAGTATTTTAGGCTTATAAATAAGGGTACGTTCCCTGTACAAGGGGATTAATAGTGTTGAAGATTCTGATTAAAAGCCATTGTCTCTTCCTGGAGCCAAGGAAATAGGATCTGATATGAAATGAAACCTTACAAGGTAAAAACACTGCTTTAAAGGAGAACTAAACCCTAACAGGAATATGGCTAAAATGCCATATGTTATATACTGCACTTATTGCACCAGCCTAAAGTTTCAGCTTGTCAATAGCAGCAATGATCCAGGATTTAAAACTTGTCACAGGGGGTCACCATCTTGGAAAGTGTCTGCAATACTCACATGCTCAGTGGGCTCTGAGCAGCTGTTGAGAAACTAAGCTTAGGGTCCCGCACAAATTATCAAGCAGAAAATGGGGTTGGCATGCATTGTCATCCATTGATCTTCTTATTATACTATGGATCTGTTGAAAGACACCTTGTAGCTGCTATCACTGCATCTGTTTATAAGGGTTAGACCACATGGGAAGATTTCAGGGAGATTAGTTGCCTGGCGACTAATCGCTGCTTCTTTGGGGCGACTAATCCCCGTGAATTGCTTGCCCGTGTCTTGCGCCCGCTAAACTGTAAGCCACTTGCGCCTATTTCACAAGCGGCGCTAAGTCACTGAAAATTGCCTTGTGAGACAATTTCGAGCGTGTGAAATAGGCCCAGGTGACTTACAGCTTAGTGGGCACAAGACATGGGCAAGCAATTCAGCGAGATTAGTTTCTCCAAAGAAGTGGTGATTAGTCATCTGGGGACTCCCATGTGGCCTAGCCCTAACAGTGATCCCTTGGATGTTGCTCCCAGTGGCCTCAAAGCAGGTGTTTATTTTTTAAATCCAGGCTTGTAGGCAATTTTTGGTTGCATAAAAATTATAAGTATAGTAGCTCAGTAGTAGCTCAGTGGGTACATGCAAATGACTTTGAAATTGAGTTATCTGATGCTCTTACTGACTGTTCTAATTAATGGCCTGTTGATCTAGAAAATTAGTCCATAAAAGTGTTAATGCTCATATCACAGACATGCTCACCAGTATAAATGCCCCAGACCGTCAGCATAAGGAGTGAACTAGAAAAAAGGAATGAAAGACAGGTATGAATTCTGGACACAAAACAATTGTATTTATTTTACATCTTCACATAATAACAAAAATTAAGGAGCACTTAATCATAGGTTAGCTCACTACACTGTACTGAAACTATTTAGAAGAATGACAGCAATCACAATGAAAGATTATTCATCCAATCACTGTGTAAAAGAAGAGAAAGAAGTTCAGAAGTAAAAGAAGTTGGGGAGCAACACTAGCATGAAAAATGTTCTTGTGGTGCCAAAAAGGTGCTGGGATTGGCTATTTGGTAGCCCCTATGTGGATTGTCAACCTACATTGCGTCTCTGTTTGGCAGTGCACCTGGGGGCAAATTCACTAAAGTGTGGAAATTCGCTAGATTTTACGCTCAGGGAAGCAAAAAGTAGCGAAGTTGCGCTGCCGTTACTTGATCAGGCAAATCACAATAACGCTAGTGATGCCTAATTTGCATACGGCGCAAAGATTAACGTATAATAGAAGTATATGTCACAGTCACTACATTACACTACACAAGCGCAGGAAACCTTTAATAAATAAAATAAAGTTGTCCTATTGCCCTAAACATGTGTCTACTGTCTACTGTAGTTGAGTTGCCATATGTTAGGAAATGTAGGAAGGAAGGAGGGTAACCCCCCAAAAAATTACGCTATTTTTCAAATTATCACACTAAAAAAAAGTAAAAGACGCCATTGTTTTCTATCTAAAACTCCTATCTATTGCATTTAACTTCACCAGGTCTGGCGTAGTTATGTCCCTTCGTCAGTGCGCAACTTCGCCTGGTGTAAGGGTGCGAAGTTGCACTAGTCTATCTACTTCGCTAGCGAATTTTCGCTAGGGACACTGTTGCAAAGTTGTAAATTACGTCACACTGGCAAATTAGCTCTAGCGTTACACTCTTCAATCTTTAATGAATTTGCCCCCTGGTTTTTAGGAAACCAAAATTTGCCCCCCAAGCCTGAAATTTAAAAATAAGCACCTGCTTTGAGGCCACTGGGAGCAACATCCAAGGGGTTGGAAAGCAACATGTTGCTCACTAGCTACTGGTTGGGGATCACTGTTCTAAGGTATCCAATCAAATGAATTTTGATTCATTTTGATCAAATCAATAGGAATTTATATTTAATTCATCAAATGATCCTACAGAGATGGAATGGTTAGGAAGGCTATAGAAAATCTGCTGGATTCCCGATTCAGTCTTTCATAAATCTGCCCCTCAGTGAGAAACAAAGGTCAGCAGAATAAAATGTAGAAATTAGATCCAAACAACAAAGTTCATTTATGGGCAATGTCACGTATGTGCACAAGGGCTGTTCATGTCTTTATTTGCACAATTAAAAGCAGTAATCAGATATATTCCTCCCTAACCCCATGAAATAAATACATTTCGTAAAAGGAAGGTTTCTAAAGAATGAAATTTAAGGCATTTTCCAAAAATGTATTGGCAGGTTTTTCCAATTAAAAAAAAAATGATTCCACTCTTTCGGTGCAAATGTGAGTTCATGAAATGTGCCGCAAATCTTGTTTAATATAATTTTTGCATTGGCAAGGTCAGGGCATGTATAAATTGTGTAGCGGTGCCAGAGATTGTTCAGCCTACATCGGAAAGATTTATTCAGCACTGATACACAATACCGGGGGGCACACAAACACACCAACAAACAGGGTTTCACATTGGATATCTTGCAAAGGCATCTACTTCATGAGTTCTGCATTTGGATAGGAGCATGACTTTTGTTTTCTATTATCAAATCAACTGAAAGAGTGTTATCTTTTTCTATATACATTGCATGTTCTGATTTAACATTTCAAAATGCTTTCTCATGTCAATGACAATCTTAATAAAGACCAATTAGTTCCACAAGGCACTTTGTGATGCACAGCCCTCTGGCCTGATTGCGGTGAATGGTGGGTATTTCCTGTCTTTAAGTCCACATATGGATTGAGTAAGGCAGTGGCATAGAGACTACTGTTTTCCCTTACTACATCTTCATTTCATTTTTCCTCCCCTTTTTTTTGTTCGCAGTCTAAGCCTCCCTTTTATTTTTCCTGGCTCTGCTGTGAAAATACTGAACAATGTTTTTTTGGCTTGCGGTTTTATTTAAGGTTGTGCCAAGGAAACTGTTTGCAAAGGAGTGTGGCAAAACTTATTTTGCATTGATTCTTATCATCTATGTTCAATCACACCTACTGACCAGGCCGTATAAAAATAACAAGATGTTCACGCTGGTCGTGGAAGTAACAGCTGTTTATGTGATAGGGCATAACTTCAATGCAATTTATTTGTGTATGTGAAATCTGTCTTGAAAATTATACACAGTTCTTGGGTTAAATAGTGTAATAAAATGTGCTATTGTATGTGTATAGTACAGTTATGGGACCTGTTATCAAGAATGCTCAGGGATTTTCCAGATAAGGAGTTTTTATAATTTGGATCTCTATACCTTAAGTCTGCTAAAAAATCATTTAAGCATTAAGTAAACCCACTAGGATTATTTTGCTTCCAATATGGATTGATTATATCTTAGTTAGGATCAAGTACAAGATATTGTTTTATTATCACAAAGTAAAAGGAAATTTAAAAATGCTTTTTCATTATATTGGAGTCTACTGGAGTCTATTAAGTTAAGTAGTGAGGTTCAGAGGCTCCTTTAGGGGCTTTTTGTTGCACCAATGTTTCAATATATATGATTTGGTAGGACAGAATGTTAAAATGTAATTTTCTATGGTCTCCACAGTGTAACAGACAAGCAGAGCTGATACTATAATATAAGGGGGGATTGCAATTGTGCCCAAATTTTTAGTCATTGGAGGCTGTAGAAATTGTAGCATGTGCTAGAACATTGCTGAGTAGGTAATAGTTTTCTCTGAGCAAAATATTTTCCAAGGGACAAGCAGGGTTAACCTAAACCTCATTGCCCCATACCTTCTTCTAGCAAGTCAGTATTACTGGCACCCACTTTCTATAGCTTTTCCGGGCACCACTACCATTATGCTTAAATTCTTTTACAGTAATAAAAATATAATATAGCTTGCCCTGCACTAACAAAACTGCTTCAGAAACACTACTATTGTTTATATAAATAAGCTGTTGTGCAGCAATGGTGGCAGCCATTCAAAATTCTGTAGAACATAATGATGTTAGCTCTTATCCACTATTAAACCTGTGCTATATAGCCTTTTTTCAATTTCTGCCATTGCTACACGGCAACTTGTTTATATGAACTATAGTAGTGTTTCTGAAGCAAACACATCAGTTTTACCAGTGCAGGGCAACGCTACATGATATTTTCATTACTTTAAAACAGTTTAAGTTTTTGGTGTTACTCTTCCTTTAAGATGCCAACACCACATGTTCATTAAAGGACAAGGAAAGGCAAAGAAATAAAATCCAATTTTTACTTTCTTTAATGAAAAATAAATCTATCTCCAATATACTTTAATTAAAAAATGTGTACCGTTTTTATAAGAAACCTGACTGTATGCAGTGAAATTCTCCCTTCATTTAGTGCTGTGGATAGGAATGGTCAGACGGTCCCTAACTTCTGGCAGGGAAACAATCATACTTATGAACAGCAGGGGGAGCCATGCAGAACTCAAGCAGCTTTGTTTTTATCATTTATGACGATCCCTAGGAAGCCCAGACCACACTGAGCATGTGTATGTAGTCTAGTCTTGCAAAGATGTATAACAAAGTTACAAGATGACAGCCCCCCTGTGGCCAACTTTGAAAGCATAAATCATTTGTTTGATTAGGCTTGTGGTGCAGTAAGTTCATGTTTATGTTTAGTATACAAAATACACAATTTCTAGCCTTATTCTATTTAAGACTTTCCTTGCCCTTTTAAAAGGATTACCATCTCATTCTAGGTCCATGGTTTTACTCCTCTCTGCACCTTGTTCCTTTCTTTTCAGTTCTAGAAATGCGGCAAAAAGGCCACATCATTTGTTTGCATGTTATCAAATAAATAGGACCTTGCCGGCCTCACCCCAATGCAATTTCAAAGCCTGAATTCCATAAGAGATCGCTACTATGCTCTGCCATTCCTCACTAAAGACTTGAGCTCAGCATTATGTCATTATATACACCATTGAGTATTAGACTGCCTCTACCTACAGAGAGGATGCCCCAAAATCTGCTACCAGCTGGAGCTCCATCTCCCACCATGAGAAAAGTTCAGCAGCCCTGCTTCCACTCCTGAATCTGCAGTGTGTCAATAATAGGAAATCCAAGCAGTCTGTCAAGTAGCAAAAGCAGTAGTAGCGTCTCTATCAATCAAACCACCATACAGTAACAAGAGAGAACCTCCTTTCTCCTTCTAAAATTTCCTGTGCAGTACTCTGGCAAGGTCCTACCACTGCTGAGACAAATAAAACTATATATCCACTGTTTTGATCCAGAGGAAGGCAAAAAACCCAACATGAAGCCAGTGCCAGTTATACCTCAAGAGGGAAAAAGTTCTTTCCTGACCCCAATGGCAATTGGAAACATTCCCTGGAGCAAGCATTTGACATTTATTCAACATGAATAATACCATGGTGACTCTCATGTTTATACTTTATATTGGAACCAAAACCATAATATAATAGTGACTTCAGGAAAACATCCACATTCAATTATTAATAGATAATATAATAACAAAGAAAAGAAAATCCTGACATTCCACAAAATATGCAAAAAAAGGGGGAACATGGTAAAACTGCAGTGAGATAGTGGGGCAGTGGGAGAGATTTGTTGGGAGAAAGGGTCCTTGATGTGACAATGAGGGTGCTTGTGGTTACAGACCCAGTAGGCCATGGACAGCCCAGTCAGGGGCAGCACAGTGGGAAGCATTACAGCCCTGCAGCACTAGGGTTCTAGATTAAATCCCAGCAAGAGCACTGCACAGCGTTTGTAGGTTTCCTTTGGGCTTCTGATAAAACTGACCAGTGTTGTGACATTACACTGTAAGTTCCTCTATTGAAGGACACAAAATCTCTGTAAAGTACTGCAGAATATGTAGCCTCTAGAATAACTATTTAATATGGGACACAACAAGAAAAGTAGAAATTAAAAATTGATTTTTTTTTTTATACAGTTTTGTTCATGTCTGTTCTGACACAAAACAGAGAACGCTATCTATAATATTCATAACCATTTTTTGAGGTTAAAGTCCCTTTGTTTCTGGAAAAGACTGTTAGAGTGGATGTGACAAAATGTTGTTACAAGGAAATCATATTCTTGCAAATGAAAAGCACCATTATTTGAGAGTGTCTGGTAAGTGTGTGGTGGATGTAAAAGTGTATAAAGCATGGATAGATTTCTTTCCTGCTAGAAAGTGGAGGTAGGGGAATATATTTTTACATCATCTGCAGCACAAAAACATAAAACGAATATATTGATCCAAGATATCATAAAAGCAAAAGGCCTGAACAGCCACTCATTTATTTAAATTAAGAAAAGATGGTTTAATAGTTGTTTATGGTGGACTTGCAGCAAGATGATGTAGCTTTATGTGGACCTTTCAAACATACATGAGGGGAAGTGTTATTTGTATTGTTAAATTTACATTAAGCTCACCTCAATTGCATCATCTGCAAAATAGACCTTGGGATAATGGAATTTAGGGAGGAAATTGCAACCTTCTTCAGAAGTCTGCAGTATAATGGAGAAACCTAATTAATTTAACTTGCTAGTCTTCCATAATGGACGCACTTTATGATATCCACAGATGGCGCTTGAATTAACTATGTTCTTTATCCCGGCCAACATCTTTCTGAACTGAGTTGTGGAGGAGAAATTTTGTTTATGGAGTGGCTGATGGAAGATATATTGTTTAGGAAATAAAAGTGTGCTTTGTATACATACTAATAGCTTCAAAGGTTGGCTTTGTTTTCTTAGATATTGCAATATCTCCTGATTGTGTTGTGGCATTGTGTAAAATCAATATTTCCTGAATTAAAACTATTAAAATAATAGGAACACCAGAGAATAATAAAAAGTAGTGTAGCCTTATTCTGCTGCTGCAGGTAATCTAGCCCTGCTTTTCTTCCTTGTGGCGCTACAGGATTCCTGTATCTACACTTTTATTTGGTGTGCCTCCACCCAGGCTCAGGATAGACTGGGCTGTGCTACCCCTCCCTTGGAACATGCTTGATTCTCAATCACACATGCAGAAGGAAGGTTGATGGGTTTATTTGCAGCACATTGTACCTTCAAAGGAGAATTCAACTGTGTAAGAAAAAAAACACACCCAGACACCCCAGGTTGACCCCCCTCCCTCCTCCCCCCAGCCTAACTGCCCACCAGGGGAAATGCCCCATACTTTATATTTACCCCCTGTTTTGCTCTTCAGAGCCCTGACCATAACCCCCCCCCCTTCCTTTCTTTCCGGGGGGTTCCCTACTGACTTTACTTTTTTTTCTATGGGGCCCTAAAGCACCTTGCTTTCATTTTGCTGCTTCTCTCTCACAGCAGTACTTCCTGTGAAGGCCTAACTTCCTGTCAGCTCTCATGGGTGGGACTCCCCCTTCTTGCACAGTAAAAAAAGAATACAAAGCTCCTCTACAGTAGTCAGGGTTGGACTGAGCGATGGGTCACCAGTGAACCCCCCCTAACACAGACCCGCACCCATCTATGGCCCACTCTGCCCCCTGATCTTGTTCCCCTCCAGCCCAAATGAAGCCACAGCTACAGAAGTTACAACAACCTTGTGGTGTTGGCATCCTTATATGTACTGTATTTCCAGTAGGGTTGCCACCTTTTCTGAAACAAAAAAACCATAAATAAATATTTATCTTTTTTTCCCTATTCATAACATTGGGATACCTGCCAGGCGGCAACCCTAATTTTCAGTAAGGAGTTTATATGTTTTCTCCGCTCGCCTGAGTTGGTATTTTTCAGGTACTTTGGTTTCCTCCCAAACTCAAAAAAGAGAATTGCTTAGCTGTAGGGTTGCTACCTTGCTCGGTCTTGCAGACTGGGCAAGGGGTGGGCCCAATGACATAGGGGGTGGGGCTGAATACCTCGGGGGGCATCAGGGGGTGGGGCTATGACGTGGCCTTCGCCGATTGGCTGCTGTCACCCCGACAACCATCCCGAAAACTGGGCTGTCCGGGTGAAAACCAGACAGGTGGCAACCCTACTTAGCTGGCTGCTAACTAACTTGGCCACGTGTATATGTGTGTGTAGATTGGGCAGGTACTGGTGTGACATACATAAGAGTAATAATTCTGCAGTAAAAACACTTCTGCTTCAGAAGGGGGCAATTAAAAAGTATGTTTAACATCAGATGCAGCAGTTTTGCCATAGGTTTAAATCCAGTAGGAAACTTCAACTGCATCTGGCTCGATGTTCTGTGGCACTGACAGGCATAGATACATTCTAACAGGGTGGAACTAGGAATAGGTATAATAGGTATTTGTCTAGGGAGCACTAGTGGGCAGGTGATAGGTATGTACTCCTTCTGCATGCCTACACCTGGTTCTGATCCTTCTGCAACCTAGTAGGCAGGGGGGCAGTGGGAGTGGGTGGATTTCTTGCTGACAATTGGGAGGGGGTTGCTGGTGAAAAGTGTTGGGGGGGGTAATCAGGGATAACGGTTTGCCTTGGGGGTTATTGCCTTATGGCCCAGCACTACCTTCCAGTGCTCACACAGGGTGGATCTAATTACAAAAGTTGTGCATTTTTGGCTCAAATCTGCTTTTTATCAGTTTCAGTGTATGCCAAAGGTTTTGTCACTGGCATATTTATTCCTGTGGAGAAACCACCACATGGAAAATTAGTGTAATGGTTCCAGAGTAACAATATGTTTACACAGTGCTTTACAAACGTTAGTTATCATTTACTACCTCAGTGGGTCTAAGAAGGATCACTATAGCATTCACATACCCGTTCCACTTATGTCAGTTTCATGTGAAGCTAGTAACCTACCTGCCTGAGTGTGGTGGGAACCACGCAGATTTGAGTTAAAAATACATTTCATGAAGACCAGGTCAGAATTAAACTCAGGGCCCGAGTGCTGCAAGATAGCATTACACAGAGTTATATTATGTACATTTACTTAGCAAGACTAACGTGATTTCATCTCTAATTGAAAATCAACCATACTCCTTTTTTATACCTGAAACTGCTAACTTTACTTTTAAATAATGATATGCATTTCAGCAGTCTTGTTCAATACAAATGAGTTAGTGCAAATACAATGTTCAATTGTATATATTAATACAACATGGTTGAGTTCTTGAATGAAAATATTCATTTTGTCTGCCAAACATGAATAATTCACATTCTTTTCAAAACCATAGCAAAAAGACCCCTGCTCGCCACTCTTGGGTTTTTCGTGTGTGTTTAGCTCTCTTGCCTTTGAAGACTGGATTTTTCATTTTTCATGCGGTGCCAGAGGTCACCCAACAAACACCGAGTGCCTGTTAAATCCATGTCTCGGATGTTTAAAACAAGTTCCAGTTTGGTTTCACTTTTATGCAAATGGTCAACATTTTTGTGTAAATGAATAGGGATTAACCCAGTCATTCCTTGGGCAGAACCTTCAATAGGATTTAACCACCTTTCATTTGAACAACCTGCTCATTGTTAAATATTTCATATTAAAAAACAATTAGATGATGGGTTACATGCTCAGTGGAGTTGCATGCTGTGTAAATGATTATACACATATGGGAGTAGTTATCCAGAAACCCATTATCCATAAAGTTCCAAACTATGGAAAGGCCATCTCCTATAAAGTCAATTTTGATTAAGTATTTCAAAAGTTTATGATTTCCTTTTTCTCTGTAAAAAGTCATCTTTTTTTAGGCAAAAAAATCCTATTGGGTTTAATGAATTTTAGTAGATGTATGGTATGGAGATCCACATTACAGAAAGACTCCTTATCCAGAAAAACCCAGTTCCCCAGCATTTTGGATAATAGATTCAACATCTGACATTTAAACATTATATAAACCTGATAGAATTATTTTTCCACCATTATCAATACCCTACTTTTTCTAGAAGAATTCTAGTGTGTCCTAACCTGATGGACTAGTGGAATACAAAACACAGCTTTAGGACCTGTTATCCAGAATGCTTGGGACTTGGAGTTTTCCTGATATTAGGTATCTCCACAATTTAGCTCTTCATACCTTAAGTCTAAGAGAAAATCATTTAAATATTAAGGGGGTTATTAACTAAAATCTGAATTTTTCTCATATTTTATTAAAAAAAAACTCCCATGCCCAATTTTAGCTTATGTATTAATATAAAAACTATTTGGAACCGTATTGAGAAAAAAATCAAGCTAAAATTCGTATCGTACCAGTTTTTCTGGCTTTTTTTGGGCAAAAACCCAGTGCAGACCACAATAACTTCATATTGGCATAGATACTTCTCCCATTGACTTATACAAGACCTCAACATGTCTGACATGGTTTCTGGCAAAAAAAATCTTGATCAAAAAAATCAAGATTTAATTAATAACCCCCTAAATAAACCCAATAAACTAATTTTACCTTCAATAAGGATTTGTTTAGGTCAAGTACAATGTACTGTTTTATTATCACAGATAAAAAGGAAATAATTTGTAAAAATCAGTTGGAGACTATGGGAGACAACGTTTCCATAATTTAGAGCTTTGTGGTTACCTGTAGCGCTTAAGACAGGTGTGTTAACTGTCACTGGTGGCCCACCCATAATTACTGAAATTTAAAATTGAAAATATCTTCTTTTAAGAAATACATAAGCTGATCTGACAGTGGGGGCTGCAGTTATGGAATCATAACAACTTTCCACTGTGAGGAAGCAATGCAGGTATGGAATGATAATTAGAATTCTTCCCTGTCTCCTGATAAGGAGCAGTCAGAACATTTGGCAGAGCAGTGAAGTGCATGCAGTTGGCGGTCACTGATGGTAATGTTAGGCAGAAGATATTTCTGGATGCTCCGTTCCATCATTGCTTATGAAAGGCTTGATTCAATTAGGTGTTCTACTTTTTTTCCTGATGTGCATTGGGGTGGTGCAGTACGGAGGAGAATACGCACATTGTGCTACATTATTATGCCACTTCAAGACGGAATTTTTGAGGAAGATAAGCACAATTTACAGTATGAGACACAGACATCCAAAATGAATTAGCTGCATTTTTAAAAAGTGCAAATTATAAACTGGAAATAATTAGTCTTTTTTTCCAGATCATTCATTTTTAATGTTTTTTTTTTTAACTCACTTGCAAGCCAGAAAAGAACATGTGTGTTCCTTACAATTAGGGCTGCCACCTTTTTTTGAAAAAAAAAATACCGGCCTTCCTATATATTTCTCTTTTTTGCCTATTAATAACATTGGGATCAACCATCAAAAATACCAGCCAGGTGGCAACCCTACTTACAATGTGAATACCTGCCACCAACAACACACATGCAGCTGCTGGATTAGGCACAACATTCCTTAAAGGGGTTGTTCACCTTTGAGTTAACTTGTAGTATAATGTAGAGCGTGATATTCCGAGACAATTTGCAATTGGTTTTCATTTTTTATTGTTTGTGGTTTTATAGTTATTTAGCTTTTTATTCCACAGCTCTCTAGTTTGCAGCGTCAGCAATTTGGTTTCTAGGGAACAAATTACCCAAGCAACCCTGCATTGATTTGAATAAGAGACTGGAATATGAATAGGAGAGGGACTGAATAGAAAGATTAGTAATAAAAAGTGGCAATAAAAATAAATCTGTAGCCTTACAGAGCATTTGTTTTTAAATGGTGTCAGTGACCCCCATTTGAAAGCTGCAAAGAAACAGAAGAAAATTGCAAATCATTAAAAAACTATGAAAAATAAATAATGAAGACCAATTGAAATGTTTCTTAGAATTTGCCCTTCTACAATATACTAAAAGTTAACTTGAAGGTGAATATTTTACCATAAAATTAAAATACAAAGGGAAAACTATCTTCTTAAGCAGTTTACATTTGGTCTTCTTTTTGCTTTCAATAATGATAATTGGCCTTTGACCTTGGCTCCTGTGCTAATTAGAAATGTACAGCGTTAAACCCACAATATCCAATAACACATCTGTCAGTCCAAGTGCAAATGTAGAAGCAAGGCCGTCCCATGATTTGACATAATCCTGCTTGTAAGTCACAACGTCTCATGGTAATCCAAAGCAGGTTCCACAAGTCTATTCACAGTGCAGAGCTAAGGTTATACATCATAGCTTCTTATGAGCCATAGCATTAATTCTTCCTTTAATTAGTACCAAGATAAAGCAAAATAACAATGACCAGAATTTCAGTTAAGATTACAAAATAATTCATTTTAAGGCATGACGTTTACGAAGAACTTCACATTTTTGACTTTAGAGTCATAGGAAGCTCTAGCATTGTTGTAGCTCTAGCATTGCTGACTTATCATAAACTTCATGCTGTTAAGAAATCAATACACAGTCCTGACCAACAATTGCAGATATTGCAGCTATTTGCTTTAGCACATATCCAAAAAAGCCTGGCTCATAGTTGGAAGATTTGCACTTATGGTGACTCTGGGTCTACATAGAGCAGATTTTGGTGGATATACGGTAGATGGATTATGGGACCAAGTATAAACAATAGCTTTCATGAGCAGAGCAGAATCAGCAAACTAGTAGCATCTCCATTAAGCAAGAGAGAGAGAAATTCATGCAACAAGAATAAAATAATAATTTTTCCTCCTAAAGTGAATAGGACTTGTGGGTATTGCTTTAATAAGGAAAAATTTATGGTTTTTCTTGCTTCTTAAGTTAAAAAAGGCAGACAGGGAAACTGAAGCTACTTTATGTTTGGTCCTTGCAAGGTAGATAATTACCAGTTTACAAACACTGTCCTAACACCCTTTGTTGTGATTGTTTTGTTAGCAGGAGTCCATTATGCAGGGGGAGTGCCTATGCTATGGTAATATAATTATCTACCTTATCTAGTTTGAGAAATAACAAAAAATGTTGCTATTTCGGGATAATAATACAGTACACAGAAAAAGTATATTCGGCACAATCCTTATTCGTTATATTCATGTTGATCAAAGGGATATACAATATGTATACATATACTGCCCCTTTTATATTCAATCACCAAAATGAGATGGAAAAGTAAACTAAAAGAGCCTTTAAGTACAGGTATGAGATCTATTATATGGAATGATTGGGGACCTGTGGATCACCATACATTATGTCTATTTATAATATTTAAACATTATATAAACCCAATATATTTTGCCACCATTATTGATACCCTACGTTTTCTAGAAGAATACTACTGTGTTCCCTACTCTGATGGACTACTGGAATACAAAGTAAAGGTATAGGACCTGTTATCCAGGATGCTCGGGACCAGGGGTTTTCCAGGTTAATGGATCTTTCTGTAATTTGGATCATGTAAACATTAGATAAACCCGATGGTCTTACTGGTCTTACTTCTGATAAAGATCAATTATATCTTAGTTGGGATCAAAGATAAGTTATGTGGGCATAGGTTTAATCTCCAGTTATTAAAAGCACACATTTTATTTGAGAAATCTGAGTTCTGCATTTTATTTTACACATGCTCTGTTTTTTATTGTATTTGGAATATATGAACCAATGTTTTGCTTTTCATGGTAGTTTCCTTTTAAAAGCTCTAGAAGTGGAGAACCCAGGTTTTTATTAGCCTCCCCAAACACCAAGCTAAACTTCCTCCCACAACTCTCAGGAAATAAACTCTTTCAATGTTGCAGAATTTCTGGTAATGAAATGAATGAAATGAAAAATGTTTCAAACACACATGGCTTCACACTTCAGGGGATTAACACAGAAGCCAAGCTGAAGCCACACATTTGAAGCTGAAAGCGGATTGGTCTATACAAAAATATTCAAGAATCAAGAATTTACAATCGAGTGTGGATAACCAGGTCAAAATAAACCAACCTAAAAAACATTTTTTAATAACCTCCAAAAGTGCCAGGTGATTTTTTACATATACAGTTTTGGGATCCATTATCTGGAAACCCATTGTCCAGGTAGCTCTGAATTACGAGATGGCCATCTTCCATAGACCCTATTTTAATCAAACAATTCAAATTTTTAAAAATGATTTCCTTTTTCCTCTGTAATAATAAAATGGTATCTTGTACTAAGATATAATTAACCCTTATTGGAAGCAAAATAATCCAATTGGGTTCAATTGATGCTTAAAAGATTTATTTAGTAGATTTAAAGCATAGAGATTTAAATTACAAAAAGGTCCCAGGCATTTTGGATAACTGGTCCCATGCCTGTACAGATAAAATGTACCCATCTATCCAATAAAAATCACAAAAGTATTGGCCAAAGTTTCAGTAGTTACTGTAGTTCAGCAGTTCAATAGTTATAGTATATTGTGGTAGCAAGTGTTTCATAGAAAATGTAAACCCTTTCCTATCAGTGACAGACTGGGCTGGCAGGACACTGGAAAAAATCCTGGTGGGCCCTGCCAACCCTGACCTGATCCCCACCTACCCTCCGCCTTCACTCTTCAGCTGCCCCCCCTCCCCCGATCGGCAAAACTAAAGTGTAAATGGGCTGGAGGTGAGTTGCGAGGGGGGGCCCAGAGGGGGTATGGGGGCCCTGGGGTAGCAGCTCCGGTGGGTCTTGCACACCTCAGTCCGACCTTGATTACTATTAACTGAACAAACCTTAATATGTTTTGGGGATAAAAAATATTTATTTTCTTAATAAGCTTAGAGGGAGAGTGAATACAGTAGAACCCCCCATTTCATGTTTTACACGGGATGTGGAAAAAGTGGTGAAACATTCTGAAAAATGTAAAATCAGGGAAATGTATTATGCAGTATATTTACACATGGCATAACATGAGAGAAAAATCAAGGGACGTAAAATCGGGGTTTGCACTTTATTTATTTTCTTATAACAGCTAGATGCACTGACCTTAATTTGAATGGCATAGCCATATAACATATATTTACATAAAAAGTATTTGTCCTGCATGCAATATATACAATTTAAATCAGCATGTCTGAATACAAAATATTTTTCTGTAAGAAAATTGTTATATAAGAGAGAATCTACAGAATGTGCCTGTAAATGAGGTTGCAAACATCACATTGAATTGTTTATTGCAGGTCCCCCCTGTGCATATTTATGCTTCCCTGGAAACAGTTGTAACACGCTGCCTCATATCATAACACCATCTGCCAAACCCATGTTTTTCCAAACTGCTCACAACACACTCAGGGCTTCTTTGCAGCCGTGAATCCCCTTCCATTGTAATCTGCCCAATTTACACGTTTCTTCCTGCTAATAACATAGTGAATACCCCTAGGGTTTGCAGTGGTTGCTCTGCCAAACCTGCATACACAATCCAGAAGATGCTAATGACTTCACGGTTTCCTTGATCAGAGAAGATTGCATCCACCATGTTTGGTCACTGAAAGAATAAAATATAGTGAAATGGTGAAAAGATGGCAGTGAAGTCACCAGCCAATAAGTAAGAAAGATAACGGGATATTGTGAGATCAGTAGATGCAAGCATGATGTCTCCTGTTTCTTCAGTCAATCATGAACTATTTTCCTTTCTAGTTTCTCTGGATCTTTTTTTCCCCCAACTCTTCCTTTTCCTTCTTCATTTGTAGAACTCTCTTTTCTTCTTTGTTATTTCCGAGATCCAGTCTCCTTCTCCCATATTTCTTCTGTATTAAAGCTCCCTACTTTCAACCATTTGTTCTCCTTTGCAGTTTTCCAGATCACTAATCTGATATTTTTTCCCACACCCAAGAGCTCATTGAAATCAGAACGATCGTTTCCCTTCTACATTCCTGCCCCACTGGCTGGGGATGTATCCTGAGCTGTGACACTTGATCGCAGCCATTGGCCTAGACATCTGTGCTATTTTCTCTTTGATCAGTTGGAGTGGGGAAGCAGAGCCTGTTGATCCCAGGAACAATACTGACTGGTTACTTAGGTTTTATTTGATTTCCTTTCTCAGACTCAACCACAACAAGTAGAGCTCATAACCTTATTCTGTGTTTTCCATTCATGCCACATGCACATTCATTTGTCACATCTCCATACTGTCATCATCATCTCCTGCACTTTACAGTAATATCCTTACTGCAAACTAACAAATAGGAGCAATTGTGATCCCTGTTTCAGTCATTCATTCATTCTCCCCAGCCATCATGAAAACAATCTTTGCAGTGTCATAGAGGGGCCCTGCGCACTGCATAACAATGGGGGCCTCATATTGAGAAAAAAATCTAAACTCAGGGATTTTGTCACTGGGAACCAGACAATATCACAGCAATACTCTATTTCTGAACTACAACCACCCATGGCTCCTCGTCATGTTTATTTATTACACAATGGCTTTTTTGTTGTTGTTTTAAGTACTTTTTTTATAATCGGCATACACCTGTAGATCTGGCTACATTTTTTGGCCAGATATCTGTCAGGGAGGGAGAAGGACCTATACTAATGCAGATATGTTGGTGAGTTTTTGCCATTATATACAGTATCTACAGTATCTATCTATTAATCTATCTATCTATCTATGCTGTATATATAGGTATGGAACCTGTTATCCAGAATGCTTGTAACCTGGACTTTGAGTCTACTAGGAAATCATTAAACATTAAATGCGCCCAATATTCTTATTTTGTCTCCAATAAGGATTTCTAATTGTAGAAATTGGAGGCACTCATGGATATAAGTATTATATATATATATTATATAAGTGAATTTATTAAACTTCTCACATGTTCCCCCACATCATGATACTAAGGGGCCGATTTACTAAATTCACGTGAAGGATTCGAAGTTCGATCGAATTCGATCGAATTTCGAACGTAGGATTTCTTGGTTTGGTCAAATATGTGAATTTTGGCATATACGATTATCGAATAGGGGATGGTTGAACGATCGAATACATTCGAATAGAGTCGAATGGACGAATATTCGATCATTCGATCATTCGACCAGTGAAGGATTTAAATTTTTAAGTTTATTCAATTGCCTACTTCACCAGATTGGACCTACTGAATTGCAATAGAAGCCTATGGGAGCACTCCCATAGGCTTCTGAGACTAAGTCCTGATCAAATAGGATTCGTACGATCGAAGTGTTCGATTGTTCGAATCATAGGAATCATTCGAACGATCGAATGATTTCTTCGTTCAGTCGAATGATTTATTCGACTGATCGAATAGATTTATATTCGATCGTCGAATGATCGAATATCGAATAAAAGGTAGACTAAAACTATTCGATTAGCATTCGAAGATCGAATGCTGATCGAATATCGAGTAGAAACAAAATTTTTGGGGAATAATAGCAAATTTGCCACTTACTGTATATCGGTAAGTGCGTCCAATTTCTACAATTATTTAGGTAAACCTTGGGAGATGCACCTGAAATTTGACTTACTATTGGGTGAGTGCTGATATATATAGTTGCAGAATAACTGGGTGCAACAGTTTAGTAATTACTAGTGGCATATTTTTATTGAGGGGCTGATTTACTAAAGGTCGAATTTCAAAGTAGAAAATACTTTGAAATTTGACCATCAAATTAAATAAAAATTTTCACCGAATTTTGCATTCCTGCGATCGAAGAAAAAATCGTTCAATCTAACAATAAAATCCTTTGTATAGAATGATTCGATGGATTTTAGAATACGATCGAAGGATTTTTCTTTGATAAAATAAAACTTAGAAAAATGGTCTAGCAGGCCCCTATACTAACATAGCACTTCAGCAGCTTTTATTTGGCGAAGTAAAAAAATCGAAGGATTGTTAAAGAGACAGTACTTCGAATTTTGAAGTCGAAGGATTTTACTATTCGATCATTTGAATGGTCTAAATTTTTCAAAAATTTTTTTGCATTTGATGATTCACTTCGACTCTTAGTAAATCAGCCCCTGAATAATAAGAATGCTTTTTATTGAATATTAAGAATATTTTAAGACCCATAGCTGACTTGGTTTACAACCCTCTTTGCTGGAAATTGCTAAAGTCTTCCAGGGGATTCTGGTAGTTGTAGTTCAATGGCTAGAGGTTGGACAGCCACAATGAAAAGTGTTATTGACATATTCTTGTTTAACTACAATATAAACCAAAGTTTCTGTCCTTTCCTAGAAAGGCGATAAATCTGTGAGTCACATTAGTCTTTAGTTTCTCCTCAGCACAAAACTACTTGCCTGTGGGGTCCTTCACATAGAAGGAAGATCTGCCCCACAAAAAATAGCTATGCCTGCTCTTGATTCAAGTTACCACATTAAAAAGCATTCTGTGCTCCAGTTTGCCATAAAATCCTTTATTTTGTTATTAAGCAAAAGGGCTAATCGAAGACTTTTGACAGAACACCTAACGAGGAAAGATTAATGAACAGTCGTCTTAAACATAACACTGCCATAGCCACAGGCTTTCTGGTGCCCAGACACTATGCCGAGAGGGATCTGACATACATGCAAGCTCCCCAAATGGTTGTTTTGGATCTATGCCATGTTACGGAACACAATGTAAGCATATACTTGTAAACACATTCATGATCCTGCCAGCCATGTTTCTATGCATTTATACCTCTGTTCCAAATAAATATTGTGTTTCTCAGATGCATTTGCATTTGAAACCTGACATGTGTGCTGCTCTCCACTTCTTCGCACAAAAACTTCATTCACATTTTGTAGTGGTACAAGATAGACATATCATTGTAACTCAACAACAACAGTACCCAGATAATCAACATTCATAAAGTTCTCTGAGGTAATGACCTGAACTGCACCTCCACATATGTACATGCTGGCACAATGCTTATAAATAAAGGCAGCATATAGTGTGGCATTTGTTGGCACAAAGTCGGGAAATGCGGAAAAATCAGCGAAATGCATTGAAGTAAATTTTGACACTCGTGACAACTATTATAAGAGCACCTACTTTGTCCAAAAGTCAATGGGTGTCTGAATAATTTAGCGAAAATTTTTATGCATGGGCCTATTCTGCTGCTGGCACATTTTTACAAATTTATTTGCTGGCGGCGAAAAAAGAAAATATCACTAGTGATAAATATCACAATGCCAAATCTCTTATTCTAGTTGAGGCCTCCTACAATGACTCTTCCTTAGAAAACTGGAATTATCAGATCACAAGGGAACCCAGACATCCCAAAAGCCTCAAACAGGGGAGGATTAATCTCATGGAACCAAAGCTGGGGTCTAGGTTGTCTCTCCCTTTTGAAAGCTAATGGCGGGGGAGGACTAAGCCCAGTGGATGAGGGTTGTATTCATGACCCTGTTTGACCATTTCCCAATTACCTCAAACCACACATCCTAGATGTTACCCATGCCACCATCTAGATTCCTATGAAGGGAGCAGAGCTCAAGCAGGTGATAATGTTGATTTTCAAAAAAATCATTGCATCCAGTTCTTAAAATATACATACAACATTTTGTCACAATGTTTATTTGTTGTTGACAACCAATTAGTTTGGTAGAAATGTCAGGATAGGCAGCTTAACAATTATAAAAATATACCCAAATATCAGGCTTCCTCCTTTGCCTGGGTGTTGTTCTTATGAAAATTCCATTGGCGTCAGTTGGAATTTAGTTTCTAGCGCCAAATGCAGTGGAGTTAATAGGTGTATATTCTATGCTTTGTTTACATGCCAAATGCTATTGAGCCAATAGGTGGGTTTTCTCACATTTCTTGCAATTTTTTTCCCAACAAAATTCAGGGTGATGTTCTAGCCCAGACTCATGGAAATGATCGCCACTCAGGAAACCGTGAATTATGTCATGAATCAGGAAAAAAAAATTCTCATGCCTATACCCTGATACCCCATCCTTGTGTATGTATGTATTTATCTATAACTTTATTTGTAAATATACACAGTACACAGAGCTTATATAAGGACATTAAGCTTAAGTGCTATGTGGTAAGAGACATAGAAGAAGGAGGCACCTGCCCTGTAGAGCTTTCAGCCTAAGGGGCAGGTTTGAAAGGTTTTTTGAAAAGTTGTATTTTTTGGTCAAAACTTGTGTTTTCAGGTTAAAAAAAAAACATGAATTGTTTGAGTTAAAAAAAAATCAAGATTTATTATACCCCAAACCTGAAAATACACAATCTAAAACCTGTCAAGGTAACGTAGAAGTCAATGGAAGACGTCCCTTGAACCATTTGAAGAGATTAACAGACTGCTTGTTGTTCAAGTTTTTTTCAGAGGATTTCACTCGAAAACTTAAATTGATTCCAGTGATTCAAGTTTTTTTCAGCCGAAAACTTGATCAATTCAAGTTTTCAGGTTGCAAGAATGGAACTTGCAGAATCGTGTTTTTCTCATTCAAATGTTTTTATTTAAATAAGAAACCATTCAAGTTTCTTTTTCATTCGAGGTAAAAAAAAAAAACTCTAACACTTGACCTTTGATAAATAACCTCCTAAGTGTAAAGAGACTGTGCAGGTAGCACAAGGCTGACTGGATGAACTTTGCTGCTCTCTTCATACTGAAAACACAGGATGAAAAAAAAGGAGAATTAGACCCTGTGACTGGGCCAAGAAGAGTATGGCATGCAGTCTTGTCCTTTGTGTACTTTTCTGGCCATATGCTTTTGATTCAAAAAGGAGGAATTGGATATTTAAAAATAAATATTCATTTTGAAATCCATTATGGTGCCTTCTCTAATAAAACATTTTGTTTGTATAGGTTTACAAAATAAGGTCCTGTAAACCATTATTATTAGTGATGAGCGAATCTGTCTCACAAAACGACTTTTTTGATGCAGTAAATTTTTCCACTGTGAATTTTATAACCAGACCCATTCAGTAGAGACACTAAAGATTAAGACTTAAGTAGGAGAAATCCCATCATAACTGTCCTTAATCTTTGGTCTTGATGGAACACTGAACAGACACACAAAGTGGTCAATACCAAAACTCCATTGAGACAAGAGTTGGGTTTTAGCTGGTAGGAGATTCAGGGGAAATTGCAGATGAGACACCCAAGAACAACGGGCCATAAAACAGCTGCATCCCCTATAATCATGACACTGCTGTGGTTTCATAATACAGACAAAATAATAAAGATATTAAAGATAATCAAATATATTGCTTGTATATACTGTGTATACTGTGTGTAGCCTCAGGGGTCTCATAATTCAAGCATTAAATTAGCCTTGGCCAGTTGTGTTATTCAGTTGTGCTTAAAATGAAAAGACAATGATACATTCTAAGTATCCAGTTGCAAGCAGTTATATATATATATATATATATATATATATATATATATATATATATATACAGTAGAACCCCCATTTTACGTTTTTAAGGGGACCAGAAAAAAAATTATGTAAAATCCGGGAAACTTAAAATCAGGGAAATGTGCTATGCATAATATATATGTGGGATCACAAAACAACAATGTAAAATGAGGGATAACTAAAATGGGGGTTCCACTGTTTTTATACCTGAATCTGTATATACAGAAACTGCTACAGTATATTGGTATTTTTTTCTCTTTTTCAGCTTCTTAATTTTTAATATGTCTGTTTTTTGTTAAAACAAAGACATTAATTTTGCATTAATCCAATATGCTGTGAAAGATGCCTTATTTATGAAACTACTATACAGGTATGGGACCTGTTATGCTCAGGGCCTGTGGTTTTCCAGATAATAGATCTTTCTGTAATTTGGATCTTCATCACTTAAATCTACTAGAAAATCATGTAAACAGATAAAACCAATAGACTGGTTTTGCTTCCAATTAATTATATCTTAGTTGGGATCAAGGACAAGTCGTGTGGGTGTAGTTTTAATTCATCTCCAGTTATTAAAAGCAAACATTTTATGTGAGTTCTGCATTTTTTTTATGCTCTGTTTTTTTATGATATTTGAAATATATGAACCAATGTTTTGCTTTTCATGGTAGTTTCCTTTTAAAAGCTCTAGGAGTGGAGAACCCAGGGTTTTATTAGCCTCCCCAAACACGGAGCTAAACTTCCTCCCACAACTCTCAGGAAATAAAATCTTTCAGTGTTGCAGAATTCCTGGTAATAAAAGGAAAAATAAAGTCATTGATTTGGTAATTAGCATTAATCTAATAAATTAGATTAGTTGTGAAAGATGCCCTTATTGATTAAACATTTATACAGGTATGGGACCTGTTATCTAGAACACTCTTTCCATAATTTGGATCTTTGTACATTTAGGAGACGATTTACGAAATTCACGTGAAATGATCGAAGTTCGATCGAATACCGATCGTACGAATTTTTCGTGAAATATATATAAAATATATATTAAATTTGGCCTCTTCGATCGTCGAATATTGAATAGTTCGAATGATCGGATATTCGATAATTCGAGCATTCGATGATCGAAGGGTTCAAAATTTTTTATTTATTCAACTGCCTACTTCGCCAGATTGAACCTACCGAATTGTAATAGAAGCCTATGGGAAGCTCCCCATAGGCTTCTGAGGCTAAGTCCTGCTCGAATACCATTCGTACGATCGTAGTGTTCAATCGTTCGAATCGTACAAATCTCAAAGAAATGTCATGATTTTTTTGTGAAATCAAACAATCAGTATCTGATCGTATGAATTCCTCGAGAAATCGTATTGCAAGCAAAATGATAGCCTAAAACAATTCGATAAGCATTCAATGGTCGAATACTTATCGAATTGCGAATTTGGTTGAGTTAATTTCCGGGAATAATAGTAAATTTGCCCCAAACTCTACTAGAAAATAATGTTAAAATTAAATAAACCAAATAGGCTGATTTTGCTTCCAATAAGAATTAATGATATCTTAGTTGGGATCACATGCAAGGTAATGTTTTATTACCACAGAGAAATAGAAAATCGATTTTTAAAGGTTTGGAGCTTTCTGGATAATGGGTTTCACAATCCCATGCCTGTACAAGGATCTGTACAGACTGCAGTCTTTCTGAGAATACATTTTTTTATTTTATCTGAATATTTGCTTATTCACCCAACTCAGAGTTGTTTTAAGCAAAGAAAACAGTTCTAATCAGTCCCACTACAGCCCAGTTTTGTTGAGTTTTTGGTTAACAAGGCCAAGGTCGTGGATTTGAATAGTCGAATAGTAAAATCCTTCGACTTCGAAAATTGAAATACTGTCTCTTTAAAAGAAAATTAGAATTCAATACTTCGCCAAATTAAACCTGCCGACCTGCTATGTTAGCCTATGGGGACCTTCCAGTGCATTTTTCTAAGTCTTTTGACATTGAATAAAAATCATTCGATCGATTGCTTATGATGTCATCTAACTTCCATTATAGGTTTAAACTTAAGGAAAATTCCAGGTACTTCCAGTCGTGCACTTTTAAGTTAGAAGATATTATATCTAATAACTGAAGGCTTTACCATAAACATTACAATGGGAGGATCGTTCCTATTTTACAATTTTCAAAAATATAAACAAAGCTGCAAAAATTTACTTTTAGGAGGTTTAATGTTGTTACATATGGTACAGTATAGATGAATGGCTAATAAACATGGTGCTGTCCTTATTCACATTCATGTGCATGTCATAATCATAAAGTTCAGGCATTTTTTGATAAGAATTTGTTGATTTCAAAATTCTAATTTAAATCCGAGATTTATCATCCCCCTACCCTTGAATTCGAAATGTTCACCTAAAACTTGCCGAGTTCAAATAGAAGTCAATGGCAGAGGTCTGCTGATCTGAAGAAGTTAATAGCCTTCCTGACATTCTAGGTTTTTTTTGGAGAAAAACTTGTTTCAAATTGTGTTCATATTCGATTAGTTTTTGGGTTGGTAAAATTTGTTTGAATTTTAGATGTTCAAGTTTTTTCTTAAATAAGATACCTTTCGAGTTGAAAGGTCTTTCGAGGGCATTCACGTTCATGGTAAAAAAAACTCTAACATTCAATCTTTGATCAAACAACCACCTAGGGGTACATTTACTAAGGTTCAAAGTGAAAATTCGAATTAAATTCGAATTTCAAAAATTCGAATTTCAAAGTAATTTTTAGCTACTTTGACTATTGAATAGCCCAAAATTCGATTCGAATTAGAAAATTTTAATTTCAAAGTACTGCCATTTATCCTATGGGGGACCTCCTGGAACCTTTATTTTTTTCAAAGTATTGGAAATTTGAAGGATTTTGCCCAAAATCATTCAAATCAAACGGTGCATTTGAACGATTCGAACAATCGAAAATGGATCTATTTGGTCCATTTTCGATGGAAAATGCCCTTAAAAAAATGTGATGCTCAAATTTGGAAGTTTTTTAACCTTGAAATTCGATCCTTAGTAAATCTGCCCCCTAATGTCACTGTCCTACAATTGTCTCTATATTTTCATGTTTTTTTGGTCTCATTTAGAATTAATGGAAGAATGTGACTCTCGCTGGTGTGCAACTTTTTTTTCTCAGAAAAAACATGAGCATTATTGTTGCTATTTTCCTTGCCCCTAGCATTTTTTTTCTCAACCTTGAAAATTAGCAAACAGACCTCTAAGTGTGCACCTAAACAGGAATAAACAGACAACAGATGAGAATATTCATGAACTAGAATAGTAGCATACTTCCAAGAAGCTACAGAGCCATAGAAGACTCTGCTAATATATAGAAGCGCTGGAAATATGAGTACCATGTAGTCATCCTTATGATCATTTGGTCCCAAAGCTAATAAAGAATTCAGAGCCTTGGTTCAGTTTTTCCTCATTTCAGTTCACAAGATGATCTAGCCAATTTGGAAAGAATATCATATAGCTGCATTACTTCAGTAAATAGTCCCTAAGCCAAACCATAAACAGTCAAGACCTTCTTTGCCTTGGTTTTGACTTGTTTCGTCTTTTTCCTCCGGGTTTGATTATATTTCTGGAGAAGCTTTGGCTTAATCTTGGAACAACAGAAGGAAATCAGGTTTTTCCCATCTTGTTGCTCATGAATGCTATATGTATGACCCTGTCAAAGCTCAACAGCTTTTCCAAAGAGATTAACTGTTATTTCTATTCATCAAGATATTCCTCATGGTATAATTATTGTTTGTACTTAACTTTCCCTATGGGATCACTGTTACTTAAATGCAATTTCAGTTCCTCTAGCAGTGCCCAGTTCAATAGCTAATTGTGCTGCTATGCAACCATGCAATTGATCTATGCATTTGTGCATTAACATTTGAGGGATTCTCTGAATGACCAGGCATTGCTAACACAGTGACAACACCTCACACAAGCACACAATTAGCATTGCCTTGCATGGTGACAATAAAAGACATGACACAGTAAGTCATGCCCTAACCACCTGCTTTCTTTTCTTCCAGCTCTGAGCAATTATTAGTGAAGATAATTTATCAAATAAAAATTGGGGTTAGGATCCAGATCCAGATTCATAATTTGGCAGTTAGCATTATCTTGAAGACTCAGACCCTTCTCAGAAGCCGTGTAAAAACATATCAGTAATGTTCACAATATAATTATCCTTCTTCTCTTTGGCTATTCTTGTGCTTCCAAAAAGAAATTCTTGTTTTTTTTTGTTTCTAAAATCCACAGTTCTGTATCCATCATTGCTGCGTCTATCACACAAGACCTACCATTAAAGATTGTATTTGAATTGCCAAAGCTTGATCAGTTTTGGCATTTACTTTGTGCATTTCTATCCTTGCAAACAGATCTAAGGGCCATGACATGTGGATTATTCAGGGATAATATTGGGAAATAAAATAACCTTCTTCACTTGTTAAGTATTTCCCATGCTTATCCTGAATTGGAAACTCACATGAATTTATTTTTAACTGCAACTGCAGTTGTGATTTCATGGAAAAGGGTTCAATCTTTGCATGAATTCATGCCATTCGTTAAATATATTTGGGTGCAGAGCCTTTGCATATTAAAATATCAGACATATCAGGTGCATCACCCCCTTGAAGTCTCAAGTACAAGGTACTGTTTAATTATTACAGAGAAAAGGGAAATCATTAATTAACATTTTGAATATATGGATAAAATTAAGTCTATGAGAGATGGCCTTTCCGTAATTCTGAGTGTTCTGGATAATGGGTTTCTGGATAACGGATCCAATACCTGTATTCATAATTGCAGTTTGCACTTGAGGACTTGCTTTTACTAATCATTACATCAATTCAATGGCATGAAAGAAACTAAATGAAAGACACACTGACTTATTCTACAGAAAAAAAGTAGAGTTTTCAACAAAAAAAATTTTAACATGTATTTTTAGAAAGGCTAATAGCACACTGGACATTTTCTATAAATACAAATTTGAACCAACTCTTGCCACCAGTCCTGGATTCAATAAGAGCCACTGACACCTCTAGCCCTGGGTTTTCTTGGCCCAAAACAAACACTATAACATTTCAGCTCAAGAACCATCAGCAATTATGTTATGAGAACTAATGGCAATTCCCTGATAAGTCAGTTGGAGGTAGAGATGGTTTAGGGATCCTCTCAACTGGATAAATTATGTCAGTGTAGAAACATCCTTGTGCAAACTCTATAGTTTACAACAATAAGTTTATAAGACGAACCTATGCAGATTAAGGGGTATAGGGCCAAATCAAGGGCCCAATGAAGTCCTTGCCCTAAAAAAACAGTTTGCATTGAGCTGATGCTTTTATTTATTCTATGTTCTGTTACTGTTAAAGATTTGCCTTTTGTTTAGCGTGTCATTAGTAATTTCTGCTAATATGATTGGCACAATCTAATCAAGATCTCTTAGAAAATCCCCATGAACTCATCCTTGGGCAACATTTTTCCCTAAGTGTGTATTATTGCATTACACTACACTAACGAGTCGCTAACTGCTACAGATGTTTATGTGAAATGTAATTAACATGCTGCCAGTTTGGGTTCTATATAGACACAATCAATATTTATTTGTTTAAAAACAAATATGCTTTCTCTGTATGAAGACTTGCTGCTGATTTATTATCTATATAAATTGAATGAATGTATTTTTTAACCAAATGATAAAGTTTGGGCTTCTTAACTCTACAAGGAATACCTATAAATCCAGCCATTCGTTGTCTAGATATTTTACATGTATGTAAAGTTTTTATCACTATTGTTATGCTAATTTGGGCCATATTAGACTAAAAGGAATAAGGAATGTAGGGTGTAGCGAAACTACAACTCCATAGGCTACTATGCATAAAAATAAAATAAAGGACACCAGGAGGTTCTTGCAGCAAACTACAAAAACTAACCCATTTTTGGCCACCCCCTGTGCCATAGGTTATACATCACATTTTTCTTACCAATGCAGGTCCTGCTGGGTATTACCTTTCATGTCAGTGCCTCCACCTAATGGGATTCGGGAATACACCTGCGGGTGGCCCCATTAGGAAAACATTCAAACACATAAAGTACTGTGCAACAAATAACTTTATGTAAGAGAATGGCAACATAAAATACATTTGCATATTCATTGACCCACTACCCTGGATTGTATGCAGTCCAAATTCTAGCCCTCTGTGCCAGGCAAAGTCCCGCAACTCCTTTGGCAGACAAAGAGTCTTAGTCCCGTTTCCCCAAAATACCACAATTGTCCCCAGGTAGTGCTACCTGCACCAAATACCTTTATCAATGGACAAGGTACATACTCCCACGTGGCAGGCACCAACAAAGCCTGTGTCATAAACTGAGGACATGCTGGATCCTTTCTTTTTCTACACTCCCTTTGGCACAACTCACCCTGGGGATTCACTCAGATGGGTAGGCTCATCCAGAGCTGGGCAGTCATCCACAGTGATGAAATCCATTCAGTGAAGAACATGCTTGCTTTATCCTCATGACATAGCTTCCAGCACCGTCCATAGTGTGAGCACATAAAGTCCTCCTCAAAAGGCATCCAAGATCTGAACCTGCATAGTTAAGCTTACCAGGCATTGGAGTACCCTGCCTCAGGCTTGGCCTACATAGCCTGCAGCTCAAAATCACTCTCTCCTCAATTAAGTAGTATTCATTGAGCACATAGCTCTCCTATTTGAAAAGGTTGTGCAGCAGCAACACCTTGTGACACCCTCTGGTATCTGCCAGCCATGCTGCACAGTGACAAGGCTCCAGCCCCTGCCAAAACTCTAGGAGACCCTGCAGCTACACAGGCAGAGGCAGAGGAAAAGACAGTACACCGTGATGACACCATGTGGCTGCAGCTAGGATTGATATCAAATAATGAGAAAACCCACCATTTGCTTACAAATGGGAATTATAATTAAACGTCAACCCCCTGATGTTCATAAGTATGATTGTTTCCCTGAGGGACTGTCTGACAATTCCTATCCACAGAAGTAAATGAAGGGAGAATTTCACTGCATACAGTCAGGTTTATTAAAAAAAAAGTTACACATTTTTTAATTAAAGTATGTTGGACATAGGTTTCTTTTTCACCATTAATGGTGTGAAACTGTTTAACTGTACTGCTCCCCCTTCCCCTTTTTTCCTTTCTATATCCTCCCTTTTCTTTCCTAATTGGTGAAAACACAAACTAAACATTGAATTGAAAAAAAAAAGTACAAATGCTAAATTATGCTGAACAATGTGTTAAAAAATGTGAATAAAAACCTCTAAAAATGCCTTATTTATTAAGAGATCCAAATACAAAACCACAAATGCATAGAAATGAAGAAAAGAATACAAAAACCCCAAAACCTCATCCTCCTGTAAGATTTTTTTGCAATTACAAACAAAAACCCCAGAAAAAAACACTAAACACTCAAAGAAAGATTTTACAACTGGAACATTTCAGCTCCCATTGACTGCTACATGACATTCTCGTCAGCTTTTAGATGGAGAAGTTTTGTAGCAGAGTTTTTTTGTGGTTTAAATACAATAAACACAATTTTTAGAGCTAAAAAGTTAGATTTGGAACATGATTACATTTGCCCCTAAATGCCAAAAACTTAAGACGAAACTAAATAAAAATTGTAAATGGAAAAATATTGCATAAATAGAAGCAAACATTTAAATTTTATGATTGAATGGTTTTCACTTGACATTTATTACATTGTGAAATTAAACTGAACATTTTTAAGACCTGCTTAAAGGTGGATTTTTTTAATTGTTTTTATTAAGGTTTTTATAAGCATGTCATACAACATTATATCTTTGGGTTTCATGTATCTGTCATCTTTTTTTCTGACAGTATGTATGTTGTATAAATGTATTACATTTAAAGAAAAAGGAATACTTTTTTGAATTTGTGCATATTTAATTTTATTCTGCTGGTAAAGCTGTTATTATATGTATATATTTATATGTGCTTGGATCACTGGACAATAGAAAAATGCATTAATAGAACAAACAGGGGTCAACACAATAATAATTGACATAAATTCCAAATACAGTTGCATTTAGTGATGGGCGAATTTATTCGCCAGGGCCGAATTCGCAGCGAATTCCCGCGATTCGCCGCTGGCGTCAAAAGCATCCCGCGACTCGTTTCGCGAATTTTTCGGCGAAGCGAATCGTGGGAGATTTGCCCATCACTAGTTACATTCAAGATGAAATGCTTAGTGTTAAAAAGATTCCACAGGATACTATACCTATACTTTGCCAAAACTCCATAAAGACCTTGTATGGCCCACAGGGCACCCAATTGTTGCAGGGGTGGACTTAACTCTGTAATCACTGGCTACTTTTTTTTTTACATTTACATTTTTATACATTTTTACAACCCATAGTTCAATCAGGCAAATCTTTCTTGAGAGATACCACTCATTTCCTTAATGTAGGTTAAATCAATAGTGATAGGCGAATTCCCCCTGAATTGGTGAGGCACCTCCTCTTTTGGCCTAGGCACATCTAGAGGCAGCGTCCAGATCAAAGTGGCCAGACATACAGACAGGTTGGTATCATCAGGACTAGCTAGAGGATAGTAGTGGCAAGCCAGTTCACTCAATGAGTAGAAGTTAGAGAGGGCTAGCATGTTGTCCCAATGAGTGACTAGGTGGGGGGTTGAGCCCCTGAGGCAATTGTGTAAAAGTGTTCAAGATGTGAGTGTGTAGGTTTAGTTAGAGGGGACCTACAGTGGAAATTGGGCACTGTATGTGCGGTTATGGCAGAGAAAGGGGTGAGGGGGAGGACCTCCCTGGAACTGCTGAGGATACGCCTGGCCCGTACAGCAGCCCTGGAGGCTTTGGTGAAATATGCTCCAGCTGTTTGTGCGTCTGAGAGAAGTGCAAAGAAAAAGGAGAGAATTTGCAGAAGTATTATGCAAGTATCATCCTTTGTTAGCAACCAGAGCACTGGAGGGGAGTGTGTTTGAGTTCTTCACACTTGTGTGAAGCAAAGGACCTGTATATGTATTTTACTGTATTTTACAGTAATTGTTGTCCACCAGCAGACGGACATCTTTACATGCAATTTGCATTCTTGCTGCACAGACACTAACGTAAAAGTCTGTTGGTTTTCAAACAACAGAACAAAATATCGGAAGAAAATGTAACTAACAACCTCCCCAATTTTGTAGGCAACTAGGAAAAAAGAGGGTTAAAATGCTTTGTACTATGCGACGGTAGCATGGAGAAGTCCCTGGGTTCCCCTTGTCATTTCAATAAATTGTTCAGGCTTAGAAAATCTTTGATGAAAAAGTGAAGAAAAGAAGTGTCTCTGGGTGGTATTATATATGCTAACATAAAAATTAAAGACTAAATGAAATTGCTTTTTTTTATTACAAATAGACTTACTATTTCTTTTAATTAATTTTAGACATAAATGATTGGGGTTTTTTTGAGGATACAGAAAGGCAAGTAGACTGCTTATGAGCATTTAATCACAGTGAAATGAAAAACAGATGTTCATTGTTCATTTTCATAGACGGCCCATTGTAAAAGAGGAATACCTGGTATTATAATATATTAGTACAAGAAAAACGAATATTGTTCATTGTTTACCTTAGCAAGTTTACCTGGAAAAATACATAAGTAAAGTTGACCACACAAGGCTGCAAACTTGGCCATTCTTGAGAGAGTTGGCTTATAGGCCCATGTATAAGGTCAAGAAAAAGGGTTCTCTGACTGATATCTGATTGGGGCTGGAAATTCCAACAGGTGTCGACCAAATGTAGCCTTTTGCTGACGGGTCTACACTAGTTCCTGTGTCATCCGATCTTTGCATTGGGCCATAATGATTGGTTTTGCCTAGTTAGTTCTTGCCCACTAACTTCAAAGCATTTGGCTTCAGAAAATATGGAAATTACTTTCAGTGCATTCATCCTCATTCAGTGCTTTTTGACTCCAATGCATTTGGCTCAAAAATTGTGAAAATAAAATGATCATTGATTCCAATGCATTTGCCACAAGGAAAAAATGCATTTGGAGACATTTCTGTTATATTTCATGAATTTATCTGAGGTTTGCAAATTTTTTACATATTTTTGCAATTGTTTTGGCAAAGCATGGCAGTTTTTCTCACCACTAGTTCCAAGGCCCACACTGTTTTTATAACTTCTGTCCTTTAAGGCAGAACTAATAATGCTCTTCCTTCCATGTTTTTCCTTCCAAGTTAAAGGGATACTGTCATTGAAAAAATGTTTTTTTTCAAAATGCATCAGTTAATAGTGCTGCTCCATTAGAATTCTGCACTGAAATCCAATTCTCAAAAGAGCAAACAGATTTTTTTTGAAATTTGACACGTGGCTCGACATATTGTCAGTTTCCCAGCTGCCCCCAATCATGTGACTTGATAAACATCAGTCACTATTTCCTGCTGTATTTCAAGTGGGAATATCACCCCCTCACTTTCCCCCCAGCAGCCTAAGAACAGAACAATTGGAAGGTAACCAGATAGTAGCTCTCTGACACAAGATAACAGCTGTCTGGTAGATCTAACAACAGGAAGTACAGGTCCCACTATGACACATTCAGTTACATTGAGTAGGAGAAACAACAGCCTGCAAGAAAGCAGAAAGTGCTGGCTGTTTCTGAAATCACATGACCAGGCAAAATGACCTGAGATGGCTGCCTACACATCAAAATTACAACTGAAAAAATACACTTGCTGGTTCAGGAATTACATTTTATATTGTAGAGTGAATTATTTTCAGTGAAATTTAGAAATAAAAACCATGACAAATCATTACAGAATCCCTTTTACTTAGCCCTGTTCCTGTCTGCAGATTTGCACATGTTTGTACTTGAATCCCATTCAAGTTTATAACACATTTTTCTTTAGATAACAAAAGCAGAGGGATAATCTCGATGCAAAGGTTATAACCTCCTATTCTAGCCCTAGATGATGAAAAATGAAATTTTACCCACTCCTTCAATAATGACTCCAGTTGGGAGAAAATGTTAAAATAATGGGTATAGATGAGATCATAGCACAGACCATGTTTATCTTCTTTATTTGGATGATGATTCTGAAGTTACTCACTATAGGTATACAAACTGTTTTCCAGAATGCTCTGGCATGAGAGAATTATTTAAACATGAAATTAACCCAATAGGCTCCAATAAGGATTAATTATATCTTCATTTGGATCAAGTACAAGGTACTGTTTTATTATTACACAGAGAAGTTTATAAAAATCGTGATTATTTGGATGAAATTATGTCCATGGGAGATGTTCTTTCCATAAATTGGGAAGGAGATAACATATCTCCAGATAATGGATCCTATACCTGTATTAATTGTTCATTCAATCTGTTATATACAATTTTTTGTGATACTTGACTTCTTATCAAATATTGAACTGCTGGAGCAGTTCTCCCCAAATGATCTCAAAAGCTGCTCCAAATGTAAATACGAGAGAGGTTAATTTTGTTGTTCATAATTTTTAAAATATGCTCCACAGTTAGAAAAACCATGCAGTGGAAAATATTATTATATATATATATATATATATGTAACTTGGAGTTTTCTGCATTTTTAAAATAGCTATTCACATCAAGAATTAATATATCACTATATTGTTTCCACTTGATCTCTTGTCTATTTTTCTTGTTATTATTTTGTGTTGTTTAAATGTGCTTTGTAAGCACCAGTAGAAGTTATCATTGATCTGTCTGTGCCTCCATCTCTTAGGGCTTTGTTAAATAATGCATGCACCCTTGTGAATTATCTTTCTAAGCATGCTCAGGCCATTAACCAAATATAGTAACAGCAGTATCTTTCAGCCTCTTGAAACCCATTGGCTTTTATTTAATTAAATTATCCCATTATGAAAAAGTCTATAACGAGATTAAAATTAATTATTTATCGGACACTTATTTGCACTAGGGACTTTATCAATTATTCAAGGCAGCACTAAACATTTTTCAATCCATCACCTTTCTTTTTTAAAAGGTGATATTTATTAAATGCAGTCAGAATCTGTAAAGGTTCAATATAAATATGCCTTCAATCAGAGGTCATTGCAAAGAAACTAAGTCCTAAACAATTTATCAATCAAGGAATGTATGAGGACTACAATGCTAGAATTACTTGCTTTCATTCATTTTTAGACTAAAACACAAATGCATGCATGATACAAACTGACATTTAAAGGGAGAAAGGATTGGCAACGTAAAACATTCATGTGAAACAATATATGTGTGTGTGTTTGTTTGTCTGTACAAGTATTAATTTCCTCCTCTGCACTACTGGACATTCAGGAATCAGTAGCTTAATGGTCTGTGAATGGGGGAAACATTATAAACTATCAAAGCTGGGAGGCCCATTTATTAACGATCCAATTTTTGTGATCTTAGTTCTTTTTGGAATCACAAATAAATGTAACATCACAAATGCCTTGAAAGTTATTAAAATATCTTACTGTAAAAAATACAAATGGAATAAAGAACAGAAAAAAATACCAATATATCTAAAACCTCAAAAAAATCAAGTGTTTCGGAAAATTACTAGCGAAAAAAATTTGAAAGCCTGAATTGCTAGAAAAAATCCAGTAGGAATCAGCGCAGCACCCATTGAATTCTGTCCTCAACTGATTTTACTTGGAGAAGTTTTGTAATCAAGTTTTTGGTGGTTTTTACACTAAATAAATCTAGAGTGTTTAAGGTTTTATAGAAATTTTTTAAAATAACTTGAATTTTTAGATAAAAAGGATTGGGATTAGAGTATGATTAGTGAAAAAATTAAATCTGTATGTTAGTAAATAGGCCTCTTATTCAGATAAGAGAAGGTAGACATGAGGCCCCTATTTGACTATTCACTAAATCGCTTTGCCTGGCGAAGTAACACTAGCGCAACTACGCTACCGTTCGCCAACCAGAGCGTAACTTCGCACTTTAGTGAATTTGCGTAGCGATGGCGAAGTGCGGAGAACGTCGGCGAAGGCAATGCTAGTGCATTTTTGCCGTTTAGTGAATTTGCCCCAAAGAGTATCAAGTATCACTTTCTTGTCCACCATATGAAAATAGGCCAGTGTCAAGTGGCATACTTGGGCCATTTTCAGTGGGTCCAATTGGTAGACGGGCGAATGGTAAGTATCATAGTGTAATCAGAGTGTGATAACAATATAGGGTTTGCTATGCCAAAGGTCTAAGACAGGATAGACTATAAGGCAAATGTGGACAGTGGTCATCTATATAAATGATACTAGGCCGTAGTACTAAACAAGGTCCACTCTATTACTGTCAGCATGTCTCTTGGGGACCTGTGCAGGAGTGTTGCTCAATAACTGACTTTACCACAAATGACTATGTATAGCCAACAGATGTTTACGAGGCTGTGGGCCATTGGAACCAGGAACCTTATGTGACAATATATTCCAAAAAATATATAGTGCTAAGCAAATATTCTAGACATACAAGGAGGAGTCAGACCATATATGCTAGATGTATAACCACGTTTTTATCATCCCATGTATGACATAAAAAGTGGTATATAAACTTGCGTTGTGGGAAGTGACTTTGGAGAAGCACTCATGTACAATTTAGGTGATGCACTTCCTATTTTTCCCAGGCAAAACCCATTGTCTTGTTTTGGACTCAATAAACTACCTCGATGTATTTGTAAGTGCCTTATCTCTTGGTTTTGCTTTACATACCAGGTAGAAATAAAACAACAAAGGGCAAGAAAGTCAAAGCTCAGAAATGGAAAGTAGTGATGGGGGAATCTAGGCAGATTCGCTTCGCAGAAAAATTCACGAAACGTCGTTTTCCGCACTCGACTGTTTTTTTTTTATTTTGGCAAATTTTCGCCAGGCTAATTTTTTCAGGTGTTTCACGAATTTATTCACCGGCAGCAAATCGCGGGAATTCGCTGCGAATTCGCTGCTGGCGAATAAATTCGCCCATCCCTAATGGAAAGTTAGAGTTGAGAAGCAGAAAAAAATTATCTAATATTCGATCACTAAAAATAAGTGAATAGAGTTGTGAAAAGACAAAGAACATATTATATATTCAACTTTATTAACAGGCAGAAAGGATTATGGTTCATAATGTAAGGGTAGTTAAGGGAAGGTGGATGGAGCTGTTTACTGTAGTGCAGCTTAATTCCCTCAGTGAGGGGCATGGAACTGTAACTAGCCAATACTTTACCTAGGAGGACAAATAATTATTATTAGTAAAAGAAAAAACTTGAAATACAGTCCTTTATCGGTGTTAAAAACAGCAACAGTGGTTTCTGCCAGAATTCATTCCTCGTTTTCACTAGCGAGCAGGGCATGTAAATACTGAGCTGTGTAATGTATCCAGGCAACAGTCCAGTCTTGTAAGGGGAAACCACGTTAGAAAGCAAATTATCACATAGCTTATCTATGAGAAAACTCAGACAGCGTTGCACATTTTGAAAATGCCTCTATTGTTTTAATTTTTTTTTTTTTTTTAAACAGTAGTTATTTTATGTAACCTTTCCAGTATTTTAACACTTATCCACTTAGATTTTCTGAATAATCTGAAATTTCAATTAAAAACTTTAGCTGAATCTCTGCCTCAGATTCTTTAGATAAATATTATGTAATAATATTTTACATTGTTTAGTGAAACTAGGACTTTTATGAGGCTGTTCTTTGTAATCGATTGCGAGGTACAGGGCACAGCCCCACCTAGGAGGCAAATACTTTTTGAATATACACTAAAATGAACCCAGAGAAGCATCAGTTTCTTTGCCTCTGGTTTTCAGAATTATAGATTTTCCCTTGTCCTCCTGCCTCAGTCCTAAAGGGCCAAACTCAATTTAACCTCCTACATTAGGGAAGGTCTGTCCTCAATAGATATCTAACATTATTGTAGAACTTTGAAGGCCTTATGAAAATCACATTAGTTCCTATTAATACATTAATGATAAATTACTGAGAGAATGTCCATGAGGCAGTACTAGTTGCTGCAAATGTTTTTATTCCTAGTAATCCATGACAAACTTATTATCTATTATCAACTCAAAAGAATATCAATTACTATGGTTACTTTGGGTTACTGAACAGGGGCTGCATGAAAACCTTGAATACAAAACTTCTCCAAGTAAAAGCAGTTGAGGTACCATAGAAATCAACTGGTGCCAGGGCCCCCATCAGAGGGGCACAGGGGGTACAAGTGTACCGGGCCCTGGCCTGAAAGGGGGCCTGGCTGTGCTGCACTTTCTGAAATAGCCCACCCCCCTTGACTGCGCTGAAGCCATTCCAAAGTCCCAAACACGAAATGCAAAAGTGCCGAGAAGCGTGGAAGTGCTGAGAAGTTCCAAAGCAGCAAAAACACCCCAAAGGCATGAAAATAGCCAAAACTGAAGTCCTGAAGTGGCAAAAAGTCCTTAAGTCACGAAAGGAGATGAAGTTAAAGTCCTAAAGCCATGAGTTCAATTCTACTGAACACAAATATAGTTTTTTTTTTTGTTTGTTTTTTTTAAATCCCCTGGCCAATGTATTATTTTAATACTTTATAGCCCCCTGCCACCAATGTTTTTTTAAAAAAATATTCTCTAAGGAGCCCAAATTTTTTTATAACTTGTAAGGGGGCCCTTTGGCGACAATGTTTTTTTAAAAAAATATTTTCTGGGGCCCCAATTTTTTTTTACTTGTAAGGGGGTCCTGCCACCAATGTTTTTTTAAAACAAATATTCTCTGGGGACCCCCAATCTTTTTTTAACTTGTAGGGGGGCCCTGACCCCCAATTTAAAAAAAAAACTTTTATGGGGAGCCCTGGCACCACAGTTTTGTTAACTTATAAGGGGGCTCTGACCATCTATAGCTTTTTAAAATTTGTGTGTCTTTTTGACAAAGCTATTTACAGAAGAAGAGGAAACAGTTCTGATTGGGTTTAACTCAAAGCCCAATATTTTAGTAACTCTTTAGAGAGGATGTGGAAATGAGTAGTAAAAGCATATTCATTTGTTTTCATTTCACCTACAGTATGTATGCTATTTGCCTATGAGACCAACCAAAATAAAAAAACTAAATCTAAAAGAGCTAAAGAGAGTGAATGCAAACCTTATTTTGGGTCTTCTACACAGGAAACATACATAGAGTTATTTATTAAGGAAGCTGACCTTTGGAACATATCGGGAGCATGCCTGGACTGTATGTATGTCTTTAATATGTAAATTAACCAATCACTTTAGAAATGTAAATGAGCTGTCCATAATAGCCAGCCACAGCTAAGCCGATGCCTGCATTTGTTAGTGCACATGTCAGTACTGGCATATGGGAGGAACCAGGAATTCTGACCAACTTCAGTTAGTAATATTAGAGTTGCTTGCTATATACCCAATCCCTTATGCTTATAATAGGTATGTTGTCAACAGGAGGATTCATGCTCAGAACAGTCATTTAAGCCTGTATATGAAAAACTGATATGTAGCATTAATTGCATGAGGCAGTCTAGTTTCTTCAAGTATGACACACGTTGGCCCTGTGACACACATGGTAATTAAAGCTCTCTTATCAGATGCATGGTCTAGCTGGGGGCACACAAAGGAAAATTTAAATTATACTGTAGGTATAGGGTCACAAATCAATCAGATAGAATAGTTGTGATAGAAACTAGGGTGAGATATTTTTTGCAAGGTCCAGTTCCAGCACATAGGGTGTATGGATTATATATGGTAATGGACTCTGAAAATATCTATTACTAAACACTAGTTCTAGGTAATCTTGGATTGGAAATATATATCATGCTTTGCATGCGCGTGAATACATGGGCTGCTTCGATACTTTTGCCAGCGCTGCTTTTTCCTCCCAGTCCGGCCCTGATTGGACGTATGGTAGATATGAGTAGATAGGGCAATGTTGTGTATTGAGTGAATGTGATAGGGATGTTATATTGTAAACTTCACTTGGGCAGAGACTGATTTAAAAGATAAAAAGTCACTGCAAAGCTCAGCCTGAAGCTGGACATAGACTTGCAGATATGATCAAACGAATCTTTGTTTTGTATTATTTTGGACCATGTATGGAGCGTCCCAACATATCTTATGCCATGGTTATCGGTCATTCAGTTGATCAAACAAGTTTGAAAATGTCTGTCGGCTACTGATAATATCTCTGCATGTATTGCCGTTCTGCCGATATCAGCAGGAAACCCCAGCTTTTGTCAGACATAACTTTCGTATGATTCAGTTTTCAATCGAAAATGCCCTTAAAAATTTGAAAAAAATTCGACCCTTAGTAAATCTGCCCCTATCTGTCAATGATTATCTGACACCTCTAACAAATCCCTCACAACAAATATTAAAGGAAAACAAAATCCATACATCCACGATGCATTATTTCCATTCTGATTCTCCATTCTGTTAATTTCTTGAAAGCTATGAGCTTCCAAAAAATAAGAGACAAAGGTGACAGAAAAAAAATCTGAATGAATTCCATATACAGAAGCATGGAACTTTGGCACAGATTCACATTGTTCTCTATGGGTTTTATCATGTGGGTTGGTATACCTTTGTTTTCTGGCCAAATCAAAAGCATTTGTAAACATTCCGCATACAGAAGGAACTGTAATTAGTTTAGGGTCAGTGTCATATGGAGAGCTTGGGTTGATGTGGGTTTCCTCATGAAGAACTGGGGCAATTAAAATGCCAGAGCCTGTTGTAAGCCGCTTCTGATTCTAGTGAATGGACATCATGGTACCTAGGACATACAGTAATTAGTTTCATGAAAGAAACACCAACTATCACATTCTAACTTTATACTCATTACAACGTGATATAGACAGCATGATCCCTTTGAGCGGAATGGGAAGCAGCTGCTGGTTGCTTTCCACATTTTCAGGGCTGGAAAAAAAAATATGAAGAAGAGCGGTGAAGAGATATTGAATGAAGGTCTATGGCACATTATGACTGCGGCATAAGAGACTATAAGAAATACCCTATCAGTGACAGAAGGTCCCCATTTAGAAAATTTTGATTTGGCTTTTCTGTGTCCACTAGTGATGGGCGAATCTCCCCAGTTTCGCTCCGCCGAAAAATTCGTGAAACGAGTCGCGGCACGCTTTTGACACGCGTCGCGTCAACTTCGACACGTGACTCATTTTTTTGGCGAATTTTCGCCAGGCGAAATTTCGCTGGCGTTTTGCGAATTTATTCACCAGCGGCGAATCGCGGGACATCGCAGCGAATTCGCCCCTGGCGCATAAATTCGCCCATCACTAGTGTCCACCAGTCACTGTCAATATCCAGCATGGAGAATTTCCCGATGGGACATTGTAGCAGCCACAAAGGTAAAAAAAAACCCACATGCTATTGCCATTATTCTCTAACACAGATTTCTGATATATGTAAAAGCTAAAATTCCTTTATGTCACATGTAGTGATGTAGTAAATCTGTCCTGTCTCACTTTCCCCAAAAAATTTGCTGAAAATGCATTGAAGACAATGGCCAACAAATTTTGAAGCTCAAATTTTTTCTCACTCCAATTGCATTAAAGGGATACTATCATGGGAAAACGTTTTTTTCAAAATCAGTTAATAGTGCTGCTCCAGTAGACATCTGCATTGAAATCCATTTCTCAAAAAGAGCAAACAGATTTTTTCATATTCAGTTTTGAAATCTGACATGGGGCTAGACATATTGTCAATTTCCCAGCTGCCCTTGGTCATGTGACTTGTGTCAGCACTTTAGGAGGGAACTGCTTTCTGGCAGGCTGTTGTTTTTCCTTCTCAAAGTAACTGAATGGAACACAGTGGGACATGGGTTTTACTATTGAGTGCTGTTCTTAGATCTACCAGGCAACTGTTATTTTGTGTTAAGATGGCTATAGATGCAAAGATCCGCTTGTTTGGCGACATCGCCAAACGAGCAGATCTTTCCCTAAATTGCCACTAACTGGCAGGGCTATATCGGGGTAATTCGGCCCTATGGCTGTATGATCGGATTATGACAAGCGCAATGGACTTCTGACGGTTTGGTCGGAAGGAAATCCAACCTGGACACGATATCGGTCGGGAAGACCCGTTGGAAGCCCCCATACACGGGCAGATAAGCTGTCAAATCGGTCTAAACTAGTGATGCACCGAATCCAGGATTCGGTTCGAGATTCGGCCAGGATTCGGCCTTTTTCAGCAGTATTCGGATTCAGCCGAATCCTTCTTCCTGGCCAAACCGAATCCTTATTTGCACATGCAAATTAGGGGCAGGGAGGGAAATCACATGACTTTTTGCACATGCAAATTAGCATTCGGTTTGGTATTCGTCCGAATCTGTTGCAAAGGATTTGGGGGTTCGGCCGAATCCAAAATAGTGGATTCGGTGCATCCCTAGTCTAAACAACCAATATCGGCAGCTTTATCTGCCTGTGTATGGCCACCTTTAGGGAGCTGGTATCTGGTTACCTTCCCATTGTTCTGTTGTTAGGCTGCTGGGAGGGCGAAAGGGAGGGGGTGATATTGCTCCAATTTGCAGTACAGCAGTAAAGAGTGACTGAAGTTTATCAGAGCACGTAATATGGCAGCTGGGAACAATATGTCTAGCCCCATGTCATATTTTACAATGAAATATAAAAAAAATCTGTTTGCTCTTTTGACAAATTAATTTTAATGCAGAATTAACTGATGCATTTTGAAAAAAACATTTTTTTACCATGACAGTATGACATTTTTTTACCATGACAGGTCAATGGGCCTTTTTCTTGTGCTGACTCTTTTGTCTTGGTGACTTTTTTGTGTAAATGCATTAAAGTCAATGGACATTTTTTACTGGTGATGACTTGTTGTCGCAGTGAAATTATTTCTGGTGAATTATGGCGAAAAAATGTGCAGATGGCAAAAAGCAGAATTTCACTATGAATCCATGCCTGATGAAAAAATCTGGTCATCACTAGTTACATGCAGTGTTTTCACAACCTTCAACTTGTATCTCCTCGAATGCTGATAAACTTCACTTCCCAGTAGTGATGGGCGAATTTATTCGCCAGAGGCGAATTTGCGGCGAATTCCCGCGATTCGCCGCTGGCGAATAAATTCGCGAATCGCCAGCGAAATTTCGCTTGGCGAAAATTCGCTAGAAAAACGAGTCGCGCGTCGTTTTTGACGCAATGCCCCGAAAACGACGCGACGAAAACGAAAGCTCAGAAATACAGGAAGTCAGTTTCCCGTCGACTCAAATAATTTACATTTTTAAAATGTACCTTGTGCCTTGCACTGAATCCACACTAATTTGTGTCTGTAATAATTAACCCTTACCAGTGGCACAACAATGCTATTGAGTTTATTTAGTGTTATAATAATTTTTAATGTTTAATAATTTTTTTGCAAACTTAAGGTGATCCAAATTACGGAAAGATCCCTTATCAGGAAAACCCCAGGTCCCCAGCATTCTGGATAATAGTTCCAGGTTCTCAGGTTTAAGAAAAACCTTTCAAAGCAATAGTGGTATGAAAATGGGCATAAATAAAGTTAAAATGAGAATCAGGCTGCTCCTCTCTCTGTGGAAGAATCCTGCCATCTGTACCAAGTATACAATATAACAATGGCAAAGTTTGTAAGAGACATTTTTCTAACTCAAGAAATATATCCTATATATATATCCTATACAATTCCATATATGATTAACATATTTGCTTTAGTAAAGTAATGCTTGGTATACAAACATACAGTGCTCAGCTGTGATGATAACAGGCTTTGTACTGTATAATGTATTTTTTTGCATTTCAGTCTACTTTACATTGGTTTTGACTTTAAAATATTTTCTGTTTTCCCTGAGTCCTATCACTCTAAAACACGCATAGCCTTTCACCTCCCCATACTGAGTTCTATTCTCTGTGGAACTGGCTAGACTTAAACACATCAGTGGATACAAGGAGCCTCCTATGGGGACAAAGAAGAAAGAGCAGCCAAGCCATGCTGTGCTGGATAACCCTTTCCTTGCTAAATCATTTTTAAACACTATTTGTGTACATTTGTAGAAACAGGAAAAACATTGCTGCCTTTTTAAATATTTCAAAATTATGTATTTTGTGTTTGAATTATTCACGTGCTCTACTTCCTTACCTATAGTTTATGATTGCTTAATACTTGTATATTCTAATATGCGGTAAGAAACTATTCAATGACCTTTACACAGACTTTATGCATCAGAGACAGCATATATATGAGGATGGTGCTCCTAAATACTTTCTATTATATATATATATATATATATATATATATATATCCAAGGAGAACAACACACCAAACAGGACTTAGCACAGAATTTAAATATCAAAATTTTATTGTCAATGTTTCGGCTCTATAACTCGAGCCATCTGCAGGACAAAAGACTGCTGAAGTTATAGAGCCGAAACATTGACAATACATTTTTGATTTAAATTCTGTATTAAGTCTTGTTTGGTGAAGTTTTTTTCCTTGGATATACTTTTATTTGTTTTACCAGCACACAGGCATTGGATTGTGTATTCACCATATGCACCAGACCATATATATATATATATATATATATACAACTCCAGCTGCCTGGATATATATATATATATATATATATATATTCCATGAGGAGATTAGAGTGTACGGGTGAACCAAAATTTATCTGTTCAGGCTTTTTTGGCCAAAACTCAAATTTTTTGGGTTTTTTAAAAACTCAATATTTTTTAGATTTATTATAGCCCAATGCTGCAAAAAACCCAAATCTGAAAAATCCACCATCTAAGAGCTGATGAGGTTGTGATTCAGTGGCAGAGGTCCCTATCCCATTTACAAGTTTCTGTGGTCTGCGCTGGAATAAGCCTGAAAAATCCCACCATTTTGGGCAAAAATCAAAAAGAATTTCAAAATATGGAGTGATTTTGGAAAGAGCCCTGGAAAAATTGTATGATTCTGGTTTTCACTCGATTTTAACGAGTTTTTAACCACACTAATTACATCAAGCTTTTTAAAAAGCTTGTAAAATCAGGTATGGGCATTTGGTTGTGGTTTATTTTTATTTATAAATGAAATAAATTTGGATGTTAGTAAATAACCCTCCCCATGTTGCAGTGTTTGGAGCAAAGAGAAATTGATTGGCTTTTATTTGCCTGGTAGACATATTGCCACAGGACGTGTAAGTCATAACAGTTATACTTTTCCTTTCACTGTTCAAACTGAAAGAAAGGCACTGATTGTTTGGTATAGTTTTCAGTAAAGAGGGGAAAATGCAGTAGCCCTAATGGACTTTCACAAGGCCTTAAAAATTTGGCACAGGAATAAAATCCACTGCCAGTGCCTGAACCAATCTGCCCCTATTGTTTTAATCCATGGGGATAGATTTGCTTGCTTTTGTTTTCTTAACAATATTTAATTGAATTCAGTTGCTACCCATTTCCCTTCAATGCTTAAAGACGTATGACCTGTACCCAAGGGCATATGTTAATGCATTAGCATCAATGCTTGCATTAATTGATCTATATCTTTTGTTAGGATCTGCACCATCACTGCATCTCATTTTTCTGCTTCCAGAATTGGTCTTCATCCCTTTGGAAAACAACCCATTGGGGAAAATAAAACCAATTAAGACTTGTGTTGCCATGCGGTGGATCACATAGCACTGCACCACATGGCCAATGAATTACCACTTGTTTTTTCATGCTCTAAGAGATGGTAATCTGCTGATGTGCTTTTGTTTCTATCTCAAATATATTTAAGCATTTCGTCTTATTTTCATTTCATTTCTTTAAATGTTCTCTCTATATCAATCACCACTAAATGTAATCTAATTCTGGTAAAGGGCCAGTTACCCAGGCATGCAAGAAGCTCTAAATTATGGAAAGGCCATAGACTATTATATATTAGTTGTAATTCTTTGAAATTATTTATTTTGTCTTTTTAATAATAAAACTGTATATTGTTCTCAATCATTATTAAGATAATTAATGCTCATTGGGTTTATTTAGGGAGTTATTTATCAAAGGTCGATTTGATTTTTACCAGAAAAATTTTAGTTTTCAAGGATATTTTTCAGTCAAACTCAAAATTTTCAAGATATATTCTACCCCGAAGCTGGAAATAGCTTGAATCCGAAAATACTCCAGCTAAAACTGAGGTCATGTAGAAGTCAGTGACAGAAGTCCCTTGAACCATTTGAAGATGTTTGTAGCCTTCATGTTGTTTTTTTTTTTTTTTGGTGGGTTTTGCTCAAAAAGTCGATTCAAGTGTTTTGAATTTTTTTTCGCAAAAACTTGAAAAATTTGAAGGATTCAAGTTTTTCACTCCAAATCCCATGATTCACATTTTTCCTGTTTGATATTTTTTTATAAATTAGAAAACATTTCAGTTGTGAGTTTGAGAAATAAAAAACCTCACAAACCTCTAAAACTTGACTTATGAGAAATAGCCCCCCTAAATAGCTAAATTATATTTTAGAGGACAAAAGTATGAAGATTAAAATAAGGAAAGATCCCTTATCCAGAAGACCCCTGGTCCTGAGCATTTTGAATAACAGGTCTGGTACAGGTATTGGATCTGTTATGTGGAAACCCATTACCCAGAAAGCTCAGAATTACAGAAAAGAAATCTCCCATAAACTCTATTTTATCCAAATTATCCAAATTTTTAAAAATGATTTCCTTTGTCTCTGTAATAATAAAACAGCACCTTGTACTTGATCCAAAGGTCCTGGTTCCAAACCTGTAATATATAGTTCTATAATCCATGGCTTTGAAAAGCACAGTGATCTGCTAGGGGTGACTTAAGGCAAGCAATAAAAGTACCTGTATTCTATTTTTTCTCTACTTACACAAGCCAAGCATTTGAGAGAAAGAACAAAAAAATCACAGCACGGAATGCATAGTGTTTATTTTTGTCATTTCAAATTTGACAATAAGTAGAAGCACTAATAATGATATCATTATAATGCAAAACTGCATTTGCTGATATTTCTACATTAAGAAAACAGAGGCACATTAGTAACATTACATATTACAACAGGCAGAATTAGTTTCTTATGGGAAATTATGTCAGATATAAACAATACATTCTCTTTATATTAATGCCATGTGTTCTGATGGATCATGACTTTATTAGTGCAGTCCTGAAGTTACGTGTATTAAACTTGGTTAATATTCATATCATTTTATGTATTCCTTTAGCAGTATACCTTCACCAATCACCAATGAGACACCGGTGTAACCATTACGTTTGTGTAAGGATGGTACCTTTTATTGGTTTAAAGAGACATGATGTAACTGTAGTCCAGGAATATTAATTGGGAGCCACTGAAGAGCACACAGCTTGTTGACAGAAGGCTCGAGTAAGGCTTTTTTAAACACAGCTGTATATGCAAGCACTACTATGGATTCATTTACATAATACTTTTTTCTGAAGCTGCAAGGTTGACTCAGACAGCAGCACGCCACTCATTCCAATTGTTCTATTTAAACCAATAAGGTCTGAACTCTGAACAAGGGAACCAGTGTGGTTTGCCTCCCTGAAACAAAAAAAAAAAGCCCTCTGGATATGTGAGCAGATCTACCAGAAAATCCAAACAAATAGGAGGGAAGAGGATTCTAATTCTTTGTTTTGGGATCTGAGATAGTATCTGTATTTACTGAAGAAGGAGCTCTCTGCTCAAAGCTGGCTTCAGAGTTCCGGATGATTGCTGGAGCTTGATGCTACAGTGCATGCAGGCTACCACCGCAAGAACAAGCTACTGTAAAAGTCTTCCTGAGAAAATGTGTTAATTTCCTTTCTCCATAGCAGACATTCAAGCTTTTGAGCCTGCAACGTTAATGAGGGATTTTCCTCCAGAGGTCTGATTTTACCTTCCAGAAGCAAACATCTCAGCTGATATGTTCAGTTTATAAGGCTCTCTTAGAAGCAAACGTACAGCTGAACACTGCCCAGGAGCTGTTCCTTTCAACCATGTTCAATTTATAAGGTTTCTGAGGAGCAAACACACCACTGTACTCTCCCCAGGAGTCTGCTGATATTGTTGGAGTTATCGAATGGAGGGAACGTGGAGGACTTGCCACTGACAGAACAGATATCTGTGAGTATATCATTTCTTCAATAATCGAAATAAGAAAACTTTTAAATTGCATATGTGACATTCTCTTTGAAACAATTACAAAATACTTTCATACAATTGGGATATTATTTTTCTTGCACAGTTCCAGCAGTCTGCTGGGAAGGATATGCTTCACTTTGCAAACAAACAGTCCTGTCCATTTCTAGTTTTCTCCTATTTATTGTAATATATCAGTGTCTGCAGTTTCTTTTTACGGAAAAAAATGTGCAGGAAATGTTTTCATACCTCATTTTTCTACAGATTAACAACCAAATAAAAAAATAGTTTGTCTAATGTCCCAAACTCCTTTGCATAATAATATATTTATATGTCACGTCTATCCGATACAAACACCAAAAACATTAGGAAAAATATATATCATTTAAGAACTGAAAAATTATTGAATATTTATTCTAAATTGTGTTTTTTTTATATTCAGCATCTGCAGCCTATTGAGGTTGCCACTGAATATGTAAAAATATAAATAACATTAAAAAACTATAAACATGAATTTTTCCCTCAGTCATATAATTCTTATGTAACTGTGACATCACTCTTATTTATAGTGTGGCTAAAATGATTACAATTCCTTTTTTTAAAGAACTAAAGCATTAGGCAGTATTTTTATTTTATAAAATGATATACACAACACTGTAAATATATATTTTGGCAAAAATTGGCTTCACACACCCTCATATAATGGTAGTAATGCTATTTTTAATCCAATTCTGTGTAACCAGATGCACTGCTCTTCAGATACAGTTTTCATATAAACAAATTTAAGAGTTAGAAAATGACTCTGTCTGTTTTCCTTGGAAGGGCTGAAAATACAACTCAACAAAAATGTCTCGCACGTCAGCTAGGTTTATTTTGATAAGACTCATTCTTCCATTTCAAAAACATCTAAAACATCTTTTCCTTTGGAAAAAAAGTCTTTAAATTATAGTCATTTTATAAAAATTGCTTCAAGTAAGCAAAAAATACAAGGCTGAAAAAACCCATAATTTGCTTAGATTCTGCTTTTTTGTTTTTCTGCTTTAACATTTCCAACCCGGTCCCATTTACAGTTTACATTACACAGATCATTATTAAACATTTGGGCTTGATCCTAGATCTGCTGTCAGGCGCTTTTGATTTTGCAGTTTTACAAAGTATAATAAACACTAAAATAGTCATGAAGTTTCCACTGCATCCTGAACTCTGTGGTAGGGAAAATGTGAGAAAATGTGAACTTAAAGTCTTGTTTGATGAGCTTGCTAAGCAAGCCTGCCTTCTGGAAATAATTTTTAGAGGTTGAAGAGCATGCTATTAACAGATTTAATGTGGCTATTCAATAGATTGTTTGATACGATGCAAAGTTTAACTCTTCCATGATCAAAGGCCCTGCTAAACCGAGGCAGCACAGCAGCAATTGTCAGGCTTTAACACTCTACGCTGGTTAAAGAACAGGAGAGTTTGTCTGGCCCGTCAGTGAAACCTACATCTGTAAAGAATTATACATTTAATTAGTAAAAACAGGCGACTTAAATGACCTCATTAACTAATCAGAACTTGAATTTGCTAGCCTTAAAGTTACAGCGTTGGTTGGAGTCTGTTTTTATGAAAGGTTATTGTGCCGTGTCAGGGGTTGCTGCACCCCATGCTGTTAGAGATGCAGTCGGGATACTCCATGGGGTCAAGGAAAATATCTTATTTACATGGCCTCTGGAAGGTCCTGGCATTTTATTTTCAATATAAAGCTGCTTTGTGTAATATTAGGATCTTTTTTTTTGTATTATTTTAAGATACATTTTTTTCTCTGTCCTTTAAATAAAAAAAATTTAAAATATAAATAAATAAATAAAACTGTGAAGGCTGTTTCATGTCATTGGGGTTTTTTTACACAAGTGGAAGCGTTCCATACGTCTATCACTTATCAAGCCTAAGTGTGGGATCGCTTAAGAATAACACATACAGTGGTGAAAAAATAAATGTCAGCACTAAGCAGAAATATATTTTCCTTCCCTCAATTTTTTTCCCCCTTGCTTCTACATCATAATTTTTACCATGCATATAAAGAGGGTTAGGGGAGCATGTGAAGTGTAGCATTTTGTAAACTGTTACTAATTTCGCTCACATCTGTGTCTAATTGTTGTCTGCATTCTCCTTCAATAGAATTATTTTTTTTTCTCTGGCCCACTCTGTGGATTCAGCTGACCAGCCTAAGTGAGGATTAGGTCTCTTAAAGTTATTTTGATTAAGGAGCCATTTCTTCTTAATCTGGTAACCCATAACAGATGGCTTAACCCACCGAGTGCCTTGTAGGTCACTAACGCCTGTCCCTTTGCCTTGAACAAGAGCTTTTACATTTTGTCTGTTGACATGCGTAAACCATTTACTGCCCAATGTGAATACAATAAGGGCTTAAAAATTGCACTTATCTAGAATCAGACAGTATAACCAATTATAGAGGAAATATATAAGTATTTACTTATTCTTAAGTAAATAAGCGTAACTACATTTCACTTAATAAATACAAATTCAGCACAATTATCTAGATATCCCTTCATGTGGAATGTGAAAATAAAAGCAGTTACGAAGGCTTCTTCCTTTTGGCTGGTGCTTAATATTAGGAGTATCAGTAAACCCTTTCGCCTTAGCTACTTTGCCATAAGCCGAATATCAAATGTACTTTGCGTGTGAGAGCGGCAGAGAAAAGGGCTGCATTGGTGCCGTGCAATAAAACTTCCCCGCATTACTTTCTGTCCAAATCTTATTGTTTGATGTTGTGCACTATGGTTTCGTTTTCAGTGTTAAAGTCAGTGCTTCTATGGAGATCAAGGCAAAACAAACAACAAAAAAAAGCTAGAAGTGAAGTTTGAGTGAACATATTGCACTTAAAATGCCTCATCTCAGTCTTTGTTTAGTGCTCATCAAAGAAATGTCAGTTCAGGTCGAATGGAAATGCACATCAAAGTTTTTGGATACAGGCATTTTAGACAATACATCCCTGTTGCTGATGAAGAGTTGAGTATGCTTTCATGGCTGCCAAAAGCTTTTCTACACCTGGATGTTATGCTCATCCATAAATGGGTCACCCTGTATTGACTCATATTGACCTTATTACTTTATATACTGTAAGGTAAAAACTCATCAAAGGTAGCAGGATACTAATTATATATATATACTGATTATAATACATCATCCACTTCTGTATTATTTTGTATTTATAACTTTAACTTCCTAACATTTTGGGAAGTTGGGAAGTTCCAACTTGTTGTTATAAACAAGAATTATTCTAACAACAATAGCACAGATATATGTCATACATGTTTGGCAGAAGGCAATATCCCCCTTAAATTTAACATTTAATTATGCTTAATTATACTTTAATCCTTAAATAATTATAAAGCAGATAAACCTGTGCCAAAGCTACATGCAGTTGGTGTTCAACAAACATTTTTGCATTTTAGAAACGAAGATTCATCCATGCACAGGCATATACCTACCCTCACCAGAATGGTTCCCCGTGGAACTGCAAGATTCAGCTTTTATTCCATATTCAGTATCCACCTAATTCGAATAAGAGCAATACCTACTCTCAGGCTGAACAAGAATCATTTATAAGATAATTTCCCCATTTCCAGATTATTCCTGAAACTGATTCTGTTAAAATAAAAAGAATAAAATGTAAAATAGTGACAATAATAAGATCATGAGATTGAATTAAAGGGTGAAAGAGAAGCATTTTAAGCATTGATAAGAGAAGATGAAAAATGCTTTGAGGCCACTGCTGGATGTATTGCTTGAGCTACTTCGGGTATTGTGCTTATTCTCCTAATAGCCACCTTTCTCAAGCACCTTGTCCTAACTACCTTAGGAAAACTGCTTTGCATGTTGATTGGGGGAGGGGAAATCCTTTTTTGCAGCTGTCATAGACCAATGATGAATCACTATCCCTGCCATTTGGCTGCCTTCCCCCTGACAGGGAGAAAGAGGAGGAGAACAGCAGGGAGAATCCACAGTTTAGACTCTAAGTTAAAGACAATATGACTTTACTAGCACAGTGTCTTCTCCTGCGCTTGGTCTCACACTGATAGCACAACAATCACTGTCCCTTCCACTTCTGCCTCTGCTGGGATCTATATCCATAACAGCATGTGCATCAGGACTTTATAGGTGTATAGAACAATCCAGTTCCAATGTTGCAGTTTTCAGAAGTCACAGGTAAGGAAAATGCTGCTTTTCGTTCACTGGAAATGATATATTTTATTTATTCCTTAAATGACATTTCATTAGCCTGCGTCTGGCTGCTATTTAATTAAAGGGATCCATGAATATTGTTGTTATTTTTCCTTATTATTCTGAGAAGTCAACATTTCTGCAAAGGATAGTCTTATTATACAGTGCAGAGAAATGTGTTTAAAGTGCAGGGCTGGAAGCACATCCGTCCACTTCTTCAGCCAAACACTGTCTGCATTGCGACTGTGCTGTGATCTATAAATGAACCCTAATGCTCTTATTGTGTAACTTGAGTAGCAAATATACCATGTATCCCATGAGCTGACTGTAGTAAGATGTATTCTGTGAGCTTGGAGGCTTGGAGAGCTAGCAAATACTGATCACTGGACGGAAAAGTTCATGTGTATTTTAAACTGAAATATAAAAGCTCTTTCCATTCATAGAAAAGTTTTAGAAGCTCTGTTAGAACAGCATGCAGTACGATAAGTATTCAACTGATTTTGGTATTCATGTATTCATTTGAAAGAAATAATTCAGAGTTTTGAAGTTTTGGGTTTTAATGGTGACCTTTTTTGCCCAGAATTTTTGTATGAATGAGAATTGTTCCTTAAAAGTTTGTACTGATAATATTAAAGGACGTATTGGAACTCTCTGGGTCAGTGCATTTGTTTTAAAGGCATCTGAGTGGGACCAAAGTATGCTAAAGCCTGCATGGATTCCCTTTATATCAGCCTTATCTGTATTCAATTGGGCGCACTTTATTTAATCCGCAAAGCAAACAACAGCATAGACATCATAATGTTTTAATGCTGCATTTGTTTCTGACGGAAACAGACAGACAATTAAGCAGTTTGCCAGAGTAAACACATACATCACAGAATATCTCAGTCCCCTGTCACAGGGCTGCAGGCTATATCACTTGCTTCAAGTGGCTGGAAGCCCCCTTCTAACAATGAGGTGATGGTGGCAGTTTGAGAGTGCTGAGTGCTAATTTCCCAGACAGTAGGCAGTTTGCACTGATAGAGCAGATTGTTATCTTCAGTAGTAAAAAGAGAATTATCTCTGATTGGATGCTCAGAGAGAGAATCACATTAGTCACACATTGGCTGTCACTGCTGCAGCACTAACTGCTAGGAATTAGTTTCAAGATGGGTACATTTATATGTTTTTTACTCCTAAAACAATGGCTCAGATATTTCTTAAAGAGACATGATGGCATTAAGAAATTAAAGTTTTGCAAACATTCTAGCTTTCTGTTTAAATTAAACTGCAGCTCCCAGCATCTTGGAGTGTTGGCAGGGCTGTTAGTTAATAGGTGTTAGTTATTCAATATGGGTAAAAGGGTATGAATGAGTGCTGTCCAACCTGCAACTCTCCAGCTGTTGTTGAACTGCAAATCCCCAGCTTCCCCCAGGCAGCCTTCAGATGTTTTGTATGAGGGAAGCTGGACATATTTGGTGTATATAGCTAACAAATCATACACAAATTATTACGCCTTTTGAACATATATTCCCACCCTGGTCCTTCCCTTAAAACCATAGCTGGAGTGGTCACCTGGTGGGCAAGATGGATAAACTGTTCAGTATGGATTTAGCAGAAATATGTTACCTAGTTATGATACTATAGGATCTTTTTCTGTTATTCACTGCTACTTAAGGCAAAGTAGGCCTTTATTTACCTAGGCAGAGATGGCTGGAGGGTTATACGGCTCTGAAATGCACTTCTCTTGTTTCTAGGTCTCTGGAAATGCAGGATCTAGCCAGCCCACATTGTAGACTTAGTGGCAGTGGTGATTCTCCCAGTGGGACAGTCCTCGATAATTCCCACATAAACAGCAATTCCATGACACCAAATGGCACAGAAGGTGAGTCCCATCAAGCCATTGTATTTATGAACCATTTTATTGTTCCAGTCAGAGACAGTGTTTGTCCCAGGGTAATGAATATGTGTTTAAGGCTTTTGTACCTAGTAACCTACAAGTCATCAAACCCCCAAAAAAAGCTTTGTTCATGACTTTGTTGATGTTACGGGTTATTCAGAGAGGTTATGGGTCTTCTACTGCTTCTTGCTGTGCAGTGACACATGCTACCAGATCTTTAATATGCTTCCTAATTATTTACCCATGTGTGCTTGCAAAACTAATTTTAGCCCATGAGACAAACTGAGATGTAGTGAATTGCTCCCAGTCCCACTGTTATCTCAGACGAGGCCTGAGACTAGGATCCCTCATTGCTACACAGACAAATATCCCTAAACTATTTGTTAAAATGTAAAAGCAATAAGTGCTATCCCCCAATGGGAAAGTCGTTAACACACTGAGAAATGTGTTTGCTAATCCCATTGACTTTACATTTGTATATAAACCCCTAGGATCGTTTAATGGTTAGAACAATATATCTCCATTGATGATGTGTTTTTAGCAAGCATAGAACCATGTTACATATATTATGGAATGAGAGAGAAAACATTAGCAAGACTAAATCAAAAATAGGCAATATATTCCACTGCTTTCCTTAGTAATGAGAACATGAGTAATTTCTCTCTTAGTGTATCTGTAAACACATACAGGAGCTTCCATGGGGTTATCTTGGCTTAAATGTAAAGGTATGTCAGCTAGAAGGGGTTTTATTTGAGAATGAAGAAGAATGTATATTATACATTGCAGAATTTTTAATTTTGCAGGTATATTTTAGGTTTTTTTGCCATATGTATAGGTAAATTCTGGAAGCCTAGCATATGCACGAACTGCGAGCTGTGATAATCTTAGAACCAATTACCCATTACTAACACTTATCTTGTGCCTCATTTTCAAAAGTTACTTTAGTGAAATGAACTTGATAAAACTCATGCAGTAATACTCCATATATATATGGTTGTTTTGCCAAAAATACTGAAACTATTTACAAAAATCTAAATTTAACAAAATTATGTTTAGAACAGGTAAAGTTCTGCTTGTAAACAAAGCAAACTTAATTTGCAAACTATCTTTATATTTGCTTTGTGTGATAAATATTAATGCTTAAAGATCAAGGGATAATTGTGCTTTTAAACAAACATATTTGCATGTTGATACCTCAGCTAAAAACGCTACATAGACACCAATGGAACATGTTAAGGAAAGCAAAGCTATATTGATGTTACTGGACCCTAAGGCAGAATAAATGGACTTCCCATGACCCTAAACAGCCAGTAGCATGTAACTTCATCATACACCTCTCTAAGGGTTTGAGGCAATGGCAGAACTTCTAAATCTGTTTTTTCTTTCTTGGTTCACTATTTATTATACCAGCACTGATGTTTAAGACGGATCCTGGTTCTACAGCAGAAAAAAACTGTAACATATGTTACATAGTACCCTGTCCTGTCATCCCTCAGCACAAGAAAGACAAGCAGTTAGATGAAGGATTGTAATTCTTTCTTTTTCTTATACACTTTTAACTGGGTTTGTATAGTCTTGGCTGAGTGTAACCATATATTTTGGAGGGGTGGGTGGTGGTAGTTCAATGGCATGGGTTACAGGAACTGAACAGAAGGCAAAATACCAAGTTCCGAATCGTGTCAATAACAGCAGATTTAGAAAACAGAATAAAGTTGATGGATGTCTGCTTGTGTGCCTGTCCAAAAGTGTTATATGTGTTTATGTGTCTAGCAAACAGTGAGTGTGTGTGTTTTTTTTACATGACTAGCCTTCTGTTTGGCCACCATAATATGAGACTTTGGCTTAATGTATATTTGTAGAATTGTTGTACAGTATTTATGTAGACTTTGTATGATACAGTATTAAGGGCAGGAAGCCACTGAATATGATGTCAGTGGTCCCCTATGGCAGTAGCCAAATAAGTGAGAGTCAGCTTCCAAAAAAATTCCAGTCTGCACAGCAGCTGATGAGTTTAAGTGTAACGTTTTGCATTATAATCATGCATATTTCTATAATGTAATATTCTAGTATTTTGCGTCTTGTGATATTCCAGATGTTTTATCAACTTAGGCTTTTCTGGATGTCCAGAATCCCTGTGAAAACCTTACGTGGAGAGAAAATAAATTAGCTGTTGATCATATGATCCCCTGTAAGCTCAAGTTACAGAAAGACTTAGAGGAGTTGTTCACCTTTAAATTCATTTTAAGTACGATGCAGAGAGTGATGTTCTGAAACAATTTGCAATTGGTTTCCATTTTTTTATTAATTGTGAGCTTTGAGTTATTTAGCTTTATATTCAGCAGCTCTCCAGTTTGGATAAAGCAATATGGTTGCTGGGGTCCAAATTACCCTAGCAACCATGTATTGCTTTGAATAAGAGACTGGAATAGTAATAGGAGAGACCTGAATAGAAAGATGACAACATTACATTTGTAGCTTTACAGAGCATTTGTTTTTTAAATGGGGTCAGTGACTCCCATTTAAAAGCTGGAAAGAATCAGATGAAGAAGGCAAATATTGAAATATTATAAATAATGAATACCAATTGAAAAGTTGTTTAGAATTAACCATTCTGTAACACACTAAATGGTGAACCCCTTAATTATATAACAATTCCCTTAAATTATCTGCTTTTAAGAATGTTTGTTAGAAGACTTTGTCTTTAATCAGTCATTTATCAAAAATTGTAATACAAATGTGTGATATGTCTGTGAAGGTTCTCATTCATCCAGGGCATGGTATATCGATAGTAATTAGTCAAATCAACTCGATTTGCTGCATTTTTATTTTTCCTTGAAGACGTTTTACTAGTCATCCGACTGGCTTTATCAGTTCAGACTTTTGGTCTTCAATCAGCAATTTATCAAAAATTGTAATACAAATTTGTTATGATTTCTTAAACCATGAGAACCTGAAGTTTTTGGTTTTAGTTGTCAGTATAGGTGGGAGCATTGAGTTTGATGGCCATACATTGGGCATTGATATACTAATGACATTTTTAATGTAGTTAAGATAAAAAAAAAACAAAAGTCAAGTGCCCAAATTGACACACATGGCACTTGCTATGGAAAATTATATTAGCTAGACATATCAAACTAGACCCAGGAAAACAAAAGGGCTTCTTGATGGAAAACAACCTGTATTTGTCCTGGTCTTTTAAACTGAGATTTAGTTTTGTTTGAAAGATAGCTCCCCGTTGTTCTGTTTTTCTGCACAAGAATGGTAAGCTTTTAGATAAATGTATGGGAAACCCAATTTCTCCATTTGGCCAGCTCATTTTATATTAGACAGGTAATGTGTATACACCAGTTTTGAGACAATGGTGATGTCTGATAGTGATCCAAAGGCAATGAACAGTTCTCCACTTAATGTTGATTAAATTGAATGAAAAAGCTAATGTAAATAGATGTAAATCATGTGTGCCATTAATATTACCTCCATTGAAATCTTTGATTTTTACGGCTGGATTTTATATGGAGCTTTTATGTGAAAATTCCAGTGCTTGAGATAATATCTCACTAATGTGTTGCCTGGTCAGTAATGGCAGCTCTTGCCAGCAAGTGACTGTTTGTCTTGTTACAGAGAGAGAGATAAAATGTGGTGGTTCACTTAAAGTTGATTTTTTTTTTCATTTGCCCATGCTATAAAATACCTTAACGCTTCACAGAAAGGTTGACTTTTAGGCTATTACTTATAAAGAAGGAGACAGACGGTCTTTGCTCCATATCTCTAACTTCAAAAATAGTCTTTGGGGAGCAGATGTCATTGGTAAAAGAAAAGTAAAATGTATTTGTGTCTGACTGGCAGTTTCTAGCTGTTCATGACCTAGAACTCCCTCAAGTGTCTCATTTGGGCTCCTGGAAGTTCTAAAGTTCTAGTTTGACAACTGAGTATTGAATGGTTGAACTCCTAGTTTACCTATTTCCCATGAAAATGGGGCGCAGGTTGTCAAAGACAAAAAAAAATTCTGTCTGTAATAGAGCACAAATTTGCCTAGTAAATCTGTATGAATAAATGTAAAATCCCATTTGCATGCCTTATGCACATGGTCCACCACAATAAATAAGTGGTCATACATCCGCATGATAGATAGATAGATAGATATACAGTATATAGTTTGAGCAATCTAGGTACATCTCACAACACTTTGTTACTTAATACAAAATGGGATATCAACTTAATTGCATGCTGTCTACTTTCATGGCATGCCAAAAATATGTATATATCCATTTTTATAACTATAAGCAGGGGCGATCCTGGCCCCACCTTTATCTGAGGCTGCTCGCCATTGCTGCCACACACCCTCTCCTTTTTGTACCAGAGGGGGTTCGGGGGGTCCATGAGGGTGACTAAGAGGGCCAGGATGGTAATGCAGAGAACATATTTGCACTCTCTTTGCTAGAGGTGCCTCATTTATGCTGACCCTGGAACTTTTTCAAGTCGGTTAATTTGCACGGCACCCCTGACTATAATATACCACTTTGACAGAAGTGTTGGCTTAACTAGTGGTCAATGAGCTCCACATCTTCTCCTTTTTCTCCTGTGATAGTTGATTCTTTGCCCTCTTATGCACTTAAGCACCCCTGTTAGTTTGTAAAGAAAGTTCCCCTATGTTGCATTTTTCTTTGGTTGGTTTTACGCATGTTGCTGCAATCCACACTTCCTTTAAGGATAGTAGAATGTCTGTATCAGCATTGTTATAGTTGTGGTTTGTTTGGCAGTGGGTTTCAGGTCAAGAGGAGTAAAGTTGATTAGTGATATGTGAAAAAATTTGGCAAGACACGAATTTGCAGTGAATTTCTGTGTTTCGCCGCACGCGAATTAATTTGCGAAACTGTGGCAGCAAAAAAATTGTTACGCATCAGAATTGTTGCTCACAGACATTTATTTTTCTTTAAAAAGTTTTACCACTTATCCGATGGGCTTCTTCAGTTGAGTGGTGAAACATTTTCAAGAAAATCTCTAAATGTCCAGTTTCCTTTGACTTAATTTTTCTAGATACTTTATATCATGACCTGGATGAACGAGAATTTAACAGTTATGGTTTAGCAGTTACCAAAATGTTTTCTCTAAAGACACTGGTACTTTAGTATTTCTTCTGAAACACAAACTAGACTATTTTATTCTTTTCAGTCCCATTTACTCATGGTTTCTGTAGAGTGATTTTGTGTTTTCCTGCATATGGCAATACACAACAAAAATACCTTTAGGGCTAATAGTATTTACTGTTCCACTGCATTCCCTTCTGACACATTTAATTAAGAATTGTCCACATGTATAAAGATAGCTGTGAAACAATGAGGCCTCACCAGCAAAGTTCAACTGAAGTATTATTTACACACAAAAAAGTAACATTTGTTTGAAATGATGCCCAACGGCTCCTTTTGTTTGCGTTTTCCCTTTAGGGCACAGCATGAGTCTAGTGAACACTGTGGGTTGGTTGCTTAGCAATCTTACCCATATTGGTGCAGGTTTGTGTAGTTTTCTTAACAACATATCAGCTCGGTTTATATGATATAATGCTTTGTATGGGCATAACAAGGAGATTCTGACACCCTCTGTCCCTTCAGAAACAATAATGGGGTTATTTACTAAAATCCAAATTTATCTCATTATTTAAATAAAAAAAACACAACCAAACTCCCATACCCCATTTTACCTTTTTTAAAAGCTTGATTAATCAGTTTGGGGGGAAAAAAAACGGACAAAATCCTGCAAAAAATCTGATTGGTCTAAAACCAGCACAGATAACCACAATAACTTCCAATTAGGATAGGAACCTCTACCATTGACTTATTCACAACCACAATAATTTCATTTGATCCACTAAGGAGCATTTTTAACATATGGTTGCAATGGAGTTATTGATTCCAATTAGTGATGGGCGAATTTATTTGCCAGGCGCGAATTCGCGGCGAATTCCCGGGATTCGCCGCCAGCGAATAAATTCTAGAAACGCCAGCGAAAATTCGCTGACGTCAAAAAAAAAAACCTTGTTTCGCAAATTTTTCACCAATTTTTTTGGCTAAGCGAAACGGGATAGATTCGCCCATCACTAATTCCAATCAATCCATAACAATAACAGGAAAAAATTAAAGCAAAGACTAAGTTATATAAATCGAATGGTACAATTCACAGTGGAAACTGGTTTCAGGACAGTGGCTTTTGCTCAGTATTGATATTTAATACAATAAGGAGTATCCTGTAAATTATATCCCTATAAATGGTTCTTAGTGATGTCATGTGTCACATGGCTCACCTTCAGCTATAAAACACGAGGATATTAGAAGTTACCTCACAGTTCCTATGTAAACACACTTGTCTTTCAGCATCATGCCTTTATGTAACTGGAACTCCTTTGTGATTAATATCATTATTTTTCCAACAGGGGGTACATTATTCATTATTATTTTTTTTCTATACTGAGCAACAGATTAAAATAACTTCTTCATTGACTTGGCCTGTTCCTCTGTTCCTCAAAATGCAAATATGTATAGAGTCTTTGATTAATCTACTTCTATGGTGGTGAGTAATGAAGGCTTAGGCTTACCCTCACCAGAAAGTAAGCAGCTGCCTTATATAAAGGGATCTGTTATCCAGAAACCCATTATCCAGAAAGATCCAAATTATGGGACAGCTATCTTCCATAGACTAATAATTCATATTTAAAAAAAAATCCCTTTTCTCTATAATAATAAAGCAGTATGTTGTGCTTGATCCCAACTTCTCCTTTTTGGAAGCAGAATAATCCTATTGGGTTTTACGTCATGTTTACATAATTTTTGGTAGATTTAAGGTATGGAGATCCATATAACAGAAACATCCCTTATCTGGAAAACCCCAGGTCCCAAGTATTCTGAATAACAGGTGCCATACCTCTATATTGTTAAGCTCTCCCATGGACACCCTCTATTGGGAGCCTCCCCAATCAAAAATGTCCCCATCCTCCTTTGAATATACAGTATGCAGATACATACCCATAATGTTTCAGGAACATTCCTACCCTGTAGAATTGCTTGATGGCTGGGGAGGAAGAAGATTAAGTGACTTTCCTAAGGTCCCAATAAGTAAACCCGGGAAGTGACGGGGTTTGGTGATCCAAAATTTTCGGAACCAGGGTTTAGTGACTTAGCCATAAACACATTTTTGTGGAATCTCATTGAGGCTTTAAAAAAGTAGAGAGAGGGTTAAGTAGTTTAATGCAAATGTCATTCAGATGATTGATCAGGCTTCCACCAGAGAAAGACACATCCTGACATTTTTCTTAGATTACAGATTACACACATATACTGCTCAGAAGGGTGTTGGTCTACCCAATATATTTATATGCTCAGCTTTGTCCTTTTTGTGGCATTCGCCAGATGTTCGGACACAGGAAACCAGTATGCTCATTACTTTTCTGCATTCATATTTACATGGGCTCATTTGTGTATGGATCCACAGGGATCAGCCATTCCTGTTTCACTAGTGTTGACATCCCGCAAAGACCAAAAATGTGATGTAGTGTGACGTACATTGATAAAAAGCTGGACGTGGGCATAGCCTAAGAATTATGGAAAATAAGAGAGGTTCTATGCACAGCGACTGCTCCACATAACAGCTGCTTGATATTAAGCATTACTGTATTGACAAAGGTGCTTGCAACAGCTCTGAAACCGCATCTGAATTTAAGACTAATGTTCTCTTTTAAGTGACATAGAAACCTGAAGATTTTTCCAATATTGTTAATTTATTGGAATGCAGACTTCTTCCTTTCACATCAAGCCACTGTATTTAAAAGAACACATATAATGTAAAAAATATATACTGTCAGAGCATGATAGAGTTTCCTTTTCACTTGTAATATTACTATATTATTTGCTAGAGACATGTCTGTTGCCTGTTGGGAAAATTATGAAATCCATCACAAAAATTGTACACAGTATGATTTATATTGCAGGTACTAAAAATATGGTTAAATAATCTGTAAAGATATGTATCAGAGAACGAAATGTTTTAGCTGATGTTATTTCTTTAAAATCTAAATATTGGTATAAATGCTTCTATACATCTATATGATCCTGTAAAAGCAGACCTTTGTACTAAACAGGATATTCCCATTAGATTAAGAATGGGCAGTATCGCCAGTAGGTGAAATCCCATTTATACTGTTTTCCTTGACCACATGCTTAGAAATGTAGTGTGTAGGGTGGTTAAGTACATGTGTATTATTTTCTAGTTGTTAAAAGTCAGTCTTTACCCAACCGCATTGCTGAAAATAAAAGGATAACTTGGAATCTAAAATTACTATGGAGCAGGCACTCAAATGAAGGCAATCTTCCACCAGGCAGTTGAAGTAAAGTAAAAAGATTTATTGTGTCCTCAGCCTTACGCGTTTTGTGTTACAAAACACAGGCCTATGACTATGTGTTTGTAACACAAAACCAAAGTCCGAGGACATAATACATCTTTTTACTTTGCTTTAACTACCTGGTGGAAGATTGCCTTCATTTGAGTGCCTGCTCCATTTTTGGTTGTCTGCTCCCTATGCTGAGGGCTCAGGGCAGTACACCTTGGCCACTTCCCTAATGTGATAAGTAATAATTCTACCTTTTGCAGACCCTCTTTAAGAGGGAATAGCAGGTCGTATTTCTCCTCCGTTTGAAATATTGATGTTTATATATCGAGAGAATATTTTTAACCTTCTGTTTTGCAGTGTGCAGCATGATTTGTTGCTAGGTACACAATGACTGTAGCTTAAATGTGAACTGTATATCAAGAGTGGTCTTCTCCAGGGTAGGGAAGCTTGGCTTGGTTTATATAAGAGAGAGGGCATATTTATGAACACTCAGCACAATTGCAGTCAGGCAAAGTTTGCTGCAATCGTCTACAGCCTCTCCTTGCACTTCTGCATAGTTGTCCTCATCAACTCTGTTTTCTTCCCGCCTTCTCTTGTGAATCACATGCAGTGTGCCTATTGATACAGAGGAACACTGGAGCTACTGCCACCCTAAAAGGTGGTGGTAGATCCAGGGTTCCCACAGCAGTCAACTTCAACTGACAAAGTAAATCTGCTCCTAAAAATCTGCAGCAAACATAATTTTGATGCTGAGCAATGGAAACGAAATCCAGACACCAACTTTCAATGCAATTGTGTCATGTTCTTTTTGAAGTACTCTCGCAACTGTGTATGTTCTAATACATTGTCTGCACTTGCTGCATCAATTATGCTGGAATTATTGGGAAAAAAAATATGTTACACCATGCCCGAAATTGCACACTACATAAATAACCTTTATACAAGGGACACTGGATTTTTCATTGTTAGAAATATCACATTATTATCCAATTTTTTGGGAGCCCCAATCAATTTTAATTAGAATCCCACAGCATTACAGGGAAGTAATTCATAGCCACAATATATAAAGAACATAAAGGGTTGAAATTAATACTGCATATTGTAAATTATAGCTATGACCAAACATTCACAGTATAGAATTAATTTGGGAACAAATTAATTAAAAAAAATCTCATAGGGCCAATCATTGGGCCAATTGCCAATATGTAAGTGTTTTTGATAAAATACCATTTTGACTTTTTCTATTCATATATATGCAATCCTTATGTTATTTGTACAAGGAGGCTTCATTTGGGTGGTCACCATGGAATTGGCTCCTCAGTATAAATTAGGGTGTGCACCTTCCAAACTATAGTTCAATGAAATTGCCTAGCAGGGAAGGCTCCCTTCATTGGTTCAACTTATCTGAATGACCATCTGTACCAGATGGACATTGGCACTGAAAAGTCCTTGTAGATGCAGTTGTTAATTAACTTATGGCATTTTGGAACAATTTCCAGAATATCATTTGTGTATCTTGAATAAGAGTGTGAATTTGCTGCTTGGCTTCTTAAATCCTGTGTCTCCTTGGATGTGAAAAATAGCCTGGCATACAACATGCTAAACTGAAACCCTCTGCCACTCTTCATTTCCAAATGCCAATTGCTGTAAATCTCTAACTACTTAAATGCCTTGTGCACAGTCTGCACCTCTGCCAATAATATAAGGGTATTACTCTCATCACACTGTGTGTTAATAACAGCAGCAAATACTTAATATTTTATAATATACTTAATGCCTAGTTATGGGGGCATAAGTTTGCCACCCTGTTTCCTAGACTGCTGTGTGTATGAATAATTGAATAGTTGCATTAACAACATTTAAAAACACAAAAGGGGTAATTTATGACTGTATGTTTTTCCCCACAATACAGCATTTTTCCCCAGAATTCAAGCATTGTTGCAGGCAGTGTGGGGGGGTCTGCACCTGACACAATTTTGGCCGATGTGTCAAAATCTTGCAGTTTGGCTTGAACTGGACAAGCTTAATATTGTGTTTGTTGTAATTTCTAGCATTAGTGCAGCAAATGACACAGGCCACTGTGGGAACCCTGGAACTTCCGCCACTTTCAAACCAGGCAGTAGTTTCAGGGTTCCCCTGCAACAATAAACAAAACTGAGCTTGATCCCAAAGAGAAGACAGGAAGAACTGGGCAGGAGCATGGAGTACCTTTATTCTTCCAAGTACCTTTAAAGAATGGGATTGTGGGGAAAATTTGTGGGACCACAACAGTGCATTGGGTGCATTGACAAAAATAGACCATAGGAAGGTCTATGCACAAGGCCTTTACTATAAATGTAATAAACAAATGTATAACCCTTTTTATTTTATTTTTTTAAAGATAGAATATATGATATAGCTCTAAAAGAAGAACTCTGACATTTATGTGTGATACTGTAATTCCATCAAATGTTACAGCCATGACCAACTCTGTCTGCTGCATATATCCACTTTGGAAAAGAATTACCTACAAACAACTAGGGAACTCCCACTGATACTTCCTTGTAGATGATAGAACTTTTAAGAAAAGTGTATCCCAAAACTGTATATGTTTCTATTAAATTAGCTGTACATCAAATATGCAAATTCGGCATCTTTGATCATCGAATACCTAATATTCGAATTATCGAATAGATCGAATAGATCGAATGATCGAATATTCGATCATTCGATGATCGAAGTATTTTAAATTTATTCGAATGCCTACTTCGCCAGATTGAACCTACCAATAGAAGCCTATGGGAAACCCCCCACCCCATAGGCTTCTTTTGCAAAGACTTGCTCGAATACCATTCGTACAATCGAACGCCTCGATCGTTCGAATCGTACAAATTTTTTGGAGGCTCGAAGGCAAAAGTACGAATTTTTTGTGAAATCGACCGGTATTCGATCGTACGATTTCATCGAGAAATCAAATATCGAGCAAAAAGATAGTCGAATGCTTATTGAATTTTGAGGGGAATTCGAAGGATTTCATGGGAATTTTAGTAAATTTGCCACTTAAATATCAAAGACTATTGTGGTACTAAACTCTATAGTTAATATAGATATGGGTACATATAATTTATGTGAAAGTTTAGAGGGGGGTGTGTTTAGATGCTGGGTTTTAATTTGGAGGGGTTGAACTTGATGGACTTTGTCTTTTTTCAACTCAATTTAATTATGTAACTATTTTCTTTGGCCTTGACTATGTGCTACAGAGGCAACAGTTTGTTCCTTTATCATTTATAAAACATATGTCCATATTCCAGGCTCTGCAGCAATGACTAGCATGTGTAGCCCCTTGAATCGAATTTTAAGATTCAACCAATCGAAAATCAAAGTACTGTCTTTAAAAAATTCGAATTCGACCCTTCACCACCTTAAGCCTGCCGAATTGCTGTTTTAGCCTATGGGGGACCATAGATAGTGTGCCTTCTGCACAGACTTAATCATGAAAATTCCCTGGTGCTAACAGAAAATATGTATAAATGTGAAAAAAGCTGTTGCACAAAAATGTATGATATTATAATAATTTATAATAAAGTGGAATCCTGTTTTGTGCAACAGCTTTTTTCACATTTATATATATATATGTTAGATCACAATGAAGGTTGCTTATATTTTTTCCCCAACACTAGATTTACTCTAAACCCACGCATTTCTACACATCACTCTTTATTATCAATTGTATAACAAGAATTACCGTTTGCAACAAATGATTTGCTAACAGCAGATTTTTTTACTCATGAAGATACATTATTTTTGGGTAATAAAAGGCACAAGGAGACGTATTTGTGTTATTAAATCTGATTCCTTTCTAGTTAAAACAGAGCCCATGAGCAGCAGTGACATTGTGACCACAACAGCAGACGGACATTTAGACAACTTCTCAGGGTCAGGTAAGAATGACATAGACTGATATCTACTCTGAAAGTGCTGGGGTTTATAGTGTCTCAACTGGAATTTTAGCGCTAAGCCATTTTCTGCAGCAAGAATCCATTTAGCTGTTAATAAACCATTCAGCCTCCTCTGGCAGATTTTTCACAAGGCAACAAAAAGAGGGTGCCTATCACAGATAAACAGATTGTGTTACTTTGACCTTATTTGCACAAGCCCTTGTCCAAAAGCCAACAATCGCTGCATATGTAGTCAGCTCTTTAAAGTCATCATGAACCTTCAAAAGGAAAGAAAACTATACATAGGAGAACTTTAGATCCAACTATTGTATCCACTACAACATAGAATTTAGTAATAGCTGCAACCAAGCTATCTAGAACATCCCATACTGCCAAACATATATATAGGTATTGGACCTGTTATCCAGAATACTTGGGACCTGTTGGATCTTCATACCTTAAGTCTACTAAAATAAATTATTTAACACAATTATTATTTAATACAAGATATTGTTTTATTATTACAGAGAAAAGGGGAAAAAATTTTTTTTTATTTGATTTACTTGATTAAAATGGGGAGATGGTCATCCTGTAATTCGAAGTTTTCTAGATGATGGGTTTCCTACTAACAGATCCCATACCTCTGATGGGCAAAAGTAAATGAAAGTATTGAGTAGAGTAGGTGTTTGGTAAAGTAATGTGTCATTTTGTAAATCTTCTCCCATCTATTCAATTATTGTATTTGACAGTGTATTTGATTTTGCATTTCTCTTCTTTTTATCCATGTGGAGTGATTGGAAGCAGTGGATATAGCCCACGACAAGCACACCAGTTTTCCTCACAAATATATCCATCCAAGTAAGAATTCAAAATGGTCTTTTTAAATTAATAGTAGAAAAAATATGATATATAGTAGAAAAAGAAAATACAATGAATACATGTTAAAGTTCTATTGTTTTTGCATTTAATATTATTTCTTTGTTATTGTGATAACTTGCTAGCAAGTATGTAGTAATGAACAGAATGTTGCCCCTTCAAAAATCAAATCTCTCTGTAATGTATTTCAAGTAGGTTCTTCTTAATTAATGTTCCTTATTGATTTTTAGTACTTCAGTACTTCACATTGATATCTATAATGTTTATATTGTTTTTCTAGATGTTTCTGCATACCATAAAAATTTGTTAGGTCCTCATAACATCCAAAGCTAAGAGAAGAGAACTAGATCACTTGACTATTCAGTGTAACTTGTCTAAAATGTATAGAGATAGGTTGGTCCACTAGCAATTGCAAAGTCTGATCTTTCTTTTGTTTTACCCTTGAGTCAGACTTAGTAGAAAATGTGACACTAAGGGGCAGATTTATCATTCCTCGCCAATTTGAGGGCTTTTAGCCCTTAAATTCGGCAAAAATTGATTTTCGAATAAAAATTCAATAAAACCAAAGGAAATATTCAAATATTTGGAGCGCTATTCGATTTTTTTCCCCCATAGGCTTCTATCACAATTCGGTAGCTTTAATCTGGTGAAGTAGGCAGTCGAATGAAATTTTAGAGGGCAAGCTCTTGGACCATCGAATGATCGAATAGTCGAATAGATTTTTATTCGATCTATTCGATACATTCGACTTTGTCAAATTCGATGGTCGAATTGAGCTAATTTGCATATTTGAAAATTCAACCAATCGAAATTTTTCAATTCGATCGAATTTCAAATCCTTCACATGAATTTAGTAAATCTGCCCCTAAAAATTTGTTTGTTAAAAATTACATTTAGGAAGAAAATGCTAATTGTAAATAAATATCATTGACATGGCTTGGCATGCACAAATCAAAAGAAAGGAATGTCAGCTGAATCAGAAAGTCAAAATAACAGTTTTATCAAAAAAATAAGCTCAGTGTGGGTAAACTTGAGTTAGTTTGAACCTTATAGTAAGGAACAGTGTACTTTTAGGATGGGTGAATCTAAAAGTGATTTATAGCTCTTCAAAAGTTGCCTATATGGTGTGTGATTCGTTTTTTGGTTGAGATGAGGTTTAACCTTATTACTTCAGTACAAGGATGTATTTGATGGCAGATTGCTGCCAGAGGAAGGAAGTGCTTCAGGTTTCTATTATGTTGTCAAAACGCTTCCTCCCCCAAAGTACATCTAGATGGAGGGCATCAAGAAGCTGGAGTGCAGCTTACATTTCTCTTTTCCCAAAGTGCCTCATTTCTTTGACAGCATCCTGCTGAAAACCAAAAGCTAGTAAGTCACTGTAGCTGACTAATGAGTAATACATAAAAACAACACTACAAAACACAATATATAGGCTTCTTCCTAAAGCATTTTTGTGTTTATTGCGCAAGTGCATGGAAGGCAATTTAATGTAGTTTTACAAAAATATGCTTTCTGGCATGCACCTCATTCGAATACTTTTGCAGTGTAAAAATAGTTTTCACTGTCATTGTCATTTTGCAGTATCACATCTCAACGGAATTGCAGTCCTAGGTAGCAGTACAGTACTGCCACTTGATATAATATGTCCTTCAGATAAGACATTCATGATTTGATGGGATTATTTTTAAATAAACCATTTAACACAGAAATGTCTGAACACTTGCTTTAATCAGGTACATTGGGTGCTATAACTCACATAGTAATGCTTTCAGAACTGCAGAATGCAATGAATATATGTTTATTTTCACACAAAAAACCTTATCTATTCTTTATGCACTTTATTTTTTCTTATGTGCTTTTTTACTCATGGGAGTAATAATAATTTACCCTTTTCTTTAATTATAGTAGAGCATATCCCCATATTCTGCCTACCCCTTCTTCTCAAACTATGGCTGCATATGGACAGACACAATTCTCCTCGGGAATGCAACAAGCAACAGCATATGCAACATATCCCCAGCCAGGACAGCCTTATGGAATCCCACCATATGGTATGCAGTCATTAACCAGAAATACACACTAATACTCCCTATTTAATTTAATTTTGTCACTTCAAGAAATAGGCTTCTTTTGTTGTCTAACTAATATAACTTATAAAATATAGTTGAGGTTAGCATATGACATATGAGTGTCCTCTGAAGATGACTTTTTTTATTCAGATATATGATTTCAAGCATTGAGTTAAATTGTGCTGCAATTCTAGTGGGCCTTGACTGGATGACCAATAAGGAGACTTTGGTAATTACCTGAATTAAGTAGAAAGATGAAGATGATTGTTGCATAGACTTTATTATGTGTTAGAGAAAATGTGTGAGGAGTTCCAGCTCTACTACTTTGCAGATTCTACAAAGTAGTAATCTTTCTTAACAAGAAATAGATTGCAGGGACTGTTGGAAGTAGCCACAGTTTATTTCAGATAGACTAAGGGGATTTACTATTGGTCGAATTCGAGGCTTAAAAAAAAACCTAGAATTCGACCATGTGAATAGCTGGGGAATAAAAATCCTTCGAATTTGAATATCAAATTAGAAGGATTTTACCGCAGTTTGATTGGTCGAACGATTGAATAGCAAATATTCGATCGATAAAATCGTTCTAATCGATCAATGCAAATTATTTTAACCATTTGATCGAATATTTTTATCCGATCAAAAATAATGAAAGCCATTCGAATCATTCGATTTGATAGAATTTTCAAAATTCACTGGTCTGTGAATGTATTAAACCTGCCCCTAAGTCTATTTCCCAATGTGAACACGGCTCAACTTACAAACACACAAACTAAAAATAATTGCTCTATATATATATATTCAGTTTTTTCTGTCACTTTTTGAAAATCATCATTCTGTATTATATTCCTAATAACAAACCCTGCCTTATTCAATTCATTGTAAGCATTTAGCTTTAAAAGAGAGATCTTTTGAGCTTACTGTACATGTAATGCCATCTGTGTTGCATGGGATTTTTACTTGTAACCATGTTACTGCTTCTGAAGCATTGGGTTCCTTAATTGGTTTTCCCTACATCTACCATCCACCTCGACACACTTCATCCATGGGCGAGGCAGCATAACTCCACTCCATTTTTTACAACAACCTCTTGTTCTTGATTGGGGTACTTTGGGATTCCCCTGCAGTGTATACAACATTTATTATTTAACTGTTTTAGTTTTGGTCTTTAGTAGGGCCTCTGTACTTATGGGCACACCTAGAGACATATGTTTGTTATGACGTTGCCATGTCTCCTCTATTTTTCATTCATATTTAATAGCAATCCAATGTATTTTGAGTCTGTGGATGGTGCTACCCAAATTAAAGAAAATGAAAGCTTATTCATGTACTTACCGCTTGTGTTTGGACGCATCTTATGTTACTAACTGATTTAGGTGCATTGTGGGCAGGCATCAAGACTGAAGGTGGATTACCACAACCACAGTCACCTGGACAGACTGGATTTCTAAGTTATGGCTCAAGCTTTACTGCACCACAGCCTGGACAAGCACCATACAGTTATCAAATGCAAGGTAGGTCAGAAATAAACTATATTATATTGACCTTTCTATTGTGCTGGATTTATATTTTATAAAGAGTTTGATCAGACTTTTAAAGAGGAATGGAGAGAAAGCTAGGGTATTAAAAAGTTGTACTGATGTTGTTATGGTAACAAAACTAAATAAGAGGATATCTGAGAAAAGTTTAAGATTAAGATTCATTTTATTTAAATTTCTTTATTGGAACTATGGTAGTTGAGTAATGACTAAATAGCAATAGCGTTCAGCTGGGTGTGGCTAATGCAAGATAACATTTCACTATGGTCATGGAAAGTGACTATAATGAGTTTAGAACTCAAAATCCAGTGAAAAGCAAATGTCTGAAATGATTTTGTCATGTTATTAACTGCATGGGTATAAAACTTACTTCTTCCATTTGTTTGAGCTAAATTCCTGGTATCTCCTGGAAAGCTTTACACAACAGCTGATGAGCCACATGTTTGCGATCACTGCCTTAACTTTTATATTTTAATAAAAAAATATTTGTACTCATTATACATTGTATATGTTATATGTATGAAGATAGGTGTTTCTGCTATTCTGTTTAAACTCACTTGTTTTAGAATTATTATTTATGAGACTCTGAAGGCTTAATTTAATGTTATTCATATTTCATTGTGAAAGTCTAGGGGAGGCATAACAAGTTGTGATAAAACTATGAGTTCTTTTCCCCAGCAGAGTATATTGACATATGCGTTAAATATACATAAACATATTTTGTTTAACATCTCTTGTATTGGGCTCTATGGGCCATATAAAAAGTAAAAAAAAAAGTAATACAATGCATTTGATAACTTGCCTTTTACTAACTACTCTAGTTAATAAATAAGTTTACTATCCTGGAATTTTTGTGTACACTTAGCGGCAGATTTACTAAGGGTCTAATTCGAGGGTTAATTAAACCTCGAATTTGACCATAAATTTTTTATCGAATTAAAACCCCTCGAATCAAATGATCGAATTTGAAAAATTTGATCGATCATTAAAATTATTTGAATTGAACGTCACAAACAATTTTAAGCATTCAATCAAAAAAACTTGAGAAAATCCTATGGGAACTTCCCATAGGGTTATATAGCAATTCGGTAGGTTTAATCTGCCAAATTGTTATATCAATTTTTTTTTTAAAGGGCCAGTACTTCGACAATCGAATTTGAATTAGAATTTTCAAATTTGGCCAATTCAAATCGAAATTTGGCGATTTGATAGTCGAATTTTGTAAACTCGATGGTCGAAGTAGCCCAAAAAAAAATTCTAATTTTTTTTTCCATTCACATCCTTCACAAGAATTTAGTAAATCAGCCACTTTTACTAATTTCTTCATTGAAGTGCATCATATTGGCATACATTCCGGAGTCTGAAGCTCCCCATAGACGCAACGATCTTTCGCTCCCGAACGACCAATTTTGGTGAAGTCCGACCAATCTGTCAAATTATCGTGCGGTTAGTGGGATACAAACGATCGTTCATCTTACGATTTTTCGTCCTACATTGGTCTGAAGATTGATCGGCCAGGTTAGAAAATCTTTATCGGTCCCCATGCAATCTACCTATGTTGCAGGGCAAAGCAGGCTGCGATCCTTCAGTTTTGCTGGCAATATCGCCTGAAATGGTCTTTTTAGTTGATGGACACATCTGACATTAAACAATCGTTTTGAGACAATCGTGGTCTCAAGATAACCATTGGATCTTTCAAAAATCTTTGCGTCTATGGCCAGCTTTACACACAATAGTTTTTTAGTATACCCACAACCTTTATAGAAATTGGGAAAGCTCAGCATTACTTATATTATACATTTTACATTTTTAAAAAGTCATAGCGTATGTTGTAGTCTTGCTCTTTTCAGAGCAAAATATTTCCCTGGGATATTTATTCTTGGTAGTTTTAATACAGTAGGTATTTAAAGGTTTTGCCACATTTTGGTTGTATTGGTAAAACCATAAGATTAAAGTGTGAATTATTTCACATATCTGCACATAAAAAAATATTGGTGGTGTGTAAAGCATAAAAACCAACATAAATACAGTAAAAGCCTTATGTACCAGTCACCCAATTTAACTTTTGATGTTTATTGAAGTTCTATTAACTAAAAGAAAATAGCACTTCTGTTTGGCAGAACTTAATGTATTGTATATTGATCTTGGGCTTTTCACAGAAGGGTGTGAGACCTTTACCTTTGAACTTTTAGTTGCACTTCAGCAGTTTGGCTGGGTTGACCATCTGATACTAATTCCCTTAAGTGTGGACACTCTGCTTGATCTCCTTTACAGATGGTAAAGCAGTGAAAGCAAATTGTGCAGTTATTAAAGGTGTTTGTCCACAATGGTGATGAAAAGAACCCTGTAGTTGCTTATAGACTTTTCCCCTACATTATATAAATCCACATGTATATCTGCATGGATTTAAACCCAGAAATAAAATAAGAATATACCTATATTTGTTTATTAAAGCATTAGTAGCACTGCAGCTAAACTCTGTGCACTATATTTGTCTACATTATAATAAAGCTAAAAAGTTATGTAATTCCATTTTACCCATAAAAAAGTTATGTAACTTCAACAAACTATGTATTTCTATTTACATAAGTGTCTTCTAACATAAAAACATGTGTTTAACCTAACTGGCATAATGTCTCTTTTTGTGATACTGGTTTACATAACATGGGCCTCTTAAATCAGGGGGTTTTATTTAGTTTGAAAAAATAATCAACATTTGCTTTGTATTGCAGAGAAAAAAACTATATTCAGCAAAGCATACAGTGAGAACAGATTTTTGGAGAAAGTACTTTATGTTTGTGCCTAATGGCCAGGAACTGAGAAAGACATTTTAAAAGCAGAGCTGAACAGCAGCAAATGTATGAGGGGAAAAGATCTGGGATTAAAGAGTCCATCTGGCCTTCATAGACTTTTCCCCGGAGAATTGCACTAACTTCTGCCACATATATTGTACACTGATGATAGACATAGCCCATGGCAAAGAGGCTGATTAGAGAGCAAATGAACTTCTGTTCAAGATCTCAATGTGCGACCTGTGTTTTAACCCGTCAGTAAGTTGCTAGAAATAAGTTCTCCAAATAAAGTATTTTGTAGAGAATGTATATCAAGGTTCAGTGTATCAAAAAGAGCAAACTTGACAGTTCAGCTGTGCCTATTCAGTGAAAGCTTACACAAGAAATAAATTAGAATTAATGTAAAACTGTGCAACATTCATCATTTGCTGCAAATATCTAATTTGTTTTTACAAGGAAATCAACTTGGGTTAGATAGATTCCAGATTAACTTAACTTTAAATTCTAATGTGAAAGAATGAGAAAAGAAAATGTCGTTGGTTTTTACATTACTTTATCCACTAAATGGAATTAACTGTTTTTTTGCAACATGATAAAAGTATTCATAAAAAAATCTATTTCTTTCAGCAGTTCTTGAACCTCTTTCTTTTGAAAAAGGGAAATGAAAAAATGTCATTTAAATTATATTCTTTGCATCAATATTGGACCATTGTATTGAATATATTTTATAAGCCTGTGTAATATCTACCAATATTTAAATTTTTATGTCAAAATTAGCCAATTATCTGGGTCAGGGCTTTACACAGTGCAAATCTGAACAGGGCTTGTACTCCTGAATGATGAACTAGGTAGGGGTGTTCCAGGGGATAAACATGTCTGCTTTGCCAGTTATAGGTAATGTCAAATGCGGAAAGAAGTTCTTCCCTTATGTGAATTTAGCCTGTCTTTTCTAGAAGCTCTGATGTGTTTTTATTCCGGAGATTTGCCATTGATGGGGTAGATTCATCAAACATTTTATAACTCAGGTGATTTTTTGATCAAATATACTTAATGAAGTTTGAATTTCTTTTGGAAGTTGCCACATTGCATTGCTTTTTGACACCTACTTTTTGACCCTTAGGATAGAATGGTTTCCTCTTGTGAAACTTGATGAACCCTTTTTTTGTAAAAAGCTGTGATAAGTTAACCAGATCATAACATTTTGTATTTTTATATGAATGTCATACAAAGCATAGCTGTCAAATACCCAGCCATGGCTTGCAATTGGATACATATAAATGAGTTTATGGCACACATGAATTTAACCATATTTGTGAATAATGATTTGGTATGTCTATCTAGATGTGCATATAATTATACACTGGCTTACTTCCACATAGTTGCCTGTGTGGAGAGACAGATAATACTACAAGACTTTGCTTGTTTGGGGATTTTTCAGATGCAGTTGAATGCAGAACGAAATAGCCCAAAGCATGAGAAATTGTATCCTACGTATCAAGAGTTAGGAGAGAGTCAGTTGCTTCAAATTTTAACAGAATTTTAGAAATCTCATTGCACAGAGCACCAGCCGAGCCATTAAAATGATCTCTTTATTATTAAAATAGCATGAAGCGCACTTACAAACTACACTTAACTGTAAGCTATAATGCTATTTTAATAATAATTAAAAGTTGACTTGGTTAACCTTGCATACCAATTTAAAGTCCCTTGTAAAGCCATATAAAAACAAGTGATAGAAGGGAAGAAGGCCTTGATTACTTCTACTCATGAATATTCTAGAGGCTTTCAATAAAAATGTGCATTGAAAGTGGCAGCCATGTTTATGTCACCAATATAATAGACTTCCGTGAAGAAACTATTGAACAACTGATGATATGAATTGCACACAAATCTCAGTGATATTCCCAAATGGTATTCAGCAACAACTAGAGACCCATATGTTAGATATCTCTAGCAGTTAAAGTTGAGTGAATGAGTGGTGTAATGTTGGCAGCTAAATTGCATACAGTTGAGCTTTTATATTCTGTGCTTAACAGTCATGCAATGTAGAAACCAAAACTAGATTTGTATTTTACAGCACACTTGTTGTTCTTGACCTATACACAGTTGGCTTCTCTTAAAAAGTCATTACTGTATTATTGAGATTGTGTTTGAATCCCATTTTAAGTCTTTAGGCGGTGTCTGTATTTTGGTTTATCTCGTTACTCTTGCTTGAGTTTGTTTTGGGAAGATGCCATTGTCATGCACCTCTATTGCCAATAGCCAAGCATCCGTTTTCATTCCTTCCTCTAACAGATTGCTCATCCTACAGTTGTATAAAACTGAATTCCAGAAAAATATTAATCTACATCATGGGTTAGCAGATAAACTGTTGATTGTATGATAAAATTAGATTTTCTTTTCACTTGTTACATTCTTGTAGTAATTAGGGATCCAAGCCAACATTTTATGCAGTCTCAGGAATTCAGAATAATCCAGTTTGCAGATGTTTTGCTTACTTAACAGCATGAATGACAACTAATTGTTTTAACAATGCTAATACAATGTTTAAGTTGATATAAGTAATGTGTATATTAGAGGAGAGACTGTCTTCTTTTGGAGAGTTAAGTATTTACTGTATTTAAAATGTTTTACAACTGGTATACAAGGGTATAACATTTATGTTACAAGTCAATTACAACAGTTTTTTAGACAACCTCTGTTAACCTGTGTTGCATTAGCCGTTACAGAATTCATACCTCCTCCCAGTCGCTATATTTTCAGAACAGCCCTGAATCATGGGCCTGCGAAGTAATGGGGTTTACTGTTAAAAAGGTGCAGTTTGGGATGATTAGGGTTTGTGACTGGGCATTCCTGAGTGTGACCTATGTAAAGCAGGAGGTGAAATGTTAAAATGTATAGGACTTCACTTGCTTGTTCAATACCATTTTATATTACTGAAAATATTTGAAATGTTGACGATTTTCCCAACATAATTGTCTAAAAAAATATTTAGGAGATTTTTATAAAAACTCTTGGTAATTGGATGTCCTTCAGAATTCAACCATTTGGGCAATGTTCAACAGAATGGTCTTAGCTTGATATTTGATCTGTATAAAAAATTAGGCATACAGAATAAAATAAAAAACAGCAAGGTGTGTATTTCCATCTAGATTAAGCCACTGTGAACCTTTCAAGAGCCTTGAACATTAGAAAGCATCCCACAGGCATACTTTCTGCTGTAAGCACATAGTAAAGGAGTGTTTGAAGCTTCATCCAATAAGCTTTATGAAATGTACAGGTTACTGGCTATTATTCAAGGTAATTTCAAAGCATTTGTGAAAATGCCTACAGAAAGACTGAATTAAAATCAAGATGTATCCCTAGATGGCTCTGCCTATTGTTTTATAGAGCTTCACTGAAGTTCAGCCTTCATCTTTTTTTTGTCAAAGTTTCTGTTTGTTTAACTTGGAAAAACAATAAAAAATCATTTGATAAAAAAGATGTATCCCTCTATTATGAAGTTTCTAAGTAGATTCTTAAATGAAACTAAGTGGGACCATTCTTTTTTGTCAGACACGTTTTAAGCTGTGAAGTACACATAGAACCTCTTGATGTTGCTGTCTGGGAGGTCTACAAATACACATTTGAGTAATTTGAGGCATTTTCTCCTTTCATTTCAGGGAGCAGTTTTACCACAACATCAGGAATCTATGCAGGAAGTAATTCACTCACAAATTCAACTGGTTTTAATAGTTCCCAGCAGGTAAATGTCAAAGCAACAGAACTGTTTCAACTTTGCAAACATACTCTCTTCTGTCTTCTATGTATTCGTTTTCATCTTATCCTCTCCAGCCTTGAGCTGGATATTGCTCTCCCAAAATCTAAGTGTGTATGTATGCTGTCTTAGAAACCCAAACACATTTAATTCTGTCAGTGACAGATGAGCTTCAGATAAATGTACTTAGGAGGTACCATGTGTCTGGCATAGCTGCTTCTATCTCAATCATAAATGCATGTAAACATGGTATCATACATTTGTGGTATAAATAAGCCTTGAAATCTGGAGCAGTTATCTATTTATATGCACCATCAAGCCAGGCCAATGTTTTCCATGTGAAATGAGATGTTCATGAAAAGATGCTGAATGGTTTACATGTGTTTGCAGTTATGTCTTGGAATCTCTTCTATAAAGTAGTAATATGTTAAAAACTTTTTATTTTGCTTTTTGTGTGGTAGGAATATCCATCTTATCCCGGATTTGGCCAGGGCCAGTATGCACAATATTATAACAGTTCGCCGTATCCTTCACATTATATGACAAGCAGTAACACCAGCCCCACCACTCCCTCAACTACAGCTACCTACCAGCTACAGGAGCCCCCATCTGGAATCACCAGCCAAGCTGTTACAGAACACTCCACAGGTATTGCTCTAAGTTTAATCAAATGAGAGGTCATTAACCCTTGAGACACATTCAAATGTAAAAAGAGTTGGGGAGCAACACAAGCATGAGAAAGTTCCTGTGGGACCCAAGTCCCTATGTGGACTAGCATCCAACAGGAAGCTCTGTTTGGCAACACAAATGGTTTTTATGCAACCAAAACTTGCACGGAAACCTGCTTTGAAGCCACTGGGAATAATAACTAAAGGGTTGGTGAGCAACGTTGCTCACAAGTAACTGGTTGGTGATCACTGATCTATACAATATAATTATGAATATAGGCCATTCTGTAAAACATGTATATAAGATAGATGTTATTTAGATGCAAGCCTCTGCCCCACAGAGACTTTAAGATAGTTGGAGGCTGAGAGAAAATAATATATTTAATATGTTTGCTAGATGTTAGATCTAGTAGAAACCACATAACCAACCAATCAGACTGCCATTGACCAATCTGCTGATTGTTATGACCTGACTTGTGAATTGCCAACCATTCTCCATCCTTCCTTGCTATTGCAAAGTCATGGGAGTTTACAAGGTTGTCAACATGCAATTGGAAAATAACATAACCTGAATTAAATGTTTCTATAGACATAGCTGTCTCTATTGAGATGGCTCTTTAGCAGTGCCACAGTTCATGTTGATTGTCTAGGGAGATGGCTCTCCCCCAATATCCAAGAAATAAGTTTGTTTATTACCTGACGAAGGGATAATGCCCCTGAAACGTTGTGTGATCCAATAAACGCACCAGGTGTTTACCCTGGTTTGAATCGCTTTGCGTGCCAGCCTTAACATTTCTTTCTTGAAAGTTGGAAGGGAACAAGAATACTGAACAGACCTACACTACCTGCTGACATCATGGGAATGATATTGTAATAGAAGGATGTAGCGGTAATTCAGTTGTTGTCTTTTAATGAGCAGGGGTATTCGGCTTGAAAAATTAAAACCACATTATCAATCACATATGTTCCAGCATAGCTTTTTAAGGAAGGAGATGCACATAATTGTGGACTTCATTCCTATATAGGAAGTATATATAAATATAAGTATATTGTACTAGTTTTCCTCTTTAAAGAAATGTTTATGTGCATGTTCTCATCCATGTGCAAGTGAAAGCTTTAGTAACCCAGCAAGGGGATTGTAAATAGTAAATAAGATTGAGGTGGGGAAACATTGCCATGAAACATTGTTTTCCTGGCTGTGGGTTTTTGTGTTTGCTACTAATCTGCCATCATTCTATTTATGTGTTTATCAGCTTATCAGACAAACAAAGAAGGGAAGGCACTGCAGAATTCCTTTCCAAAAATAGATAATGTCTGTCCTTTCACTAGTGTTCTGCAGTACATGATGTAACAAGCCTTTAAAGCAGAGAGGCAGGTCAAAGGCTGTAATTTTCTTGTATTATGTGACAGGTTCCTGTTCTCCAGATAGAACATGTCATTTGTTAGCTAGGCTTACTGCATAAGCTAAATCAGAGGGGCCCATATTAAAAACACATGCAGCTGGAATGAAGAAGGATCAGTGCAGTTTAAATGCAATTACCCAGAAATCAGTGCAGCCTTGTGATTTGCATTTGCCGTACATTTCTTCAAAATCATTTAGCCTGATTGTTAGGATAATCAGCGGGTGCAAAAAGTAGACATCAGTTGATTAGGCACTTAGCATGGATCCATTCAGTTCTCTTATTAAACATAGCTGCAGGGCTTGCTTTTAAGACACACATGGACTTTTTTTTCCTTTAGCCTGCTAAGATCTGTCAGTTTTCAGGAAACAGAGCTTGTAAAAGCAAGTTAACACCTGACTTCAAGTCATGAGGAATAGGCCTGCTTTTTAGTTCCCCTCACCATACATTGTGATACTGGCAGCTCTATTTTCCTTAATGACTGAAAGTCAAGTAGGCACTGATTGCTTTTAAAGGGGTTGCTCACCTTTGAGTTAACTTTTAGTGTAATGTAGAGAGTAATATTTTGAGACAATGTGCAGTTGCTTTCCATTTTTGATTGTTTGTGGTTTTTGAGTTTGCAATTTCAGCAATCCGATTGCAATGCAACCATGCATTGATTTAAATAAGATACTGGAATATGAAGAGGAGAGGGCCTGAATAGAAAGATGAGTAATAAAAAGTAGCACTAACAATACATTTGTAGCCTAATGGATCATTTGTTTTTTAGATGAGGTCAGTGATGAAAAATGATGAAAGTTAACCAAACAAAAATTTGCGTTGTTTTAGACAGGTGGATCTCTGTCCATTTTGACCACCAAAGTGATGGGGAAAAGCTTCATGGTCTCATTGTCCTACCCTTCAGGCCAACTACTGACTCATGGAGGGATTCTCTTATGGTTCATGGCTCAGTCATAAAATAGTCTTCTTAGACTCACTACATCCCAGATTAGTGATTATAATTAAAAACAATAGTAAGGAAGGTTTCTTTTAAAACCAATAACCCCAATATATTCCCATTGCATTATTCTAGCTGCAGTGGAACAATTAAAGCTAGTTGCTGATTGCTTCCATGTTTTGATTGTTCCACTGCAGCTAGAATAATGCTAAATATAATAAATATATTAGTGTTCTACATTGGGGTAAACCTGCATCTGTTTTTAGAAATTTGGCCTTAGAGTTAATTTATCTGTCCTTCTCTTTTGTTGCAAGGAATACACCTAATAAGGTGCTGCAAAGTGAGCACACCAGGCACGCCATACTTGGTTTCATACATTTTGCATTAGGACTTTTACATTTGTGATGAAACCTATTTGCTTGCTGCTGGCTATGTATGCAAGAAGCATTTCTTGAACACACTGGATGCTTGTGGTATAGTTGGCTGTGAAAAACTGTACATTCCATAATAAGTAGTCACAAGCCTGTCTATGAAACACGACTCTTGTGGCATGAAAGTTTTCTCATTCCAGTTTTAAAGAGCTTAAAGCAAAACGTATGTTATGGTGAGGAGAGCAGTGTGCATGTCTGCTGGGGACGACTGTGCTCCCTGTGTACTTATGATTAGTTTTGGTACAGGTGCTTTTTAAAGGGGTTGTATTAAATTAAAGCAGCTTTATATAGAAAGTTCAAAAAGTAAATATATTAGTATTAATTAATATCAGTATAGTAGAATGTTTTTATAATATTAGTAGAATATTTTTACTAATTTGAAGCACAATGTTTGTCACTTTATGCCCTTGTGGAATCCCTATATTCTAGGGCTTATTAGCAATTAGCAAGTTTTTATTGATTGTATTGATACAGGCTACATTGCTCATGAAGTGACAGACTGAAACAGTGGGCAAGAGTAGGATCAGAAGATGTAGAGGGTGGAAGTAAGAGATAATTCATAAATAGCACTGATATATGAGGAACACGGAGCTCTGTAATATACTCTTCTGCATGAAATATAAACTTTGAGGAATAGATTACCTATTCACAAATGTAGTTTCTTTTGAGAAGTCTTGTGCATTTACACATCTATTTTAAACTGGCTCCAATGTGACTGTAACATAAATGCTGAGTAATAAATTCCAACTTTACTAGTAAAGAAATGTCCTTCAGAGTTTTCTAAACAAACAAGTGATTATTTTCTTCCCTTTTTTAGCCGAATACAGCACTATCCACAGTCCATCAACGCCTATTAAAGATTCAGATTCAGATCGATTGCGGCGCAGTTCGGATGGAAAGTCACGGGGACGAGGCAGGAGAAGCAACAACCCTTCCCCACCTCCAGATTCTGACCTTGAAGTATGTCATAAAGCAACGTGATACTTTACATAAACACTGTGTTTGTAACAATGTGAGAGGCCATTAAAAAATGATTGGAACTGGTTGCACTTTCATAAATAAAAGATTACAGTACAGTGCAATTAATAAGGATTTTATTATTACATATTTCAAAATAGCCATATAAGATACTCCTTAAAAATGACTATAGATACTTCACATTCTTTCCAGTGTTTAGGCATTGTGTTTTACAATGAAAAACAAAATCTTACATGAAAAAAACAAACCTTTATAAGTTGCATTTATGTTCTTTTAATTTGTTATACAGAAAGGCATAAGGTATTGTTTTCAGCGGATATACATCATTGCATGTTGTTTGGTTGTATTGGTGGCCACTATATCAACTGCCTTGGGTGAGGCATTTGCCATAGCCAAAAATAGATATAATATAAATATCTGCTTGGGGTACAGTTTTAGCTAGGGGTACGGTTATAACTATAGATTGGAGCCCATCAATATAAGCACCAGGCAGCTCCCATTCATTCAAAAAGCTAGTTACACAAAGAAGGCATGATCTACAAATAAAATATGATTACTAGGCCTAAAACTTGGCACATATCCCCTGTTTTTTGCTTAGTCCCTATTTCATGTACCCTTTGAAATGGAAATTCCAATTTTGAAATACACTCTGGAAGTTGGTAGCATTTATTTGCTGTAATGGCGCCAAATGGTACCAATCTATACTTATTTCAAGTTAAAACAAGCATAGGATTCTTGGAGAACTCAATTATTATAGATAGGTACCGTTTTTAATATATTGCCCTATTAGCATACCTGTGCCCTAGTTCTTTTGAAAAGCTATCAAACCCAGGTTTAATTATTTTAGGCATTTGACCAACAATGTCTTTTCAAAGACAGAAATTATCTGTATAGCTGTATATCTAGAGTTTTGATCTATTCAGGTACACTCTACCTCCAGTCCTGTAAATGTTACAGAAGTACAGTACCACTCCAGGAATTCTTCCAACAGCTCAACTGTTTCAGGAATGCTGTAGGCTTGGAATATCTGAAGAATATATGGTAGGATGACACCTGCAGGTTCTCTGGTGTGGATAGAGTGTACATTTAACAGTCAATTCCCACCTGTTACAATCACTGCAACATTTCTGCTCTGCCTGTCTTTTAATTAAGTTGTTTTATATGCATTTATGTAATAACAGTCATGGGAGTTATTATTGCTTTGCTTTACATACTAATGTCTCTGTGCATATGCTTTGTGCCTACAGAGAGTTTTCATTTGGGATCTGGATGAGACAATTATTGTTTTCCACTCGTTGTTGACAGGATCCTATGCTAACAGATACGGAAGGGTGAGTGTAAAGCAAAAGTCAATGTGCATGAAATTTGGAATATGTTTTCGGAATTCTGGGCCTTAGTCTCAATTGATTAACATTCCACAGGGTTCCAAAACATTACACGTGGTACCTTTGCTCTCCTTTTTCTGCCAAACATGTTCATGGCTTCCCATCAATCCAGATAGTCTCTAAAAGGCACAGTGAGGGATTAAAAAATGTTCCATGACTTAACAGATGAAGTCAACAAAATAAGAGCATATTTATCAAATGGAAATGGTGAAAAGCCAATACACTAGGGGGAAGACTAAGATATCTGCTCAGTTATTCAGAAAGAAGGGGGTCTTCTCTGGTGAACTGTGGTTCTCTCTCTCCCTTTAATAAACATGTACCATATGTCTTGTGTATGAAGCCTAGTTGAGAGAGACTGTTTGCATACAATGCATGTTTATGGAACATTTCCTGCAAGACATGGTATTTTGGTACCAATATATTTCTTTAAAATCACTGAAACTAAATATTATTGTTCATCTCTGTCTCTAAAAAGAATGTAAAGGAGCATTTGTATTCATACACCTTTAAAAATGTGAGCAGAAACCCATAGTGCAGGCAAGTTAAAGGAGCTATATTACCATAGGTTCAACACAAGCCAGTGCAATACAGCTTGTATTTAAACTGTGTTCTCCATATTTTTCAGTTAAAAAAATTAATTCCTTGATTGATTAAGTACAGATTCAAGTGGTCTGATAAAATATAAAGTGTGTTCAATTGAACTGCTCTGCATTATATTACAATGAATGACAATAATTATATATATGTAAGCTCTCTTTATTGTGATTATTCTCTTTTAAATGCTTGCGAGCCTGTCTCTGCTCTACTTCTCCAGAGCAAATTTTGCAACCTATATACTCATCTCCTGAAGCAAATTGTTGGTTGCAACCTCATGACTGTTGTGTCTTGCATGTCATTGAGGGTCTTTTGGAGCTTGCATACTGACCTTTGTCCCTCTGTCATTCCCTTCTACTAGTCAGTGAAGCTGGGAATAGATAGCCCTCTAACTTGCAAGAGGTGCAAAGGTACTGCAATATGCAAATCCAAGAGACCATAAGGCCAAGCATGGGCAGATCCACTCATTTGGAGAGATTGCCAAATGAGTAGATCATGGAATGTAGGCAGCAGGGCTGGGGATCACATCAATGCCCAATAGTGATGGGTGAATTTATTCACCTAGCTCGAATTTGCAGCAAATTCCCATGATTCATAGCTGTGCGAATAAATTCGCAAAACTTTGACAGAGAAAATTCGCTAGCGTCAATTTCCGATTATCCGATTTTTTGTGAAATCGCTCAAAATTCACAATTTTTTTGAGAAATTGTTCCAATGCCACAAATTTTTTGTGAAATTCTAATGATTTCACACAAAAATCGTGAATTTCTAGCAATTTAATAAAAGAAAACTTTCGAATTTCATGATTTTTTCATGACATTTTTATTTCATTAATTTCGCAATTTTTTTTGCCATTTCGGAGAAGCAAAACTCCCCAGATTCACCTATCACTACTGCCCAACAGCATCTGCCCATTTAATTTTTTTTCAGCCTAATAGCAGTTGGAGAAGCCTGTTGGAGGGCCCCATACACTAGCCAATAAGCTGCCAACTTTGTCGACAGCTTTTATCAGCCCATATATGGCAACCTACAGTATTTGTTTGGGTTATGGCAAAGAGCAGTTATCATAAACTCACCGGTAAAATCAGATTTAGCATATATTATATTTAATGCTGGTTTATAACATCATTCTAAATAGCAAAGAATATGTAATGTTAAAAAAACAAGCTATTTAGGAGCCTTTGGCCCCAAAGTAAGGAATTCTGTTACAGTTAGTTTCATATCACTTTGCTTAGTATATTTTCTCAGCAATTTTTCTTCAGCATCGGAGTATCAAATGCAGTCAGCAGTTTTGCAGTTAGTTATGTGGAGTGTTACAGGGTGATGTGCCATGAAGATGTCATACTTTTGTTGAAGTTTTCTTATTTAAAAAATCTGCCAGATTTATGCATATTTAGCCAAGTCAAAAGTTAACCATTCAATTTTAGCAGCACTTTTGCTTGGAAGGAACTGTACTTAAATTGACAGTTAGGTAGACAATTGATTGTTATGGGAAGGTGTTACCAGTCAAAATAACAGTGTCCTTCAAAATCTTAGCAAAATGTAACGTATATTAGCAGCTTGGAGGTGACATTTTTTTTACCTTGAATTGCCTTTTTGATTTGCCAGCTATAATTCTCAATCCAAAAAAGATTTCCACAATGCCTGCTATACTTTATTTTTACTAAATGCCCTTTTTGTACGATAGAAAAAGAAAACAAACTTACCAAAAATAACTGTTTGAATGTATTTATACTGCAAATATATTACAAAATATAAAATATATATATATATATTACACAAAAGCCGTAAATATCTTGTAAATTATATCCTTATAAACGGTGAGTTCTGATGTCATCAGTTATAAACGGTGAGTTCTGATGTCATTTCTGTCACATGACTCACTGAAACTTGTGTATTATAATAAATAAAGTACCCCCAGTTGTAAAATATGAGGATATTATAAGTTACCTCGGAGTTCAATGACCTGTATAAAAACACTCGGCCTTCGGCCTCGTGTTTTTATATGATCATGAAACTCCTCGGTAACTTATAATATCCTTATATTTTACAAGAGGGGGTACTTTATTCACTATATATATATATATATATATATATATATATATATATATATGTATAATGTATGCATTTTACTAAATCATTCTAACTTTTGTGTGCTGTATCTATCTGTAGTTGCATTTATTCTCCTTTCTAAATGTTTATACGTTTTCATTTAATAAGTTCAGTTTTCATGATAAACATTTATCTTGGGGTTTTACAAACTGGTCGGAAGAACATAATATTTATTTATGGATTTAACAGGAAGCTTTGACCGCCTTGAATTTAAGTTTTTTTTTTTAATAAATATTAGGGCACTTTGTTTAGTTTTGGAGCTACTAACAAAATGGGGAGTGCTGGTGTTGCCACATGATGTATTTATGTTATTTATAGGATTGTGTGAAATATATTCAACGAGTGCAATAGCATAGCCTCACGCTCCATCATGATATTTCAGCTAAGAATCAAAAATACATTCTATGCATTAAATACTGACCATCATTCTCAAAGTTTTATTTATCATGAATCATCAAGGGGAACTGTCATTAAAGCAAAAATGTAATATGAGCATCATTTCATTTAAATAAGAAATATTTTAAGTATAATCAATGAAACATTGTTGAGATAAACAACTTCATCTTTGCTATCTCCTTCTAAGCAATCTGTCTCAACATGCAAGCATTGTGTTGGAGCCAGTGATTTATAATAGACATTTAAAGTATATACGTCATCTAGGAAAAGGGAGCAGAGGCCAATGTTACATTAGATCTAATTGTCCTTTTTAAAAAATTACTCCTGGAGACAGATTGCTGAAGGGGAGAGTGAAATGTAACTTGATTATTTCAGAAATGGTACAGATTTTGTAATGGATTATATTTAAAGGGGAATTTAATTAAGATTTGTGACATTTATATAAAAAAAGCATGTTGATTAAAAAAATTAGAAAATTAAATATCAAAATTATTTTACCTACAGTAAAATCTGCCAAGATGCTATAGAAGTCAACAGGACGTATATCTTCAGCATTCATAAAAAGCAAATTATCAGGTTTTTTCCCACAATTTTAACATGGAAATAAATGAGAAAACTGCAATTCGCTTTTTTTTTTGCAGAAACATTACTCAATCGTAGTTATGAATATTGCTACACAGGCACAGAATCCCTTGTGATCAATTACATGCCTGTCTGATTCCATAGATTGAAAGGAAATCATGATAGTGTGTCTCTATTCAGTGTAATGCAACACCCTTCCTCATCTTCTTCCATTATATTGGATTCCTCTGCTTTCCATAGAATCTGTGCAACATCTACAATGGAAAGCAAAGGGACTTTAAGTCACCGAGTCTTTCATTTCCCAATAGAACTCGGTGAGGGTGAATTAAACTATGAGCCCAGGTTATTTTGGGAAATGGCTCATCAGAGTAACATAGTTTCCATTTAATCCATGAAGTCAGATATATCTGTTTTAAAAATGAAAATACAGTTATCTTGAAGAATCCTTTCAAAGGGAAAATGGGTAATATTTTTTCTCATATAATTTCATTATCCTTTTACCAGTTTTTAGCAGCTCTTGCTTTTATTTTTATTATTGTTATTATTTATTATTTATTATTGCAATATATATCTTTTCAGATGACATTATACATTCAAGCAGTTAAAAAAACACAGAGTGGAAGGGAAGTAAGGCTCTGCCTGGGCTGCCTATTTTATTTTTTGGTCAGTAGGTCCTAGTGGCTGTTATCCTGCTTTCTTGAAATACATTCCAGGCATCCACAACCTGTTCGGCAAAGAATATGTCCTCCTGAGTTTGTTGTCCTCTTGTTATCACAATGACATGCCCTATATGCAAAACATAAGGTGACCTGCACAGGCCATAAAAACTGGTCCTTCCAGATTGAGCAAGCATCTTATTGGCCAATATATGAGGTTAATCAATAGACCTGCCCGACCAATATCTGGGCATAAACTTGCAGGTATGAAAATCCCATCTGAGAGGAGCCTTTATGGAGTCCTCTTCTGATGTGATCTGATCATTGGTTCTGTGCCTGGGTGGCCAAATTGTGTTTTGACCCCCTTATTTGGCAAGGTTACCAAATGTGCAGATCTGGCAGTGAATGGCCAGCTTAAATCTTGCCATAGGATGAATGTTATGGATTGGCAATATGGTCCTTTCATTTAAGAGCAGTGATGGGCATCTGGAATTCTTCTAGATGCAGTTAAATTCAACTCCCTCTCCTGGCATATTTTTAGACTGAAGGGCTATTGGTAATCCATACCCATCAACCAGAACATAACAACATAATTGATTCTCTCAATGACTCTTAGGGGATATATAATCCTATTGCTATAAAAAAAAACTATTGCTTGGTTTGCTACCCAATGATTACATTGGTAGATAGATTAAGTCAGGGGCTGAACCATCACAGCACCCAAAGTATATCTCATTTGCAGCAAACTGTATTGACAAGAGTAGATACAGAATAGCTGAAAAATATACAAACAGATCTGAATAATCTGAATAATACATTAAGCACATATTAGCAGTATAATCATTATCAGTCCCATAATTAAGTCTTGCAGCAATATTTGTTTTTTACCTTTCCTCGAGGGCCCAATGTATTTTAATAGCAAATCCTCAGCATACCTCCTCTATATTTATAGACACATACAGGCGGAAGCTGAGTGATAGAAATAAGTCGTGGTGAGATACAACTAAATGCTTCTCTGCATCCAATGAAAGTGCTGAAACAAAACTTCTAGTGTCATATGGCAAAGTCCGGAAGGGGGAGGGGTGAGATCCAAAGACTAATTCGCTTCTAACCATATGTCCCTAAAGAAGTTATTATTTTAGCCACCTTCCTTAAGTGTAATGAATGAGCTGAATGAATTAGTGAATGAGCTAAAATAATTATAAAGCTAATGCCAGTTATTATATGCTTTTACAAATAGCCTTGTGATGGGTGTTACTTTCTCCACCCTTTTTCAACTTTTTCTTAACACTTTGTAAAATTGATATTTGTTTTAAAGGGCTATTCTCATGTATTTATTATTCTGAGTAAGGGTTTTGGTACATGGATTTGATGTGAAATGCATTAAATAGTTACTGGAGGTGTATTTACAGCAATCTTTTTATCTGTAAAAAAGAAAAAAATGTCATATTTTTCTCTTTTTCTTTCTTGCTAACCAATTTGCTTGTTTCTGGAAGCACTGGTGGGGCATCTCTAAATACTTTCTTAGAAAATGATTGTCTGAAGCTCTGGAATGAATAGGACAAAAGGTCAATTATCTGCCCAATAATCATGTGTGCTGCTGTTGCTAAAAGGGGGGTGGAGATGGCAGGAGGATTCCTTTATCTCATTAGACAGTACTTATTTTGCCTAATGCACCAGCAATCTTCAAATTAGTGGTAATTGCTACTGTTGTGTAGTGAGAGAGAGAGCTAGAGAAAGAGTGTTGTCTATTCACATTGATATTGATGTTACCTGAGTCAGGTTCCTTCAGACAATGGTAAAATTAAGAGCTAGTCCAGATGGGAAGTTTCACGGAGATTTGTCCACTTCTTTGGGGCGACTTAACTCCCTGAATTGCTTACCCCGAATCTCCCTGAATCTTCCTGTGTGGACTAGCCCCTAGCCGGTGCGAGACGGGGTAAGCAATTCAGGGAGATTAGTCGCCCCAAAGAAGCCGTAATTAGTCGCCAGGCATCAAATCTCCCTGAATCTTCCCGTCTGGACAAGCCCTAAAGGCAGACTATACGCATATACATGCAGATTATACATGCAGTTATTGCCATGGCATTTGTTTTTGTTCTTTGTAGCAAAGCATCTTACAAATCAGTACTATTATTTATTTTTATGAAACTTAGATATTTTTATTTTATTTATAGTGATGAGCAAATCTACCCTGTTTGGCTTTGCTAAAAAATTCACAAAATTGGTGGAAATTTTGCGAAATGCATTAAAGTCGTTGGGTGTGGTTTTTTTTTGTCTCTGCAAAAATTTTGTCATTTTTGTAGCAAAATATATTATAGTCTATTGGCAACTTTTTTCTCACTCTAATTGCATTAAACTTAATGGGTGTTTTTCTTTGCCAAAATGCTTTTTGGAGGAAACTTTTGTAAAATAAATGGAAAAATTTTGTGATTCTTCAGACTCACTCACCTTGCTGCGCACAATTTTGAAAGAGGCCACAAAATCATTCCTGTGCACATTAAAATTAAAATTACAGAAACATTATCTTAAAGGTTACAAAACAACACTTTTACAGATTACAGATGCCCCAGATGCAAGTACAACTTATTAAGTAATGCTTATTGAACAACATTCTGTACTTTGCATTTTATATAACATAATTTTAATTGGTGTTATGATATCAAAGAAATGTGCAGTACTGGCTGCTGTAGAAACTGAACATGGGTCATGCTGTTAATGAAGTTTAACTTCTGTATGCTCTTAACTATAATATGAATTGACTAAAAAGATAAAGGATTGGTTGCAAATAAGCGTTCTGGTTACTATAGTACTTTGAAACAAAAGGTTTTAAATATGTGCTCCAAGCACAGAGATAATGCACCTTTAGTAAGAGTCTCAAGAAATTATAAGTTTCTAAGAGAAGAGGCAGCAGGTCATGATGTATTGACCAATGGTGTAATTAGAAACCAGTGGGCTCAAGGGCATAAATTGCAGCTGGACCTAGAGGCAAAAAAGTGTGGTTTCCCACACCTTGCCCCATGCATATTCCTATCCCTCATCCTATTGGAGGAACAAGGACAGAGTTAAGAAACAAGGAAGTAAAACATTTTGCAAAATGGATACATTTATTCACAGGTTCTTGATGTGATCTTTAATTGTTTAGTTGGTGTTGACATCTAGCTAGTCTAATGCACCAAGTACTAGAATTGTCCCAACAATAATAACATGCCACCCAATGTTTTTTTTGAAGGGGACATTACTGCAAAGTCCCACTTGGCTCCAGCCATAGCCATGCTCCTAGGAGCTATTCCTTGTACACAATTTGCTCTCTTGTAAGTTTAGATGTACAACTCTACTATGCAAAATCCAACAACCCTAGAATAATGTGCACCAAAACTACTTGTTATGTGCATTTATTTATTTATCAGATCATATCTTTTATGAACTGCAGAAAAGTCGCCACCTAAAACATTGACATTGACTATTTTGTATACATTTTTCCAAAAATCTTTTGTGTAATTTTACAATATTATTTGATGTAAAATTTTGTATAAATTTAATAAATATGATTTAATAAATTAACTGGTCTTGAAAGAAAAGGTTTCCCCATTAGACTTTTTTTCCAAGTCCTTCTTACTTTCACATATTTTTTTTAGCTTTGCCATCTGATTGGAATTCAAAATATTAGGGGAAAGAACGGTTATTTTAAGATTTTGTTTTATTATTACTAGTGGTAGACGCCACACAAGTTTGCTGTGTTGATCCTTTCTGATTAACAGAAATAAGATTTTCTTTAACAGCTTCCCCTCTCATTCTGATGTTAAAAAACAGCTGCTTCTTGGTTGGGCTGTGAGGGCAGAAGTATGCTGGCACTCCATTTAGAGAAGTGACAGCTTGAGACAGGTGGGCAAACAGTGAAGCTGTGGTCTAAGAGTCCCTCACACTTGTGTACAGAGATTTCAGAGAAAAAGAATGATTTTCTAAAATTAGTTGTTTTTTCATTACCCCTATTTTTTTTTTTTTTAGAAAACCCATTCTAGACTTTGATTTGCTTTAACCATATGTAGATTTAGAAAACAGGTTAACTAATAAGTTCAAGAAATATTAATTAATTAATTAATTAATTAATATTGTTCTGCTGCTTAAACCTTAAAACAAAAAAGTTGCTTCTATTTCAATTGTTAACCTTTATCTACTACAGACATGTCCACCTTGTAACCCTTCGATTGCTGGAAGATATTATTCTGGAACTTGTAAAGGGCTGCAAGTTGAACACCTTCAAACAGATTTGCTTCTCATAACAGCATAAAGTGCCCATTAAACCATGGCTTGATTTAATTTGTTTTCATACTAATATTATTACAGTTTGGTTGGTACAGTATTTTGCATATGTTGTTTTTGCATAATTGCTAATGAGAACAACAAGTACAAATCAGTCTTCCTGAAGGCAGCATGCCCATCCCTACCCAGAAACGTCTTCAGCAATTTCAAAATGTGTAATAGGCTTTCAGCCATATTTTCACGTAATATTCTTTTTTACAAATCCAAAACCTGAAACAAACACCTACGTTAAGGCTAGGGACAGACAGGGAGATTCGGGGAGATTCAGTCAATGGCGTTTAATAGCAGGGGACAATCTCCCCGCACGTCCTTCTCCCTGTCCGTCGCTAGTTGAAATGTAAAAGCGTCGGCTCTGTGCACACGCGGTGCGGCGATTTCCGGAATCGCCCGAAGTTTCCTCACGAAGTAACTTTGGGCGATTCCGGAAATCGCCGCACCGCGTGTGCACAGAGCCGACGCTTTTACATTTTAACTAGCGACGGACAGGGAGAAGGACGTGCGGGGAGATTGTCACCTGCTATTAAATGCCAGGCGACTGAATCTCCCCGAATCTCCCTGTCTGTCCCCAGCCTAAAGGACCAGTGAAGAATTCTTTACAAACACACTAAAGTTTAAGTCCTTTATTGCATATATGCTGTTCAACATAGAGATTGTGCTCATGTGTGCATTTTTGTATGTTTTTATATTTTTAGAAAATGGGGACCTATTTTGCTCAATATTCTGGATCTAATTTTTCCCCAATAAAGCCATCTACAACATTAACACACATTGAAGTTATATGGGGAAATTGGACCCCAGCAGTTTAAATATATTAAATTTCAGTATTGCAATTGCACTAGAATTGAGCAAAAGAATGGAGCACCATAGAAGTGAAAGTGTAAAATTAAAAAGTTCAACTTTTATTACATATCCATTAAAAATCACAGCAGCATATCTCCCATACAGACTGCCCATTTAACGCGTTTCGTGGCTCCCTGCCACTTCATCAGAAGCTTCTGATATTATTGATGAACATGGGTATGTTTCTTCTTCTGATGTATGGGTGGATTTCACCCCACATTCCAAAAACATACTTGAATTTATACTGGCTAGTGATGGGCGAATTTATTCGCCAGGGTCGAATTCGAGGGGAATTCCCGCGATTCGCCGCTGGCGAATAAATTTGCGAATCACCAGCGAAATTTCGCCAAGCGAAATTTCGCCGAAAAACCGAGTCGCGCGTTGTTTTTGACGCGACGCACTCCGAAAATGACACGACGCGCGTTGGAAAGCGTCAAAAGCGTCCCGCGACTCGTTTCGCAAATTTTTCGCCGATTTGCAAATTTCTCTGCGAAGTGAATCGCGGGAGATTCGCCCATCACTAATACTGGCCACTGATGTAATGAACCCATGTCTGTGTGTAAATTCATTTGGAAATTAGACTGTGAACTCCACTGGGACAGGGCTGATATTAGTGATGAACAGTCTCTGTAAAGCACCATTTAAATAAAAGTTAACAAAACAATTATATTGTCACTGCACAGTCATATTTGTCCTGTTTCCACATGAAAACGTATAAAAACCTTCAAATTTGATTACATATTTACATTAATATTAATGCCACCAAATAAATACATTATGCAACAATATTTTTTGTTTATATATTAAAGGATATTTTGTAAAAAAAAAATCTACAATATATAGCATTTTCCGTTATGCTGTCATAGTATACTACAATATTCAAAACAATAAGGTCAGCGTAAAAGAGGCCCTTTCTTCCTCATGCATCATAATCATATATATTTTTTATTTGTACATATTTCTTTAATTAAAATGGGTGACTACAGAATTATCATTATTTCAAGTAATTACAAGTGATACAAACTTTTGCTTTTATATATGCTTAAAATGTACTAAATATTGACAGTTCATAACAACAAAATAGTGGATCCTAGAAATTCAGCAAATTCACTGAAATATTTCCTTTTAAATAAAAGAAGTATTTAGCTGTAGGATTTTTTTTTCTTTCTTAACAACTGCCAAATGCATAATCCAACATATAAGTAGAGCTCAGAGGGTATGTTCAATAACAATTCCGAAAGCATTATACAAATGAAAACATGACAAACATCTGCATTAAATTTGGAAACCACAACTTTGGACACTGGGTTTTTATTTTATTAGCTGAGCAAGGAGCTAGTTGATACGGCAATTTCTTCTGAGAACATAAAGTGTCTTATATGTTAATCGCAAACAAAAGACCTTACTCTATGTGGGTGGCCTTGGACAAATAATGGTGGTTATTCTTTAGCCCTTTGGTTTGAATATCCATAAAATGCAAAGTAAATTTGATTAAGTGAGTGTAATTTTGCCTTCTTCTAAATTTGCAGGATATAAGGGTGTACATATATTCAACAATTTTCTTTTAATGAGTTGGGGAACATTTACATTTTGTTGATGTCAAGGATCCTTTTTCTTGTTTTGTGCAGCAAGTCAAAAAGGGTTATCATTCTTTCCTAATTGTCATCACAAATTTCATAGGAGAATCATTGTTAGTGTTGTTTCAGTAATCTCATATTACCTTTGATTGTACCTTTAGGCAGGTCCAGCCACACTGATTTATTGTGGCATTTAAATGCACAGAGAATATAACATAAATTCAGTAGAAGGGCTCCATAAGTTTACTCTTACCTGCAGTCACAACAGTGTGCTCATACTAAACAATTTTAAACCAATCAGGGTGTGACCACTTAATTCATGCAGACAGAATGATCCACTTTACTCACAAGTATCAATATATAATGCATGCCAAGTCTTCCAGGGGTCATCAGTGACAAACACAATGGCATCTCAAACTGGCACATCCAATGAACTCAGAGGATATCAACCCTTCTGCTGTCAGGGATGAACTGGCAGTTGTAGTGAAAAAATATACTTAGATGCTGGTTGTTTCTGATACATGACATGTCTGTTATGTTACTATTTATAAATATCAGGTATATCAGTATGTGTAGTGTCCCTGGTCCAATAGTTCTTAACTTATATTGACAATTTTCTTCCCTCAAGGACCCACCTTCTTCAGTATCACTTGGGCTCCGCATGGAGGAAATGATATTCAACTTGGCTGACACACATTTGTTCTTCAACGATTTAGAGGTAGGTGCCACATGAAGCATGAACGTGTGCATAGGCACAAAATGTTTTTTTTCTGTGTTTTTGGTGCTTAATGTTGCTTTGGTATCTATAAAAAAATAATGCTAAACAAAATCTGCCTGTGTATGCTGAAACTCCACTCTGCTCATCTCAAGAATAGGTTATGGCAGCCCTATAACATCACTAAACATGGAGCTGCAAAGTTTTAGCCTGAAAAATAAAACATTGCTACTTTAGAACTTCCATTTACACCTGAGAACATGTGATTCCATAAAACATTTTGTTGTTGTGATTAATTCCAGGCTATTTCAGCCTCCATTACCAAGCTCCCTATACAGCTGATTATTGAGCAGGAAAACTGACACCCACAGCTGTGCTTACTGACAACTAGTTGTGTGGCACTGCTCAGTGTGACAGACACTTCAGTCTTCAGCGGCACTAAGATAGTTACATAGTCAGACCAGACACTATTGAGCACTGTGGGTAAATCATAAGGCTGCAAATATCAGATTCACATAGTAGTATTCAGCTTCAGGCAAAACTAGGGGTTTCAAAAAGCTTCAAATTTAGAGGGTTCCTTGGGGCTGTCAAAGTTATTATGTTATATGTCATGTTTATCCATGTGAATAATTATTGCCAGGAAAGTAGGGATCCCCTATGCAGTCATGGCATAATGATCACCAGCAAAAAAACTAAGGGGTGCAATGAGAGCAGCTGAACAAATATCTTCTGGGGTCCAGGAGTACAGAAGCCCCAGTGGTGTAATTAGATATTACTGGGCCCCACAGCAGATTATTTTTCAGGCCCCAAGGTTGACCAGATTACAAATGTATTTAAATTGTATATGAATTAGGACCTCATGGGCCCCTATACCTCCTACGCCCCCCTGCAGCCACAGGGTCTTCTTCCTCTATAGTTACAGCCCTGAGAAGCCCTCTAAGTTTCTGCCTGATATGTAATGTATCCAGTCTTCTGCAAGGTTTAGGGGCCTATTCATCTCTTTTTACAGTTTTAGTGGTTTAAAACGGATAACTCGAAAACCTCTAAAAATTTGTCTTTCGGACAATTCCTAGTGGAAAAAAAATACGAAAACCTTTAAAAGTCCAAATTGATCTAGAGCAGTCTAATGGGCTTGATGGAGCTCCCACTGCCTTCTATAGGACCTCAACAACTTTTACCTGGTGAACGTTTTGTATTCGGTATTTGTATTTAGGTTTTCGTGGTTTCTACACTTCCGAAATCTCAGTTTTTTAGAGCTGCTTTTAAAAAAATTAGAAAAACACAATTTTTGGAGATTTGTGGAAAAAATTGTTAGTAAATGACCACCTAGTGTTCCTTTAAGGTTTTCCTTAGCAGTTCAGTGTGTGTGTGTATGTGTGTGTGTGTGTGTGTGTGTGTTGCCCTTAAGATACCAGTTAAAATGTTAAATTCAGATTCTAACACAGAGGATGGCACTTTATGCTTTGATGGACCTGCTGGCCCTTGCCAACATTCCGTGGTGGTTCTGGTTTACCATGGGAATGTACACAGTGCTGGCAGGCCAAGCTGCTTTCATAGAGTAATGCTGTTCAATTCTGGTATCAAGTCACACTGTACATTATTAAGATCAATATTTACCATGATATATTTCTATTTTCTGTTCTCTAGCATGCCTATAGCCACAGAATGATTGGCATATTAGCCGAAGAACACTTTATTTAGAAAGCCACTTTTCTTTCATACTTGAGCTCACGAATCAGGCCACATTCAGTCTCACCGGGGGTACGGACAGCTGTTTATTTAAAACCCAGCCGTTAGGCAAGCTTGTGAGCTTGTGGTATTGCTGCCAACAGGCATTAATCATCAGGTTGCTGTTTTGCTGGATCTTGGAAATGTATGTTATTTCAGACAGAAGAAGGAATTTGAAAGATTCAATACAACCTTCCCTGATCAAAGTTAATTGGCAGCAATTGGCCTTTAAATATTCCCTGATGTTTCCTTGTACAAAAATCAAGCAAAATGCACCTTATTTAATGGATGAGCCAAAATCATTTTAAAAATGCCAGTATGTGACAGAACTTAAATGTGGTTTCTTCAACATCTGCCCTGTATTTTGATTTCTTTTCATCTGTAAAGGAACTACTCACAGATAAATTGGCAACTTATAGTGCAATCACATTGCTTGCATGGGCTTTATTTTCCTTCTATTTCAAAGCAAAGTGCTTTTTATTCTCCACTGAATTTAGATGAAATATTTTCCCTCCAATTTTGTATTTGGCTAAGAAAAACTGGCTCATAGTCTTTCCACACTGTTGTGAGCCTTCATTAATCAGTTTTGAGGGGCTTTATTCGTAATTGCTGTTTATACTTCACTTATTGCACTTACACCACTTACATGCACTCGCCAGTATAACTGTCATAACCTGTCTCTCCATAGTCATTTCAATTACCTACACCTTTAAACCATGACTGTGCCTTTTTCCAATTTATCCCCTTATACAGAGAGAACACAAATGATTTTCCAGGCTACCTGACTAAAACCATTGGATCCTGAACTAACATTTTTCTAAAAAAGCAGTTGTGCACCATCTGCGGCCCTGCAACTGGTGGTTTTCTAATTATACATAAAGCTTCCAAGTTCTGCTCCATCTGACCAAATTTACTTGCGCACAGTCCTAGTTAGTCTAACATCAGCCCTTTAAATACAGGACATACATATATAGTTCTATATTGATATGCCATTTTTTACTTGTCTTATCATCTTATTCTCATTCTATCTGGTTGTGGGTTCAGCAGAATCATTTTTGGCTTTTTTTAACCATTTTACATACTCTACAGAGTATTACCTTTGCTGGCACAGTTAGACACCATTTTTTGGACAGACAATGATTTGAGTAAGGGTTTATGGTTTTGCTATAAAATTGTATTTTCTGCTCCCATCATATATTAAATAGCATCTGACAATGCTTCCTGCTGGCTATTTGTAAAGCTCGCCATAGACGCAACAATCCAATTTTCGGACCATGAGTGGAGTGTCTGCCGGTTGTTCAGTAGATCGGACAGCTTAGAAGATTTCTGTCGGCTGACGATCATATCTATGCGTGTATTGCCGATCTGACGATTTTCAGTGGGAAAATGTTACCAGCTTTGTCGAACAGAAAATTTGATATGATTGCTGTCAGGGGCAAAACATCAGCTGATCTGTTCTTTCACTGCTTTATTTGATCTAAAGGTTAATGGCAGGTCGGTGGCAGTCTGGATCCGATCGTTTGATGATTCAAATGATTGGATCTTTGTGTCTATTGCCAGCTTAAGGGTAGGGACAGACAGGGAGATTCGGGGAGATTCTGTTGCCTGGCATTTTTAGCAGGCGACAATCTCCCCGAATTTCCTTCTCCCTGTCTGCTGCTAGTATAAGTGACAAAGCACCAGCGCCTGTGCACACGCTGCGCGGCGATTTCCGGAATCGCCCGAAGATACTTCGTGAGGAAACTTTGGGCGATTCCGGAAATCGCCGCACAGCGTGTGCACAGGCGCTGGCGCTTTGTCACTTATACTAGCGGCAGACAGGGAGAAGGAAATTTGGGGAGATTGTCACCTGCTAAAAACGCCAGGCGACAGAATCTCCCCGAATCTCCCTGTCTGTCCCTACCCTTAGGGAATTTTAAAACTACAGGTGGGAAGTTGAAGGAGATAAGAAAGGTTGTGGCCAGCCAGTGAACAAACTAAGGGGAAAAAACAAAATAATGTCATATTTGCCAGTGATATTTACTTAAACAGGCGTTAACATGCATCTTTCTCTCAGCTCCCTTCTATCCATTTTTCTGTCTTGAGCAATATAATAAATATGTCAACAAAATCTCTTGTTAATGGTTTGCATACCTGTTTTTGCGGCTAATGGTTTTTAAGTTCACAAAAGACAAAACGAGGCATAGCCATGAAAACAACAAGTGTACACAATTTTTTAATCATAGCTCTTCTTCAGGCTCAGATTTTTGAAGGCCGGTGTTTTTTTTTGTATGTTTTTGAGTAAGAAATGACTGGCTTGCCTTGTTTTGAAGGATATTAGTATGTTTGTTCTAGCCCAGAAATCTACAGTAATAAATTAGGAAATGATCAGGGAAAGCGAGGGGAAAGACTGTAGGTTTCATTCTGAAATCAAATATATTTTATAGCTCGAAGTGAATCAGAGTTGTGACTGGAATGGTAGATTGTAATCAGGGAAGTCTGGGTTTGATTCCTGAGACAGCTCCCTGTGACCTTGGACAAATCTATCTCCATAGGCCTCAGGCAGTAGATCTGGGATTATAAATTTGTCAGTACAAGCACTTAAAGGGGAAGTTTGACATTCCACACCACAACCCCCTCCTCCAAAAAGCGTAACAGCAACAATTTCTGATGCCAGCCCCAGCAGTGGTTCTCCAAAAGCAATCAAAATACACTCTGTGAAGTGGGCCTAACATACACCAGGTTGTCTGGTGTGTCTTCTCAGTAGGCAGTTTCAAAAACCATACAGAAGGCACACTATTAAAGTAACCAAATTGGAAGTAAAGGTTTTTTTTTTTACTTCTTCTACTACCTTCTATATTTCTTCATTTGACCTGCTAGATGAATGAGTGAGGCAACCAACATGTATGCATGCCCATATTGCAAGGGAATTTTCCCTTGTACAGCCTGCTTTGTTTAAAGGAGAATTCAGTCCCTAAATTTAAAAAAACCCTACCCTATATAGACCCTCCCCCCAGGCTAGCTGCTTCCCTGGGCAAATGATCCTAGGTCTTTACTTACCCCTTGATGCCGATTCTGTCCAGCAAAGTTTCATGGCAGCCATCTTCTGGCTCTTCTGTAAACTTTGTAATGAGAGTGGCGTATCGGCACATGCGCAGTTGTCTCAAAGCAGAAGAATGCTCCAACTGTGCATGCACCAATGCTCCAATATCATTCTGAAGATTATCAAAGAGAAGAAGTTGACTGCCGTGAACTCCACTGGACAGAAACTGCACCAAGGGGTAAGTAAAGACTTAGGGGTGTTTGCCCCGGGTAGCATATATCCCTTGTGTAAGATGTTTATTTCAGACATTTTACTGCTTTCTGAAATTTGCCAAATTTTTAAGATTGAAAGATGACTCTGTGCATAGTTTGTTCTTGCATGTTTTGCTAGAATTACTATGAAAATATTGAAGAAATGTTAGAGAGAAAATGTTAGCATGTCAAAACTATTATTGCAGCACTGTCGAATGTTTTCCAAGTGTAGGCTTAAGGCCCCCATACACGGGCCGATAAAAGCTGCCGACAGCTTAATGGCCCGTGTGTGGCGTCCCCGATCGATACCTGTCCGAATGTTTGCCAGATCTCGATCGGGCAGGTTAAAAAATCCCGTCAGATCGCAGCCGCATCTGTGCGTGTATACGGTTCTGTGATCCAACCGCCCGTTTTGGATGCATTATGATCCGATCGTTGGGCCCTAGGGCCCACGGTCAGATCAGCCCAATATTGCACACTTTAATCGCCAAAGGAGCAGATCTCTGCGTCTATGGCCATTCAGTATGAGAAAATAACTGCATTTAAACTGATGAATAAAGCCCAAAGCATGTAAACACATGAGCCAGCAAGTAAGAGATAAGATAAAAACTGCCTGTGAAAAAAAGAGGTGCTGACAAACTAATTAGGCACCACACCCTGTGTTTACTCTATGTAAATTAACATTTAATTAACATTTCAACAACTCCAGGTTTTTTTGTTTGTTTGGCTTAATAGCATTGCCCCTCATTGAATAGTCTGTGGAAATTATCTCAAAAATAAGTAGCCCAGGGCTGCCATTTATTCATGTATTTATTTATTTGGCATTTAAAATAATCAAGGTGCTTTTCTTGCTGAGATCTTTCATTGGTTGTTTTTTAACACAAACAAACAAAGGGGCCATATGAAAGGCGGCCACAACACCTTCCAAAAAATAAACCGCTGATTTATACTAGTTTCTGCAATACTGTTTCATAGGGATGAACCAAATCCAGGATTTCATTTGAATCCACATGGAGAGATTTGTTGTAAAACCACAGGGCACACAAATCTCCCCAAAATGCTTTCCCTCCAGCAATAATGTAACTAGCCAATGGGAAAATATACAGGTTGTTTCATTGTTTGAAGTCACCTGAAGTTTCCATGTGCCGCAACTTCGGGAGACTTTGAAAAACCAATGTGTCTCGTATGTTCGCCCATTGATGATTTTATTATTACTGGTGGGAAAGCATTTTTGGGAGATTTAACCGAGGGCAACAAATATCTCTATATGCCATTGCCTAACTGTGAATTTTGGGAAAAATAGGATAAATATTTATATCTGATTCAGTTAAGTGTAAAATGGAAGAACTATGTAGTCATGCTTTGATTTTGTTTCATATATTTTAGAAAACTGTTATTCTTTTATAGGATTTCTAAGCAAGCTATAAAATAAGATGAGCAGATTCTTTTTGCTCTCACTTTAACATGTAGATATGATTTTCTTCCTCCATCTACATAACTTCATGTTTTGGGTCTGCTTTTGGAATCAAAAAAGGAGAGCTTAATTCCCTGTGTAATTACCTTTGGGCACCAGGTGCTGTACTGAAGGACCCACTCCTGTTTGAGGGTCAAGTAATCCAGCCAAAGTAGATATCAGCAGCACACTGTAGATTTGCAGAAGTGTGAAATTTATTGTATCATGACATTTCAAACAGGGCAACGTTTAGGGCCACCCGTGCCCTTTATCAAGCCTAGTGTTATTATCCCAACAACCGTATTTAAAGCATAAGGAGGGGGTATGGAAAAGAAACACCACCCCTTCCTGTGAAAAAACATTTGATCAGCTTTAACCCTTAGTTAGTCCATTGTGTTAAATGTTATCATTCCATAATTGTGAAGTCCAAAAAGTGATTCCTGAAAAAAGGGTTATTGTATTCAAATAAGTCCATTATAAGCATGTGTACTGTTATACATAGTGAAAAAAATGAAAGATTAACCAACAGAAAATAAAAATTAAAAATTACAATTTAACCAGGACCAATTGCAAGTAAAATCATTTCTACAATAATCATTTCTTTGGAAAACAGTTGTTCATGTTTTGTGTCTGCTTTTGTCCCTGCTGTCAGACATAATGCAGGGGATTTCAAAACCTCATTGTGCTCACATCCTGTGTTGGACCCTCAGGTAATCCGTACCTTTTCTCCCCTAATGCCTAGAATAATTATGGTGGGAAAGCAGAGAAGATGCAAAGGTCACAGAGTTGACACCAGGGGGCCAATTTACTACCAGTGTTGAAAACCTGTGAAATGGAGACTCATCCCATTCACATGGAGTCATTTTAAATGTTACGGATTTTACCAATGATATGGAAGAGCTATTTTTAGCTCTACAGCTTTTAATTGCTTTTATATGAAAGGCATAAAATGTCTTAGTGCACATTAATGGCAAAGATATCCAACTTTGTCTTTCATGGATTGCCCCATATGTCACTATAGTTACCTGGTGTAATTAACATTGGTTTGTTGATCCAACTGCCCATATTCGACTCATTATGATCCCATTGTTGGGCTTGAGGGTCCACAATCGCATAATCTCGAAATTGATCCCCACAAGATGAACTCACCAAATGAGCAGATCTTTGCATGTATGGCCAGCCTCCCAAATAGATAGTGTTTTTAGAATCCCTTCAATAAAAAGTGCAAGGTGCAAGAAAAAGTGTGTTGCAGATGTTAGGGAACCCTTTAGCTACCTCTAACTTGGACCTGGCAGTAGCTCCAGGGATGAGGGGGTGCATCAACAGATGCACCATAGCGATGGAGAATTTATTCACCACCAAAATAATTTGCTGCAACAAAAAATATGCGCATGTAAAAATTTACACGCTTTAAAATTATTTTGACTCCCATTGACAAATGCATTTGGAAAAAAGAGTCACACGTGTAAAAATTTGTCACATGCGTAAAATTTGTTGCATGTCAAAATTATTTTGACGCCCATTGACTTTGCGTTTTCCTAACTTTTTCAGAGTTCCTCTAATGTTTCAGCAAAGCGAAATGAGACAGATTCCCCCATCACTAGGGCACCAGGCTTTTAGACCCAGAGAATTAGATGCAAATTACATTTTGAACTAACAATCTGGAAGTGACACAACCTTTGTTCTGGAAATAGACGTAACTGATTTCAAAACAAAAACCTCATAGCGTTGTGCCAATCACAAATCTGTGTTCCACCAACATAATGCTAGAGGAAAAGCCAATTAGGGGGTAAAAACATACATAGCATACAAAATTACAATTTGCACACTGTACTTTTAGTTGTTAATGACCCTTTATGACATCCACCTTATAGCATTGCTTTCCAAGATTTACATGTATAAGGCCAATTATATATTTTATATATATGTATAACAGACCTGCCTTGGAGGACAAAACATTCTAGTATTCAATAAAAATTATTTTCTTTTCTTAAACATGCACATCTATAATTATGAGTTAAACCACTTATTCTACACTACAGTATATCAATAATTATATACTTTTCATGGATGTTTATAGCCCAAGGATTAGTCAAAATGTGCTAAAGATTCATTTTCCAGAACCCAAATGGTGTTTTCTCTTAACAGAAGTCAAACCTTTTTAATGCAGTGCAGGTTCTCACAAATTCAGCCAGGGTTCTTTATTATTCAACACGAAGAAGGAAGGGGTAGAAGTAATTGCCTACTGACAGATATGAAGAGAACAGAGAATGCACTGATCATTTCCTGTATGCTGGCCTGGTTCCAACCAGCCTCAATGGGCTCGCTGATGTAAAAAGAATATGTAAATTGTTGGTTCTAAGGGGATATTTTTTGTGTTGTTTTACTGTACAAAGTAAGGCATTGGAACAATTAGCCAGAAGAGTGCAGTGTTAGTTTTCTCATGATAAACTGAAAAACTGCATTTATATATTTTTTTGTTTTTTGCTGTCAACGTAGTTTAAGGATTGTAAAGCCTCCTAACATGTGTATTTAATGTATGTGACTTTTTTACGAAATGCACATATAAATGTGTGTGTATATATGTATATATAGATACAAGCAGCTGCCATTTTGTATGTTGCATTATCATGCAGAATCTTGGCCACTGTTGAAAGGAATTCTGTTCTGACTGTACTGCAGCAGTTAAATGACCAGCAAGTTTCAAGTCTGCTTCATTGGTTTTCTCACACCTTTAACCAAGTAGATCATTTTTGGATTTAATGTTCTGTAAGGTTATTTGTAACTAAAAACTTTTATTGTGTCTTGTTTGTTAAATACCTGAGCCCAGGTATTTATGGTTTTGAACATGAGAAATAGAAATGAACATGAGTATTTTTAATCATATTATTCATTGCTGGAACTACACAATCTTCAACCTCTGCTGCCTTGTTCTGTGTGCCCCTTTACTACTGACTAGTAGACATTCCATTCCATTAATTCTAAATGATGTGTGCCATTGCCCACTTAGGATAAGCATTGACTGACTCATTACAAACCAAAATAGTTCATCAATTTGCAATTAATCGTGCCCATTAATTGACATTTGCAAACTGTTGACATCTACCTCCACTTTAATGAGAGCAAAAAAAAAGAACCTCAAATAAGCCAAACAACAGTAGGATGTCAATAAGGAAATGCAAATAATAGTCCCCTTATCAGTTGAGAGATAAGAAGGACAAACAGAAGATAAAAGTAAATATATGCATTGGAATCAAGGCTATTAGGGAGACAGCAGAATGTGGATCATTGCAATGCTAATCACAGCACATAATGAAGAATTTCCTAGTTAAACTGCTGCTAAATATATTTGAATATTTTACTATAAAATAACTATATAAATACTCCAGTGGAAAATACTTAAACCCTAAGTAGAGGGTAGACTATTCTAGTAATGCCTACTGTCTTTGCCTTTCCAAAGAAAGCAGTATAACATTTTCTTTTCATTTGTAAAAGTTATAGGGTTTTTTGTATTTTTTGATTTGAAGCATAACAAAAGTGGTGTGAATGTGATACATTTATTGGCTAACTAAGATGATAATCACAGCGAGCTTACACAACAGTGCAGTTCCTTTTTCAAAGTATATCAGCAGTGGCTCATGAGCAACATGTTACTCACCAATCCCTTGTATGTTGGGACCTGAAAACCGTTGCTTATTTTTTAATTCGTGGCTTAGAGGCAAGTTTTGTTTGATTAAAATAAATAATGTACTGAAAATAGAGCCCCCTGTTGGCTGCCAGTGCAATAGGGGCTGCCAAATAGCCAATCACAGCCCTTATTTGACACCCCAGAGACTTTTTTTTCATGCTTGTGTTACATCCCAACTCTTTTTTACATTTGACTGTGACTCACAGTTAAAAAGGTGAGAGACCCCTTTATGGGAATACCTAAGTTAGAAGTAGCGTTTACATTCACTCATACAGTAATTTTTCCATTAATGTTCAGAAACCAATCCATTAACCTTTCTGTGCATAGACCTTTATATAGCTATGTATTTGTATCCATAATAATATCCATAGTAGAACCCCCCATTTTACATCCCCTGATTTTTAAGTTTTCCCTCATTTTACATTGTTGTTTTGAGCTCCCACCTATATATTATGCATAATACATTTCCCTGATTTTACATTTTCCTGGATTTTATGCAATTTTTTTTCTGGTCCCCTGAAAAACATAAATTGGGGGTCCGACTGTATTCACATGTGGGACAATGTATTTACATAGCACCAGCAAGTTATGCAGCACTTTACATTCACAAAGAGAGGTCTTACAATGATTTTAAAGAGTTTACAGTCTAAAGGATGAGCTAACTTCTTTCTGCAACTAAAGAAACATTAACTTTTGGTGGAGGAATGCACACCTAACTTTTCAAAGATTATTTTAATTAGGCAACTCTTAAACAATATTCTCAACCCAGCATTCATTTGTATAATGAGCCTTTAATCTGAACCCAATAAACAAGGCTTGTCTTGGAAATAGGGGCTGCCAACCAGATAAAATGAGGGTTTTTTAGTACAGAGTTTCATGGAGGAATGCTATTGACAAATGGCATAATTTTACATTTAATTTTAACTCCTTGTTGAAACTTGTAGAAAGAGGGAAATCTATTTGGTTAGATGTTCCAACCTAGTTACACCAGCTATATAATGAACCCTTCCTCATCTATTCTACCTGAGGCATCTGTAATAGTGACAGGTCAAGGATCATTCCTTCTATACAGCTCATTATCTCTTATACAACTCCATGCCTGTATGCTATTAACAATGGGAGCAGTATTATAAATATAGGTGGTTTCTAAGTTATTCTCCCTATTCGAGTAGTTTCAAAATTCTTGGGCAGGGCAGTTAAAATCCATTCAGAGACTGGTTCCATTGGATCTTTAGTTTCAACAGACCATCACATACAGTGGCAAAGAGAGAGAATGTATTATGCAGAGTGGCTTTAAAGCCAAGTTCTTTACGAAATAGTCTATATACCGCCACCTTTGTATAAACAACAAATCAGTAATTTTTTACTTTGCCCTAGAAAGGAAATGTAACAACAATGCTGGTTTTGCATTGAATAAGTACAAAACTGCATATAGAACTTTTGCATGGAATCATTGACAAAATATCCCATAATGAGAAAAAATATGGTTCTACGTTGGTAGAAATGACCCCCCCCCCAATGTTAATTGAACGATGTGTTTACATTTAAGCTACATCTCATTATAATACATGCAAGCCATGAATATCTTGTAAATTATATTCTTATAAATGGTGACTAGTGATGTCATCAGTTATAAATAGTGAATATTGATGTCATTTTGTCACATGATTCACTAAAACTCGTGTATTATAATAAATAAAGTACCTCTTTATTAGGATATTAGAAGTAACCTTAGCGTTCTATGACCTGTTCTTTTATATGTAGAAAAGGGAACAGGAGATTCCCTTGATAATTTCATTTATAAAATTATCCACTTTATGCTAGCAAGGGTCTGAACACAGTCAGTATAATTAAACAGAGTTAAAAAGAAAAAAAGCACCCTGTTTATATGAAGTTATTACTTGCAAATGGTTACTTGATTACTAATATCTTACTATTTTTACTGGCACACTTATCACTACAAATTGAACAATGAGATAACTCAGTATCACCACTAACGCCACCTAGATAGTTATTTAGCTGCTCAAGCTTATCAATAATTAGTGTTTCTAAAGTGCAGTGCAATAAATAAAAATTCATTGGTACCATTCCATTTATTCTAATTACAATTTAAAAATAGTTAATGGCAGTTGAATGTGACACCCCTGATTAGATGAATAAAATCCTTACCAGTGGGCCATTGTATGGTTAAACTTTGGGACTCTGGAGGCTGTTGTTTTGAGGTTGTCAGACACCTATTTAATAAACAGATGAGTTCAAAGCAAAGCTTTATTTACATAATTATGCATTTACAGACATAATATGAGGCCCCTTATCCCCTCTTTTTTCGTAATTATCTCAGTTGACCTAAAGAGGAGAGTGAAAGGTTACAGGGTCAAAGTCTTTTCCTCTTAGAGTTTGCCGCTTGCTGAGAGAAGGGTGGCTGGAAAATAGATGTTTTAAAAGTGAGGTTGAGGGTCATGGTTTAACTCTGTTACAGAACAGCTGGTTTGAGTTTTCTACAACTTTTTACTCCCCCTGCCATTTTAATCTACAGGGGAAAAAATGAAAGAGAAAAAAAGTATTCAGAGTAAGTTGGTAAGCCCTGATATCTGGTTGCACTAGCTATTGAGCAATGCTTCAGTTCTCTGATATTCATGTACCTGAGCAGTTTTCAGTAAAAAAAAAACTCCTTTTTCTTGGCAATGTTATTAGTATACCTTTTCAGCAATATATCTACCTTATAAGGACCAACTTGGAGTAACTTGAATTTTCCTGTATTCCCTGCTTAGCTCAAGTAATAGCAAAAAAAAAAACATAGATTTTCTCATCATTCAGCATAAGCCCTATGCATTGAACTCATGTTGTACATGGTGCTTAGTGTGATTCGGCACCATTTCTAGAAAGCAAAATACTTGTTTTTCTGGAATAGGCAGTGTTTTGTAGAGTACAATAGACCAGATGGGACTTTGTTTTAGACAATGGCTTTAGGGTGACTGTATGCAGTGGAGCTGATATAAAATATGCTGAAGTAAAGAACAGGACTTCTGTCCAAAGATATATGAACTGGAAACAAAGAGTATATCAGATCAAATTAATAATTCTAATCTTTATGGAGTTATTTATCAAAATGCGTAATATATCTAATTCTTTTCTGAAAGCTTCTCCTACCAAATCAGCACAGGTTTATTCCCCTTACTTAACAATACATTTTCTCGAAAATTTCTTGTTCTGGAAATAACTCAATAAAATCATGAAAAAATCTGAATATCGGGACTTTTTCAGGTTTATTGTTTGAAAACTGTGACTTTTCCGTATTTGACACCCAAAAAAAACTTTGGATTATTGCACAAAATCCAACACAGATCAGGATATCTGCGAACTTCACCCTTTGCCTTCTACATGAACTTGGCAGGTCTGAGTTGGAGTACTTTTTTATTTTGACTTTAACACCCTTGGGGCTTACTAAATCCAAAAAATCTGTGGGGGGTTTTATGAAAAAATTGTGTTTTACCCCTTTAAAAGGTCAATGAGATAAATTCGATACATACCTGTAGTTGTCTTTATAATGTCATGTATTTTGTATGTAGGTTTGCGCGAATAACTTCATCTACTTTTCTGTAAGAAGGTATAAAGAATTTTACAACCAAAACAGAATGTGTGGAATTATGCCTTTTTTTTGTGTGCTTTCTTGTCATTATTGCTACACATTTGCTTTGATGGTGCCATTGCCACCTTGATGATGCAATTGAAGCACACCTTCACGTGCTCATTGCATGGCCCACATATAACATTTGTTTAAGTTGATAAATGCAGCTGTAGTTTGTGCTGTCATAAAACCTATGTTACCCATGATCTGCTGGTAACAGAACCTCTCACTGCCATCTTTCTACTAATCACCTCCTGTTTCTAACCATGCATTCACAGCACCTATATTAAGTCAACTAGGTCCAGCCTGTGCAATGACAGTGAACTGTGGTCAACAATGGCATTATGACATTGCATCAATTAACACTAGATAAGTGTTTTACTTGCCTATTCTCCTGTTAATAGTACTCTTCACCTAACCCAGTATCTTGTTGACCTCATCCATTATCAATATATTAAAGACATTAAGACATACTTGAATATATGGATACTGCATTAAGTGCAAAAGACCTTTGTCTGTAGAAATGTTGTGGTCTCAGCCTTTTTTTGCACCTCTTCCTAAAGGTTTAAAATTGTTTTGTGATGAGCACAATTTCACCTTTTCTGTTATAGTTTATCCAGGAGCAGTGGCCAGCTCTATGATTTCGTTTCATTCATTCCCCCAGTGGTGGCCAATAATAAGGGCAAACTTTTGGGAGTTTACCCTTATTACCTTGAAAACAAGTTGAGGATCTCTGTGAAAAATGTTGGATAAAGCCATACAATTCTTAATGAATCAGATGGTCAGACCAGGACTGATATAGTTGCATACATTGCAATATATGGACAGACAATATCTGTGGTAGCTTAATGCACAAAAGTCTCAATGTCTAATATATTGATAATGGGTTGAGCGAAGAGGACCTTTTAGTAAGAATTTTGTGGTGACAGCCTCACTGCTCCTCCACCTAATGGTTTGAAATTGTTTAGTAGCAAGCACATTTCTGCCATAAATTACCTGTTGTACTTTTAAGTCATGAGAATAGCTCAACATTCTCTCCAGGGTAAAGTAAAAAATGTAAAGCTTTACAGCAGAGAGCAAAATTTGCCAAAATCAAGTAGCACATAGTAATCAGACCTTGGCATTCAACAATACTTAATTGTTTTGGATTATTGGTCCAAGACAAATTCAAGAACCCTGTAAGTCATAGTGCCTGAGACAGACTCAAGGTAATACATTACAATATCCAGAAGAAAGTTTGCTTAAAATATTTTGCTTCCAGCAGTACCTTACGCTGGTGAATCTTTATAAGGAAAAAAATAATACATTTGATGTAAAAGGAATGTTGCTACTAAAATTGAAATTGAGTGAAGTTGAGGTTGGTTTCAATGTTACCAATTCATATTTTCTGTATGGGTACACACTGTTTTTAACTGAAGCAAAATAAATAATTCTCACAGGTCTCCAATAAATGGCAAACTAGTAACAGATTTTTGTCTCCGTTCTTCAGAAACATTGGCCTCGGGCTGTGTTAGTGTGTGGCTCAACAGCAATCAGAGGTCATAATTTCATTGGCGGTTAGCATCAGGTTTAATTTTTGTGGCATGTTACATTGCTGAAATGTCTGGTTTCAGTTAAGCTAAATAGTGACTGCATCAGCTTTAAACAGTAAGATGTTTTAAAGTACCTGAAAAAAAGCAAAGGGCCTTTATAAAGCACATATGCTAATTGTTTTTAACAGCTTAGTAAATATTAAGAATGTGCTTTAAAATAAGAATCCAAATGCCAGTAAAATGTAATGACAGCTGAAAGTTTTTAAGGCACTTAAGACATAAAATGGATATTTTACAAGGCTGCCACCTACTGATTTAAAAGACACTTAAAGGGAAACGGTAACTGCCAGGACTAAGTGGCTCTTCATTTCTCATTTGTGTAACACATGACTACAGTAATGCAAACTATCTATATTTAGAAAAAGAGAGGATAATGGGAAGTGCTCCAAAAGAGGAAATTGCCAGGTGAAATAAATGGTGAATATAAAATATAAAGAGATTGACACACTCATTTTGATGATCAACACTAAAGAAAGGTTTGTTATTGAGTCCCAATTCCAGTCTATGGGGCAGATTCCCTGTAGTTACAGTAACTGTAGTTCACACACACACCTTAATAATCCAGCAGAGACATGTGAACCACAATAAATGGTTCATAGTTAATAGCATTTCTCAGAAGAAATGGGATCATTCATTAATTGGTTGAAATCAGAAATCCTGGTAGCTGCAGCTGCATCAGGAAATATGCTGGCTTGCAATAAAAAAGTTTTAGGCTAGATCATTACCAACAAATGTAAAATCTAAGTGCCATTTCGGTGTAAGGCAGTGGTCTCCGACCAATAGCTTGCTAACAACATGTTGCCCACCAACCCCTTCCCAGTGGCATCAAAGCAGGTGCCTATTTTTGAATTTTAATTCATTCTTGTTCTTTAATTTTTGCACCTTTGCAGAAAAAACAGATGTACTGCCAAATAGAGCTTCCTGTAGGCTGCCAGTCCACAAAGGACCAATTATTTGGCACCCCCATTGAGTTTTTTCATGTGTCTGTTTCTCTCCAACTCTTTTTACATTTGAAAAAAGAGTTGGAGACCCCTGGTGTAAGGTATATTATGAGGGCAAATAAGTCTAAAGTTAGAAATTGCAGAATTAGCATTCCTAAGGTATTTTTAGATGATCCTTATCAATGGTTGAAATTTAGAGTTAGTTCACCATTTGAAATATATACCTCTAAAAATGAATGGAGAGATGGGTTAGGAATTTTACAGTGGTGAGCTTTTATTTTACACTTTGATATATCTGCATCTGTGTGTTTTAAACTCCATGGTTCAGTAGAAAGGAATGTGAAATTAAGTTTTGGCCATTTAGTGCTGGGGTTCTTCTGCCCCTTCATTAGTTTCTTATAAATGCCTTGGAAGATGCAAATAAAGGGGTGGTTATTTGCTTGCTTTTGAATATGAATTTCTGCCCTCCATGGTATGCTTGGAATGGTGCCGCCATTCTGCATATTGTAAATCTGTGTTTGACTACTTACTGCAGACTACATGGTCAGTTTTTCATTCTTTCAGTGGCACTAACAAAATTGCCAACAGTTTATAGCAAAAATTGTGATTTATGGTGTTTTGTAGCCTAAGAATTTTAGAAGCCCAAGCTAGGACCCCTAATTTTCTTTTTAGCAATCAACTAGAAGTAATTGTAGCTTGTAAAGTTGCAGTTCATGTATCAACTCCAGTCATCTGAAAGCTCTCTGTTGTGTGATCTCAGGCACTATAGGACACATTGGGGATATTGCCGGCATTTTGACCCACCATCTGAACTGCTAAAAAATCATAGCCGCCCAAATTAACCTGTATACTGCTGCCTTTGTAGATAAAATTGAATATGTCTAAAGAGCAGCTTGAACATATGTGTTTATTGTGTCTTCCTATAGGAATGTGACCAGGTTCATATTGATGATGTTTCTTCAGATGACAATGGACAAGATTTAAGGTATGTTTTCAATAAAATCAAATGTTATTTTTTATTACAGTTGATGAATGTTATATACATTGGGCCGAACAGAATTGTTAAGGTTGGAAAGGTTCAATAATCCATCATTAATCATCCATTTACAAAGATCATGGTGTCCAACTTGATTCTTAGAAAACCTAGCATTAATATTTTCATCAACTAAACACATCACTTAAACTTGTTGTTTTACAAAAAAACCTTACCCATAATCTAAGGTTATGGGCACATGGAGTGGATTCTCAACCAAGGGCATAATCCAGTAGAGAAGTACTGTACCTGAAACTCTCCCATCGACCTTCCATTAACTTCATTGGAGGCTGCCTGATAATACTAGCTGTTTGTCAACCCAAAAAGGGGCACTAGAGTGTTTCCTTTGTAATTCATTCAAGGTGGCACAAGCAGTTTTGGGTACAGAAGCCACCCCATGTGCCATAACCCAAACAAGAATACTAATTGAACCTGGAATTGGACACCCCTGCTTTAATGCTTTCACTAGTTTTGCCTAAGGAGAATAACAAAATTCCATCATTACTCAAATGCAGTAGAGTTTTCAGTGGATACACCCATGCAAGTATTCATTATTGTAGCTCTAACATTCTAATATGATATCTGGCTTGTTTTTGATGCTATGTATTGCACAGGCAGTGAATTCCATAGATTCAGTGCAATTAATGTAAAGAAATCTTTCTTTTGCTTCAGGTAAAAGCGTCTCTTATTTCACCACTACTGAAAGAATTGATTGTCTCTTCTCTGTAAATAGAAAGGGGCTAGATAGTTCACACACCTTGATTACATAAGTGTATGGTTGTCATGCCACTGTTCTGTGTTGTTAAAAGCAGCACCGGTAGCAGTGTTTCCAATAAGTCATATCAGCCAACGTTACAACCATTGTAATTCTGTTACACACACTGTGTATTGCTGTGCTATAAACCAATTCTGTAAAAGCAGCATGTACCCATACTAGATGAGTTCCAATCTGATCTCAGTCAGAAAACTGCCATCTCCTATGAACTCTTAAGGGTAGAGCTGGCATTGGGTAGGACAAAGAGCATATTGGCTATGAGAACCCAGTTTCACAGGATCCCCTATATTGCTTCATATTTATTAGATATTTTAGTATATACAGTACACTTGGAATGACTAACCTGCATCCTTCCAAGTTTTGCTTGACTCCAAATCCCACATTAAACCCAAACCAAGACTTCCCTGAATTAAAAAACAAAAAGCTAAAGAACAAGGTTGTACAAATGAAATGGACATGTATTTTATGTTTCTGACCATATAATTGATTTTGGTTTGTAGTAGCAAAAATTTTGCCATGTACAGATCTGTCTCAAAATTCTATGTTTCATCAGCAGTGAAAATCTTGGCAAAACTATGAAAAAAAATTCACCCTGTGACTTATTTTGCTTTGAGCGACAAAACAAAAATGACACATATACATAGTTTTTTGCAGACATGTTCTTAAGAAAGTGGCAACATGGGAGTCTTTTCTCTATTGAAAAAGCAATTGCAGCCTAGTAGATAGGAGGTTCTCTAATGATATAGGGTATGTGTGAGTAGCAGTATACTGAGCAAAAATATGTATGTGGTTTTGCCCTCCCAAAGTAGAAACAAGGTGCCACAAAGAAAACACCCATACAGTTTGCTACAAAAATTATGCTAAAAAAAAATGCATTTGTAGGTAAGCAGCAAATGTACCTTCATACTGTTTATTCAACAGGCTCTTTTCCTATTATTATAGCTCATATAACTTTGGAACAGATGGCTTTCCAGCAGCAGCAACCAGCGCAAACCTGTGTTTAGCAACGGGGGTTCGAGGAGGGGTGGACTGGATGAGAAAATTGGCTTTTCGTTATAGAAGAGTAAAAGAGATCTACAACACATACAAAAACAATGTTGGAGGTAAAGACATATTCTATTTAAAATCAACATTTATGGCATGAATTTAACTTGGATATTAATGAAAAATTAATCAAAGTATAGCATCCACAGCCAGCATACCAGGTCAGTTATTGAAATACCCTTCTAACCTTTCCATCCAATACCAAGGTTTACATATAATGAAACCTCTTAGAATTACTTTAAGTCAAAGTTGGGCAATCTATGGAGATAATAATAGAGATAATGAAATAAGAAGTGCTAGTAGGAAGCCAACTAGTTGTGGTATTACTGAGATGTACCAGTATGGACTGTGCAAAGAAGAATGAAAACCCACCTTTTACCCCATCAATAAACTAGCAATTACATGTTATTATATTATTGTTATTATTTTTATGATTATATAGGTATGGATATTATATATTAATGGGATCCAGAAACCCATTATCCAGAAAGCTCCAAATTACTGGAAGGCATCACACAAAGAAATTACTTACTTATATTTATATATTTATATAGTATTAATATAGTACCTTGTATTTGATATTTGATATATAATATAATATGTGTACTTGTCCTTGTACTTGATATCATGAACCCTTATTGGAGACAACTGAATGCATGTATTTAATGTTTAAATATTTTTTTAGTAGACTTGAGGTATGGAGATCCAAATTAAAGAAAGTCCCCTTATCTTGAAAACCCAGGTCCCAAACATTCTAGATAACAGGTTCCATACCTGTATATATATATATATATATATATAT
>CM044441.1:123707408-123782275 GCA_024363595.1 Xenopus borealis | reverse complement strand
GGTATGGGTGTGGTGTTTGCTGTTTCTTCCCACCAGCTTTTGTATTTAAGCCATCTCTTAGAAATAATTGGGTACTTTGAGAAAGGCCCTGGAGGGGTCAAAATGTCAGTTCATTGTTCCTAAATAAATCTATTTTTTATTTTATTTTAAGACCTGAGAGTGCTGACCTCCTTATACTGTATAAATATGGGTTTGCTATACACTCTCTTATAAAATTCCATAATCCTTTCAATCTTAAATTTGCATTATAGGTCTACTTGGTCCTGCCAAACGGGAAGCATGGCTGCAACTAAGGGCAGAAATTGAAGCACTGACAGATTCCTGGTTAACGCTTGCATTGAAAGCCCTTACTTTAATCCATTCTAGGTAATATAGTTAAACCTATACAGAATATCATTGTTGACCATCAGTTGTATCAGAACCGGGGGGGCATTTTCTATTTGTAGTAATGTGTATACTTCCATTCCTATACAGGACAAACTGTGTAAATATACTTGTTACAACTACACAGCTTATTCCAGCCCTGGCAAAGGTTTTGCTGTATGGATTGGGGGTCGTTTTCCCAATTGAGAACATTTATAGTGCAACCAAAATAGGTGAGCATGATTAAGCCTTTTAACATGTATAAATATGCTAGGTTTGATATTTGGGGTGGAAACTAATAACTTAGTATGTGGTTCCGGGTATAGCCAGATTTGAACCTTAGGGCTCTTGGGGAATTGTTCTCTTACTACAGACACTGCCAACCACACTATGAAGATTTTGTCTGGGCCATTACATCTTGCATAGGACTTGAGTGGGATGTTAGAGAAAAGTTTCATTTATTCAATGATTCATGTTTGAATTATTTCAGACAGATCCATCTTCATGCTTTATATTAGCTTTTTGCCTTTACAGCAATGTAATAAATGTACCAAAGTAGAAAACAGATTAACTGCAAAAACATTTATTAACACGACATGTTTCGGGCAAAGCACTTTTTCAATTGTTATCCACAGAGTGCCACCTTTCAATTAACTAGACACACCCACATGTTCAATGAATGGAAAGAGCCACTGCTATAGGGAGTATACTTAATTACCCTAGCCCCTGGTGAAACACATACCATACCAGTATCCACAATATAAGGTTCATAGGTTCCACATTTGGAAGTTCCATTTCATAGTTCCAGGATTATAGTTCATAGTTTCAGTCCTTAATCTGTTTCTCCCAGGCACTGCTAGAAAAGCCTACCAAATTAAAATACCAGAAAAAGGCAATTGCAGGATACTCCATCAACAAACACAATTTATACATCAGTAATATAAAATCAATTTATAACTGCCCATCAACACATTTAACATAAATCTTAGCACTTATAGTAGAAAAGGGCAGCAAATTTGTTCTGCTACTTTATCTGTAAAGAAAGGGAACAATATCAGTCATGAGTTCAAAAAAATTCACAAAAAAGGTACAAAACTTCAGTATTAATTTAACCCCAGTGGGACCATGCTGCTCAGCTTCTTTATCCACATTGCCTCCCTTTGCAAAAGAAACTTCTTAAAATCCCCACAGGTACATAGCATAGCATTTGAGGGCAATTTTATTCCCTTTAGTGGGGTGACAGAAGGAATCTCCCTTTAGTAAAGAAGAACAACATACCCACCCTAAACCAGGAAATGTACCTGGCTTTGCAGGCCAAGTGAATAAATTACATTGTCTGGTTTGTTTTTTGGGTTCTGCAATGCATAAAAAATCGTTAAGTGGGGGTTCCGTGCATATCTTATATAATGTTCTATCTCCTTGTAGGATGGACCAAAACCTTTTTAATACTTTTTCCACTTTGTTGCTATTCTGGTGGAATTGACTCACAAAAGGCACCCGTGAGTTATTAGTTGATGTTTTACCAACAGTGAGTAAGGAAGTTCTTGGAATCTCACCTACTTTCTGTGCTATCTTATGGAGGGAAGCCTTATTATAGCCCTTTTCACAAAACCTATCAATCAAGGTTTTTGATGCTTGCCAATATTTGTTGTGATCAGATTCAATTCTACATGCCTGTAAAAACTGCAGTAATAAATGTACCATTGTAACAGAGAAATTTTATTGTCAAATGTGCTCAAAGACAAATTTTTGTTCCTGCAAGTCCACAATAAGGCAGCAGATTACATGTAAAAGCAAATTTCACACATTCATTATGATTAGTGATGGGCGAAACGGGCGCGTTTCGCTTCGCCGAAAAATTCGCGAATTTACAGAGAAATTCGCGTTTCCGACGTGTCGCGTCGTTTTCGGCGCGCGTCACGTCGTTTTTTGCGCGTCGCGTCAAAAATGATGCGCGACTCGTTTTTGGCTGCGAATTTTTGGCGGCAAATTTTTCCTGGTGTTTCGCGAATTTATTCGCCGCGAATTCGCCCCTGGCGAATAAATTCGCCCATCACTAATTATGATGGACCTTCTATAATTATCTATGAACTTCCCATTGCCTCTTGAACCTCTTTGTCACTTTCCACCATTGGCATCTTCTGCTTTCTAACACATCTCACCTACCGACACACTTTGCATCTCATATTCCCCTCATTTTTCTCTGCCTTTGCCACCATGTCTTGCTTCTTTGACACCTTTACTGTTTCATCCATCATGTTTCCCTGCCATTACGAACACCCAGTACCAAGAAACTGAAGTTTCTGAAGTTACAAGGGCTGACAGAAAGTAGTTACTTCACTTTTTCACCTAAGCCCATTAACCTAAACATCCCTCCACAACTTATTCCAGCTCTTTTATATAGCCTAATTCCATTTGTTTGGGCTCCCTCTTCAAGTGAATTCACATATTCCTACACCACCAAAGCCAGCTTTCCTCAAAACAGCCCAAGTTCCATGGCTATATCCATCATTTCTCAACCCTCCTTCACACCACATCTGACCTTACCCTACCCGATGGCTTTCCTTTTGTGATTCTAGACTGTTGCATAGGCCTCAACCACTAATCCCAACCTTGCTTAAAGTCAATATTTACTGTATATTTACTGTCAATATTTTACTTCTGTTCTACTTATCTCAGCTTCACACCTTTCCACCCTTGATTAAACCCTTATCTATCAACATTACCCAGCCAGATACCAACATTCCAGCCAGCAGGTAGCATTTACAAATGTCTTACTCATTGCTCTTTATTACATTAACCCATTTCAGTGATGGAATTGTCAACTATGGCTATCTGGATATGTGTCAAGTGCCCTTTAGAACATAATTTTACTATGGGAATTTAATTCTAAAATAACCAGAATAGATTATTTGCTCCAGAAGGCAAGATCTCCTAATGGTCACATTTATGTATACATTGCTTATTGACAATTTGATCCTGTTAAATACATCTACACTCAAATTCCATAGTACAAGAAAAAGACTGCAAATTTATTATAATGTTCATTTTTATTTTGTTCAGGAAAAGAAAGCTGCTTTGAAAGAATTATTCAGCGGTTTGGCCGGAAAGTTGTATATGTTGTCGTAGGTGATGGGGCTGAGGAAGAACAAGGAGCCAAAAAGGTAATGAAACTGTGCTTTATAATCGTTAAAAAATATTCCAGACCGATTATATATGGATAGGAACAGCATGAATACTTCTCATGTGTATCTCCGTGTATTCGAATATAAAAATCTTAAATCTGTTCAGCAGGGAAATAAGCTGAAGTTCGGAGGCAAGATAATTATTGTTTTGTTGATTAAAGTTGTAAAATAGTTTTTGGCCTTGTTCTGAATCAGAGAACATAATATTGAATTTATGAATACTTCTCAAGCCAAAGGTTTAAATATAAGCTGAAAATAATATATTTTTTAATGTAATGTTTCTATATATTTGACTATTTCTCTTGTTTTTTTAGCATTCAATGCCATTTTGGAGAATCACAAGCCATTCTGACCTGATGGCCCTGCACCATGCTTTAGAACTTGAATATTTATAGCAACAAATGGCACTTTGTTTTTCCCTGAAGAGATTTAAAGGATAACACAAAACATTATTACCTTTGTCACTATGCAAATCAGTAATTTGTAACAAGCTGTTGCCATTGAAAAATCATGATGTATATTGCTGATGTTTAGCACGTTGGAAAATGGCTGCTATGGCCTACAAACATCACAGTTTGAGAGACAATATAAAGGTTTGTTCCTGTGAAGAAAAACTGGATTACCTAGCATGATTGCAATGAGGGGGTCTCCTTCTTAATAAATGGACCTCTCCACGCAGCTCCATTTTCTCTCTCTGCCTCATTTCCTGAAGAAACGTTTACTGTTTGTCTTCTTGCACCAAAAATAATAAATCATTTATGAATTTCTGAATGGACTTAACATACAGATACATGAGGCTTTCTATGGTAAGGCACGTGAGCTCTAAAAGGCTTTTTAATTTGGACTCTAGTCTAACCTGTATACTGTAATTTAAACTATGTACATCACTGAGACAATAATGTACATAAAGATTTTGTGTAAATTTGTAATAATGGATTCTTTTACATATTGTTTAGGTAAATATTCTTAAAGGGTAGCAATGCCTTGGTCGAGCACATATACTGGGCAGTGTGTGTGTGTGTGTGAGCTGTGGTGCAGTGCCTTAACAAAGCGGTAGATATAAATATGTAGATATATTTTATTTTTTTTAACTGTAGTGGTATTTGTTATGACCAAAAGCATGGATGTCAAGTGTCAATAATGTTTTCCCATTACCTCTTTTCAACACTAATGAAAACAGAAAACATGCTTGCTTGTTCATAACTCAAGGGTGACAAGTAACCACCAGAACCATCTTAAACTCTATGACATCTTAGGATAGGTCCAAACAGACATCTGTCTTATTGCATGTACTCACTGGGAGAAAGCCTCCAAAAACTATCATTAATATTAGCTTGAGAGAGAAGACACACTAATTAGTGTCAGATAAGTGTAAGCTCCAACTTGCCTTCTGTATGGCAATTCACAACCAACCTATCACAATCAAGTTTCTCAGGTGTGGCATGCTGAGGGTGCTACTGCCAGCCTCCCTTGGTCAATGTGCAACCTACATCCACTCATTTATAATGCTTCTCAATAGCACAAGCATTATTGCATAGCCTCGTTGCCCTATCATTTCTGTAGCGCATACTTGAATGCTTACCTTCAGCACTGTTGTGCTTTAGATCTTAAGAACTTGCAATAAAGACAAGAATTTTTACAGTAACAGGAGTGCCTCTTTTTATCTCAGCTATTCCCCTATCTTGTCTATATGATTTTTGTTGTCTCTGACCTAGTAAAATGTTACAATTAGTAAGAGAAGTCCACCAATTTGTATACTTATAAAAGAGGATCACCATGCTGTGGTTGATCGATGATGGCTGGTTGAAATGCAAGCTAATGAATTAAGGTACAATATGTTGCTCTTTATTCCCACATATCTCACAGCTCTCTTGTATTTGAATCAAGATGTGGTGTTCCTGCTGAATACTAATCAAATATTCTGTTATATAGCATTAATTCACACACCGCAAATGCTGATTTGTTCAATGTAAAGCTTTCTCTGTGCAATAGTTTCCCCTGCTATGATTATAGCGATCAATGAGGGGGCTGGCTATGTAAGGTAAAGGTATGCAATCCATTATCTGAAATCCTGTTATCCAGAAAGCTCAGAATTACAGAAAGGCTGTCTCCCATAGAGTCCATTTTATTCAAATAATCCAAATGATTGCCTTTTTCTCTGTAATAATAAATCAGTGCATTGTACTTGTTCCCAACTAAGATATAATTAATGCTTACTGGAAGCAAAAAACAGGCCATTGTGGTTTATTTAAAGTTTACTGGATTTTCTAGTAGATTTAAGGTATGGAGATCCAATTGACAGAAAGATACATTTTCAGATTCCGAGCATTGTGGATAACAGGTCCCGTACCCGTGTATTTATTTACATGATGTTACAGTAAGCTAAAAAGCCATGGTGGACTTAACCACACATAGTTGACATTCACTGTAATTTTTTAGTCATTTATAGTCATTTTTTGGTTGCTGTGTAAAGTCTCTTAACTTTACCCAATGTTCATTTTAAATTCGTTAGATGCCAAATAACTGAGCTTTCACTTTACTTAAGCAAAAACAACTGGCTGGAGACAATGGTACTAAAATGCAAATAAATAAAATTTTTGGGAGGAATTGAGCACTAAAGCAAACCTTTATAATTATTTGCAGGGTAAGTTCTATGGTAGGAGGCTTGTAAAGCTTCAGGCTAATTACTCTCAATGTGAGTGAGGTTGCTACTAGAACCTGCCTGACTGTCTTAGGCCTAGTAAAATAAAATAATTTGTAAGCCCCTGCAACTTACCCGGTAATAGTAATTATCACTAATACCAACAAAAACAGAACCCCACAATTAAATAATACATACAATTTCTCACCAATATAATTCACATTCTGAGTTTACTATTCTGAACTGTAAAACCTATTCTTTGGCATAAATGGTAAATTTAAGGGGTAATTAATTGGTAAAGCAAGCTTGTTTCCTTGCTCAGCACTTTTCATTTCAGCCTCTCAAAGGGGGTCATTTAAAAACTTCGCGCAGGGCAGATTGGTTCGCAGAGTGAATATATTTGCCCTGCGCCTGGTTATATTTATAAAGCTGAATAAGAGTGTGCAAACAGATTTGCGAATTTGTTTTTCACATTGCGAATATCTATAGGAGCTTTTTAAATATGGCAAAGATCACAAATTGCGAACACTCTGCGCCACAACTTTGGTGGCGGAGAAAATATTCGCAAAACTGTTTTGCAAATTTAAGTTACTGTTAATGCTATTTTCGCGCAAAACAAACTCGCAAAGTGCCTGCACTCACGCAAAGACCTGTCTTGTTTGCGAGTTGTTTGCGAAAATTCATTCACAATGCGAATTCGCAAAAACCGGAAAGACAGGCACAGTAGTGCAATATTGTAGCGTTCAGGAAAAATCATGGGCAAAACTACCATTTGCGACTATTATGCGCTGCACGAACTTTATAAATGACCCCCATAGGGTTTATAGATCTCTTTAGTCACACAGGTTTACATTTCTGTTTCTGCTTGCTTGGAACACCAGCTCTACACTATAGCTGTACACTAGAAAAACTAGCTTGGGACTAAACAAAGGCAAAATCTTCCCAGAAGAGGACTCTTATTGCTGCTAGAATCAGTAATTTGTGGATATGACAAATTGCTTTGTTACCAACAGTGTAAAGTAGTGTTTATGTTCTGCAGAGAAGAATACACAGGGATTTTTTTAACAGTCCTTATTCAGACACGTTGGCCTTATTGTATGAAAGATGTGTGCTCTATATGGAAAATGCAAATGTGTATAGGTTTTTTTTCTTTTCATCCAACTTTGTGTTAAATTAATAAATTTTAATTTGTGGAATAATTATTAAATTGTGCTTAATTTTATTTTTTACATGTACTTATTGTAATTATTGTATTACTTGTATGTTATATTTGGGGGTGAGCTTCTGTAAGAGGAAAAAAAATCTAGAAAAGTTGAAGAAAATAAATCAGCTGAAATAAAATTGGAAGAGTAAATTACTAAATGTGCAAGCTGTTTTATTATCACCACATATGATATACAGTATATATGATGATGCTTAATAGCATAACAAAAAAACCCAAAGAAAACTGAATTTAAACATCACCAATGAGTTTTGTTGTGGTTCTGAATTTGGCCCAGAGGAAATTTTGGGACCCACGATTCTTTAAAGAATGTATTATATCATTATAATCCCATTTTAGTAGGGCCCATGCTCAACAGCACAGAGGTACACATTGATGGGGCTTGCTTGGTTATTCACTGTAATTAAATTGGGAATTTTTAGTACAAAATGTTTGGCTAAGATGGGATATTGCAATTCCCTGTAGATAAAAAGTATAAAATCTATTATGCAACCACACTGATTTTTTTTTCTAGAAAGAGAAAACTGCAATCCAATGTTTAATCATGTTCAAATACCTTATTCATTTTAAGGGCAAAATATGTTTCCTGCTTTAAAAAAGCCAAGACAAACTATTGAATCAATATTTTATATACAGGTATGGGAAATGTTATCCAGAATGCTGAGGACCTGGGGTTTATTTTGGATAACGGATCTTTTCATAACTTGGATCTTCATACCTTAAGTCTACTAGAAAATGATATAAACATCCTTCCTGTAAGGATACTGTTTTATTAAAAATAAAAGTCATCAGTCCCTGGATGAACAACATCTGGGTGATATGCCAGTATCTGGATATAGTAGGATTAATAAGGGTATCGTATTTTATACAGTATTTTAGTTATCACCACCTCCATATAATTACCATTGTAGAGTTCATTCCCATTAAACTCTGCCTTATGGCATTTTCTCAACATTTCTTCAATTCCCATAATTCCCCTTTGGTATTTTTTTAATACTTGCTGCCTTCAGTCTTCCTAAGACAGAGTTTTCCAGTCGTTCTAGGTACAATCAGAAGGTTGCAAATGTGCAGAAACATTTCTTATAGCTCACGCTGCTAAAGATCTAACAAAATCTTACTTTAACTGCCCATCAACTATTGTGTCCAGAAATATACAGAAATTTCTCTCTGAGCTTTGAGCTGGGCCATCTATAATTTGTGACCCAAACAGATTCCTCATTCTACAAGAAAATGTTATATCTAAATCTTTCACTTGGAGCAAAATGTATTAAGTTGCCTATTAAAAAAATTTAAATGCTAATTTATAAAAGTAAACTCCGTATGCAGTGAAAATCTTACCACCTAATTCGATCTCCATGTATTTAAGAACTTAAATGATGTAACACATTTTTTTATTAAATGTTGTAATTTTGATCTTGCATTAAAATTTTACTAAGAATAAAACATGAAGAGTACAACTAACAAATGCTGGTGAAAAATAGCAAGAACTACTGTCCAAATTGGACTATAGTTGTAGGTTTATATTAGTAACCACTAATGCTATGTTAATGAAGCGTGAAGCAAAGAAAATGGCCAGGGTACATTGTTGTTCAAGAGAATAAACACTGCACTGCAACTTGTCTTATGTGAATTCAGCAGCATCAGGGTGTGTTATAATTGTGGGGATGGTGGGGTTAACTCACAAACATTGCTGCGTGGTATCTCATTCATTTATTTCAGGGGTCCCCAACTTTTTTTTAATTCTCAGAGAGAGGAGCAATGTAGGCATGAAAAATGTTCCTCGGTGTTTTAAAATATAGTGCTGTGATTGGCTATTTGGTAGTTCCTATATGGACTGATAGTCTAAAGGAGGTTCCTCCCTTTTGGGCTCTAAGAGTGGTAGGACAACTTGCAGAGTTGCAGCTTGCTGTAAGTGCACAATTGGAGAGTCTCAAGTCTCGCAATACCTAGATAAAATGCTAGTAGTGATACTAGAATACAGATAACTGACGGAAAGTTAGAAATCAGCTGATCTCACATTTTATGTAACTCTTGTTTGTATTACAGCAAGTATATGAATAGTGTGGTGTCTGTGTATGCTGTCTCTGCCACACCTACTGTATGAATGTACTTAGAGATGTACTGTGGCTACCTCATGTGTGAGTATTATAACCCTGTGGTGCTTTATGCCTGAATAAAGCCTGTTCTATTGTTTTTGCAAAGAACTCCTGGCATCCAACTCTATTTTTGTGTATTTTTGGCAGTATTTTAGTTGAACAACATCAGCCCATGTTATTATCATTTTGCAGAAGCCCATCCTGGTGAAAGAGGGTCGAGTGTAACCCGTGCTCTACTCCTCTAGTTGATATTTGCCTAATTCAGCCAAATAGGGGTGACAGATGCATTTGGATTGTCCAACTGTTATATTGCTGCAGTTCACTGGTTCCAAAACCAAAGTTATTTCATCATAATTTTTTGACAACTGTAAAAGATAATTGTACAATTAATATGGCTTCATCCACAATGCAACAGATCGATCAAAAACAATAGTTATATGAATGTTTTAGAACTGCCTTGAAGTTGTCATTCATGGTCTTCAAAACTGCCATCGGTTGTATTTGCAAAATACCCTGCAAAATAAAAATTATGTTCTGAATGCATGTCAGGAAATGTATTTATCATACAGGGAACTGTAACACTCTCTACTCCCTTCTGTAAATGATAAGAATGCTAGAAGTCACTGAGGAGTTCTGTGACCATATAAAGGCATAAGGCTGCAGGATAAGTTATACACGGAACTCTGAGTATCACTCATGTATTATAAGGGATAATGTCCCCCCACAGTGACTTTTAGTATCCTTATCGTTTACAGTAGGGGGTACATTATCCTTCATAATGTACCCCCTTATCATTCACAGTAGGGGCGACCCGCCCTCCCTCCACCGTGCACACCCAAGCCCATTTTATAGACCCACCCCGCCAATAATGTCACAAAAGGGGCAGGGTGAGCAGGCGCAGCTTCTGTAAAAGGTTTGAAGGTAGTGGGCGGGGTTAGCAGGAGAAGAACTCAACCCGCACCCACCCGCGAACAACAGTGCAAGGTTGGCACGCACCCACGTGACCCGCGGGTATCTGTTCGGCCCACACATCACTAGGGTGTATTATCATTTACAGTAGGGGTTACATTAGTACCCCCTACTGTAAATAAGGATGTTTAAAGTCACTGAGGGGTCTGTGATTATATGAAGGCTCAAGGCTGCAGGCTCAGTTATACAAGGAACTCTGAGTATCACTCGTGTTCGTGTATTATGAGTTATATGGAAACTCTTCTGTATTAAAAAGGATAATGTACACCTATGAGAAAGATAGTAGAAGTTGGTTATGTGACGAAATAAAGGCACAAGGCTGCATATCACTCATATATAATGGATAATGTACCAATATGTGCAAGATAGCACTTTGTAGCATCAGTATCAACATGTCCATCAATTATATCTTGACCAATAACTTTTTTAAATTCTTCCTGATAATCAAGGTAATGAATTTGTATTGGTCTACCTCTACAAGTTGCATGCACAGACTTTTTTTCCTCTGGTAATTTATTCTTCCAATGGCTTTTGCTATCACTTGTTCATGTTTTAGTTATCTACTGTTCTTGGATGTGCACCGACAACATTAACAGCTTCACAAATTTGATCCCAGAGTGCACATTTCCTTGCCTGAGAAATGTCCATATATATTGTCAAAATACAAAACTACAATATTGCTACAATATTTTATTTTAGCAATATGCATGTGTATTTAAATCCTCATTTTGATAAATGTTACCCTTTGGTAGTTATGTTAGACTCCAATTCTAGAATTATTTTGACTGATCATCCATGTTATAAAGCAATTTAAACAAAAACCATCCTTAAGTGCTGGATGTATTGCATGCCTTTTAGGCCACCTGGATCTTTAGGCTGTACTGTTGGACTTTTTGAGTCATTCTGATACCATGAGGCAAGCTGAGAACATTTTCTTGGTTGATGCTTTACCAGGAGTTTGAGGGTAAAATGTATAATGAAGCAATAGAATTCTTAATGAATCAGATGCAATTTTGAGAGCAGGACTGGCCAGATATGGGATGACTTTGACGTAGTTGGCCAGCTTAAATATATTGCAATATATGGACAAACAATCCCTGTTGTTTAAAGGGTAAGGCATTTTTTAGTAGCTGTATGCACAAAATGTCTCAATGTCTTAAATATATTGATAATGGGTTGAGTGCAGAGGACCTTTTGTATTTGTCTATATGTATTTTGTGGTCACAGCCTCATTGCACCCCCGCCTAATGGTTTTTAAAAATTAGTAGTGAGCACAACTTTCCCTTGTTTGAGGGTAAAAAGCCCCAACTTGTAACTTTGATGTTGCTCTTTTAAGGTGTTATTTACTAAAATCCTATTTCTTCTCATTATTAAATTAAAAAAACCACAACCAAACTCCCATACCCCAGTATACTTTATTTATTATTAGATAAAGCTCAGTTTTTAGAGCCAGAATTTTCTGGTTTTTGCCCAAAAAGCCCTATTCAATCGGATTATTTGGCTAATTCCAGTTCAGGCCACAGAAACTTTCAAATAGTATAGGGGCTGCTGTAATCGACTTATAATTATTTTCTGATTCTGTCTTTTTGCAGAATAAGGCGTCAATAAATCTTAATTTTTTTTTAATAAATTAAATTAAAAAAATTTTTAATAAAATAAAATTTGAGTTTTGCCCCAAAAAGCCTGACCAGATACATTCAGAGTTTAGTAAACAACCCCCATTAGTGTAGGGGTTTCAGTTGTATCTTTTTTACCTTCTGCAGAAGAGTGCAGTCAAGCAAAACTGGTGCAACCAACTCAGAAAAAAATGCCAAGAAACTTTAGGGCACTTTGTGATATCATGTCTTTATAATTTGAAAATTCTAGTCTGTAGACTCATTTGCCCCTGTTTATATCCCCAAAAGACAGCTTTGTTCCGTGATTGTATTATATTCTGTTTCTTATCCCTGTTGCTATGAAAGACCTAACTGCATTAGCAAAGACATTTGTGTATTTAGGGACTTTGATTTTTGAAGTTTCTTAATCAGATAATTTTCAGTTGGCAACTTGTTTCCTTAATTGCTTCTACATACGTAGCAACTATACATCCATTTAGTCAAACAGGCTAAAGAAAGAAAAAGATTAAGGAAACATGTAAACATGCCTCTTGCTCTGTTTAACCTAAATAATTTCAATGTGTACTTGTAAATCAAACAAATATAAACGTACACAACAAAACCCCTGCATTCTCTTTTTATGTCTTACCATTAAAAGTACATCTCCATTCATTTTCTTGTTTCTCTTTGTCTTAATGTTTCCTCCGGTGTTCAGTCCAAAATTCTTCAAGGGTGCAATTACCCAAATTGACGGGATGGTTTTGTGACCGAACAAGAGCAATAGTGGATAATTTTGAAAAACTATGGCCCTGCTGAGTGCAAATACAATTGTTTGTGAGAAGGAAATCCTGAACAGAGCCCTGTCATAATTCAGTTGTAGGATGACTAACTATAGGCCACAATTTATTTATAAATACAAAGTAACCCTGTCATCTTCTGCATGGTGACAAATACCACGTAACATTTTCTTAGCTCTGAAGAAAGCCTTCTGAAGTCACCAGAAGGGAATTTATGTTTGGCAGAACCTCTAGGGCAGAGGTCCCCAACCTTTTTACCCATATGCCACATTCAAATGTAAACAGAAGTGGGGGAGCAACACAAGCATAAAATAGTTCCAGGGGCCAAATAAGGGCAGTAATAGGTTATTTGGTATTCCTATGGGGATTGGCAGCCTACAGGAGGCTCTATTTGGCAGTACACATGGTTTTTATGCAACAAAAACTTGAATCCAAGCCTAGAATTGAAAACTAATATTATTAATAATAATAATTATTATTATTATTATTATTATTATTATTATGATTATGATTATTATTATTAATAATGATAACATTTATTTATAAACCACAGGCATATTCTGCAGAGCAGCACAATTAATGGGTATATACATTAAACATGAAGATTTATGTATAAACATACAACCAATAATGGATATAAAAGGGAAAGAGGACCCTGTTATAAGAGCTTACTCATAAAGACTATAGTAATTCAAAGATGTTTTGTTATGAGAATAAATTACCTGCAGTGGTTTTCTAAACAACCAATGAGTTTTGAAATCCAGAGCCCAGCTTTTGATTTAGTTTTTCCTGTAAGTAATGACCCATCATTGGAGTTAGAGATGTTTTTCTTGGAGTTTTTTTCCCCTCATCATATGAAACAAACAAATGTTGCCAGTTTTGTTCTTAAAGGGGTACTATCATGAAAAGGAAAATTTATTATAAACCTCCTCATACTGAATTAAGAAACTTTCTAAATACAATCAATTTAAAATTCAGCATTGCTTCTGAAATAATCACTTTTATATTCACTATCCCTCTAATTGATAATGAAACTTTGTTTTAGCTTGAAAAAGGATCTGTTGTCACTATGCTACTGTTGGGATAAAAGAAGTGGAGTGCTGCAATTTTATATAACTATATATTCACTATCCTTCTCTCAGCATCTGTTTCTCTTCATTCTGTTTTCACGCAACAGTTGGGTGTCAGATGAATAATCCAATATATCTTATAGGGGGGCTTTCTTTCCTAACAGATGTATTAGAGTTCACTCAAATAATTGATTCCAGTGCAAAAGAAATATAACAAAATAACTGCCTTTTGCCCAAATCCTGCATGTAGAGAGACATCTTCTAATATATTGGATTACTCACCAGACACCCAACTTCTGAATGAAGACAGAATGAAGATAAACAAATGCTGAGAGAAGAACAGTCAAGATAAATAAAATGTATAAGATAATTGAAAAATAATGTAAATACATGTATTACCAGACAATGTATATGTAGAGCATTGCAGAGACATGTCAAAATTATTCTAATGAATTGCCAATAAATCTGAAAAGAGGCTTTGTTGGAATGTTGTTATTATGTAATATTAAATAGTAATAACATTTTATGTAGATATTTAAAAAAAAAAACATTATGAAAGTAAATTAGAAAAAAACATATTTTAGAAAACAAATGATTTGGCCAATAAAAAAGTCAGGGATTATTAAAGCATGTTTTTACATATTAGTGTGAGGGAGTGAATGGTAGCTGAGGGTTATTGTGCTGAAAAATAAAATCTTTCACCTAAAATATAGTAACAAGGACCATACAATAATTATAGGAATTAAAAGGTTCAATGTAGGCAATTTTGCTCAAGTCAATTAATTAATGAATACAAGAAGACAACAAATGTATGATGTAAAAAAAATAAATGAACAGAGTTTTGAAAGGCAAACACAAAGAACAAGCTAAAAGACACAAGGCATACTCACCTTAAACACTTTAAAGACGTCAAATTTTTAAAAATCTTTGCAAGGTTATACAAAAAAAATCCTAAATATGTACAATATTTTTTGTATAACCTTGCAAATATTTTTACATTTGAAGAAAATGAATTGGGACTACAGCAAAGGGAGATTAAACACATAGTTATACAAACTCTTCCTAAATTAATTTGTGGGGCTGAAGAATCAAGGTCTTTTTGGTAAGAAAAGGCAAATCAAGTTATAATTATTAAACAACATTAATTTCTGTAGGAAGATATAAGTACCATTTGGAACTGAGTAAGGACTTTATTTTTCTATTGTGTGAGGCTATATTGGTCCAGAAAGAAACAGTTACAACAGGGCACGACTAGTTTAGTCTGAAACGCGTTAGGCAGGGATGCTTCTACATGTTATTATGTAACTTGTCCAATGGTCAAACAATAAAGGATACATGTTTTTAATGGAGGTGCTGTCTACATCTTTCTGATTTTGACCTGTAAAACTTTATTTTGACCATAACTCCGACACCGGAGCACCAAATACCAAAGAGAGGACTAAGATAATGCGGGACAGCTAGAGCAGTTTTTTCTTTTGCTTATGGTGCCTTGCAACATTGAACAAAACAAAATCCAGGTTTCTTTTTACTTGTATTCCACATGTGCTGACCATTAAAGCATTCTGTGTCTTTTTTTACTATGGTATGCCACATTCCATCATATTTCTTATTAGGGGTTCCACATTTAAGCATACTTTTTATAATACTATAGGTTCCTCATTCAGATATAGTTCAATATGAGAAGTCCACTCCTTTACCTCTCATTAACTTGGGGAACCATCTGAGTGTGACAGTTCAGACAATTCTCTGTAGTGTCAGGCATTGCTTTTGAAGTCAGTGGGAGATTTCAGGTGCTAAAATATACTTGGCAGAAAGATAGCCCCACGAGTAACCTGCTAGCATTATTAAAACTAGTTTTATTACCCAATCTCAGTGTATTGGTCTGTTAGCAAGGAACCCGGGGAGACAGCTGAAGAGGGGTACCTTCTGTGTTACAGGGAAACCCCCACCAACCTTCTGCAGCAAAAGGGACAGCTTAATACCCTGCTATCTGAAATGCCTGGGAACTTGGGGTTTGGATAAGGAGCCTTACAATAAATGGATCACCATGCCTTCAAAACATTCATACATTAAAAAAACATAACAGGATTTTTATGGCACCAAAATGTAATGATGCTAGATTAATGTCAGCAAAAAGATGAATTTGATGCCACAAACCGTGTAATTTTGTATGGTGCTCAATCACAGTAATCTGGTTTTGCCAAATCCAGAAAGACAGTATCATGTAGAAAATAAATTTTCACTGGAGAGATAAATCTTTGAAGTGATTGAATTTATGTAGTGTTTATGCATCTTGAATAAATTCAATCACTTCAACAATTTAGCTCTCCAGTGAAAATGTATTTTCTACTTGATGCTATATTAATTACCATGGGATAGTATTATTTTAATTATTATTATTATTATTATTATTAATAATAAAAAAAGAAAAATATTCATTGGAAAAATATAAATCGTGGGTCACTTTGGGGAAATGGCATTCTGTATATTGGAATTTTCTGGATAGTGGTATTAATAGATCTCATACTATCAAATAGTATTTCCTAAGCTTCCTAGTATCTTCAGATTGCATTGGCCTACTATAAACTAGATAGTACGGGAATGGCACCTGTTATGCAGAATGCTTAGAACCTGGGGCTTTCCGGATAACAGATCCTTCTGTAATTTGATCTTCATACCTCAAGTCTACTAGTAAATCATGTAAACATTAAATTTGGGCTTCCAATAAGGATTCATTATATCTAAATTGGGATCAAGTACAAGGTATTGTTTTGTTATTATTGAGAAAAAGAAAAGAATTTGGATTATTTGGATTAAATGGAGACTATGAGAGATGGCTTTTTGGTAATTCAAAGTTTTCAGATCCAATACCTGTATATCCCTATTTAACATTTTGTTTTCTATTAGTATTACATTGTCAATGAATGTACTGAAAATTGCATCCAATATAGTCACTAGCCATGTAAACCATACAAGCAAAAATAAATGTTCATTGCGGTGGTAGGTCTGCATGGTCATTCACATGGAACTAATCTGTGGAAAGAACTGGAGCTCGGATAGCTTTAAACTTAGCATCGTGGAATAAGATCTTTTATTTATTTATAATGTTAAATGTTATTATTTGACATTGTACACTATATATCTTAGAAAATGAATATTATTAAATCATTTTAATTTTGTGTAGCCTAGAAATAAATGAGACGAAGGAAATACCTTCTTATGAATTTTAGACGTTGATATTTCATACACATTTAATTATTATATACATTAAAATTCAATATTCATCAAATTACAGAGCATGTACTGCACAGAATTGTTTTTTTTCTGTAGCATTTATATCTGAAACATGAGAGACCACCTGTATATATTAAAAAATGATAAATGTGTACAATGTATCATGTACACCACTCTAAAAACATCAAGCTACAATACTGCTGTAGGTTAGCCAGTGACACTTTCATTAATCTGTATAATAATACGGGAAAAATGAAGTGATTTTACAGAACACATGTTTATAATATGTATTCGGAAGTAGATGCATAATGTTAGGGTTTACATTAATGTAAAAGATGTCCACACTGCAACTCCGCAGTTGAACTACATCCCCTATAACATGGAAATTTGTTATTCATGTTATAATATTTATAGTGTGTATATAAATGTGTGTGTATATATATATATATATATATATGCATACAGTATACTATACATATACAATTTTTCTGAATTTGCACCCAGGTTTGTGTTCCTATAAATGTGTGCCTAAGCCTTCCAGTATATATACAGTATATATATCAGGTATAAGATTAGGAAACCTGTTATCATCCAAACAACTTTATGGGATGCCATTTCCACATTATTTTCCATTACATTCAAATAATTTTAATTTTTTTAAATGAATTCATTTAATAAAACAGTAATAATGAAACAGTAACTTGTACTTGATGACAACTAAGATAATTAATCCTTGTTGGAGACAAAACAATCTTATTGGGTTTCATTTAATATGTAAGGTTTACATTTTTTGTAGACAGTGTATGGTGATCCAAATTATGGAAAGATCCCTTATCTGGAAAATGCCAGGTCCTGAGAATTCTGGAGAGCAGGTCCCATACCTTTATATAAATAGATATGGTGATCAAAATTATGGAAATATCTCTTTTCCAGAAAAGTCATGATCCTATACATTCTGAATAATAAATCAATTATTTGTACATTACTTAGACAAGCAATAAGGAGAAATGCTTGGCCAGGTGCCAGTGGACCCTTCTGCTTACCCACCCATTTTTGTTTGAGAACAAAGAGGAGAAACAAAAGAAGGTTACATGAGAACACGTGGAGAGAAGAGACTAGAAAAATAAAGACAATTGCAAAACCCTGGTGGAACCCCAGTCTGACACTGAAAAGCACAGTATATAAAAATGAGAACATTAAGGATATATTCGATATGGGATCTCTTATCCAGAATGCTCAGGTCCTGGGGTTTTCCAGAAAACAGATATTACACAGTTTGGATCTTTATATCTTAGGTCTTCTTAAGTCTTGAACATGAAATAAACCCAATAGGCTTGTTTTGCCTTCAGTAAGAATTGATTATATGTTAGGATCAAGTACAAGGTATTGTTTTACTATTACAGAGAAAAGGAAATCATTTTTTAAAAACTAAAAAAGGCCTTCCCACAATTCGGAACTTTCTGGATAACGGGTTTCTGGATGACGGATCCTATACCTGTGCAACTTTTGATCATTTTGTGATTTTGTTTAGGAAGTAATGAATGTACTATTGACATTATATGGATCATTTACACCCCCTAGCATAGTTGTAGTCATGCAAATGTCTTAGTACCTCTCAGGCCTCCTGTTCTGAATTTCATTAATTGGCAGGTAAGTTATTAAAGGAAATAACGCTTTCTCATTTTTTTCTAATAGATACTAGTAATTTAGTGATGGGCGAATCTCCCGAGGTTCGCTTCGCCGAAAAATTCGCGAATTTCTAGAGAAATTCGCAAATCGGCGAAAAATTAGCGAAACGAGTCGCGGGACGCTTTTGACGCGCGTCGCGACAAATCGCGTCGCGACAAATCACGTCGCGACAAATCGCGTCGCGTCAAATCGCGTCGCGTCGTTTTCGTCGCGTCGCGTCAAAAAATGTCGCGTGACTCGTTTTTTGGGCGAATTTTCGCCAAGCGAAATTTCGCTGGTAATTTGCGAATTTATTCGCCAGCGGCGAATCGCGGGAATTCGCCGCGAATTCGGCCCTGGCGAATAAATTCGCCCATCACTACTAGTAAATAGGCCTCTATGCTTAGCACATATAGAACATCCTGGATAATCAGTGGGGACCCTTTGTAAGTTAAAATTAAGTAACAAAAAAACAATATCAGCTAGCCACAAACTTTGCCTATAACTTTTTTTTTACTATTATTTTCCTCAGTACAAATATGTAATTATGTGAAGATATTGTAAAGTAATAATGTCTTCTTAGTACTAGCGGAAAACTCTTACGAATATCACTTCTAAATGCTCATTGTGACAGTAGGGAAAGTACATTCATTCTCTCGCTATATGTCTCATCCTGTGAGTTGATTTATGATGTGCAGTTTACTGTTCTCGTCATGGAACGAATTTACAGACTGTTACATATTGTTTTCATTTAAAAACCTATGTTATGAAAAGGTTTCACTTCCTCTCCACTGTCCAGTGTTGACTGCAAGCTATTTTCAGAAGCAGTGCATCTAAAACCACTTTTGAGCTCAGCATTTTGATTAGGTATCCTTGGCTTCCGCTCTTCCTAAGCTGATTTGGTAATAAAAATGAACAGCCATTTCTGGGGATATGTATTGCCGAACAAAAAGCTGAAGTACCCCAGTCCAGAATATATTAGGTATTACTTTTTTCATAACCTTTTTGCTTTAACTATGGAAGTGAGAACAGGAAATGGCACACATCTACATTCAAGCCGAGAATAGTAAGAAATATAGGACAGGAGACCAGAAACACTGATAATTACATTGGTCTGTTTTATAATAGTATATAAACTAAGCATGGCTTTGTCACAGGTATATAAACGATGAACCTACATTATGACTTATTAGTCAGTTACCTCCTACTGTGCATCTTTGGTCTCAAATAAAGTTTGCAAAATGTTCCTTCAATGTACAGTAATTAAACAGAATTGTGCAATTATTGATGGCCCTCATGCACAGAATATTTCTGCCTGGGGACTGGCTGGACTCTGTTTAAAAATTTTGTGCAAGGTACTGAAAGCAACATCCCTGTCCTTACTGCCTACCATGGCCCTGTTATGGCCTGCCATCACTACAGCTCCCTATCTTGCACATAAAAATGATGCACAATATAGAGGACAGGTAGGGGAACCTATCAACCAATAAATGTGAATAAATATTGTAATGTATTATTTTATTTATATAGCACCACATATGTACACAGTGCTTTTTTTCATTTAAAGGAACAGTAACACCAAAAAATGTAAGTGTTTTAAAGTAAAGAAAATATCATGTAGTGTTGCCCTGCACTGATAAAACTGATCTGTTTGCTTTAGAAACACTACTATAGTTCATATAAACAAGCTGCTAAGTAGCGGAAATTGAAAAACAGCTACGTGGATAACAGATAACATAATGTTCTACAGACCTTATCTGCTATCTGCTGTGTAACTTGAGAATTTTCTCCTTTAAATGGCTGCCCCCATGGCTACACAACAGCTTATTTATATTTGATAAATGTTGAGGTATTATTTTGGTTGTACCATTTTCTGGCTATTGGATGCTCAACTGCTTGTATTTCCTGGACTGGGGTTGATGTCTTACAATATTAGACTACAGGCCTGAAAGAGTATTTTGTGTACCTCAGCATCTTAGCCTGTATGGAGGCCCAATATGTCTGCTCTTCTGAACAGGACCAGAAAGTGTGCATTAATATTTCTTCCTCTAGGTTACACCTCAGACATGTAGGGGGAATCTCCCCCTTATTTAGGAGGGTTTTTGTACACCATGCTTTGTAATGGTAGGGGGTGAATTTATTGAAAGTTTGTAGAACGTTAGTTTTTTTTATGGAATCATACTTTTTAGTGCAAACAAACATTTTTTCTTATAGTTACTTCATCCACGATTCTTTCAAGATTTATCAAGTGTAAAAACCATAAAATCTCCTAATACAAAAGTATGGCAAGTAAAAGCTATCAAGGTCATGTAGAAGTCAATGGAACTACCCTTTTTTTTCTTGCAAAGATCAACCTTTCATTTGTGCTTTTAGAGGTTTTTGGAGATCAAACTTTCATTGGTGTTTCCTTTGTTCATTAAAAATGTGGGGTTCACTATTTTATATCTATTTCCATTTGTATTTTTTCATTTGGATCTTTTTACTAACTTTCAAAAGCTCTAATACCACTAAAATTAACCATTTGGGCCTCGCCAACTCAAACAGAGGTATAGTTATTAAAAATTAGATTAGAAAATAAAGCTCTACGCAATACTTTGTCGCTATAGAAATAGAAGTGTTAAAGGGACACTGTTATGGGAAAACATGTTTTTTTTAAACACATCAGTTAATAGTGTTGCTCCAGTACACTTCTGCATTGAAATTCATATTTCATAAGAGCAAAACAGATTTTTTTATATTCAGTTTTGAAATCTGACATGGGGCTAGCCATTTTGTCAATTTCCCAGCTGCCCCTGGTCATGTGACTTGTGCCAGCACTTTAGGAGGGAACTGCTTTCTGGCAGGTTGTTGTTTTTCCTTCTCAATGTAACTGAATAGTACGCAGTGGGACATGGTTTTTACTATTGAGTGCTGTTTTTAGATCTACCAGGCAGCTGTTATCTTGTGTTAGGGAGCTGTTATCTGGTTACCTTCCCATTGTTCTTTTGTTAGGCTGCTGGGTGGGGGAAAGGGAGGGGGTGATATCACTCCAACTTGCAGTACAGCAGTAAAGAGTGATTAAAGTTTATCAGAGCACAAGTCACATGACATGGGACAGCTGGGAAATTGACAAAATGTCTAGCCCCATGTCAGATTTCAAAATGAAATATAAAAAAATCTGTTTGCTCTTTTGAGAAATGGAATTTCTCAAAAGAATTCTTCTGGAACAGCACTATTACCTGATATATTTTGAAAAAAAATATTTTTCCCATGACAGGATCCCTTTAATGTTATGCAAAGAGTTTCAATACACAGTTGGAATGAGGACTCAATTTTTATTGGAAAACTTATTTCAGCAAAGTATGCTGTTGCAAAGTTAAATAATTATATATAGAACCTAAATAGAATATCTTAGCTCAAAGAGTCAAATGGAAGGCAAACTGATATTGTGATTACTGCATTTTTAGCTCTGCAACAGCATATACATTGACCTACAGTACCTTCCTAAAGAAGCTCCTTTTCACTATGCTTTAACTGTTCTTTGTTAAAAAAAAAATGATGGTTCCCATGTTGCATATTTATTGCAAACATGGCACCTGCATCAAGACATGGCACCCAGACCCTATTGGTTGATACAGAAGGCAAGGCAATGACATAAGAGTTTTTCTGGTGCAAAAGACCACATCTCGGTACCATTCAAGCAAGCTGGAACCAATACATTAACAACTTTTATCCATCACCTATAACCCCTCCTTTCTTCTTAACATGTCTTAAAAAGTGTTCAGCTTAGTGATATAATATTCACACCCCTCACAGCATCCTATCGGTCCCCCCCCCCAATGATTTTATATATATATATATATATATATATATATATATATATATATATCTTCTTTTGAAAACTATGATTTCACAAGTTATTTTAATGAGAACAAAACCTGCACATACTCCAGCCTCAGGAATCATTAAAAAAAATTTATCCAATGATGTATATAAGAAATGGTCATTGTCAAAGGGGCTGAGATGATTATGTACAAATGTCAAACTGTCCAGTCAAAATGCAGAAATAAAATGTTTGCAAAAGCAAATGCAAACTGATAGTTTGGATACAACTAGAACTCGAATCTTCTTGTATAGCGTGTAAGACATTTTTTCAGAATCATAATCTGTTCTTCTACAATTAATCAATATCCATAGCTATAAAAGAGTATGCAACAAAAAGTTGGGTAGCAAATCCTATTTTATTGGATGGTTTAAACCTACATTTTTAAAACTCCTCTTTTGCTTAATTATGGAACCACTAGATGAAATAATTTGTTCTAATCAAGAAATAAGTGGAATTAAATTGAGCCAGAGAATGTATAAATTGTGCTTTGGAGTAAAATACTGGCAGTTTCAAATGTAATTATTGTATTTATTATAATATCTGAGTCAAAACAAAGCTTTCAGAAAAGCATCTGGTTACAACTTTATTTATACAGTTATAAAAGCTTTAGGTACAGAACTCTAAGCAATATAGGGGTGCAACTTAAATGAAATTATATGCTTAGATAGAAACGTGAATGTTAAGTCTGCAGAGCATTGATAAGTGATCTTGGCTAATGGTCCCCAAGGAAAACATTTTCTCTGCATTCTACAAGTTTACTAGTCTGATACTTTATAGTTTCTTCTAAAGTAAGCACAAGGTGGGCTAAATTTCCTAGCCTTGTGGTATAGATATCTACCATGTTTATAAGCAGGGTTAGAGATAATGGCACACAGGGTATTGGCTCTAAGTTAAATGGCATTATCATTTATCTTCCATTTATATATATATATATTAGTTTGAATATTTGCTAACAAATGTGAAAATACTAACTGGCAATTCAAACTTGAACTTCCATTTGAATCATAATGGAAGCATAATGCTGCAGCACGCACATAGGAAAGCATTTATATAACTGAAATAATAATTATTCCATACACATGCACTGTATTTTTGGCACTGTTCCTTGCTGACCTACCAGAATGGTTGCTTTTTGCTATAGTCTGGGGTCATTTACATTGGAAAGTGGAGATATGTATTACGCTGTCATCACTAAGAATGGATTGTCTCTTGTTCCTAGATGAATTGTCTCTTGTTCCTGGATGGATTTCTCTAGAAGAATAAGATTCCTGACATCCCATTCATTAATATCAGTTTGCTGTTATTGGACGATATGGAAAGATGCACTGGATGTAGCCAACAATAACACAGGCTTTCCAGGATAAAAGAAATGATAAACTTTGCTACTGTGATAGTAAAGGTTTGGTTCTTCACAGGGGATTTTTTTTCTACATAAAAAGTATGGTACCTTGGGGAGCCCATGTCTGAATAAGACGTGAAAATGTTTATGTGCCCCTTTTATGAGCTGGTCATAGAAAATGCTGTCCAATATGTAACTTTAGCTTGGCCAAAGAAGAAAGGCTTTCCAAACCACAGTTTAGAGGCAAGAAGGACAGGAATTTTTTTATTATTCTTTATTCCCTATTCAAATTAATGATGTTTTCAGATGTTAGTTAACTGATAGCAAGCACGGTTCACTGGAACATGGTATATACTCCCAACAACAGACACATTATTTAGTTTCTACGATAATGTGGGCAAGACAAAGGATTCATACATTCTGATTTTCACAAAGTGCATAAATAAAATGTTGAATGTGACTGTATAGAAATATGACTTTAGAACTTGTGGTAACAATAAAATGTAAAACTTACGGTACCAATATTAAAGTGTTTGAGATTTTTGCTTTTGATTATGGTTAAATAATTTTAAAGGGGTTGTTCGTCTTGTGAATTACCTTTCATGTAGCTAGTTATATTATGAGAATATTTGCAATTGTTTTTTATTTATTATTCTTTGTGTTTTTTAAGCTATCTTTTTATTCAGAAGCTCCTCAATTGCAATTTCAGCAATTAGTAGAATCCAAATTATCCTAGCAACCAGGAATTCATTTGAATAAGAGACTGGAATATGAGTGGTAAAAAGTGATGAAAGATGAGTAATAAAAAGTAGCAATAACAATACTGTTGTAGCCCCCATTTGAAAGCTGGAACGAGTCAGTAGAGGAAGGCAAATAATTTAAAAAACTATAAAAAAAAAATAGTGAATACCGATAGGAAAATTGCTTATAATTGGTAATTCTATAACATACTAAAAGTTAACCACCCCTTTGAATACCATATGGGATTGGGGTGCAAGGTTGTGCACAGGCAGTTCATTTGATTGTGATGTTTTATCCTCATGGGGTAGTCTGGTTCCTCCACAGAGGAAACCTCACATTGAGGCTACAGAATGTAATAAGCTTGTACTACAATGCCATGCTGTCTAGAACCAAATATTCTGTCTTTAGTGCTGGTGCTTTGAAACCACTCCAATGAAAAGACAACTTGGTCAAAACAAGCCAAAACCACAGCAAGTTCTATGAATGAACGTCAACTCTGAAGTCTGGAGTATGAAATGTTTAACAAGGGAGAGATCTGTCTCCACTCTCCACTCTGTACACTATGTTAAGGCTTCACAAAAACCCTTCTTTATAACTGCAGCTGTCTTTTTCCTATTTTTTATTTTCTAATGTATAATGTATAATTGAAACTTCAAGTATGTGAACATATCTGCATGGTTAAACTCTAAAGAATTGAAATCCAATACAGGTATGGAATCCATAGTTCAGAAACTCATTATTAAAGGGATACTGTCATGGGAAAACATATTTTTTTCAAAATGCATCAGTTAATAGTGCTGCTCCAGTAGACTTCTGCACTGAAATCCATTTCTCAAAAGAGCAAACTGATTTTTTTTATCTTGAGTCTTGAAATTTGACATGGGGCTAGACATTTTGTCAATTTCCCAGCTGCCCCTGGTCATATGACTTTCTGGAAGGCTGTTGTTTTTCCTTCTCAATGTAACTGTATGGAACGCAGTGGGACATGAGTTTTTACTAGAGAGGGCTGTTCTTAGGGAGCGGTTATCTGGTTACCTTCCCATTGTTCTGTTGTTAGGCTGCTGGGGGGAAAAGGGAGGGGGTGATATTACTCCAACTTGCAGTACAGCAGTAAAGAGTAATTGAAGTTTATCAGAGCACAAGTCACATGACTTGGGGCAGCTGGGAAATTGACAATATGGCTAACCCCATGTCAGATTTCAAGATGAAATATAAAAAAAAAAATCTGTTTGCTCTTTTGAGAAATTGATTTCAATGCACAATTCTGCTGGAGCAGCACTATTAAAGGATGCATTTTGAAAAAAAAAAAAGTTTTTTCCCATGACAGTAACCCTTTAAGAAAGTTCTGAAATATAGGAAGACTGTAGAGTTTATTTTTAGGAATAAATTCAAATGTAATCATCCCTTTTGGGAAAATAAAACAACTCTACTGGATTTATTTAATGAAAAACCCAGGTCCCAAGCATTCTGGATAACAGATTCTATACCTAGTCACATATAATCATATTGACTTACAATGCTGGAGGATGTAGCTGCTATTTTCTTGCTCTTGGTTAGGGCAGGTCTCCATCATTCAATGTGTATCGTTCTCTGTCGTTTTATAGGGAAAATAAACGTATAGCCATACTAATGGCAGGAGGCAACGTGTGCATATTTTCTACAAGACAGTGTCATAACTAGTTGTTACTGGGTCCCACTGCAAATTTTATTCAGGGCCCAAAAACTTTGCTTAGTTGACAAATTCTAACAAGATATATTGAATTGCTCATTATTAACGGGCCTTCCACATTTCTTCGCCTCCCTACAACCACAGGGTTTGCTTCCTCTGTACTTCCTTGGTTCAAGACTAACCAATAGAGACAACCATGATGTTCACAAAGAAGTCATCTCAAGCTTCATAGACTTTGCAAGAGATTTTCATACATTTACAAACACTTACAAAAGCTGACTGGTTGCTATGTGGAGCTCAGGGTCAAAATGGTGCATTGGGGACCCCTTCTCATCCTCCAAACGCCCTCCTCCGAAAGACACTCTGCACGTTTGCATTTTCAAAACACATGCCAAGCGCATGCAGGGATGCTAACAGGCTAGCTGATCAGGGAGGAGGTCTGGGCCAGCAGCTGCCCATGAGGGTTGGGGCCCACCAGGTTTTCTCCCGGTATCCCATCTGTCTAGTACAATCTGAGGTTAGTTATTATTGTGGACCTGCCGCATCTGAATCATATCAGATGTTCATCCTTGGCACTTTTAATCTGGTTTAAATAAAACTTTTATTATAAATTAAAATGTTATTTTTTTAAATACATTTTTTAGTGGTTCCGGGAGAGATGCTTTATACCTGAAAGATTGGGACTCAGGAGCCAGAAGTTGGCCATTGTGCCTGTATTAGTGGGCTCCTCCTGTTGGGACTTGGAACCTAAGGGCCATGGTAGAAGAATACTAAACAGCTGAAGCACAGTTTGTTTTGTCAGGCTAAGCACCTGCGTCCAAACAAAGGATTTCTTTTTTAAACTCAGCTTATTTACCTGGCATGATTTATTACACACTTCTAGTGGAAAAACAAGCCGCAATCCAAAACAGGTTACAAGACACAAAACAAACATTCCTTTCAACTCTTGCGTTAAAGGAATGCCGTATGAGTTTTCCCTGTAATCTCCCTTTATAAAGCCATGTTTTTCCCTTTTAATATTTTCAGATGACTCTCATTTATTGAAATGTTATAACTATGACCAACATCAATAACAGCTTTAAATCCTTCAAGGTCTCTGAGCTTGGCTTACAAATGATGTATGTTTAACTAGAACTTACTGTATGGCTTCCCTGCAATAACATTTATTTATAATCGTGTCAATCACATTCCCTTCTGGCTCTCCCCAGCATTTCATCCAACCGCAGGGAGTGCGGCTCTGATAAAGGTAAATATGCTGTCATTATGGTAGCATCATAGCATGATTTATGGAAAAGGCTGACTAGAGATAAATCTTTATGATGTGGTTGAAAGAAACATAAGTATATGCTGTGTGTATTGGTTAAGTTGTGTTTCGTAGTCCTGCCAACAGCAACAACATTGGCTTGTTGGTGATGGCACTAATAACCCATCACTAAGATGCTTGTCATAGACAACAAGTGAATTCAGCAGTGTCTAAAAATATATTTAATTAACAAATGGAACTTTGTGCTTGTGGGACTAAAAAGTGATAAAGACAACTATATAAGGAGACCACCTTTAACATGATACTATCATGTGTTTAAAATAGCTTCTGTACATCCTCTACACCAGTGGAGTAACTTGATATTACTGGGCCGCACAGCAAATTTTTTTTCAGGCACTCGAAATGTCTAGAGGTTGACCTGTTTTACCAAGATTTATTGAAATTGTATATGAATTAGGGCCTCATGGCCTCAATTTTTGTGGCCACTTCGACCATCGAATTTTGAAAATTTGATTGAATCGAATGATTTGAATAATTTGAATAAAATTCGAATTCGAATTGCTTGCCCTTTAAATTTATATTTCGACTGCCTAGTTCACCAGATTAAACTTACTGAATTGCTATACTACCCTATGGGAAGCTTCCATAGCATTTTTCTAAGTTTTTTAGGTCAAATAAAAAAAATTAGATCGAATGGTCAAAATCATTAGAATTTTTGTTTTGAACGATTTCATCATTTGATCGAATTTTTTCTATTCGATCGTTCGATTGGTTGAATAGCATTAAAATCCTTTTGAATTCGATATTCGAATTTGAAGGATTTTAATTCTATTCAAATTCGATGGTCGAATTCGAGGGTTTTTTAACCCTCAAATTCGACCTTTAGTAAATCTACCCCTAAGGGCCCTTACACACGGGCGTTTTGGATCTGCGCTCCCCTGCGTTGCGTTCGGCTGCGTTCAGCCGCAGGGGAGCGCAGGTCTAGACGCACCTCATTCATTTCAATGGCGTTGTACCCACGAGACGCGTGTAAGCGCCGAACGCAGATTCAGACGCATCATGCTGCATTTTTCCTGCGTTCGGTGCCTACATGCGTTTGTGTGAGAACAGCCCCATTGAAAATAATTGAGTGCGTCTATACCTGCGCTCCCCTGCGGCTGAAAACGAAACGCAACGCAGGGGAGCGCAGGTAAAAACGCCCGTGTGTACGGGCCCTTAGACTCACGGCTTAAAGGGCAATTCACCTTCAGTAGCAAAATTGTAATAACTGAAAAAAAACTAAGGAATATTTTCAGGCTTTCATAGCCTGCCAAATTTTGTAAAATAAACATGGTAATTAGGGGGTGTGGCCATAAAAATGGGCATTGTCTAAACATTTCGCTGCAAATATTTTTGTCCCTCTTTTTATTTCAAAAATGTTGGGAGGTGTGGGTAATCCAAAAATGTATAAAGACTGGAGTGACTGGATGTGCAACATAACAGAATACAGCACTACTTCCTGCTTTTCAGCTCTGTAATTCTGAGTTAGTCAGTGACTAAAAGGGGGGCCAAATGGGACATAACTGTTCAGTGAGTTTGCAATTGATCCTCAGCATTCAGCTCAGATTAAAAAGCAAGCGTTATGACCCATGTGCCACCCTCAAGTCACTGATTGGTTACTGCCTGGTAACCAATCAGTGGAAACCAAGAGAGCTGCAAAGCAGGAAGTAGTGTTCTGGCTATTATGTTACACATCCAGTCACTCCAGCCTTTATACATTACATTTTTGGCTAACTATATTAAAAACATATTTTATTTTGCACAGCATGTCTATTTAGCCAGTTTTTATTTTTACAACAAACAATTCCTTCAGATAAATCACAGCCATACAGCAAGACTGGATTGCAATAAGTACAGACCTGCGTGTAAGAAAATAACTCATAATGCAAGCACAAATATGATTATTAGTTTTAAAAATGTATAGTTTCTTTCAAGACTTGAACGAGGAGCTGCATTCAGGTCTGTTAACTTGAACTAAAGATGGCTTACTTGCAAAGTCTGACTGGCCAGTTGGGGGCACACTGGGGCTTCCACCAAAGGAGTCCCCAACCCCAAATGCATTAAGTCAATTGCCTTTTTTCTTGTTTCGAATACATTAGATTTAATGGGGGTCATTTATAAACTTCGCGCAGGGCAGATTGGTTCACAGAGTGAATATATTTGCCCTGTGACTGGTTATATTTATAAAGCTGAATAAGAGTGTGCAAACAGATTTGCGAATTTGTTTTTCACATTGTGAATATCTATAGGAGCTTTTTAAATATAGCAAAGATCACAAATTGTGAACACTCTTCGCCACAACTTTGGTGGCAGAGAAAATATTCGTAAAACAACCTCACAAAGTGCCTGCACTCACGCAAAGACCCGTCTTGTTTGTGAGTTGTTTGCAAAAATTCATTCACAATGCGAATTCGCAAAAACCAGAAAGACGGGCACAGTAGTGCAATATCGTACCGTTCAGGAAAAAGCATGGGCAAAACTACCATTTGTGAACAATTATGCAATGCGCAAACTTTATAAATGACCCCCAATGTGTGTTTTACCTCTGTGTTTTGCCAAGTGCCAAGTGTCAATGGACATTTTCTTACCACCAAAAAAAATAGTATTTTTTCCATCTAAATATAACACATGGTGAAATTATACTTCAAATTCATGAAAAATGTAGTCACTTGCAAATTCACTGTAAATTTGTATCAGCGAAAATATTCACTCATTCACTCACTCACTCAAGAGGGTCCTGAACTTAAGCTCCCCATAGACGCAAAGTTCTTTCCCTGCCGAACGACCGATCGTAGGGAAGTCCGACCAATCTGTCAAATTATCATGCGGTTAGTGGGATACAAACGATCGTAAATCTTTCGGCCAGGTTAGAAAATCTTTATCGGTCCCCATGCAATCTACCTATGTTTGCAGGGCAAATCAGGCTGCGATCCTTCAGTTTTGCTGCAATATCGCCTGAAATGGTCTTTTTAGTTGATGGACACATCAGGTATTTAAACGTTTTGAGACAATTGTGGTCTCACGATAACCATTGGATCTTTCAAAAGTCTTTACGTCTATGGCCAGCTTTACAGCTTTGCTCCTATTTTTATTTTGCATCCTGCAATTTACTTGACTAACAACTTTGAGGGGGTTATTTGCTAAAACTCGATTTTATCTCATATTTTAATTAAACCAAGCTCAACCAAACTCCCATCCACTATTTTATCTTATTTATCAATAAAATAACCCAAAAAGTAAGGTCAGAAAAAAAATCAATAAAATTGTGCAAAGAAACAAATCCTACTAATTTTTCAGATTTAATGCCCAGGTATAGGTAGGGTATCTGGAAACCTGTTATTCAGAAAGTTCTGAATTATGGTAATACAATTTATTAGGAACAAAACCAGCCTATTGGTTTTTTTTATATTTGAATTATTTTTAGCAGACTTAGAAGCCTATTTATTATCAATCAGATTTAGATTGTTTTCCACAAATCTCAAAACATTTGTGGTTTTCTCAAAAAAGCTGTACAAATTTGAGATTTATTGAGAGTAAAACCCAAAAAAAACCACTAATACAAAACTTTGGCAGGTAAACTTCTTTCTCACTTTTTAGTCATGACTAAACTGCGCTGATACTATTGGACAGCTCTAACTCAATTTGGACTTTTAGCGGTTTTCTGGTTTTATTTTTTTCTAGGAATTGTCCTTAAAAACATTTTTAGAGGTTTTTTCAACGCATCCTGCAGTGTAATTTTCAGTTCGTACTTTCTTACTTGGATCTTTTAATAAATCTCACTATATTCATGGCTTTTGATTAATAGGCCCCACATGTATGGAGAGCCATATTACAAAAAGATCCCCAATCTGGAAAACCCAGGTCCGGAGCATTCTGGATAACAGGTCCCATCAGGTCCCAACAGCATCTGTTTTGCTAATTATAGCCTTTCTAAAAGTTCTTCCCTTTTAAAAAGATTTATGCTTTCAAACAAATTGATCTTAGATACATATAGGTGAAAAAATGTAAAAACTGTCAAAGTAGCTGCTACTATACACACATACAGTATATCTTTAACCAGGTAGAGACACTTCCTCATCTATGGATATTATGAGACAGCACTGACTTTGAATCAAACAAAGACAAAAAGGAAGTGTATTAACGAGGCTTACAACTCTTGTTGAGTTAATTGCAATTAAAGTGTTTGTGAATGGAAATATGTTTCAAAATCAGCACTTGCATACAGTACCCTGCAATTTATAGGACACCTGTTTTCCATCTATAAGCCATAAATGACTCCTATAAAAAAGGTAATTTCTTCTTAATTCTTTTCTTTCACAGGACATTTATATTACAAGAAAAAAAGTCATCCTTGATGTGAGTACAATTTAAAAGGCATCTTGTAGAGTTAAATTTAAAAATATATAATCTTGGTATTGATGATGTTGCGAGAATGTTTGTTTCTAAAAACCTCTATTTATAGCACTCCAAGTAGCAATGAGTGAATTTCTGCGCGCAAAAAACGTGAAATCGGAAAGTTTCACGAAAAGTTCGTGAAAATCAGACATTTTCACAAAAAAATTTTTTACTGATAGTTTGTGAATTATACATTTTTTAACTGTTTCATTTTCTCACCCATATTGTGGGCGCGTTTATCAAAATACTTAATTTTAATTAGAAAAAAAAGAAAACTAACCAAACTTCACACCTACAGTATTTATTGAAAAAAAAAAAAAAAAACTTGACCAAGTAGTAATGTGAAATGAAAATCAAATGCAGCAAAAATCGAATTCTACTCATCCTTTCCAATGAACCCATTAAAAATCAAATTCAAAATCTGGAAAATAAAACTGCTTACATTTTGCCCAGTACAGCTCCCATTGACATTCACGTTTTATCATTTCTTTGCCCTTAATAAACCTTGAACATTCTTGTTTGTGAGTTTAAGGGGTTATTTATAAAAGGTAGAGTTGTATTTTTCTATTAAACAGTTTTTTATTAAAAAACTTGAGATTTATCATACCCCAAACCTGAAAATAGCTCAAATCTGAATATACACCATCTACAACCTGTCAAGGTCATATATATGTGTAGATGTTTGTAGCCTTCATGGTGGTTTTTTTTTTTTGTCGGTTTCGCTTTAAAACTCGATTCATTTCAATTTCGATTTGAGTTTTTTTCTGTTGAATACTGATTTGAGTTTTTTTCTGTTGAATACTGATTCTAATTTTTTCCATTCAAGTTTTTTATTAGAAATCTTTTGAGCTGTGAGTTCATTTGAGGTCTAAAAAAAGCTCTAAAATATCAACTTTTGATAAATAACTCACTAAATGTAAAAAAATAAATCGGGGTAAAAACTGGAACATTGATAAATCTGCCGTTGTGTCTCAGTAGTGTGTTACAAATGTATAATGCGTGCTGAAATCAGCCAGTTAGAGCAGGTGGAATCTGTCAGTGACTCCCAGCATGAGTGTGTTGCTTGCAGCCTCAAAAATATAATGTTAGGTTGAGGAACCCTCAGATAATTTGTTAAAGGTGGAGGTATCATTAAATGACTATAAGCAATACCTTATCTTCTCCTTTAAATATTAAAAAAACATTAAAAATATTAAAGTCAGTTGAAGCAGTTTTGACCAAGACATAACATTGAAGATGAAATTTCAGAAGTGGCTGCCTAATGCCACTGAACAGACAGGCTTAACAGTCCCGTAAATGCCCAATAATTTTACATTCTCCTGAAGTCAGAGAATGGTGGCGACATACCTTGCAATGTTCCAAGCTCACATATGTGTGTATGTAGGTATGAGAAGTGTGGAGCTGCTTTATATATCAGTGCATGCATTCCACAAAAGAAACAATGTCATTACAAACAGCTGGGCCCCTCTGTTTTCCAGAGCAATGTGAAACACGCAGAATAGTCTGTCCTCCCTTGGAATTTGAGCAGGAATACAGAGCAATGTATCTCAACTCAAATTAATTGCTCTGTGCTATGTATGTAATACAGCATAGCGATATGCATGCCTTGAGTATTTCAAGGTGAAGAAAAATTTATTGTTCACAACTGGCCATCAAGTAAGGCTGTTGGATGTATATTTGACAACACAAATGATAAAGGAACACCTAAAATGCTAAGTTGATGCAGACTACATTTAAGGTATACAGTAAGACATTTGCATTTTAGACTTGCTTAAATTCAGAACATGAATGAGAAGGCCTGTGACCAATGGACACAGAACAAACTATTTAAATAAGTTTATTTATATTACTATGGTTGGACTGGGCCAGCCAGACACTGGGGAAAACAATGGTTGGTCCGGTGCATGAGGGGGCTGGTGGCAGATTAGTGGGGGACCTAGAGGGGGTGTGGGGGCACCTGGGGTACCAGCCCAAGTGGGCCTCACCACCTCACACACTCCAGTCTGATCCTCTCTATTCATTATCCAGAATGTTCTGTATTTATTTATTTTAAAAGGTTGATTTTGTGAGGTTTGTGAGGTTTTTTTATACCTCTAATAAACTCACAACGTGAATGTTTCTATTTATGAAAAAAACTCAAATCAGTTTAACTGGGGTAAAAAACCAGAATACTAAATTTACTCAAATCGGTCAAATTTATTGAGTTTTTGAGTCCAAACACAGGAAAAAACCTAAACGCCATGAAGGCTACAAACATCTTCAAATTCAATATTTGAATTAGAAGGATTTTGCTTCCCACAGTATTCCCATTTATTGCCATGGTCGAATTAGAGGGTTTTTAACCCTCAAATTCAACCCTTAATAAATCTGCCCCTAAGTGCACCCCTTAATTCTCTTGCACTTCTGTCCGCTGTTGAAGCAGATGACTTTTATTTAGCAATCAATCTGTCAATGTGGCTTTCTTTCTTTTTAGGGTATGTATAGATCTCTGTGTGAGATACAGTGTAACCAGAAGCTATAGGATAAAATGGCAGTAAAATTAATATTAGCTGTGTTATTTATTATCTTCTTTGTGTAAAAAGCATATAAACTACATGTGTGCACTTATTGGCTACTTAACAAGATATAATAAAATTATGGTTAATTAACATGAGCTACATAAGGCATGTAATAAATTGCATTCACGGGGGGTCATTGCCAGCCTGCTGAGTTTATTAATATAAAAGTATGTACAGTAGCTACATATCCTTCCTATTTAAAGGCATCTGTTTTTAAATGAGCTAAGAACTCTGCTTTCATTTTAGTATTTTTACGTGTAAGTTCCCGCTTATTTTTACTGCATGGTTTTTGCCATCATCATAACAAGGAAGACTGAACCTTGCAATATCAGAAAATTACTGGGTTAGTATTTTCACCTGCATGAGAAGCAAATTTTAATCTCAAATAAGGGGGATGCACAAATAAGAATAACAGTTTGCTTTGTGCAATGTTATATTCACCATTAGGTAATCTAACCTGTTGTTTGGTTACACGATCTGAAAATTCTACTGAAAAAGTCCACATAAATTCACTCTATTTCATCTAATCAGGATTGTTTCTTTCTCTTTTTCTAAGGTCTTCTCCTGGTTGATTTTTATGCCATGGTCCCCTGGTTGCTCCTGATTAATTGAGGGAAAAACCTGTGGTCCCAATTAATTAAACCCTGTTAGGCTAAGGTCAGATGGGGAGATTCGGGGGCATTTTATCGCCTGGCGACTTCTCGCCGCGACTTGTAGCCCCCGAACCTCAAGCAACGCCGGTGCGCTTAGGTAAGCGGCTATTCGGGGAGGTTCGGGGGCTACAAGTCGTGGCAAGAAGTCGCCAGGCGATAAAATGCCCCCGAATCTCCCCGTCTGGCCTAGCCCTTAGTGAAAGTTCTGAAGTATATATTGCATAGTTTTTTAGATAATTTCATTGCTTCTTTAAAAAATGGACATTGGTTTGGGCAATCTCGTTCTCTTAAAAGCAACTAGCTAGTGGTGGGGGAGGATTTAACCCTCAGACTGAAACCTAGGTTCAGGAGACATTTACTCCAATGTTACTATGCAGAGAGGTACAAGACCTTTTATACTATGACCATAGGTAAACAAGTTAGGGACCACCGTGTTGAGGTTTACCTTGACGTGGTATGGTGGCTTATCAACTTTATGATCATAACTTTGAAACTAAAGACCCCTGTTTTTGTAAATACATGCACTTGCATATAAACTGAATTACTTAGACAGGGGACCAGGGAAGGTCCATTGATTAATTGGCCAAGTCAGTAGCACTTCCATTATACTTATTCAAAGCACTTACTTCAAAGTAAAAAAAAAAACCTCTAGAATTACACAAATTTGAATTTTGATAAATGGGCTTGTCATGAAATGGTAGAACAATTGTGTCATGTATTCCCAGTGCTACTGTATCATAATATTCTGAATATACTGTGCCAGAGGGAATCACAGAGCTGTTCCTTGCTGGGGGTTACTGGGAACCACTGAGAGGCCCATTTGATGGATGTCTTATAACTTAGTAATATATGAAGGCTCATTCTGCTAAATTATGCGTCTTACAGAAAGTCAATGGTGTGTAACAACCATTGTTGTCCCTGCACACCACAAAGTTATGCATCACTTGCAGAGGTTATAATGATATAATTAAGGGGTAGTCTTTGCTTCTGGCCAGTAAACATGTTTGTGCTTACAAGCAGATAATATAAAACATTCCACTATGTTTATTTAGTAGTTAACTTATCTCTGTAATTATAAATGAAAGTTTAGTAACTAAAGCCAAAGACCAGATTAGAAACACATATTGATGTTCCTAAAGTAAGTTTTGCATCTCTGTTCATGTAAAGTTTATTTATAAAATCACTCCCATTAGAAAATATTTTTGGCTGATTTATTTAAATTCAAGATGGTGTTCTAAAAAAATGTGATCATGAATAAAATGGATCACTTTTTTGTGGCATATTTAAGTAAAACTCAAATTGGTTAATTGAAAGACAAAAAGGTTGATCCCAAATGAAATTTCCATTCTTCCATACATTAAAATAGGCTGTAAAAGTGTAACTAATATAAAAAAGCAAAAATTGTAAATAAACTTTTTTTAAAAGTTGAATATACTTTGTATATTCAAGCTGAAGATACACTTCTCATTGACTTCTATAGAATCTTGACAGGTTTTTGTTCCAATTTTCAGGCTAGTATAGACATGTAAGATACATACATTTAGATGCAGGGACTTAATTGTCAAATTTCATGAAATTTATTAAAAGATCTGAATTTAAAAAAGCACAAACTGACAATAATGAGCAATTCTCAAAATACATATATTGTTTTGGGCAATTCCTAGAGAAAAAAATCCAAATATCGCTAAAAGTCCGAATTGATTAAAAACCGTCCAATGGGATCACACTTGATAAATCTGGAATTTTAAGAGCTTTTAAAAAAATAGGAAAACCACACATTTTTAGAGATCCCCTGGAAAAAAGAAAAATTTGATTGTTAGTAAATGGGCCCCTTAGTCTTACTAGTTACCCAAGTCTATTTATACAATTACTACACTTCTGCTGGGTTTTTTTCTTTATGGACTTGGCCAAGCCATTAAAATGCATATACCAGCATTTTTACACTTTTTGTAGATGTATGTATATTTTTATTTGTATACCACTGTACATCAAAACAATACATTAGGAGTAACAAATATTGAAATAAAAAGTAACAATAAGTGCATTATTAGAAATACTATTCACATAAATATAAAGTGCACACTGTCAAGGAAACAAAAGGCTGGAGGTCCCTAGACCCTAGCTTACAGTCAAAATGGGAGGGTAACATACAGACACAATTCAGAGGGGTATTAAAGTGCTGTAGGTTACAGTTTATTACACTGTCCTATTGGTGCCAGTTCAGATGTTATTCAGGTGCTCCAAGAGGTAGTCTTTGAGTTCTGTTGTAAAAACACTGATGGGGGGTTCTCTCTTGAGAGATTCAGGAATGGCATTCCAAATATAAGAAGTTGCAAGAGAGAAGGGTTTGATACGGGAAACAGCAGTAGTGGTGGGGATGCAACCAAGCAGAACCAAGAGAAGAGATGTAGTTAGGTGCAGAGGAATGAATGGCTTTGAAGGTTACACGAAGGAGTTTACAAGTTATTCTTTGTTTAAAAGGAAGCCATGATAAAGACTTCAGCAGGGGCGGAGCCTGTACCCTTTTGGATGAGAGAAGTGTCTAATACAGACTGTAGAGGGGAGGTCATGGGAGTTAGGGAGGCCAGTTAGTAGAAGATTACAATAATCTAGTCGGGATAGAATGAGAACATGCATGAGCGTCTTGGCCATAGCAGGTGAAAGGAAGGGACGGATTTTGGCAATATTGCATAAGAAAAATTGACAGGTTTTGACAGTGGTGTTAATATGATCAGAGAAGGAGAGAGAGGAGTCAAAGATTACCCCCAGACAGTGTGCTTAGTTGACAGGGTTGATGCCATCAATAGAGATAGTAACTAGGGGAATAGGAGCAGGCTTAGGTGGAAAGATGATTAGTTCAGTTTTTGTTAGGTTGAGTTTGAGGTGGCACTGGTTCCTCCAATTTCATATAGCTAGGAGGCAGTTAGAGATTTGAGCCTCTGTTTCAGCTGTTAATGAAGGGGTGGATAAATATATTTGGGTATCATCAGCAAACAGATTATAATTAAAGTAAAATGATCAAATGAGATCTCCCAAAGACAGAGTGTACAGGGAGAACAACAGCGGACTGAGTACAGAGCCTTGCAGCACCGCCACATTAAGTGGAACTGGAGATGAGGCGTTGTTAGCGTTGGATGATCGGTTAGAAAGGTAAGAAGAAAGCCAAGCTGCACAAACTCACTCATTTTCATAAATATGCTGGTTAACTGGAGAAATCCTTGCTGACATTTTGCTTAGGCACTAGTATGCAGTCCATTTTTCTTACCAGTGCAGTGCTGTTTTGAATAAAGATAAAAAACCAGCAAACCAACCTTATAAATATGCAACTGATCCATGTCAACATAAATTCACAGTTTATATAGAAATAAAGCACAAAGGCTTTACTAACAAATGAAAAGTGCCAAATGACATTTTTCATCTTGGGAATAGGACAGTCAACAGCAGAGCCAGTAGCCAAATCCTCTTATGGACCTGGAAATGCTAAAAGCTTTACCGAGTGTAAACAAATGCTGTGTTATGAACAGAGGAGTCTTCAGGGACAGATCTGTTAACCATCAGTGGGCCTGTTTTATCTTCCCGCTCAACTCAAGAATATTAAAGGAACCTTTGTTTACCTGCCTGTAGAAAAAAAGCTGGGAATTTGTTGCACAGGAAACCACTGCCTTCCCCTCAGGCAATGAAAGAGATAAAATATACAGTCCCCCCCCCCCCATTCTTCAGAAACCTTCCGTTAGGCACTTTGTAGTTTTCATACAATGCTGAATGGCAAGAAAAGGTCAACAGACAGAGTCTGCCTTCCTGAATATTGCTTTAAATCAAATAATAATAAGATTTTCTTGCTATGAATAAAGTTTCTCGCAAGTTCATTTTGGCAATGCATGCATTTTCTATCAAGCCAATATCTCTTACTACAGGTATGGCAAAAAGGGTTCCATTGGCACCAACCAATGGATTTACGCAGCCTAACTATTTAGATATTTACAAATTCTGGAGACTTCTATATAATAGGTTTACAAATAATAAACCATCTCTAGTATTTGATGCATTACTTACATTAAAGCACGGAACATATACAGTGATTTAGCTTTATTAAAAAAAACATAAAAATCTGGAGTTGATCAATATTACAATGTTGACCTTTATCACCCCTATGAATACTTAATCCAGATGCTAATTTGGACAACTATTTTCCTGCCTTAAAGAAATTGTTCAGTGTAAAAAAAAAAAACTAGGTAAATAGAAAGTCTGTGCAAACTAAAACATGTTTCTAATATAGTTAAATAGTCAAAAATGTAATCTATAAAGGCTGTATATTTATCCTGTTTTTATTTTAACACTGAACTGTTCCTTTAAAAATATTGTTAATAAATTTACAATCTTTTGTATTGTTTGGTAAGTGGTAACTGCTCAGTAAATATAAACAAACATTTATGTATTGTTCCAAAAACAAGGGTTTTGCCATATTAGCCAGTAGATCTAAGGGGGGGAAACTTTTTTTAAGCAACAAGGGTGGCATAAATATAACATTTTTAACTTTATATAGCATTATTACAAATCAAGTTTTGTGGATTCTGAGGTTTGAATTCAATTCCCTGTTTAGAAAATGGACAAAGGGGTTATTTAGCCTTTTTCTTAAGTACTGTTTATAACAAAGCAACATTTATAACTGTTGCTTGGTAAAACTGAGCTAGACTTCAGTCCTTTTCTCTGATAAATTGATCTCAGCAGAGTCCTTAGATGCTGATACCCAGGTAAAAAAATGGCTGCTCCTGCTGACATAAAAAACAAATCTTGCAGATTAAGTTGGATCCCATTGTGTAAAAACACATGTCAATGTATGTTTTAATGATCATTTAAAGGAAAATTAAATACATCTATGCAAAAGTCCGATGCTATTCCTATTTAATGCTCCTTGTGTTTCTGCTTATTCGTCAATTGTGCTTCAAATCACCTATTGACACAGGGTAATCCTGTATCTACCAACACCTCCTGACCAGTTTGTAGCTCCATGGTTCCCATCAAGCCAAGCATGGCACAAACATCACTCTCCCACCAAACAGGGAAATGTTGCCAGACAGAATTTAACACAGTCGCTTCTGATTTGAGACAAGATGCGTGGACAGTTGCAGTTATTCTGCCAAATCTTACCCAATTATAGTAGGCACAGCAGTATTTCTCCAAGCACATTGTCCCCTTAAAGTCTGCAAAAAAATGGGGGACATGCTTCATTGTGGGGGTAAAAATGGCAACTGCATTAGCCCTCTAATTTCTCAGGAACAAGTTGGGCCCATTTGTGTGTTTTATTAATCAAACTCCACCATCAGTGGTGCATAAGAGGGTTTTTGATAAAACACCAAATAATCTGTTTAACACTTTGTTTGAATCTTTGCCTAACTGTTTAATTAGATGTATTTTATGTTTATAATTACTTTTCCTCAAATACTATTTGTTTTTGTTTTTTGCCAGAGTTTTAATAAATAATCCTATTTTCTATATTTGTCTCTGCACATCCATGTATATCATTTTTATTTCTTATGGATGATTAAGAATGAGAATGTGGAGCAGACTGTTGTTTGAAATGTAATACTGTTTTTTAATTAAATCATGGGCATTGCACTACTAAGCTTAAAGAAATGAATTCAATTAGCCCGTATGACAATACTAAGTGGCTGCATCAGCTCCTTTATTTCTGATTATTACAGACTAAGTAACCTGAGAAGCGTTCACGCATAATGGTGCTTTTTCACACACTAAGCACATTTAAATCCCTCACCTGCAAAAAGCAGATGCCTAAAGGTTTTTCTCTTTTCGTCATTTTTTTTTTTTGTATTTGGGAAAATGAAATGTTCCTGCTAATGCTTTTCTGTGAAATAAAGGTTGTACTGTCATACTTGAAAATGGCATGTTAATTATTACTGAGGTAGCTCCCATTGTGTAATCTGATCAGCCACACAAACCACCCAACATCCTGTTTCCCATTGATTAGTGACCTAAAGTGAATGATTCAGAGTCTCCAAGAACTTTTGAATAGTTAATTATTTTATACACAAAGAGTGCAAATAAATAGTTTTAACTTTTTTTTTTTTTAAACATAGAAAGGGTGTGATTTTATACCATTATAATAGGATGTTTTATTTTATAATACACAAGAGCCATGTATATACCATAAGTGATATCCTTATAATCAGTGCTTAGTGATGTCATTGGTTATAATAGGAGCATAGTGATGTCACATGACTCACTGAAACTTTTGTATTATAATAAATTAAATACCACCTGTTGCAAAATATGAGGATATTAGAAATTACCTCAGAGTTCCAGGACCAATATAAAAACACTCTGCCTTATGCTTTTATTTGGTAACTGATAAAAACCGTATATTTTACAATAAGGGGGTACTTTCTTCACTGTATAATGATTTTGAATTATTACTATAACTGCACATTATCAAATGCAAAAATATAAAGGAAGACTGCTAAAGAAACTGTCAAAGCTGACTTGGCATTTTGTGAGAGCATGGCTGGTTCAGGAAGTGGTGCAGTGCAGTAAAAGTGATGACTATCAAGGGAGACCTCAGCAGAGCTGGCCAAGTATTATTTGCTCCCATGGCAATGCTTCTTGGCCAGGCTCCCCCTGCTTGTTTGCCCCAAGCTGCTTACAGCTCTTTGGTCTTCTTTGGGAAGTGAGCGGTGTATTGGCACATGCATAGTTGGAGAAGTCTTCCGGTTTTTGACAACTGTGCATGTGACGGAGATTGCCGAAGTGAAGGAAGAAGATCCGTAGAAGACCGAAGAGCCACACTGCACTGACGCCGCAAGGAGAGTTAAAGTTAGGGTTAATTACTGGAGTTTACACCTAGGCTGGGGGGGAGCAGGGGGGACTATGTAGGGTGGGGGGTAGGGGGTTTTATGTATAAGATGTGTAACAATCTGTTACCTTGAATTCTATGGATAGCTTGGATCCCGAAGGAGAGCCACTGGTGCAAGGAAGATTGGTGGACACGGATACTCCTTTACGGCTCCGGTCTTCACCGACGCCCTTTCCGGGCTTTCTGCGGCGGAGAAGGCAAAGGAGCAGGGAATAGCCGAGATCGAGGTACCGTCAAGGATTGAAATAGAAGCAAAGTCAAAACAGGCAAAAGAGTCGGTGCAGGCGGCAGAGGATCAGAGGTCAATAAACAGGCCAGGAGTCGAAAACCAGGAATCAGATGTCAGGCAAGGCTTGAGCAGGAACTGTGGAAACAGAAGCCAGCTTGGGCAATGTGAGGAGGAAGAGGAAGGTATTTAAGGGACCAAGAACCAATCAGGATTCTGAGGACGGACAGACACATCAGGAACCAATAGGAAGCTAGGCACCCAAATTAGATGTCATAACACCTAAGTATACTGGTATAAAAAAAACCTAATACACCTGGTATTCCCAGGCAGTCTTCCATCCAGGTACTAACCAGGCCTGGCCCTGCTTAGCTTCCAAGATCAGACACTTTCAAGGTGATGGGGCCTTAGATCATCCATTACAGCATGGGCGTCCGACTTGACATGCATCAGTATTTATGCGCCGACGTTTGACGGCAGGCATTACAAGGTGTTTGGTTCTCCTTTAAGTAGTGGAACCTTTACACCTTACACATTTCGTCGCTTGCCACTTCAGAAGCATAATGGGCATAAAAATATGCCCATCACTTTCTATGCTAAAATTCTCTGTGTTTCTGGCCTTTGTCACTGATAATTTATGTGGATGCACTGCAAAAACTAGAGTTTGCTCCCTCTGGGAGTATCTAGTAGATTTAAGTCAGCAGCAACTGGACATTAGAGATGTTTTCCCTTGAAAACGCTTCTAGTTTGTAGCACAATTTCTTTCTGTTGGGAGGGTACCATCCCTTCTGTTAGAAAGATATTTCTAGTCGTAGATGTATTTACATGAACACTACTGCATTTAAAATCAAAATGAAGAGCTACTTAGTTATACTTCTATGAAGGTTTTCATTCATACAGATCATGATATACAGAATATTGTCACAGATTCTCAAATGTATTGAGATCAGGATTTGACTGTGCTATTGTGTGGCATCTTTTTGCTCTTCAGCCACACCATTGTTAGTTTGGCCTTGAGCCTGAGATTGTTATCATATGGAGCTCTTATGGTTCATTGATTTCTTGTAGAACATTGGTCTATTGCTCCATTTTCATGACTGCTATATAATACAATTTAATTTTTAAAATGTGTCATATATATATATATATATATATATATATAAAGTTGTACTCACCACTAATTTTTAAAACCATTAGAGGGGGGTGCAACGAGGCTGTGACCACAAAATACATATAGATAAATACAAGAGGTCCTCTGCACTCAACCCATTATCAATTATTTAAGAAATTGAGACATTTTGTGCATAAAGCTACTAAAAAATGCTGTACCCTTTAAACAAAACAGGGATTGTTTTAGAATTCTTAATGAATCAGATGAAAATTGAGTTTAGGACTGGCCAGATATGGGATGACTTTGACATAGTTGGCCAGCTTAAATATATTGCAATATATGGACAAACAATCCCCCTCTTGTATTGGTCTATATAAATTAATATATATATATACATATATCACAATGATCTCTGATACAATTTTTTTTCAAAAATGGAGCGTAAAGCCTTAAACCACCCATTGAAAAAGCACAGGTCATTATAGCCTTATGACTGAGATCATCTACATTTCCTTTAAGGGCCAGACTGGCCAACTGGGGTACCGTGAAAAATCCATGCAAGCATCTAGCCTCTTAGGCACCAACCCCCAGTGCTCATCTTACTGCCTGTCAACATCTATCTGCTCCAGTCCCTTGGCACCTCAGGAGGAGGAGAACATTGGCCAAAGAGTGACGTAGTAGCGGTAGAGATTGATAGCAGCCGACCTTGAATAGTAAGAAAGTCAAAGTTGTTCAGTGGCAGTATAGTGGCCTAGATGTCCAGTCCTCCAGAGTGCCCAATGTACCCTAATCTGACCTGCATCAACCTTCAGTTTAAATCATACTAATAGGGATGGCGCGAACTGTTCACCGGCGAACTTGTTCGCGCGAACATCGGCTGTTCGCGCTCGCCGGATGTTCGCGAACGTCACGCGACGTTCGCCATTTTTGGTTCGTGTTAGTATGGCGCTTTTTTTTGACCTCTCAGATACATACCAGCAGATACATGGCAGCCAATCAGGAAGCTCTCCCTCCTGGACCACCCCTACACCCCCTGGACCACTCCCCTTCCCTATAAAAACCGAAGCCCTGCAGCTTTTTTTCATTCTGCCTGTGTGTGCTTGGAAGAGCTAGTGTAGGGAGAGAGCTGTTAGTGATTTGAGGGACAGTGGATAGTAAGTTTGCTGGCTAGTAATTTGCTTGATACTGCTCTGTATTGGAGGGACAGAAGTCTGCAGGGATTTGAGGGACATTTTAGGTTAGGTAGCTTTGCTGGCTAGTAATCTACCTTCTACTGCAGTACTCTGTATGTAGCTGCTGTGGGCACTGATTTCTTCTGATCTCATCTGCTGACTGCTGTAATAACCCAATAGTCCTTGTAAGGACTGCTTTTATTTTATTTTTTGTTTTTTTACTTTGCTACTATAAGAGCCCAGTGCTATTAGTCTAGCAGTGTTGGGGAGTGGGACTGGTGTGCTACTGTGCTGCTCCTAGTAGTTCAGCAGCACCAACCCGAGTTTTTTTTTTTTTTTTTAATATACATTTTTTTTTTTTTTTACTTTTTTTTTATTTTACTACCGCTGTAGTAGTGTATACGTTGACCTTGTAGGCATTATTTGCCCTGTAGGCATTTTTTGCCCAGTGTGTTCTTCAAACAACTGCCATCTAGCTTTGTGAGCTTGTTCACATTCTGTCTAAATATCCATAATATTACAGTGTCCACAACCACCTGAGTGACGTTTTTCAGGCAGTAATAATATATTTTACGTAATCCGTATCCACTGCTGTAGTAGTGTATACGTTGACCTTGTAGCCATTATTTGCCCTGTAGGCATTTTTTGCCCAGTGTGTTCTTCAAACAACTGCCATCTAGCTTTGTGAGCTTGTTCACATTCTGTCTAAATATCCATAATATTACTGTCTCCAGAAAAAGCACCTGAGTGACTTTTTTCAAGCAGCCATAATATGCAACCCAAAAAATGAATATTTTCAGCATTTATATGGCATATTTTTTCTGGCCTCTGTGCTGCAGTGGCTGCCACAAAAAAAACTGGGCAAACAATGCCTACAAGGTCAACGTATGGCAGTTGTTTGAAGAGAACAGTAGATTACTAGCCAGCAAAGCTACCTAACCTAAAATGTCCCTCAAATCCCTGCAGACTTCTGTCCCTCCAATACAGAGCAGTATCAAGCAGATTACTAGCCAGCAAACTTACTATCAACTGTCCCTCAAATCACTAACAGCTCTCTCCCTACACTAGCTCTTCCAAGCACACACAGGCAGATTTTTCAGATACATTTTTGCCCTTGATCCCCCTCTGGCATGCCACTGTCCAGGTCGTTGCACCCTTTAAACAACTTTAAAATCATTTTTCTGGCCAGAAATGTCTTTTTTACCTTTTAAAGTTCACCTTCCCATTGAAGTCTATGGGGTTCGCGACGTTCGCGAACCGTTCGCATTTTTTGCCGCAAGTTCGCGAATATGTTCGCGAACTTTTTTTCCGATGTTCGCGCCATCCCTACATACTAATAATCATAAATCAACTACAAAGTAGTAGTAACTATTGTAACCCAATCTAGGCTAATAAGCTAAAGTAGATACATGGGCTTTTGCCCAGCAACTAGAGAACAAGGATGTGTAGGTATTTAAAGCCGTACGTTAGGTATTTAAATGCCATAGGGCAGCATTAACCCCTATTACATATAATGATGAATGTATATTTTTGTCATTATAGTTTATTTGTTAAAAAAAAAAAAAGTGAATCCGAAGCATTACAAATGAAATAAAGTCCTGGCTCTGTTTTATTTTTTATATTTCCCTAGGCAAATACACCACCATAGTTATGCAAACGTCTGCAACAACACGTGAATCAAACTTGGACGCAGAGTACACAAAGCAGCTGCTTATCCAACGTGTTTTTACAGAGGTCTCATTAAAATAATTTAAGATAAAACAACTCCATTTTTGCATGATTTAAACATTTTGGAAAACCAGATTCTTGTGGTTAAAGCTGGTTTATACAGCGCAGAAGATAAACACATCCAAATGTATTACCATACACAACTAGGCTATGTTTGCATTTGCTCGAGTTGTAATTGTTGTTTATTTCCTATGTTCGAAAGGCACTAGAAAAATGATTTGTCGGTTCTCACTTCTCTAATTCTGCACAGAAAAACAAATGATAGATATTAGCCTATGAAAGGCAAAACAATATAAAAAAGGACTAAAATAAAACAGGAAATGGATGCAGAAGCTAGCAGACCATAAAATGTAATTGCTATTCATAAATGTTTTAGACATCGTCACTTTTTTTTTAGACATTACCACCTCTACCCAAGCAAATAAACCTTACAGTTTTCTTTCTTTCTGTTTCAGCATTTTTCTTGGTGTTTACATGTAAACCATACAATTATGCAGGCAACGTTTGATTTAAGAGCTTTTCAACATCATAGATTAGCAGTTGTAAAATAAGAAGATATAATGTGAAAAAACAAAATAAGTAGTTTAAACTAACCGTTCACATCTCTGTTTAGTAATTAAAGTGATTTCCTTTGGTCTTCATCATTTGGTCATTTGGTCTTTTAATGTTTTGCCTCTTTCCAGCTTTCAAATGGTGGGGTCAAACATATATTCTTTGTGACTACAAATATATTGTTATTGCTACTTTTTATCAATTTCTATTCTGGCCTCTCCTATTCATATTCCAGTCTCTTATACAAATCAGTGCATGGTTGTTAGGGTAATTTGGACCCTAGCAACCAGATTGCTTAAATAGCAATCAGGGACGTTGTTGATGCAAGAGCTAAATAATAAAAAAAACCACAAATATAAAAAAAATAAAAAACTATTGAAAATTGTCTCAAAATATAACTCTCTACATCATACTAAGAATGAACTTAAAGGTGAACGACTCCTTTAATTACTCAATATCTCTATGTAAACTTACATCAGAGTAATCTAGCAGGATTTTTTTTTTAAATGTTTTATAAGCTTCTGTTCTGTTCCACCATTGTTTTCTTACTTGCTTTGCTCCTCACCTCTTGTCCTGTATATCATGCCCTGATGTAAATCATCTTACTGTGTGTGTGTGTGTGTGTGTGTGTGTGTGTGTGTGTGTGTGTTTTATTTCACTACAGCATCAATATAGCAGTTCTCATTCGACACGTGCTGCATGTATGTCTTTTATTTACCTTTGTGTGAGCACAGCAACAGTGGAATAAGTCTGGCAATAGACCTGAGCCTAAAGCTGGCCATAGACGCAACGATCTGATCATACGAATCCTGGATTCATATGATTTTCGGATTGTGTGCGGAGAGTCCTGACATTTATCATGCCATACCAATTGGTCAATTGGTTGATCGGACAGGTTCAAAAATTTCTGTCAGCTGCCGATAATATCTCTGCATGTATTGCCGATCGTATGATTTTCAGTGGGAGACTGTCACTAGGTTTTGTCGGACACAGCTTTCATACGATCCCTGTAGGGGCAGAACATCGCTGATCTGTGCTTTTACTACTTTATTTAATCTGAAGGTTAGTGGCAGGTTGGGTGATGGGGATGTCCGATTTTACGATGATTCCTTGGATCTTTGCGTCTATGGCCAGCTTTAGGAACCACTAGTGTAGTGTCAATATTTTCATTATCTGACTAAATCAGTACAGGCATGGGACCTGATTTCTAGAATGCTCGGGACATGGGGTTTTCTAGAAAATACCTTCAGTCTACTAAAAAATGATTTAAACATTGAATAAACCCAATAGACTGGTTTTGTTTCCAGTAAGGCCTAATTATATCTTAGTTAGGATCAAGTACAATCATTATTATAGAGAAAAGGGAAATCCTTTTTTTTTTTTTTAATTTGGGATATATGGATAAAATTAAGTCTATGGGAGTCAGCCTTTCCGTAATTCAGAGCTTTCTGGATAATGGGTCTTCAGGTAACGGATCCCATACCTGTATTCATAGCTTTTATTAGTGGTAAACAAACATTTCATTGTAGCGCACTAATTTATGTTTTTCAGGTTCTTTAAATAAAACATTCAGGGGTGTGGCCTAGTGGACAAGGCTGAAAACATAAAATTTTCTATTTCCTGTAAAGACAGATACAATACACATATTTCAGTCCTCCGGTGTATTGAAGTACAATTCAGAAGGACCATTTTATTATTATTGTTATTATTATTATCATGTATTTTTAGAGCACCAACAGATTAAGTATAGTTTGCCTTTCTTTTGAAAAGGTAATGCACTTCTCCTTTACTGAGGTCTTTGCTGTTACCCCAAACCTTTTGTACATAAGGAGCTGGAACTTTCCAAATGAATATGCCCATTATGAACCTGCTGTTTAGTCCCTGTCCCTACAACAGGAGAAAATAAGGAGAAATAAGCTTTTGTAGTTATGGTTCTGGTCCATTCCACATGACTGCCCCTTAACGCTTCTGTGGAAACTTTTCTTTCTTTATGGGTAGTTGCCAAAGTATGAGTATGATCTTTGTCAATTTTTTTTTTCTAAGCTACAAAATAAATGGGCAGGGTAAAGGTAAAGAAAAAGTGCCGAAAAAATTTCAGGCATATGAAAAAACATGAATTGTTTCTTTTCATACATTGAAACCCCCCCTGTGGAGTTATATACAGTAACCAACTCTGTAAGTGGGGATAACAAACACAGTAGGGTATCTGGACCTGGATTGTGGACTTCATTTTTTAACCATAACAAACATATAACTAATTGAAACTGTATATGGTCTGCCAAGTAATTGTCTTTAACGAAACAGCCATTTAAACAGTTATATAATGTTGAGGCTACTAGTGATGGACGAATTTGTCCTGTTTAGCTTCGCCGAAAAATTCAGCATATTTCCGGCGCTGCTGTTGTTTTTTGGATTACAAAAAATTCGTTGGTGAAAATGTGCCAGCATCCAAAAAACAGATGCTGGCATCCAAAAAACAGATTCTGGCATCCAAAAAACGGACTGCGGCATCTAAAAAACGTGCGGCATCTAAAAAACGTATGGCTGCGTCCACAAATTGGAAAGGAATTTTCACTGGCGAATTTATTTGCCGGAGGTGGAATTCACCGCAAATTCACCCATCTCTAGTGGCTACTTCATATGTGGGTATAGAATTTCAACAAGTAATACTACTGGAACCTTCCCTTTTAGCAAGCACATTTTCTGGAATAAATGAAGTCCTGTGTAAAACAGTTACTATTATCATTCATATATAATTCTCATTAGCCTCTCATAAGTCCCTATGGTCAATTTTATTCTCCTGCCTGTATATTTTTGTCGTTTGGGAAAACCTTTGCACAGATACTGTAATGTTGAGGTTACAAGATTTGCTGGTTCCTACAATGTTGTTTTGGGGGCCTGTAACTTCCAAAAAACAGGGAGTCTACATTCTGAAGAATGCTCAGATTGTACTAAAGTACCAGCTCAATATTGACCTAGACTGATTGGCAATTTTTACAACTAGATCAATCTAGAATCTAGGTCAAGGTTGGGCTAGGTCAGGGCAGGCAACAAATAATTGTAACAAACAGAAAAAAAGTTAAGAGTAAAGGAAACTATACAAACTGCAAGATCCTTAAATATGTTACAGGCATGGAAAGATACTTGAGCAATTGTGTTCTTTTGTTAAAAATATGTAAAAATATTCATAAACTCTTTGAGTCATGGTAAAAGGTTTGTGCGAATCACAAGGCAGTTGTGTGTAGGTGCAACTAGGGAAGGAAACCATGTAAATAATGCTTCTTTAATACAAAGTTCATGGCATCCTGATGTATGTATATGCGTGTAATTCCATGGAATTAATTGGAGGAGGCTGAAACGACACACATTGATACTCATTCTGTATGTTTGGAGTATGTAAAGGTGCAAGTACCTTTAATTTTTTTAAATGATTTCATTTTTCCCTGTAATAATAAAACAGCACCTGGTACTTGATCCAAACTAAGACATATTTAATCTTTACTGGGATCAAAACCAGCCTATTGGGCTTATTTAATGTTTACATGATAGTCTAGCAGACAATGTATGAAGATCTAAATTACAGAAAGATCTTTTATCTGGGCAAAATACGAGGTCCTGTGAACATCTGCTTATTCTGTAAGGTCCAGCAGATATCCAAAAGGCTAACCACGAAAAGCAATATCCGTTATCCAAGTCAGAGGTCAGAGCAGGACAGCTGAAATACTAATAAAAAGCTAGATCGGTCTGGCTTCAACATTTCTAAAATAATAGTAAATGAAATATAGATGATAAAGCAGGATTAAGCTTCAGTCATGGTGCTAAGTAACACATTTTACCCTTACAGAACTGATAGAAATGTCACAGAAATGTTGCTGGGTCAATAAGAGGAGACCACAGCTTCCAGGGTTTGTGTTGATTTAGTCAGATAGACATCATGGAAAATTGAGAGGAAGATCCTGAAAGATCAAGGGATTACTCCGGCAACTGTGGAAGTCATGTTAAAAGCCTTCAAAACTTAAACTTCAAAGGTTTGCACTCACATGTAGATGATTTTTCAGAAGCAGGGAAACAAGACTGGGTCACAAGGTTAATGTCAAGCACTAGGAGGACACATTTCTGCTTTGTGTGATTTGTTTCCTGAAGACCTGCAATATAGAAACACTAACTAAGGAGCGGGCTAAGGTTATTTCACACAAACACCATCCCAAACATATATCTATGTCTTCAGACATACATGCACACCTTTACATCTTTAAAGGGCAAGTAACGTCTAAAATAGAATAATGTTAGAAATGGTGTATTTTGTATACTAAATATAAACATGAACTTACTGCACCAGAAGCCTTATAAGACAAATGATTTCTGCTTTCATCTTATAACTTAGTTAGACATCTCTGCAATACCAATATTACACACATGCTCAGTGTGGTCTGGGCTTCAGTTGGGAGGTTAAACTTAGGTTCATCTCTACACTTAGGGACATATCTCTACACAGTCACTGGCTATTTTACATGGAAACAGACAAAGCTGCTGGAGTTCTGGGAGGTAAGGTGGAGGGCTTCCCTTTGCTGTTTGAAAGTATGACTGTTTCACTGCAGAGCAGTTCGGGACCGTCTGACAATTCCTACCCCCAGCAGTAAATGAAGGGGGAATTTCACAGCAAACAGTCAGGTTTTTTGTAAAAAAGGCAGCCATTTTTAATTAAAGTATATTGGAGATGGATTTCTAAAAGTAAAAATGGGATTTTATTTTTTTGCCTTTATATTCCCTTTAAAGGGGCAGGTACAGATGAAGCCACTTTGTATTGTTTGTTTGACACAGAAAAACTAAACTCAGACTTCACACTTGTCTCATTTAACAAAGAAAATTGCGTCACAGCATCCCATCATATTAAAGTGTTCATCATTGTGAACAATGGTGCTTTGGTATGCTAATGAAAAGGTTAATGCATTAAATGAGTTAAGATAACTTTAAATAACACAGTTTCTTCAATTAGCCCTGAGTCATGACGCATTTAACACACAAATCCAAGTGGCTGCATCTGTACATCAGTGAAAAAATGGCTCAATTTCATTTACACCTTAAAGGCTCATTTAAAAATAAGGAGATGTGCCATACATTTTGATATTGGCCCCAGGTAATTTCCCCAGCCCTTTAGGCACAAACCTTTGCATTCTAGCAAAGGAGAGCAAAGAGTTGCACCTCTATCAATGTGCAGCAATCCCTGCTCCTGGTTTCACATGGTATCAGATGGGCATCACTCTGTCTGGACATGGGAAAGCCCTGGAACACCAAACACCTCTGAATAACTTGCAAGGAAGGAATTCTTAGGGTATTGGCAATTACTGCATTATTTAGCACTTGTCTTAACTTCTTGTATGCTGTATTCTATGAAACATCAAGGCTCATTTTAAAACAACGAGTAATATGCATATTGCACCCTCTGGTGAAAGGCAAACATCTTCTCAAAAGGCAAATTATGTGTTGGTTGGTGAATAAAGAGGAGGCACATGGGAATGAACTTGGATTCCCATTATCAATGCACAACTCTACAGATGGCACTTTGCACTGAATTTGTCCAAAAAGGCACTACTTAGGCACACTAAGAAGAGCCAGACACCCTGCTGCAGCTCTATATGTTCCCAGGTATTTTTAATATATTATTATTATTATTATTATTAACATGTATTTCTATTATATATTTATATATTTATATATATACAAATACATATTACATGTATGTATATCTTTTTGGGAGATTAAATCAGCTAAAAATTCTTGGGAAAGATGAGAAGGGAAAAAATTAATAAAGCCAAAAATCCAATGAAGCTTAAGGACAACGAAAGTTAAATTAAAGATGTAGTTAGAATTATTGTACATTATATTTTGTGCTTCTGTAACCACAGCCCTTTAGCAGTAAAGATCTGTATCTCCCCAGTAGATGCCCCAGTAGCTCCCCATCTTCTTTTCTGCTGAGTCACTGATTCACATGCTCTGTGCTGCTGTCACTTACTGAGCTTAGGGACCCACTCACAATATACAGTACATAGAGAATTGAAATGTCATGGGAAAACGCATCAGTTAATAGTGCAGCTCCAGCAGACTTCTGCACTGAAATCCATTTCTTAAAGGATGGCCTGCAGTGTTGGCGGACATCAACTCTGGAGCCCAGAAGCACATGCTCTTGTTGCCTTCACCTAGCAATGCTACTATCTCCTGCTATGTCTACAGCTTATATGGCCCCACAGCACAGGATTCAGGTCCCAAGCACCAGTTAACCATTAACCTTAAAGGAGAACTAAACCCTAAAAATAAATATAGCTTAAAATTCCATGTTTTATATCCTGAACTTTTTGTACCAGCCTAAAGTTACAGCTTGTCAATAGCAGCAATGATCCAGGACTTGTCACAGGGGGTCACCATCTTGGAAAGTGTCTGTGACACTCACATGCTCAGTGGGCTCTGAGCAGCCGTTGAGAAGCTAAGCTTAGGGGTTGTCACTAATTAGGTTGGTCTTTAATATAAGCTGATGCTACAGGGCTGATTATTAAATTCTGATGCGAGTTACACTGGTTTCTCTGCTGCCATGCAGTAGTTCTCTGTATTAATTACCAATAAGCTTTATATTGTGACATTCCAATTCTATGTGTACCTTTAAGAAGAAGAATTAATGAATAGATTTGAACTTGTATATCGTAGTAATACCTATGGAACCCAACATCCTTTTTGGAACTATTTTAGGAGCCTGCCATATGAATGTAATACTTTAAATCCTATTATATCCAAATTGTCTAGCAGTTGCTGTTTTGTCTCTGTATCTCCACCTGTGTGCAGTTATAACTGCAGCATTGTTTGCATAGAACCATTAGGCCATAGCAATAAAGGTGATATTTGCATACCTTAACCCACAATCCTTATATGCAGATTAATCTCTGCGCTTTTATGGAAATGCTACTTTTATACAGCTTTTCATGTGCAAATGCCCCATTTTTGAGGATGCCTTTTACTGAATAATGTCCAGTAGATTGATTTTTATCTGATTAATTGAATCATAATATAAAAATGTAGCTAAATGTAAGTAACTGCCTTCCAAAAGCAATTTAATTCAGTTATTACTTTATAGAAAACCACAGATACAGAACTTTACATCTAGAAATGATATTATAGAAAAGATATAATACTGTCACAGACGGTGGTTTTATGAAGTAAAGTGAAATGGTTCTATCAGAAGAGCTAATGCCATGTATTGTGACACTTATCAATTTTCCCATCAAGCCATAAAGAAAAATCTAACAAAAATCTCAGGAAAAAAAGGCTGGTTTCTTGTAGTGGGTCCTAATGATGATGTTGGATATTTTGGGTGATGTAATTTTTTGTGTGCTATTACTTAAAGGAGAACTCAACCCCACTAATAAAAAGCCCTACCCAGTCCCTCCCCTCCCTGCTCTCCCTTGATATAGGTGTAAGTGTAAATTATAGAGTAAGTGCAGCGGAACTCATGTGCGCCATCTTCTGGCTCTTCGGATTTCTTTGGGGCCTCTTCCTTCCCTTCAGCAATTTCCATCACTTTTGGCAAATGCACAGTTGCTACAAACCAGAGGAGTGCTCCAAATGTGTATGCACCAATATGTCCCCCCCAAACCCAGAAGAGAAGGCACACATTCAGGGAAATGGTGCAGAAGGGAGCACACGCAATAGGAGACTCCCACTGCATCCCTGTCGCACCCCCTCTAGACCACCAGGCAAGTCTCTTACAGTGAGTTTGAAGACAAAAAGGTGTCAATGAGGTTCACATGGTCTTATAACAGATCATTGCAGCAACCCACCAATGAACACCTCACTGAAGGAAATTTTTGCTAATAAAGAAACTAGAACATATTGTATTGTACACTCCCTTTCTAGACTTTTTATACAGGGCCATGTTTTTCCATTTTACAGTTCTCTATGAGAAGCAATTGTAGATGTGATACTACGTATTGTATCGTATGGGTCCATTAATATTTTACACACTTTACTTTTGCCCATAATTTTTTTTGCAGCTACATCATTTGTTTTTGTTAATAAGCTAAAGAGGGCAAAAGGGAAACTGATGCTACTCCCCTGTTTGGTCCATGCTAGGAAGATAATTAGATTACCAGGACACAGATAATCCTCCTGCATACTAGACTTCTGTTTATCTGTACACATGGAATCTAATTATCTACCAGGCAAGAACCAAACATGGGGTAGCTTTAATATCACAGTTTGCCCTGTTTAGCTCGAGAATGAAAAGTTAACTCGGTCTAACTGGAATAGAAAATTTGTAGCAGTAGAATGAGGGGATTATTTACTAAAACTGACATTTTTCTGGTCAGGCTTTTTGGGGCAAAAACTCACATTTTTGGTGGGAATAAAACAGAAATTTTCCAAGATTTATTATACCGTGATGCTGAAAAAAGCCCAAATTCGAAATCTGCCATCTCAGACCTGTCAAGGTAAGTCAGTGGGAGATGTCCCTATAAGTCAGAAAAAATCTGATTTTCAGGTTTTCTCTTGATTATATAGGGTTTTTTTCCCAATTTATTCAAGTTATTTTATTAAGTAATGGGATTTTGGTCAAGCTTTTTTTATTTAAATTATGACATAAATTCAAATTATAGTAAACAACCCCCTAAATGAATTGAAATGTAACCATCCTGATTAGGTTGAAGTGCGCCACTTTACACTTTGTATCTGTATATTATGATCAACATTTTCATTAGGAGGTGCTGAGGTTCTGTAACAGGTGGAAAAAAGCATGGTTTGTTCCTCTGTTTAACAAACCTTAAAGTGATATAAAAATCAAAAAAACTTGTCAGTATGAAGTAAATGCTGCACAATAAATATTTCCCCTCAAAGCCCCCCACAAACCCACCCCCAGCCCGGTAAACCCGCACTAACCCGACTCTTAGACCCTCCTAAAAGATCTCCTCAACTGTTACGTACATCTTCTGGGTTGTTTCACTGACACCTTTCGGAGCCGACTCGTCACTCCACTGACTGATCTTTTGGGTTGCGTCACTGGTGCAGGGCTTGGGGAGGCGCAATCCTTCCATAGGCTGATTACGAATCATAACAGTACTTCAGTCTATGGCAGGATCACTCAGAACCTGAAAGATCAGTCAGTGGAGTGACAAGTCAGCTCCAAAAAGGTGCGCAGGGCTTGGGGCAGCTTTGAGAGGGGCCTGGGGGGGCCTTTGCAGGGGAAATATTCCCTGCAGCATTTTCTTCATGCTGACACGTTCCTACGTTTTTTATAGGAACGTGACAGAATCGCTTTAAGCTGCCTTATAAAGAGCACAGTCTTGGTAGAGATGCATCTAAAGACCTATATTTACTTTTAGTAGTAGAAGTAGTAGTAATACATGTATGGGATGGGACCTGTTATCCAGACAGGGGGTTTCCCTGATAAGACTACTTTCTATAATTTGGGCCTCTGTTGTCTACTAAAAAAACATTTAATAAACCAATACTGTTTTACGTCCAATAAGGATTCATGATATCTTAGCTGGGATCAAGTACAAGGTGCTCTTTTATTCTTACAGAGAAAAAGGAAATCATTTTCAAAAATTAGAAATATTTGATTCAAATAAAGTCTGTGGGAGATGACCTTCCCATAATTTGTAGCTTTCTAGATAACTGGTTATCGTATATCAGACCGCATACCCGTAGAAGTATAAGTAATATTTACAGTTTCAAATTTTTATTTTTTACTTTTTTTGCAATTTATCCTTTTTAAAATTATTTAACTTGGGACATTGACTTTTTTTTACAATTTTTTCAAAATACTTCCGTTTGTTCATAGAGATGAGTGCATGGCAACCCCTAAACTGTTAAAACAAAACTATATTCATAAATGTTATTTAAACTGCAGCCAAGGCTACTTCTTCCAAACGTGTTATCATTTCCTGATCGCTGGAAGCCTCACTGTGCCCAAGAAGATTATAAATCCTTTACATCCTGAAATGAAAGTTTAATGGGAACTTACCTGTCAAGCTGTCAGGCAAACAGACAGCTTTACCTAAGGCTTTCATTTTCTGTAGTCAGAAAGTCCAGGTCATTCTCACACTCTTTAGTTTCATACGAGAGTGTATAATCTTTATCTTCAAGCAGGTCATTTTTCTAGTCCCCAAGAAATGCTCTGGGGTAGAACGTGACATTAAAAAGAAAAAAAAAGTTGGGTTTTTGTTTGTCACATTGCCAGTATTTAAGTGTGCAAAATTTTGGCAGCTATTAACACTCTGATAAACTTTCCCAGGCTTCAAAAGAGCAGGTAAACAAAGGACTTGTGACTTGAGGGGTTGTTAAGCCACAGCCAAGTGTCTATTAGGAAGCTCATCTTCTTTATGTCAGTAGCGCTAGTTTGAAGATTTTGTGAATAAGGTGGAATAGTGATTTTGGCAACAAAAAGTTTCAGTGCCTGAAGATATGATCTTATTCTCACAGTTAGTGTTCTTTAAAAATGGGAGAACACATACATTTTTAAAAAGAAATCTGAACTGCTGATAGATTTGGTTGTAATTGATTTAACTACATGACTGATCTGATATGTATACTATGTATTAATGAATACATTTAAGAAAACACAAAAAAGTAACAACATATTCCAAACATATTTTATTGCTAGAGCTTGAACTCATGACCAGAAATCACTGTAATATAATGTTATACATTTGGGGCAGATTTCCAAAGGTTCAAGATTTGAGCTTTTAAAGCATCAGTTAATAGTGCTGCTCCAGTAGAATTCTACATTGAAATCCATTTCTCAAAAGAGCAAAAATATTTTTTTTATATTTCATTTTAAAATCTGACATGGGGCTAGACATTTTGTCAATTTCCCAGCTGCCCCTGGTCATGTGACTTGTGCTTTGATAAATTTCAATCACTCTTTACTGCTGTACTACAAGTTGGAGTGACATCACCCCCCCAGCAGCCTAACAACAGAACAATGGGAAGATAACCAGATAACAGCTCCCTAACACAAAATAACAGCTGTCTGGTAAGAACAGCACTCAATAGTAAAAACCCATGTCCCACTGCGTACTATTCAGTTACATTGAGAAGGAAAAACAGCAGCCTGCCAGAAAGCAGTTCCCTCCTAAAGTGCTGGCACAAGTCACATGACTGGGGCAGCTGGGAAATTGACAAAATGTCTAGCCCAATGTCAGATTTCAAAACTGAATATAAAAAAATCTGTTTGCTCTTTTGAGAAATGGATTTCAGTGCAGAAGTCTACTGGAGCAGCACTATTAACCGATGCGTTTAAAAAAAAAAAAACATGTTTTCCCAGAACAGGATCCCTTTAGGTTGTCCTTTTTGGTCAAAAATCATATTTTCAGGTTAAAAAAACTCGAATTCATCAGGTTTTTTTTTTTTTTTTTAATAAATTCAAATATTCAAGATTTATTATAGCCAACCCTGGAAATCAAAACTCAAATTCAAAAATACACCTCCTAAAACATACTTTGAACCATTTGAAGAGTTTAACAGCCCTATTTGATGTTCAAGATTTTTTAGAGTGTAGTCCCATTAATAATGGATAATTTGAATCAAGGATAAGCTGCTTCCTTTTTTCCCCCGGTTGTCTCTTTCAAACCACTGGATAGTTGCCCGGCTATAGCTATGAAATGCTTATGCTGCCTTGCTAAGCCAATATTTTCATGAGCTCAGAGCTTTGACAGGTCTGATGATATCAAGAAATATATTTTGAATGGTTACATGTACATCAGTCTAGCAATCTAGAGTATAGAAAAATGAATAGTTATGAACACATTGAATACATTTGATTTCCAGATAGTATGAATGAATGTGTTTTTACATGTAATGATTAATTAGTAAGAGGAGCTTTTGAAATGAATTCAATAACATGTGGTAGATTCAGGACTAACAAAAATGCTTTCAACTGTCTCCACAGTTTTAACTCACCTTACCTGATGCTAAGGTCACAGATATATGAAAATGTTGTAATTTTACTCATATATCAGAGAATGTCTAGAGCATCAAATTCTCATGCATCCAAATCTCACCATCACTTTATTTTATACTGATCTCTTGTCTTCCAGCAATATCTAGAAAGTCATAATTCATCTTCACAATGTTGTTGACCTTTAAGCTCCCTCTATGAATTGCTTTCACCATCCCTAGTGCCAGCTCATCCACTACTTTAGTAGAAATGTACAAGCCAACACCTCCTTTGCTCTAATTGATTAATTGGTCTAGTTTTCAGGGGAGAAAGCAGAACCTGCAGCTGCAGGGGGGGCCCATGAGGTATAAAAGGCTTCATAAGGTCCTTATTAATGAGTAATTTTAATAGATACAGGTACTGGTAAAACAGGGCAACCTCTGAATATTTTGGCGGCATTAAAATTATTTTGCTGTGGGGTCCAGTACACCTAGTTATGCCACTGCTAGTTGCTTTTTTTACTGTAGATAATGGGCACATAAAGGGTGATGTGTTCAGTCTCTGTGTTCTGAGTATTACTCCTACCTATTATCAAAGGAGACTTTCAGTTAAATGATGGCCTTTAATCCTTTTTGCAGCTCTTAGAAAAGTCCTGCAAGCTATTTTTTGTCATGCATTTTACCTAGCTCTCTGCACAACACCTTACCAGCACTTTAGTATACATAGTAACATAATAAGTTAGGCTGAAAAAAACACACATCCATCAAGTTCAACCTTTTAACTTTTTTTTTTTTTTAACCTGCCTAATTGTAGTTGATCCAGCGCTGTGATAGTGGCACAAATAAAAGTTTGAATCACTGATCAGAGTGCTGCTGGAGTTTTCATTTTCATGTTACAACCATACTGGTACCATTATTTAATGGAGCAACACTCTCAACCTGCATCACTACTCTGAAGGGCAGCCCTCAAGGCACTAAAATTATACCACCACCTTAAAAAATAATAAGATGTAATGAACTAATACAAGCTTTCTTATAATTGTAACCCATAAAGATCTGGTGCTCTGTTGACATATATTTTATCTAGTATCAACCCAGGACAATAGATTGAATTTCTGTTAAGCCTTCTGCACAGTTACAAAGCATGTTCTGTACTCACAAATGTGAATGGGGTGAGAGTGCTAGTTATTCTTTTCTTGCCTTTCATTCACACCCACTGCATTGTCAACCTACTAAATATAATAATATTAATTTCATTTTAGCCTCCAACCCCTCATGCACTCTGATAAGCTTTGCTGTCACTGCTAAAGTGACAGTTTAAAAACATTTCCACCACTATTGTATTATGACTTGTTTTACTTTTGTGCAAATGAAGCCATTCTCAGATTTATAGTATGCTTACTAAGTAGTATGTGTAGATATCAGGGTTTTACATTTATAACATATAAGTATTTATCATCAAAAAGTATGTACAGCATGACATTACTACAGGCTTGCAACATTTCGCATGCAAATACCGAATTTATATATGGGAGTGTGATATAAAAATGAAACAGTTTTCTTACGAGGCTACATAAATAAAATCAGAAAATCACTGCTAGATATATTATGAAAAAGCGTAGAAGTGTGGATCTTTGTAAAATGGGAATGAAATATGATTTAGCCTTATGGAATCCCAATTTACCATGAAAGATACAAATGAAACCTTATTCCATATTCTGTTCACTGATGAGCCCTGCAGATTTCAAATGAGCCATTTGTTCTTATATCTGAGGAAGTTCTGCTCAGGCTTAGATTTCAACAGTAAATTCAAATTTAAGCAACTAACAGCCACTCAGGAAGAAGATATGTACAAGCTTGAAGAAAATAGATGTCACACCAGGAGATCAGCATCTCCTACATTTAGCTGCCAATAAAAAGGGTTGACATCACATCATAAGATTTGCGAGAATTAGGCACCCCTACCTTTAGTTTACAGCAACAAAACACAAGAAAATATTTGTAAACACTTTTCCAATCTGTAGACAATTAGAAAACATGGCCATAATTCAGGAACGTCATCAGGGGGGCACAAGGGGACAATTGTTCCGGGCCCTGTTGCTTTTATGGGGGCACAGCCATGCTGTACTTCCTAGATTAGCTGGGCCCTCCTTGCATCACAGAAGCCGCTGAAGTAGGAGCCAAAGCCTCCAAAGTAGAAGCCAAAGCCGCTGAAAGGAGCCTAAGCTGTTCAGTGGAACTAAAGCTGATGAAAGGAACATAAGAAAACACGAAGCTCCACTGAACACCAAGGCTAAGGCCAGACGGGGAGATTCGGGGGCATTTTGCCGCCTGGCGACTTCTCGCCGTGACTTGTAGCCCCCGAACCTCCCCGAATAGCCAAGTCCTGGGGCGCACCGGCGTTGCTTGAAAACGCCGGCGCCTATTCACGCGGAGCGGCGCGCTTTTTGAAATCGCTCCAAATTGCCTCGCGAGTCAATTTGGAGCGATTTCAAAAAGCGCGCCGCTCCGTGTGCCTCGCGAGTAAATTTGGAGTGATTTCAAAAAGCGCGCCGCTCCGTGTGAATAGGCGCCGGCGTTTTCAAGCAACGCCGGTGCGCCCCAGGACTTGGCTATTCGGGGAGGTTCGGGGGCTACAAGTCGCGGCGAGAAGTCGCCAGGCGACAAAATGCCCCCGAATCTCCCCGTCTGGCCTTAGCCCAATGGTCTTTTATTTAAAAAAAAAAACCCTGGCCACCAATGTATTTGTAAACTTCTATGGGGAGCCCTGGCCACCAATGGGACTTTTTTTACTTGTAGGAGAGTTTCCTGGCCATCCATGGGTCTTTTGACTTGTGGGGTGGACGGGTCACCAATGTTTTTTTTTTATAGAGGGGGGTTGCCACCAATGGCTTTTTTTTAACTTGTAGGGGGGGTGGCTGGTCACCAAGTTTTTCTTTTTTAATGTGGGGGAAAATTTTGTCATATGGGCCCCCGAAAAAGCAGCCTTTCCTTTACTGGAAAAATCCCATTCCATCATAAAAAATTAAGTAAAAGTCATTAATTGTGTTGCCAATACCAAAAAAATTAATGGTGAAGCTCCAGGTGTGACCTAAAACTTAGGGCAATGACACTGTCACCAGACACAGATCATCTCTCCCACTGATGAGAACTTGTCTGAAAATAACTTTTAATTCTGAAGAATGGGGGATGGCCACATGTAAAACATTGTGATTTTTTATAAGGTAACGTGTGTTCTTTTAAATTATGAATTTATTCAAAGTAGGAAAAAAAACTTTCTAAAATGACAAAATGAGAAAAAGGCCTTTGAATAATTTTTACACTTTGGCAGTTATGGCACAAAGGGAAATGTGTTAAGAAAAGACTCAGAACAGGGAGGTCTAGTGCATTTGGGGTCAGAAGTGGATGCGTTAATAATTTAAATGTATGCTTCTCATTTATAAGCTTATAAGTGTAACACGGCAAGCAAGCTTCTGTCTCGGTTTATAAACGCTTACATTTTTCATTCAGCATTAATTCATGTCAAGCCCTTGTGTTTCCCTACCAGTAAACTACATAAACATGTTGTTTCATACCATATGTCTGAGAGTGCTGGACAAGTGTAAGCCAAAAATAAAGTGAAATAAAGGTTAACAAACAGCACTGGCTTAATGTATTCCTTAACTTGGTAATAAACAGTGCTGCATAAGTGTGACCAGTGCTGCACAAGTGTGGTGCTGATTAGTCATGAGAGAAAATCGTGTATTTGCTTCACCAAAAAATTCCTGAAACTGCGAAAAATGTATGAAATTCTAATGGACAGTTAAATTGATAGACAGGTGGTGGGCTCTGATCCCATTGGTTGATATGGAAGGCAAGGGACAGACAATAATGACATCTGTGTGTTTTCAGCATTATCTTTTCTGGGGAAACAGAATGCATAGCAAAACCGTATGGTGTATTCATGAAAATATTTGCTGCTGGAAAAACCGCTAACTGTACCAATGTAAAAAAAGTTTGCTCATCCCTGTTATCTCTATTATTAATATTTACATTAAATACCCACATTGCTATACAACATGATCAATATAATCCTGCTATTCAGCTGAAGCTTTTTGTAGAATGATTTGTGTCTTTGGCCAAATAATTTCCTACCCTTTACATAAAGCCTTGGGACCCCAGTATGTACTTCAACTACCAGGCGCTAATTCGCGGTGAATTCCCACAATTTGCCCCTGGCGAATAAATTTGTGAAATTCACTGGCATAAAAAAAAAAACGAGACACGTGTCAAAGATGACGCAACACATGTCGAAAACGACGCAACGTGTCAAAAAATGAGACACGACTCGTTTCACAAATTCTTCGCCAATTCGCGAATTTTTCAGCGAAACAGGATAGATTCGCCCATCACAACCTATTTATTATATGTTGAAGAATGCTGGAACTTATAACGGGTCACGTGTAAGTAAAGCATGCAAACTGTTATTCACAGTCTCGTTTTTTTAACCCATAATTTTTCATACCCTCATAATTCCAGGGCAGCAGTAGAAGTTGTTCCACTCCGTCAAGTCAAACATAATTGTGCTTCCTGTACCAAATCTAACACAAGATGTGGCTAACATTTTGAGAGTCAGGATTGTGCATTAAAATGACAATGCTATGTGATTCTTTTGACTCAGGTCTGCTGCACCTATTGATGCAAATCATGGTGAAAAAACTGGAATTATCACCACGTTCAGGGTGGCGGTTGCAGCACAGCATTAATAGGCATTTAGCAGAATAGAAAGGATGGACAAAATGGCATTTGGTGAAACTAATTTATATTAAATACATGATGTGAGTTTGGATACAATAACGTTTAATGAATAAGCGGAGGCATAAGTACATAGAGGGGAAAAATTGTCAGATTGAATAGATTTTTGTTGATAATATATGAAGCCCTATACTTTTTCTTGTTGATTATGTTAAAACGTTAGCCATGAATAACAATTGCATTTTATTATCCGATTGCTTGTGCCAAAGAATAAAAACCTACACTGAACACTAATCAAAGCAAAAGGAAAAAAACATCTATGTATTCAGTATTAACTACAAATCAAATCAAAAATTTGGCCAATGGACAATTTGGACGTAAATTTTGTTCTAGTTAGTAAGTTCTTCATTATTGACAAAGTGGGCGTCTGAAGAGTAGGAAATAGGCATGCCCTATATGTATTGCTGAGTCTACATGAATACAAATCACAACTATATTTTATTTTCCTTTTGCTTGTACAAATGAATTGGAACTAGACTGATCACTAATCAAATAAACAGAAAGGAATGCTGTAATGTATATTTTCCTCTGTAAATACCACATCTGAAATAACTCTTTATGGTATTTGTACCATCAGGAAAAAGTCATTTATTATTATTTGGTTTGCTAATTATATTGAGCCACTGAAAAATCTTAATTTCTTTATACATTCAACTGTCTCGTCTACAATACGTTCCACTGTCTCGTTCAGATGTCCAAATCTCATCCTATAGTCGCAGACAACTATTACTATAAAAATGTACTTTTGTGCGATTTGGAATTTCTACTGCTTCTTTTCGCTGCCAATTCTAAAGCTGTTGGAAACATGATACAGGGCAGATTATCCTTTAACAAGTTTCGTTCTGTCTTGGATTTTCTGAAGGGAACCATAGAAGCAGATGTAGTTATTCTTTGACAAGAAAAGAAAAATTGGACTCATCTCAAGATGGTTGGCCAGCTCTCCACAAAAAAAAAATGTTATGTGATTGCAGAAATCCTGAATATGGTGACAATGGAAATCTCTTTGGGAACTGAGGAGCAATTAGTGTATTAAACCTAAGTCCTTTTACAGTGATTTGGCAGGACAGCCATGCAATCTGTAGAAGAGTTGAACATACATTAATTCCTTTATATAAAGGGAGGAATAACTATGATTATTTTTGGCTGACTGGACATTAATTTGCTTTTCACCTCTTTCATTTCCATATTTTAGTCGCAGACCTAGCAGCAGATGTCCCAGGTCATATGCATGAAGCTTGAGTTCAGTTAGCATGCAAATTGAGATGCCAGAGTTACCCTGTTAAACTGAAGGAAAGTTCTGTTTTTTTAAATAGGTAGGGTACCTGATTAGACTTCTGGATTCAATCAAATGTTTAATTGCAATTCCTTTTTATCCCAACTACAGTTACTGGTAGCAACTTTATGACATCAATGTTACACATGTGAACACAAATAATTGGCTCAGAGGAGTTGTGTACTTGACAAGGGGGCCCTTGTTTGATCAGTGTGATCAAAGGTTCGTACAAAACACAAATACACACATCTGACACTAAGTACATGGGATGATTAATGGGAGATCCTTTAAGCATTTTTTTCCCTGGATGTTCCATTCAAAGACAAATCTATATATGAAGCGGTTGTGATAAAGTATTTTTTAGGAAAAAATTATTGTGAAACATATTTTAAGAATTGCTTTTGTTCATGGGAACGTATTAATTAAACCTTTATATCATTCCAATTTCCAGCTTATTGAAATAAAAAGTTCAAATTACAAAAGAAAAAAAATTATTTGCAGTCCATTTTCAAATTTACACTGACCCCCAGCCTTAAACAAGGAATCGTATTCATTGGCTAAATTGCTAGTAAAGTCCAGGTCCAAGTCCACTTAAGGTCCAAGTCAAATTATTCAGAAGTAGAAGAACAAATGCAGAGTAGAAAAAGCATTGAGGGCAACCGGGACAGAAGAGATAATTGTCTCCATGGCTTAAAATTGTGTATCAGTCATTCAGTCATAGTTCCAAAATATCCAAATAAACATATAGGGGCAGATTTACTAATGGTCAAATTTCAAATAGAAATAAATTCGAAATTCAACCATTACATTTTTTTAGGTGCATTTGTAAAGGTTCCAGGAGGATAGGCTAAAATGGCAATTCGGCAGATTTAAGGTGGCAAAGTGTTGAATGCAAATGTTTTTAAAGAGACTAGTTTGAAATTTACATTTTCAAATTTATTCAAATCGAATTTTGGGCTATTCGATAGTCGAAGTAGCCAAAAATTACTTAAAAATTTGAATTTAAATTTGAATTTAATTCGAATTTTCACTTCGACCCTTAGTTAATCTGCCCCATAGAGTTTCTACCCCCAAAGCTGTCATTAAATTACATTTATTTTGGGCTTGCTCCCCAGGCAGGCACTGATCTTGAGGCTAGCCATATCATCTACTTGAATAGACAAAATAGAAACTGATTAGCATTGGAGAGATGTGTTAAGACGATAAAAGACAATAAAATGCAGCATACCTGATTAATAAGTACAATGTTGGCTGGCACATAATTAGGAGGAGGTGAAAAATCAGAAATAGTGATGGGCGAATCTGCGGCGTTTCACTTTGATGAAAAATTTGCGAAACGCTGCTGGCATCTAATTGTGGACGCACATTGCCGGCGTCAAAAAAAAAATGGATGACTGCATCCAAAAACGGTCTCCTGCGTTCAAGACACCGCCGAATTTTTGCCAGGCGAATGTTTACTGGCATTTCACAAATTTATTTATTCACCAAAGCGATTTGCAGGAAATCGCCACAAATTCGCCCCTTGTGATAAATTCGCTAGTCACTAGTCAGAACTTTTCCTCATCATGCAAAGTCAAAACTACAATAATGTGGGGCAAAGGAGAGGACTTGTTGATAACCTTATTGATTAGAATAGGAAATGCCAACCTTTGGCACTTCACGTAAAACTTGAACCTACATAATGACTACATCCCTTGAGCAGAATATATCTATCCCTTAGAGTGGGTCCCCAACCTTTTTTCACTGTGGGCTACATTCAGTGTAAAAAGAGTTGGGGAACAATATAAGCATAAAGAATTACCCTGGTTGGAGCAAACTAAGTGCAGTGACTGTCCATTTGGTAGACCCTATATGGACTGGCAGCCTACAGGAGGGTCTGGCAGTGCACCTGGTTTTTATGCAAACTTTCCCCCAAAGCCAGAATTTAGAAATAATCATCTACTTTGAGGCCAAGGTGAACAACATCCAAGGGGTGCCTGCCAGAGGGGCTACTGTAAGATGCCTTAGACCAGGGGTGTCCAAACTTTTGGCTTCGAGGGCCACATTGGAAGAAGAAAAATTGTCTGGGGGCCACTCATGAAATACAAAAACATTTTTGATTTGTAAAAGTAAATACACAAAAAACTACAATACGAGTTGGATAACCAGATGGAGCTATAGACTGGACAATGGGACACCAGGACATTAAATAGACTTATTATTATATTATTATTTCTAACTGGGCAATGGGCAGAGTCCCCCTCCTCCTATATCCTTTGCAACATGACGTTTTCTCGAGAACTGAGCGTTTCAAGCTGGGCCAAATTCATATCCATCCTGGGCTGCATTTGGCCCTCGGGCTGCAGTTTGGACACTCTTGCCTTAGAGTTAGACAATCATTATTTATTGAGCCTGTAGGGGCTGTTTGGACATCTGTTTATGTGAAATGCCAGGGCCTATTTTGTATCACAGCAGGGCCTGGGAGGGTGGAATTCCCAAAATTACAAAAACACAAACTCCAGAAATCTGAGTCTATTCTCCCTTAGAGCTTAAGAAATATAACGTTTAAGATGAAAGCAAACCTACATTACCTGAAACTTTACTTTTATAATAAGCAAAAAGCATTTCTGGCTATCAGATTACAGTCACATAACAGTCCTGGGCTCCTGGGCATGAGGCCCCTGTAGCTCATTTTACAAAACATAAACTATCAATATTTTAGCAATACTTTTATTGCCAGAGACTATCCCTTGTGAGGTCTTTTTTCATCGTGTATTCTTGTATAATATCAGGAACCATTGCACGGTATTGTTTCAGTTTAGATGGGGCATTTAATTAGACATAGCAAAGTCTTTTTAAAACACCCCCCATGAAACTATCAGCTGTGCATCACAAATGGAGAATTTCTCCCTGCTGTCCCTTCTTTACTCATTTAAGTGTCTTACTCTGTAACTAAATACAGCACAAACATGCAATAAGACCAAGTTTATTTGTTCTTCAGATACCTCTTTTTAAACAAACATACTCACATACCTCCCATCATTTCAAAACTGGAAAAAGGACAAAAAGATCTTCAACATGCAGCAGGGTGAAAAAAGTTTGTGGACATGCCATCCAAAATACCACATCCATTTTACAATATTTTGAAGGTCATGGAAAGTTTGTACACATTCCTGGGAATTTTAGGGTCATGTTTTCTGTGGTATTACAGTTTGGTTAATGAAGGTGAATTGTCCTTTTATTTGTAAGTCTCATGTTCAAGAGACTTGCAAATCTTAAATAGTTACAAATGCATCTTTGCTTATCTTAAATAGTTATAAATATATCTAAGTGCGGGTGCTAAGTATTATGGGCTCTCTGCCAAAAAGCCTCTTATTTAGTTGTTTTAGAAACTTTGTTTCTTTTTCTGGCATCAGTGCAGGAGATCAAAGAGAAACTCTGGACATTTCCATAAGAAACCAGGAATGCGGTGTGAGCTGCCAAAATCGGGACAGTTGTGAGGTATGTGTTGTGTCTTGATAACTGAGGATGAGTAGAGTATAACAGTGCTTTATTAGCAGGCTCATGCAGCCATTACACAACATTAACATAAACTCTAGCACCTTAAGCAGTATAGACAGTACGGTGTATGCACAGTATAACTCATGTGCACAGTGACATCTACAGGCCATATGTATAAACACCACAGTGTGCATGCATTTACATAATTTTAAGGTCTCAGAATCCTTTTAATAATCCCTAATTGTATTTGTATGTACTTATTGAACCACAAAAGCTAAATAATATGCATGGGATGTCAGCATGATTTTCACCTCCAAAATTAATTATTTCGTCTGTCTGTGTGATCATCCTTACCAGGAAAACACAACTTTTTCGATATATCACACAATAAAAATGACTTTTTCATATTGTCACACAAAAGCCAGTGTTCCAACCCCCCCCCCCCGAAAGCTTCTAAAACCAGGAATCAAAGAAAGATCTTCCAGTTGTAAAAGGGACATCTGCCATTGACTTCTACATGATTTTGATGGGTATTAGCTGGAGAATTTTAGGATTCCGAATTGTCACAGTTGAAAGTTTTGTGGTATAATAAATCCTGGAAAAGTCACAAAAAATTGTGGTTTAATATATCGGCCCCTTAAAGGAGAGTGACTTGAATTTTTTTTTAAATTTCTCCTTAAAATACAACTCCATAGTAAGTTAAAAGCATTCCTTGAAAATGCATTTGAACTTATAGGCTGGTTCTTAGTAGCACAGAATAACGTGAAACTTAGTGCTGCTTATGCCTTGATTCTTTATATCAGCGCTACGAAATAAGTTGGCAATAGAAATATATGTTAATAATAATAATATGTTGCAATGACTCGGTCACACAGAGTATACACTGTCCGCAGGTGTATCTTTAATGCTTGCCCAGGTATTAAGTCAGAGTGATGTGTTTTCTTTTCATTAATGTTGTCTCTGTAGGTTGGGAGGAGGTAATAAGGCTATTTAACTTCAGGCCTCCAAATTCTTTTCAATTAAAAACCCATCTACACAGATGGTATACACATTAGCAATGGCTGGCTCCGTCTACAAAAGCAAATATTGAGATTTTCAAGAATTAGCCAATAAATCATGTGAGCGCTAGTGTCATGCAGGATTTCAAATTAAAATAGCTAGGCCACAGTGAGAAGATATACTTCAGAGCTGCATTCTTTTATTGCGTGTGTGTGTGTCAAAGGTACTGTGCATTAGGGAGAAAAACAGCATAAGCATCTTTGGAAATTAGTGATAAGTTTAATAAGCAGGGTAATCATGTAATTGATTGCAAAATGAAATATTCATTGACTCATTTGTTTCGGAGCAAAAAGAGCGTGATATGCATGGAGAATTTCTAAACTAAATAAAGCTGGATCACTTTCCACAATAAAATCTACAAGCGTTTGAGGAGAAAAGCATCAGTAGCATATGTGTCAGTCCCAAGGAAGAGACATTTGCAAAGCCCCCAAGGCACCAGAAGCCAAGCAAAATATAATAAATTTACTGCATGTCTGATCTGTGCTGAAAGATTAATTATGCCATATGTTTGGGATGCAGTGACACTATAAGATACGCCAGGGTTTGCCCACGCTCTACAGCTTGAAGAATTACAAAAAAAAAAAAGCAATCATTTTTTTTTTTTATAAATTTCATATTTTCCATAATTATTCACTGCATTTTGGGGACAGGTGACATAGAGAGGAAATGCAAATGCAAAAATGTTAAGAATTGCTTGTCAGTTTTTTTTTTGTTTTTTTTTTTTTTAAAGCAGAAGACATCTGTGTTGTATCTTGTACTCTACATACACTCATAAGTGTTTGAACTATCTATATAAACACTTCAACAGAACAAAGGTCTGGTTGGTATGTATTGCTGACCCTACTAATTCTGGAATATCCAGGATTCTGATCAAGATTCTGCTTTTTTCATCAGCATTCAGATTCTGCCTGACCAAACTGAATCCTTAAATGCATTTTAGTCACAGGAAGTAAAACAAATGTAACCGTGCACACAGTGTGCGACTCTCTATCACCCTTCCTACCTCTGATCTGCATATGCAAATTAGGGTACAAATTCAGTTTGGGATTTGATTGAACTTTCACAAAGATTTTGTGATTTGGTCGAATACCAAAATAGTGAAAATAGACACATGTATCCTTTTAAAATTCAGAGTGCTGTGTGATGTCATCATGTATGATGCCAAATTCAAATATTTAAAGGAGCCTGTTCCTTTTTCACATGCCCAACATTTTAATGTTCCTTGACTCTTGCCTGTCCTTGACCACTGCTGAATTTCTGCCTAAACCACCTTTTGCCTGTTTTCTGACTAAGCCTCTGGATCCTGATTCTGTACCATACTTAACACTTAGTTATTGACCCCGGTCTGTTTTCTGTGCTTCAGGTTCCTGATTCTGTATTGAGCTGACTGTTGAGTCCAGCCTGTTTCTTTGACTACACTCAGCTCTTTCCCCATTACTCCAGTCACACATTTCAGTTCCCTTGCCTGCCCAGAACCTTTGTCTTGGTTCTCTCACTTTAAAACCTGGCAGCATCTGAGTAGAGAAGGGCTCCTCCCAACATGAATGGAGGCTGTTATAGGCAGAAGACTGAGCCGTGAACTTTGGCGTCTGTCCTGGGCAGTGTCGGACGGGGGTTTCCGTGGCCCAGCGGGGCTGCTGCCTGAGGGCCCCCATCCCAGTCGCAAATGCCACCACCACATCCAATTGCAAGTGAAACCACCCCCCCAGCACATACCTTATGCTTGAAGATATTGTACACACCTGCTTGCAGGTGCAGGGGAGGGGCTAGGGAAAAGTGCTGCAACCAGCTAGGGAAGAGAGGAACAATTGGCTCCTGTAGAAGTTTCCAGCAGTGGGCCTGGGTCTGCAGGGCCCACTGGGTTTTCTTCCGGGCCAGTCCAAATCTGGTTCTGGGTTTGGGTAACCGAATATTACAAGCTGCTTGGAGCCAGACAGAAATAGTGTCATTCTTCTGTAAGTCAGGTACACTAGTATGGCGAACAATTACACCTACACCTAACCAGCCTCTACAGCCATCATCTACTTATCCCCATGCATGCAGAAGCCTAACAGTGTTTAGTTCAGTCATTTCTAGGTGTTTCTAGTATATGGCACTAAAGGCACTTTGTCATATTACCGTAATACTATAACTTTTTCCCAAAATTATGCAACTATTCTTTAACTTAAGCGGCTACCTCTTTGTTCTAAATTGATTCATATTTTAAGATGTTACAAATTATAGTTAATCAAGAATTTAGACATGTCATTTCTTTTTGACTCATAATATATTGATAGCACCTGCTTTCTGAAATATACAAGGAGTAACACTGAGTAGGAAAGGCAAGCTTGAACAACATGGAAACGAAAGGGGGTTTCCAGTAAAGAGTGTGCCAGAAACAGAAGTAATATATTATTTTTTCTTGAAGATGAAATATTAGAAGCTCTTCAGTTCAAACAGTTCAGATTTCAGTGTGGGCCCTTGAATGTAACAATAAGCATTAAATGAAAATAATATCTTCCCACATTGTTCAAATGAATATTAACCTCTTTGCTACACAGCTGACTGTTTCATAAATAAGGTGTGTAGGTTTAACCTGCCCTTGATAGGGTGCAAATGTTGTCATGCCCACCAAATGTATAGTGCAATGTCGATCCATAAGCACAAGCACAGCTAACAAAGACATTTGGATTTAATGGGGAAATTTACAAAGAAGCATTCTTTTTGCAGTGTGTGGGGAAAAAATTATCCATTTTATATTTTTAAAAGAAAATGCACTGTTATTTGGCTATCAAGCTACTTTTGTTGCCCTTTTCTTTCATATTTCGGGCTTGTCTTTTTCTTTAATCCATTATTTAGCCTTTTAATATTATTATTATTATTATTAACATGTATTTCTATAGCGCCAACATATTGCATAGTGCTTTAAAGTAAATGTGTTTATACAACTAAATCACATGAATTACATACATACTGTATGGAGTTACATACAATCACAATCAATGCCGGTACAAAAGGTGAGGAAGGCCCTATACAGAAAGAGCTTACAATCTGGTGGGTGAGAAATGTGGTACTGTATGTAGTGTTGCATTTGGTAGTTAAGACTGAGGGTAGGCTTCTCAAAAGAAGTTGCGTTTTAAGAGATTTCTTGAAAGCAGAAAGGTTGGTGAGAAAGTCGGACAGACTGGGAGAGAATTCCAGAGGAGGGATGCAACCCTTGCAAAGTCTTGAATGCGAGCATGTGAGGAGGTAATGAGAGAAGAGTTGAGTAGCAGGTCAGTAGAGGAGCATTGTAGACGGTTGGGTGAGTATATGGAGATTAGTTCAGAGATGTAGGGTGGGGCAGAGTTATGAAGTGCTTTGAATGTCAGGGTCAATAATTTGAATTTAATTCTGAAGGGCAGTGGAAGCCAGTGTAGGGATTGGCAGAATGGCATGGCAGAGAAGGAGTGGTTACTGAGGTATACGAGCCTCGCGGCAGTGAGAGAGTTACAATAGTCTAGACGTGATATGACGAGGGAGTGAATAAGAATTTTGGCTGATAAATGATCGTATTTTGGATATGTTCCTTAGGTGGAAGTCACATGATTTAACAAGTGACAGAATATGAGGAGTGAATGACAGGGCAGAATCTAGGATAACTCCAAGGCACCGGGCCTGGGGAGACGGGGTGATAGTGGAATTGTTAGCTATGATGGATACTTCAGGGATATTGATTTACTTCTTTAATCCTCTGTCAGTTCTAGTACACACTGTATTCATAATGCTCTGCTGTATTGGAACTGAAACATCATTCCATGAAAATAAAAAACAATATTTTCTACTGTTAAAGGTTTAGTGAATATGATCAAATAATATAAAATAAATACATGTGATCAGGACTGGGCTGAGAATCAAAAAAGGCCCTGGCATTTCAGGTACACAGGCCCAAATAGCCTCCACCAGCCCACTAAATACCAACGTTCTATGGGACCTTATAGCAGCCCCTCTGGTATTTGCCAGAACCCACAGATTGCCAGTCCGGGCCTGAATGTGGTGAATTTCAGCTGTTGGGAAAGTCCCAGGACATGTTAGAAATCCAGTTAGACCTCCAATTTTACAATAATACGAATAATAAAGTAGATATAAATGTTCGTGCAAGAGAAAGGAGTAAAAATTACCATTAGTAAACCCAAAAATGTTCAGCAATGGGACAAGAGTTTAACCTATAACAGCTTTATATTAGCATCATTTCCCCCTCTCATAATTTATTGCACGCATTAGGTTTACTAAAAATGATCATTGCAAGAGAGGGTCTCACAGTCATGAAGATTGTGCTGCAATATCTAGCTAATTGTATGATTTGATGATTCTGTTGCTGTACAGATTGGCGCTGCTTTCATTGCCAAGTCTATTTTCAATTGTTTGTTTTGTATTTGGGTACATTTTACTGTCAATGCAGTTCTGATAAGTCTATGCAAACGACATTTCATTCTGACAGTTTATGAAATGCTTGGATTTATTGCTAATATTAGCACAAAAATGCAAGGAAAATACGTTATTTTTCTTACTACAAACATAAACCTTGATAACAGAAAAACATATATTTTCATGCAGTTATTTTTTTCAACATTTGCTAAGTGGTTTTAAGAGGCGGAAATTAAAAGGGCACTTACCTGACTTACTCACAAGTATCTATCTTCAATAAAATATGATCACCATGAGACCTACTATACCCTCCTACAAGATTATTTATTTTTATTATCAAGTACTTTTAGAGTGCCAACATATTGCACAGCGGTGTATGATCAACCTTTTTAGACCTTTCAAAGCAGTTCATGAAATGTACTTGTGCTCTCTAACTATAGATAGAGTACACGAGAGTACTTCTACTATCTAACTATAGATACTAGATATAGAATTAAGGAAAGGCTCCCATAGACTCCATTTTATCTAAATAATCTAAATTTTAAAAAATTATTTCCTTTTTCTCTGTAATAATAAAACCATACCTTGTACTTGATCCAGAGATATAATTAATTGGAAGCGAAACCAGTCTATTTTGTTTATTTTATGTTTACAGGATTGTCTCGTAGAATTAAAGTATAAAGATCCAAATTACCGAAATGTCTATTGTCCAAGAAAATCATGAGCATTCTGGATAACAGGTCCTATACCTGTACTAACTCCGCTTTCTCCGATCTGTACTACATTAGGTAGACTATTGATCCACTGAGTACTGAATGATGCTTGCTAGTTTTGAGAAGGCATCACTATCTAATATGTAATTATTGTATGAGAAATAACCCCCCCAGGCTTAAATTTATTTATTTCCCTTTTTGTTTTCTTTTTTTTTTTTTTTTT
>CM044441.1:123684596-123707361 GCA_024363595.1 Xenopus borealis | reverse complement strand
TTTTTTTTTTTTTTTTTCCATTCTCTATACTAGTGAACATTTTTACTATCTTATTTTTACTTATCTTAAAGGGCAAGTCAATCCCAATATAAAAAATTGTCTAATAAAAGAAAACATCATTCTAAGTAACTTTGCAATATCCATTTATTAAAAATGTTTAGTGCTTTTAAAGTTATTTGTAAAAAAAACAATTGCAGCATTTGCCTAACTCCTGGTTGTTATTTTGTAAACACTATTGCAAGTCATAGTTCCCCAGCAAAAACAGGTCTGTTAATAAGCTGCCTTGTCTTGCATTGTATCAACAGTTTGAGCCTCTAGGGCAGAGAATTGAAACGGACACTTTTTTTACTCGTGAGCCACATTCAAATGTAAAAAGGGTTTGGGAGCAACACACTCATTAAAAAGTCTCTTGGGGTGCTAAATAAGTGCTCTGATTGACTATTTGAGACTATTTGGTAGCCCCTATGTGGACTAGCAGCCTACAGGAGGCTCTGCTTGACACTATACTTAGTTTTTCTGCAATTAACTTACTTCCAAACCTGAAATTCAAAAATAAGCAACTGCTTTGAGGACACCGAGAGCAACATCCAAGTGGTTGGAGAGCAACATGTTGCTCACGAGCTACTGGTTGGGGATCACTGCTATAGACAATGAACTTAAACATCATTGAAATTTTGCAATTCATGTAAGTTGCATAGAATTCTGTTTTCTTTTATTAGACAAATGATTATTTTGGGGTTGACTTGCCCATTAAAGCTATAACTGCAAATCTTTTATGACATGATGTGAGGTTGGACAACATTGGCTTGTTTTTTGCATTTATGTGATGTCACCTAAAATGATACAAATTTTAAAATAAAGAGTTAAAAGACACTTACCTGACATATAGGGGAACAACATCAATGCACTCCAAATATTCAAATTGTTTACATAATAAAAGGGGTCTGTAAAGATTTTTAACAACTGAAAAAGCCTTTTGCAATGATGTCTCACTCTATATACTGTATATATTTGACAGTTCTTTAAATAATAGCAGGGTCTAGCTTCTTCAAGCAAAAGGTCCACAATACTCCTCTACTAGGTTTGGCAAAAATACATGGGGGTTAAAATTGTACCCAAATTGTACCCTTTATTTCATTTTAATTGCTTAATTTATATCTACTGTTACTGACATGTTATGTTCTAAGGCAACCAAATAACCAGCACTACTGGATAACCAGGAACATTCCACTTTAGTACAGGCTTTATTTACTTATGATAATAGTTCCTTCATTGTTTAATACAGTGAGTGATATAGATGTACACTATTGAGTTTATTGGATATGTTTAAATTATTGCTTTGTAGATATAAAATATGGAGATCCCAGTTACAGAACGATCCCTTATTCGGAAAATCCCAAGTCCCGAACATGCTGGATAGCAGATCCCATATTTGTACGCTCTGTACAGGCAATTACCTAAATTGAAGTATTGACCCTGTTGCAGCTATGCATAATTCCATACCATCTTGCATCCTGCATCAGACAATGCTCCTTTGCCAAGACTTTGCCTCCAAAGCTTAAATGTAAGAGGCTTATGAAACACATGTAAGGCTGCAGGTGGAGATATAAATAAAGCTGTTGTTCACCGAACAACTGACATTCACACAAGGCTGAAACTGCCATCAGAGGCAATGTCATTTAAAAAATCTAAAAATAATGCTATTTTCTGAAAGCTTGCTAATATGCAAGAATATGCAGAATATAACTTAAATAAAATGCAGGTTTAGTTGTGTTAGTGCTACAGGTCTACATTAAAATGTAATACAGGTATGGGATCCATTATCCAGAAACCCAGTATCCATAATGCAAATTATGGGAAGACCTTCTCCCATAAACTTCATTTTAAGCAAATAATTATAATTTTTATTAAGGATTTTTTTTTTTGTAATAATAAAACAGTACTTGATATCAACTAAGATATAATTAATCCTTATTAGAAGCAAAAAAAATCCTATTGGGGTTATTTCATGTGTAGTGTAATGCCTTTTATTCATATATCTCATTCTTATGATAACTAAAATCATAGACCAGCAAACGGTTTTGGGGGTTTTTTTTTGTCCTAAGTTTTGAAATGCAATTTAAATAAGGACAGCGTAGGCTGTAGCCAATTGCCAAGCTACTATCAGCTATCCACTATTAATTTTCCTGCTGCTAACATGGAGTTCCCCTACTGAGATGAGAAGCTTAAATTGAAACTGAAATCATTGGGTAAAATCTGAAGGTCAGTCCTGAAGGAGGCCCAATAACAGAAGCTGCAACTAAAGAGGTATTTCTCTTTCCTTACTCATTTATGACCTCAAAAATGATGGAAAAACCAAAAATGTTGCATTTCTTTTTAAGTCCAGGACACAATGAATACAAGGGGTTGACTTTCATAGGAGCTTCATAACAGCTTGATGTTTTGCAATCCTGTAGTTATAGGTCAAAGGATGTGGTGACCATTTCCTGCCTTACACTGTATAGTACTGGGAAGGGAGGGGCAGCTTCCTCTTTGGCCTCTGAATGGTGATCCAGCTGGGTGTGCCCAGGGGAGCCTGGGTGCAGCAAGGCCCAGAAAGCATGTGTCCAAATCTGGGGCCAGGCAACCCTGTGAATGAGGAATAGAAAGTGGCAGGTGAGCTCCCAGTACTAGTACACAAGTCCCACAATGCAGCTGCCTTTATGAATCATGCCAGACTCCTTCATTGCATTCTGGGACTTGTAGTTCCCTAACAGCTGGAGAGCCAAGGTTGCAGATCCCTGGTATATAGTATAGAGGATTTCCCTGAGGTTGATCCAGAGACTACTACCGGAATATGTCACTGAGGTGTGCCTGTATAAGTCTACATATATCCTAGAAGTTCTGTCTGAGCAGGGTTGTAACTATATGCCTGCCAAATCTGTCCTAAGGGAGTGTCAGCATGTGAGAAACTGTGATGTGACTACACACTTTTCCTCTGACGTGAGTAAACCTGGGGACATTATAAACAGTTTCTTGTTTGCATCATAATAACCTCTTGAAGCCCAATCATTTTTTTTGTATGTTTTGTAACGCACATCCCCAATTTTGCCTTATGTATTCATAAACTAACTTGAATAAATTGGATCAGGAAAAAAACAGATAAAATCTGTGTGCCCGAAAACCTAGAATTTATACAGTGAAGATTATTAGATACTAAAATAAAAAGCACATGCACTACAGCAAACATATATTTTTAACTCTGACCAATGATTTTTCTTTCTTTTTTTTAAGCAGAATATTTTTTTTATGTACTCCTGATTATCATGTTGGGGGTCACGGTTAAGTAACCATAACCTAGCAAAGAGACATCAAGATTAATTGCAATGTAAGACTCCCTGACACATCATTATTTTAATGTTTGCATAATTTCAGTTGGCCCTCATTAAAAACAAAACTAAAACCTGCATCTGTTTGCAATTATTACATATACAACCCTCTGACCACCCTCCAATGTCAAAGTACCCTTGTTCTCTCTTTGCCAGAACATCTTATCGGCCAGAAAAGTATAATGAAAAACATCAAAATGGTTTATAATATTTAATCATGTGGCAAGCCAGGGCAAAACTGATCTATGTGGATTTTCTACTGACTTTTGAAATTATGAAGAATGTTGGCATACATGCAAAGGAAAATATACAGAGCTATAAATATAAATGAGATAATATAATCCCTAATATAATTTATAAGGATATGTCATCCAACAAGAAACCATATAAAGACCCGAGGCCACAATCTGTGTGTCTTAAGGCCAAGGTAATGCAACAAAAAAAAGAAATATAGGAAGAAAGAAAAGGCTTGAATATACTTAATTCTTTATATCAGACATATGTTATATAAACTATAGTCCCCAATGGCACTGCTTCTTTGGTGATGGTGAGAGAAAAAGGCAGATATTACATGGTGGTGACCTGCATGCTTGTGAGCTCATTGAGTGGCAGGAAAAAAGATGGTGAGCTTGTAAAGGCAGCAGCCCAAGAAAAGAGCACACGGCTGCTGTACATGAAAAAGTATACAGTAAAATTGTGCCCAGAAAATACATACAAAAGAGACTTTCATAGTATGGTTACCCTTCTGATATGACTTCAAATGATGTTTCCACTGTTAATCAGAAGTATATTGTCACAGCGTTGAGCGAAGTAAATGTAAAAACAACCCCTTAAAAAATCTGACCCTAAAATGCAGAGCAGCACATTGGAGCTCCAGGGCACCATCTTCCACCACTTCATATTCTTTGGGTCTCAACATCATCACGAAGCATGCCGAGAGCATGCCAAGTCAGAAATCGGCTTCAAATCCACATGCTCAAATCGGAGTTGAGCTCCGAAACGATACAAAAGCAGTGGTAGATGGTGCCCTGGAGCTCCACTTTCTGCATTTTCAGTAGGGATGCACAGAATCCACTATTTTGGCCGAACCCCCGAATCCATTGCAAAAGATTCAGGCGAATACCGAACCAAATCCGAACACTAATTTGCATATACAAATTAGTGAGAGGAAGGGCAAAAGCCAGCCGCGCACTAAGTATTTTTTACTTCCTTGTTTTGTGACGAAAAGTCACATGATTTTAAGGATTTGGTTTGGCCAGGCACAAGGATTCAGACAAATACGAATCCTGCTGAAAATAGCTGAATCCTGGCCGAATACCGAACCAAATCCTGGATTCGGTGCATCCCTACTTTTAGGGTCAGATTTTTTTAAAGAATATTTTTTGACTAATGCACAGTGCGGGGAGGGAAAGGGGAGGAGGGCAATGGCAGGCAGTTTAGAGGGGCCGTCTTTAATATATCCTAATTCTAAGCAATGACACAAGCTGGTCTTTCCAAATGGAACATTGGTTCACTTACAAACATATTCTTTTGTTGTAAATGGATTGAATAAAAGGACCAATAATATATCGCCTGGGGTCGTTAGTGTAACTTTCAAATGCAATACAGAAACGACAATTAATACTTTCAGATGCCCAGTGAGATTTTTAAAGTCATGTAAAAAGGTTTTGATGTGGAGCTGTAGAAACAGTTCTGTCATTTTACTGGAATTTTATTAGGCAATTCCACATTTCTTTTTCATTTTGTATCGCCCGATATAAAGTGGTGACCATAAACACACCAAATGATCCGTGTGCCAGAAAAGATGGAAGGTGAGTTTGATTTTTTTTTTAATCTGTGTTCATTTGAGAAGGAGGATATTTCTTTTTGGTAAATGATAATGTGTTTCTCACTTCCCAAAGAATTGTAGTAAAAGTGATTTGAACCACATTACCTGTTCTCCTGAACTTTTCTACCATTAACAATGTGAAGAGAGGCAGAGAACAAGTGTGTTATTAATTACACAGATAGCTTAATTTTTAATAGAATTGTGGCTTATTGCACAGTCGCTAAACTCTGTGCAGAAGTTTCTTAATAATGCCAGCCAGCTAGCATTCCCTCAGAGAGAGAATAAAGGTAGCATTGAGCACAAGGTTAAGTTATGTTAAGTTATCTCAGGAGATAGAAGACAAAGGAAGCATATTGTTTGGGATGAATGCCATGCCCTGTCCTTGGTGCCCAGCATCTCTCCACAATGATGGATTTTCTAATTCACTGCAGGTTCTCATAAAAGTGGGTGGTCAGTTCTCTGGAAAATCCAACAGAGTACCTATTCATAGTGGGTGGGAGACAGAATTAACCTGGTTTGATTTAATACAGCAGAGAGAGGCTTGGTAGGAGGATAAAATTAGGATTAATACATTAAATGTTAAGGTCAAGATGTTAAGTCTTTTGCTGAAAGACGTCAATGTAATAAAATAGAGCACAGACACAGAGATCACCTGAGAAGTTAATGATAACTTAAGGATGGCGGACCAAAGAAGTTATGTAATTAAAATTAATCTGGAACTAATTGCGGGAATTCAGATACTTGTTTATTTCTTAAAGGTACATATCTGGCATCATTTGGCTTGTTTTGAAAACCATAACACTGACTTTAATGATATTCCTTTTGCTGCTATAAATTTTTGCATTTCAGTGTGTTAAAATGTTAACATTGTGTTAAAACTATAATGAGATTAGAATGTCTACACTCAGGACCACACAACCCAAGTGTACTTAGAAATGTGCAATTTCCTTTCATAGCAGCATGCTGAGTAGATATGGAAGCATTCCTGCAAGTACCCAAGGACAACATACCCATATGTTTTGGGGCATATTTATAAAATGGTTAACAGACATTTTACCAGAAGAGAACTCTGCACTTCTATTTACTTGCATTAGACTTTTTCCAGGTACTGGTGGACTGCACCTTGTAGGAATTCTGTGATAAGGACTACAGATTATTTATGATATTCCAGCTCTACAATGTTCAGTACCCACAAATGGAAATCTTTAATGTAAGTTGGTAGTTGGGATCAGCACTGTAACTTGACAGAGCCCTGTCCCCCAAGGCCAGAACTGGGGTTAGACAGAAAGGTGCATGTCTAAAGTGGCACAGTGGAGGGGTGCATTTACTTGTGCTATCTCTAACTCCAGCCCTTCACTTAGTCTTAGATCAGGAGGGGGGCAGCGGGACAAGATTTGTGGAGGAAGAAGCAAGTGTTGCCGAGAAGGTGATAGGGGAAAGTTGCATGGCTGCAGTAGGAGGTGAGAGGGTGTCCTTCAGCATTGGCACCGCTCTGCAGCCCCCCAAAAATATTCTAGGGGGGCCTGGCCATGGTCAGATTTAGGGCTAGGCAGAAGAGGCATCTACCTAGAGCACAATAATGAGGGGGTGCTGGACAGGTATCTCTTGATGAGTCTTCTGTCAACTCCTCAATTACCCACACTGATTCTCACCCCCTGCTCATCACTGTCATGTTCGCGAGCACACGAAGGGGAAAGGTGGCTTGCCTGGGCACATGGTCAGCTTCGCCCGCCTCTGGGCCTGGCACATACCCTAAGTGACTAGATTTGGGACATTATTTCCAAATTTGTCTGCAAGGTGCGGGTAAATATGTTTTCAGGTGAGAATGAAATGTAAACTACACTGGAGTTTTCAAAGGATTCCGATTGCCAGTAATTATGAACCTTTGGGGAGATTTCAGAGAAGTCTTTTGTTTTTTTAATGGAAATTTTAGGCAAAACAGACTTTAAAGCACAAGCCCTATCCACTGGTCTTGCGTCAGACAGAGGAACATTTTATTCTTTTAATGGGACTGTACATTCCTAGAAACCCACAGTTCATTTGTTTTTAATACATTTACCTTAGCTTTGATGTGCATTTAATGTGCCTATTTCATGGCCAGCATCAGTGTGAATAATGCAGCTTTTTGGGTTTGAATGGCATTTTAATATTGTTTTAATAAAACCTGGCTTAGGTGATTTCAGTAAATGCACGTGTGATTATTCTGAAGTGGTCATCAGAATGCAACTAATGAGATTTTAAGAGTATTAATATTATGAAAACTCTGAAAATTACCAACTGACACAAATATTCTTACTTTTATGGGTCATTTACCTTTCTAAATTTTAACAAGTCTTTAAATTGTTCTGAATGCTTAACTTTACAGTAACAGCAAAATTGGTCACATTCAACAGTTTATTCCAACACTAACAATTAGCTATACATAGAGTAAAATGTTTAAAAGAAGAATCTTCCAGCACGTGTATCTAGTTATCCTGTACCCTGACTAATTGTATTTCATATTTAAGAATTCCTTGACTTGAAGGAATGACAATGGCTTGCATAGGTTTCCTTTTTCTCCACTGGACAAAGTGCAACATAATTATATAAGGACACCATTGGGCACAATGTGATAACTGACCACATCTGTATATCATTAGTAACATTAGTTTGAGTTTTCCCTTCTCTCATGTAATTTTGCTGTATGCCACATGCCATTTCTGTTTTCATTCCACAATAAGACTTTTAACTTTCTCCTCCAGATAAGAGATGTGCACATTAAACATAAAGGGTAATGTGCAATTGGTGCTTTCATGTGTGACACTGGCTGTCTTTCTAGGATTTCATGTCTTTTGGGCGCAGTTGGAGGCATTGTGCATGCACCCGAATTTCACAAAGTTTCTGATTTCTTTTTTCGGAAACTTTTTGACTTTTGGTGCATGAGCAGTAGATCCGCACCGGCAAATGTCTCCTACTGTGCATGCACCAGAAGACGCTGATGGATCCAGGAAGAAGAACCTTTGGGGGAAGATGGCACCTGTGAACACTGTAGGACAGGGCCTGGAAAGAGGGGTAAGTAACAAGTTAGGGGCATTAGCCCGGGGGGTAGGAGAGAAGGGGGGCCTACTCAGGGGAGGGAGGAGGGAGTTTTGCACCTAGGGGGTTGAATTCTCCTTTAAGGTTGCCATTTATGGGCCAATCTGGTATACTATCTGACTGATCATCCCAGGGGCCAAAAGGATGAAGAACAAATGTGGTGCAACACAGGTTATGGTCCCTTTCTATTGTTCTGATCTTTCTTGTAAAGAGTATAAACAATAAAAAAGCAGTCCCTCTTTCTTTTTCAGGTGGGGATACACCATGAACCATGGTTCATAAGCAGATAAAAATTTTAATTCTGCAGATTCCTAAACCAACTGATATTCATGTATATAAGTAGAGCACCATACACAAACACACAATATTACATTATTTAAACCAATGACCATGGATGATTTTTTAAAAAATTGATGCTTTAAAAAAAAAGTCCTTGTGTTCACGGACTTTGTCATATCATATGTGTGTATTTTCAACATAAGGAATATATACTGACAGAGCAGCACTGTTTTGGACAATAAACAGCAGGCATGGGGCTGTTATACAGTGTATGTCTTCTACTGCATTGCACCCTAAGTGAAAAGAAATAAGCAGCATATGAAAAGCACTATATAAAGCACATTCAGCTTGTATATAATGCAGGGCTGGAACTATGGCTAGGCAGAAGAGGTGGGTGCCAAGGGCACTATGGTGGTGATGGGGTGGGCACTTGGCTCAACTGTTCCTACCACTTGTTACTTGCTATTTTTGATGTCCTTTGTGTATATTTAGAGCATATTAAACAGGGTTGGAGCTATGGGTAAAGAGAAGAGACACATGCCTAGGGTGCAATGGGTGGTGCTGTAGGCATGTACTTCTTCCTATGTGGGATGGAACACTGATATATTGTCATTGTCAGTAGTGTGAATTTGTCTTTGGATGGCATTGCTCTCTGCCCAAACAAATTTGCCAAACATGAGCTGTGCAATATAATTTTCAAATGTAAAATAAGTGGCATATGCTTAGGCAGTTGAATGGAACTACTGGAAAATATGTAACCTTCAAGCAAAAAAAATTATATATATATATTTATATAGTGAATAAAGTACCCCCTCTTGTAAAATATAAGGATATTATAAGTTACCGAGGAGTTTCATGACCATATAAAAGTACGAGGCCGAAGGCCGAGTGTTTTTATACAGGTCATGGAACTCCGAGGTAACTTCTAATATCCTCATATTTTGCAACTGGGGGTACTTTATTTATTATAATACACACGTTTCAGTGAGTCATGTGACAGAAATGACATCAGAACTCATCGTTTATAACCGATGACATCAGAACTCACCATTTATAAGGATATAATTTACAAGATATTTATGGCTTTTGTGTATTATATATATATATATATATATATCAAAATTAAACTGCGCCTCACTTTTAAAAACAACCAGTGCCATTACATGTTTTCTGAACCCCTTGGTCAATTTTAGCATGGCCCTTACTTGGCATTTCTCAGATCACTTTGTGCAAGTGAAACCTGTAATTATTATTTATGGCTGCACTATTTAAATTAAAACAGTGTGTAATCACATAGTGTGTGGTTGTGATATTAGAAGTGGGTTTCAGACACAACCCTATATAACCATTAATCTCTTAGGGCTGCACAGTTTTGCTGAAGAGCTACTGACACCTGCGGGTAAGAATCCTCTAGTAATTAGTTTGTGTGACCTTCACTAACCTTTCTTTCAGCAATGATAAGGTTGAACTAAAATGCCACCTGTCTGAGCTGAAAGACAAAGCTCTGAAAAGGGCTAAAATCACCCAGCTGTGTATTGTGAAGTGAGGTCTTTCAAAGCATGTCCACGGGAAAAAAAACAGTAATTTTAGCAAAACAAAGTAACCATAGACATGGAGCAATGGACTTAGAGGGTCAAGTGAAACATCTTTGCCGAGACCCAAGGGAAAAATAAAAAAAAAAGTCTCAGGACAAAAATAGAAAAAGAAAACCTTGTTTGATCTGGCACGTAGGTCTGTTTTCTTAAATTACAAATAATTACAATTATTTTGAAAACATCACCTAATTAAAACGTTTTCTGTTTTTTTTATCTTGGAACAATAATTGATTGAATTTGTAAGATTTGCTTTGGCTGGTGGGGGATGGATATACATCAGTAGGACTTCTCCACCCAATAGACAGAGATTATAGACTGAGATTTAAATCTTTCCCAGGACCCCAGTCACCTGGAGTAACCTGCACAGAATTCCGCTTAGATGTCTGAGCCCTGGGCAAAAAAGTCACCTGGGAAAAAAACATTTTGGACAAGAAAATGAACGTCTGATAAAAGCTCAAAAGATGCCCCTAACACTTCACCCTAGTATCATTAGTAATTGATACTAAGGTTTAGCCTTGAGGAAGATTTTAAGCTCCACAGTAAAATTCAACAGACTATTTTTTTTTCTGTTTGGAACTATTTATATTGTCTACATTTAGGTACTTTATTCATTATAGAAATTAGGGCCGAACGTTCAGATTACCCCGATATAGCCCTACCAGTTAGTGGTATATCAGGGAAAGATCCACCCGTTTGGCGATGTCGCCAAACAAGCGGATCTTTGCATCTATGCCCAGCTTTAGTCATACCTTTACTGTTTGAATTTTTTTTAATTTTTTTTTTTTTTATTGCTGTTGTGACCTGCCCCATCCTCCTGAGAGTAGCAAGGTGTAAGGAAATCAAGACTCTGAGAGTGCTTCGTTGGTTCCAGGGGGAGAGTTACTTAGCAGTCCATACTCCCTGTCCAAATATGCCATATTTGTAAGTATTTTAGCATCTGTCCTTTTCTGTCCAATGCTGCCCTTACCGTAGCAGCCATATTGTCCATGGCAGTCTGCCATTCTTTGAAGGATGGAGGAGTACAGTCCTTCCAGTGAAGGGTAATTAACCTTCTGGCCTGAAACAGGCTAATACTAGCTTTAGTAATAAAAATCAATGTATATTTGTCCAGTGATGCATCCAGGTCTAATGATAATAAAGCTCTGCTCCCACTGTCACTCCACCCCGGAATAGCATTTGTCAACCATATACATATATTTTGCCAGTATTGTTGTATAGCCGTACACTCCCACATAATGTGCATCAAATTGGCCGCAACAGTGTTACATCTAAGACACAATGGAGATTGTATTATTTTCATGGTGTATAACCTCTGCATCGGTGTATAAAATACAACTGCAGCATCCTATGTCTTTGGGACAGTGAGACAATCTGGGGTGTCCCAAGAACCCATTGCCATTGGTCATCAGTGATTGTACCTATCTCCCCTTCCCAGGCTGCCCTGGCTGGGAGCTCCGTATTGCTATACTGAGATTTATGGAGCAGTTTGTAAATAGTGGAGGTTTTTCCTTTATGTGTACTACTCAGGAGTACATCTATCAAAGGAGAGTCCTCCATGTTAATTGGGTTTCTAGCAGCCTGTTTTCTAAGGGCCAATTTCAGTCTATAGTGCGTAAGCCACTGTGTTGTGGGCAGGTGATTTGTTTCATGTAATACCTTCCATGGTATTGCCTGTCCATCCTCCCACACATCCCTCAGTGTAATTAGTTTAAGCACGTTCCAAATCTGCGGAGGCTTGATTAGGCATACATGTGGAAATTCAGTATTGCCCCATATAGGTGTCTGAAGTAAGTAATGTTTGTACCTGATTATTTTGTGGGCCTGCTTTAATACTGTTATCTGGTGCTTGATCATAGCTGGGTTAGCATTTCTGGGTTTTTTAACTAGGAGAGCCGTCCACGGGGAGTCTGGGAAACCTGAAATTTTCCCCCACAGATGATACAACGGTGGAGACAGATCCTGGTGCACCATTGGGGAGATATGGGTTAATTGCGATGCTACATAGTATATGAACATATCCGGGAAGGCCATCCCACCATCCTCTTTTGCTCTCATTAGGGTGGACAGTCTAAGTCTAGCTCTAGAAGCGCCCCATATAAATTTCCCAAATATAGTGTTTAGCTTAGTAAAAATTGTTTTTGGTATACGGACTGGGGAGTGTCCTAAAATATATAATAGTTTAGGTAGAATAAACATTTTCACTAGGTGGATCTTACCTGCCGGGCCTATCGGCAATGTTCCCCAGCTTTTACATATATATATGTTTACAAGATATTTACGACTTTTGTGTATTTTATCCTTATAAACGGTGCCTAGTGATGGCATTTCTGTCAAATGAGTCACTGAAACGTGTGTATTATAATAGGTACCCCCTGTTGCAAAATATGAGAATATTAGAAGTCACCTCGGCATTCCATGGCCTGTATACAAATACTCGGCCTTCTGCCTTGTGTTTTTATATGGTCATGGAACTCCTTGTTTACTTCTTGAAATTCCGTATGGTAGCACAGTTTTTTCTACCCGTAGCAGAGCTGGGAGGTTGATTATTAAAAAGATGTCACTCCATGGGCCCCTGTAGTTGACATTGTACATGTTAACCACCTTATATAACCTTGTGAGTTGGGTGCAAACCTGGCCAGGGGTTACATAGACATACAATAAAATATACCGATGCAGAACCTCTTTGTTGCTAAAGGTTAAAAATTCAGACAACCAAGCTGCAGCTGTGTTTTTTCTTGTAAATCCATGGGCCTTTAGCCTTTACTTAAGCTTATGGTAAGGTTGTTAACGTTATACTTTTTAATTGCTTAGAACTATAGGAAGACCAGACAAAACCAAAATGAATGTACTGCAACTGTATCGATTATGCAAGAGACCATGAAACAAAACAGCTAAAGCCTCAAATTGTTTAAGTCATTCTTAAAAAATTTAAATGATGTTACTATAGAGCATGACACAAATATCATCTCATTTTTAATTTACATATATGTAAGATCACGTATCAAATGTCTTTCATGCTGCCCTTAACAAAGGTATACAACTGCAAGGTACTGGTGAAAGGGGATAACGTTGCTTTGTTGGTGACCTTTTCATGCTCATTAACGCAGGGCATTCCAAAGGAACATTTCCCAGTGTTCTGTCATATGGTGCTATACTGTATACTACACAAAATAAACATAAAGACAAAGCACAAAACCTCCTTGCCCCTAAATTGAACCATATACAAAATCATACTCTCCTGTGTGATGCATTAAATCTAGCAAAATTACGTTTGATCCCCTTCCACCCTACTCTCCTAATCGCCTTGAAGAGATACAAGAGATACGTTTTCAGCTCCTTTCTGTTGAATGACTATAACATATCACTGCTGAATGATGGATGATGAGTTTTAAATACACACACAATCTAAGGTTTCTCTCCAACCTTAGTATTCTCTCTGCGACAGGCTGTAGGGTAAACTGTACCAAATCAATCAAAAAGAGTAATAAAAAAATTCACATAGAATCAAAAGAAGTCAAATGTCAGAACCAGCGGAGGGACTTTGTGTGTTTCAGTGATCTTTATATCACATGTCAAACTGTGAGTCATGCCACAGACTTATATTCCCTATATAGCAGTCCAATGATAGCAGCTACTGACGAAAAATAAAGTGTGATATATTAGCTTACTACAGCTGTTGTGTTGGCTCTCAGTTCCGAACTGGGACCATATAGGTTCTTCTCTGCCAACAAATACCTGGCCCAAGATATCTGACATCCTTCCTACTTTTATAAGTGCATATTTTGGTAATTGCAGGTACAAAAAGCTCACAGGAAGTCATTAATCTTTCATGAGACAATTCTGCCATTTCTAAATTCAGAACAATAGCCACTCTGAGAAAATGAGAAAATGTACATACTTGCATGCATTGACATTAAAAGGAGGTACGTTTGATAAAAGATGGGTGTGAAGAAGGAAAATCCAAATAATGTATATCAAAATACAAGCAGAATTTCAAAATTTAAAACTTTTTGCTATAGAATAAAACAATAAAATAAATGAATTTATGGATTGAAACAAATGTATCCAACCTGCATTTCTACAACTTTACTGACAATACTTGACAGTGGAAGGCTGACTTTTACAATGGAGGATGCTAGGAGGTAACGTTCAGCGCAGCATTAGCCCTGTATATGTATATATCTACTGTATACTTCATGAAGGATGTTGCAATCGTAACATCACATTCCACAGTTGTAACAGTGACATTTACAACAGAATAATAAGAAAAAAGACATAAATTGACATTGTGAGTAATAAGGATATTAGAAGTCGCTAAGGAAAACAATTTACACAAAAAAGATGAAAAGGACCAATGCTTTAATACAGGTCATAGAAGGAAACTTCTATCCTATTATTTTAAAGTAAGGGGGGCATTGTTTCTTGCAAAACACAAGTTTTAAAGGGTTCAGAATAAGCAATGTTTATAACGAATTAGATCATTAAATTACATTTATAAGGATATATTGTATAGGTTATTCATGGCTGTTGTATAATATATATATATATATATATGTACAAACTGGAGTGGAGTACTCGACCTGTCTCAGACTTAGCCCACTCTCGTAGGCAAACAATATATATCAACAAAAAAGTCCAGACCACATATGAAAGTGAAAAAGTTTTCATGCTTGACAAAGGGGCGGGAGCTCCGAAACGTCGTGTTTGTTTGCACACTGCCAGAATCTGGTAAAAAACTTTTTCACTTTCATATGTGGTCTGGACTTTTTTGTTGATATATATATATATATATATATATATATATATATATAAAAGTATTATTTTGAGACATTTATTATTTCATCATATAGAAAACTTAACTATACTTAACTACTATATACTTAGCTATGACTAAAAAAGAACTGAGCAGCCTTATCGAGTACTGGATGGCATTTCAATATGAGCAACAGAATAGTTTGAATTTAATATATCTCCTCAGAGGAGTATACTGAATGAATTAAAAAAATACTTTATCCAGATAGCTAGGACTCTAGTAAGACTTTTTGGGCAGATTTATTAAGGTTCAAGTTGTTTTGTCCACGAAAATTTGAGTTTTCAAGCATTTTTGGGTTTTAGATTTATTATAACCCCCCCCCCCCCGGAAATAGCTAGAATCCAAAAATATACCATCTAAAACTTGTTGAGTGTTGAGGTCATGTAGTAATCAAGTTTTTTCAGAGGGTTTTGCCAAAAAAACTCAAAAAATTCTAGCAATTTGACTTTTTCCAGCAGAAAATTGCAGAAAATTGGTAATCATGTTTTTTCCATTCAAGTTTTTTCTTAAATAGATACCATTCGAGTTGGGAGTTTATTTGAGTTAATTCGAGGTATAAAAGAACTCAACCTGTGATGTATACAGTAAGCCCCTTACTGATCCTTTACAGACGTTAACTTTTTAATGACATTCTCAGTTACTTGCAATGACCAGACTACAGCTAGGGCAAGAGCAGGTTGTCTGTAACCTTGTTGTAACATTTATATTTTGTGCCCAAAAAGGCAGAATTTTGCATTCTTTCTCCTCTCTTCAGTTGCAGAGCATGATCCTTTTGTGCACTGGGTTAAACAGACTTATGTTTATACTCTGCATGTACTTGTACTAATTACATTGGTATTTTGGTATTATAATTCACAGGACACATCTAGTATTAGTGCTATACTTTGACTACCAAAAGATGCTGGAGGTTGTAGTCAAAGATGGTTCAAGGAATACAGTTTACAGGAGCAATAATTGTATTACACAATGCTCAAATGTTTTAACCTAAAAAGCATTGTGCTATTATACAACTCCCCTTATGTAAATACAATATGTTCAGCCCAATTGAAGCCTTATGGCATAACTCCCATCCAGAATTCTGTGGCTGACAGATGCTGCTGACTCAGTACGTAATTCCAAACCATAATGAATCAAGATGTCAGTGCAATTTAATGCTATCTCACTAAGGATTTCTTGAATGGAGAAACAAGAATGCACATCCAAGAGATAATTTTTAGTGTGTAGAATAATCTGATTTATGTATAATTGGTCTCCTGCTTCATTTTCCAATAGCTTGGGTTTTCCATAATTGCCTGCCTCTTACACTTAAGTGAAGTACATTGGCTTATAGCATGTGGATGACAAGGGGTGTTACGTTTGATTTAAATAGAAAGAGACTCAACCATGATTTGACAGTAAAGTGCAAGACTTGCTTGTGAGTAAAAGTAATATGCAATCAGTAGGACTAGAGCGATAGATCAGCTACACATGGAATGGATCAAAATAGCAGAATCTCTCCTCTCACAGCTCCCGCAGATCATAAGTAAATCAACAACACGAACAAAAACATGAACGATTCTCTAGAACAGCTCAATTGTCCCATGGCTGCAATCCAGAAAGAGAGTCCCCTGGTAAATATTAACAATCACTGCCAAGACAAATGCAAGTTGTGAGTAAAAAGGGAGCACTTGACTTTCCCTACCTGACCTCTTGCTGAATAGAGCCAAAGGCTCCTTATTTCTTAGTAAAGTTGTTGCAACAAAACGTCATGGTGCGGAAAGGTGAAAATGCAACTAAGACAAGCCAGAATAATCCATTCCAGACATTTGTAACACTGGGGGAAACAGGTGCAAACCATTGAGCCATCTGTCAGTAAGGTGTAGTGATCGCTCCTGATTTCTTAATCGTTTGCTGATCCATGTGCATTGGCATCATCCGTGCCATAGATAACTGCAGCAAGCACATCTGCTTTACCCTCAGCCTCCTAATAAGCTTTTATCTCTAGGCATGAATCTCAGCCTGTAAATAAAGCATGTCTGCCACCAATTTCCTTCCCGACAGGCTTCTTACACAATGTTGATAAAAATGGATATTCTGCCATTTATCAGTCCTTATTACATGTTTATCGGGAGCTTCCAGATAAAATTTTCCTGAATGTGGCTTAATTGTTGTAGTTTGTAGCATGCAGCACATAAGTACCTTGCCATAATAGGACATTTTTACTTTATATTGTTTAATTGCATACATACATGTGGTCATAAAGCAGTTGGTTTCAAAACAATTTCTCAATTAATGCTCAGAACTTACTTATTGTAAGATGTTGCATCTTTGCGCCTCTTGTGCCATACCTATTTGTTGCCCATTGCTCTTTCGTTTAATGGTGAATGGGGCATTTATATACACCAAAGAAAAGTCTGCTACCTTCTGTTCCTTGAATGTGTGAGCACTGATATAGCGTCAGACTGGGGGGGAGTACCTGGTTTTCATTTTATGCTGCATGGTAGGGGGCATGGGAAGCTCAGGGACAGCATAGTAGGAGTGTTGTTTATACCAAGGTATACACGATTATAGGTAGGTTTACATATATATATGCATCTTGAAGCTGATTCTTGTGGATTTTATTTTTATTTTGATTTTCCAAACAATTTTTATAACATGAAATCTAAAACCATTCCTTTATCTGCATACCCTCTTTGCCATTCACCTTTTGTGTTGCTGCAGTGAAACCAATTGGTCACAAAGGCCACAATTCCCAGATTGTTCAACATCATTTCCTTATTCTTTTTAAATGACAAAAAGGAATGAGTAAGCCTATGAGCCCATGAGCAGAAACATGCCCATTCCAGACGGAGTATTCTGCCAGCATTTGGCCTCTGTCTTTCTTTCACTTACGGTTCAGTGAAAACAGCAAATTATGTATTCCCAAACAAAAATCAATGGATTGTCTGCATTCTTTTACTTCAGACTGGTGTTCACAGTAGATTCCAAACCAATCCACAACCAAAACCAATGATGGCACATAATGATTGTATATATTAACATAATATCCAGCATCCTGGAGATGTTCCTCTGTAGATCTACCTCTGTAGACTGTTATTAGGCTGAAACCTTCTTTATGACTCTGTTTTCTGGATACATGAATTAGAGTTCAGGCATGGAGAGAGCTGTAGTCCAGGAATATCTGGGATCCATTCTTAAGGCAATACTGAACACAAACACAATAGCCAACAATTAGATAACTGCAAGATTATTGATTTGGCATGAGTAGGCAAGTTTCTTACTGCAGCATCTTCTTTAATCTGGTATGGGATCCGTTATCCAGAAACCCATTATTCAAAAAGCCATAAATGACAGGAAGGCTGTATCCCATACACTCCATTTTAATCAAATAATTCAGATTTTGTAAATTGATTTTCTTTTTCTCTATATTCTATAACAACAAAAAAATACCTTGTACTTGATCCCAACTAATATATAATTAATCTTTATTAGAGGCACACAATTCTATTGGGTTTATTTAATGTTTAAATTAATTACTTTTAGGGGCACATTTACTCGAATTGATTCGAAGTGAAAATTCGAATCAAATTCGAATTAAAGAAATTCAAATTTATTTTGGGCTTATTCAACTATTGAATAGCCCACAATTCAATTTGATTGTGGAAGTACTAGCCCTTTAAAAAAAATTTGATTAAACCTACCGAATTGCTATATATCCCTATGGGAAGTTTTTTTTTTTTTTTAATTTGATCGAATGCTTAAAATCGTTCGAATCGATTGATCCAAACAATTTTATCCATCGATGGAATTTTTAATATAGATCATTTGAAAAATCCCAAGGGGTTTTAATTCGACCAAAATTTGAGCGTCGAATTTGAGGGTTTTTTACCCTCGAAATTCGAACCTTAGTAAATGTGCCCCTTAATGTATGGAGATCAAAATTACAGAAAGATCCCTTATCCAGAAAATCCCAGGTCCAGAGCATTCTGGATAATAGGTCCCATATTAAGTTTGGGCTGACTACTTGGAACGTTGGAGTGAAATTGGAAGCTTCTAAAAACAGTTTATGCATTTTTATTGTTACTACATAAAGCACAGCATATTTACACAGTGCTTTCACAGATACATCATTCACATCAGTCCCTGACCCAATGGAGCTTACAATCTAAGATCCCTGTTACATTCACACATACAGTAGAGAAATATTGAAAGCCAATTAACCTGCCTATATGTATTTGGAAACCCTGAGAAAATTCCCACACAGGTTGAACATACAGACATCTTGCAAATAGAGCCCAGGCCAGAATCAAACTCAGGACCACAGCACTGCAGAAGGGCTTCCCACTGAGCCACTTTGTATATATCCTTAAAGGAGACCCAGAGAGTCAATAAAACCTTGTATCATTAAAGTTTTTTTGCCATCAAAATCACATACTTTCCCTATGAGTCAGTACTAAGTAGAAGGCAGTGAAAGTGAATATCACTCTTACAATAGCACAATCTAAAATTGAAATTATTTCCATAAAGGGAGAAATATTGATCTTAATATTGAGTAATGTGTACTCTAGCAGGTATCATGTCCACGTGCAATTCAGTAAGAGACTTCACTGAACTAAATCTATGTTGTGTTGGTTTGTGTCTGTAAAGGAAGTGATTACTGCGCACAAAGAACGCGTCTTCTCTGAATCATTGAATTTATTTTTATTATATAGGTGCTCTATTGCCTGCCATGGATAAAGGTTTAGGCAACAGTATACCTGTCGGGATCAGTCAGAAATATTTGTTGTGGAACATTTTAAGATTTCTGTGATTGAAATCTCATCCCTTTAAAATGCACATAAAATCAGCATGCTGAATGCCTTATTAAAGGGGTTCACTTTCATTATGATATAGAAACTTTCTGAGACAATTTGCAGTTGGTCTTCATTTTTTATTATTTGTAGTCTTTTTAATGATTTACATTTTTGTTCAGCAGCTCTCCAGTTTGGCATTTTGGCAGCTACCTAGTTGCTAGGGTCCAAATGACCTTAGCAGCCAGGGCCTGGTTTGAATGAGAGATTGATATGAACAGGGGAGGACCTGAATAGAAACAACAATTATTAAAAGTTACAGTAACAATAACATTTTTGCATTTACAGAGCAGTAGTTTTTTCCTACTGGTTCAGTGATCCCCCTTTGAAAGTTGGGAAGAGACAGAAGTTGGCAAATAATTAAAAAAAACTATAGAAAATAAATTATGTATACCACTTGAAAAGTAGCTTAGAATTGGCCATTCCATAACATAATAAAAGTCTACTTCACCTGCCAATGATTTTGGGTGCATACTGCATGGCTGAACCTAAGGCAGTAGCGAGTACTGCAACATGTATCTAAGGGCGATTAATACATTCCGAAGTGACACGATGAAGCACAGGCATCAGATATGCCGAATTTAATATAAGTAATACAAATGTCGCAAGAAGAAGCTGGTTTCAAGGCTGTTGGATGAAGACGCAAAATGTAGCATGAAACCAGCTTCTTCGTGCAACATTTGTATTACTTACATAAGATTCGGCATATCTGATGTGACGCCTGTGCTTCCTCGCATTGTGCTGGAACCGATGGACGCACAGTGAAAATCGCCTGTGTAGTTCTACCCTATTATGTTACAATTATGATCGTTCTTGGAAAAGATCATTCTAGGAAAGCTTGTTCATTTCAATACACACGTGTAGAGCTGAATAGTCAGGTATACAGGTAGAAATAATAGAATTCTATGATCAGGTTACCTCAAAGGCGCCCAATCAAAATTTTCCAGCCAGCCTGACCGATATCCAAGTCTTCTGCTGATATCGGTCTGCTCGTCTCCCACTTATACACGCACTGAATATCATATGAAAATGTGTTTGTAAAATATTATCGGTGCATCTCTGGCCACTTTAAAGGGATTGTTCACCTTTGAGATAACTTTTAGTTTAACGTAGAGAGTGATATTCCGAGACAATTTGCAATTGGTTTTCATTTTTTATTGTTAGTAGTTTTATAGTTATTTAGCTTTTTATCCAGCAACTCTCTAGTTTGCAGTGTCAGCAATTTGGTTTCTAGGGTACAAATTACCCAGCAACCCTGCTTTGATTTGAATAAGAGACTGGAATATGAATAGGAGAGGGACTGAATAGAATGATAAGTAATAAAAAGTAGCAATAACAATACATTTGTAGCCTTACAGAGCATTTGTTTTTAGATGGTGTCAGTGACCCCCATTTGAAAGCTGCAAAGAAATAGAAGAAAATTGTAAATCATTAAAAAACTATGAAAAATAAATAATGAAGACCAATTAAAAGGTTTCTTAGAATTGGGCCTTCTACAATATACAAAAAGTTAACTTGAAGGTGAACCACCCCTTTAAGCTGCTATTTTGTGTGTGAATTTTAATGGTTTTCTGTACCTTCAGCCATGCCAAATCTAACTGAAGGAAGGAAAAATGAACAACATAGCATAGTGGATAAATCATGTCTGCTTACATACAGGAGACCTAATTACAGAATGCAATGTAGCATAGCAAATAAGAAATACTGCAAAACAAGCAGCTGTAGTGTACAAAATCTACGCAGTCTTCTGCCCCCCCCCACACACACACACTAGGCACTACTGGATGCACCTTTGATGGGATCCCACTCAGAGACTGCCAGCTGTCCCCACTCCCAAATTATGAATGATCTCAAGTTACTGTATCTAATGTTAAACCTACATCTGTGCTCTTCTGGCCCAGATACCAATTCCCTCCACCTCAGATTCCTCCAAACTCAAATTCCCATTGACGCACTAAAGAAAGTGTGATGGCTTAATCACAAGGCAGCAGATAACATTCTGGAAGTGAAAGAACAAGGAGAGGTTACATTATTATTTTTAATAAAAAATATTCAGTAAAACAGTTCAGCATAGGCGATTCCTGATCTATACACATATATGTTATTAATATTACTCTGTTGCAAAAACCATGGACAGATTCTAATGAGAAGTGCCCCCTGGTGGACAGATAACAAATTATAGACATTTAAATGCTGCATTCAGTAATCACTTTACTCACTTAGGCTGGAGTTTGGTTTGGGGGGTAATTTTGGGCTTCTCTCAAATAATTTCTACTTCAGGGAAACAAGAAATAATGTGGATGCATAATGCTAGACACCATAAGGAATGTGACTTTGTCCAACGTTAATGACGCATGACAGGAGTTTAAGTGAGCCTGGACATATTGGTGGATAGGAATCACATAGTTCACATGGCTAAAATAAACCTTCAAAGTGATGTTTCTGTGCTACATTAAAGGAATTTCAGAAAATCATTCACTTTGCATGTTCCTATACATCAAGTCAATCAACGTCTGGGTAAGAAATCTAAGGAGTATTTATTTTTCTGCAATAATTTCTTTTCCAACTTACAAATCCCATTGTTGTCCCTCTAGTTCATAATATAACAGTGAGGGCCACACTGTAGGCTGTATACCTTTCAGTAGAAATCCAGCCAATTAAAATGGGTTGTTCACCTTTGAGTTAACTTTTAGTATGCTGCAGAGAGTGATATTCCGAGACAATCTGCAACGGCCTGCATTGGCACCTATAATGAGGCTCAACACAGGGTGGCCATATCGGGCAAAGATTTGCTTGTTTGGTGGCCTCTCCAAATCAGCACATATTAATTATGGCAACTTTAAACTAGCATCACTCCCAATAAAGCCAAGGGGCACAGTCCATCAAAAAGCAGCAGAAATTAATATGGGACAAACATTATTAAAGGATAACTAAACCCATTTTTAAAAAAAACCCTACCCCCCCACCCCACGTAGACC
>CM044441.1:123637399-123682472 GCA_024363595.1 Xenopus borealis | reverse complement strand
TTGGAAAGTGAAAGTAGGAAGTAAGGCAGTTGTGTAATGGTTGCATGAACCTGTTAATAATTATACCCTCCTCATTCTTGGCTACCAGAACTTAGCATACAAATAGTTTAAATATGCAAATTTACGCAAGCACAGTAGACTCTAATGCGGCTGGGTGGCATGCCGCCCCCGAAGTTTCTGCCGCCCTAGGCCCGGGCCTATGTGGCCTTGCCATAAATCCGGGCCCTGGTTACATAAAATATTGATGTACTGCCAAACAGAGCTTTCTGTAGCTGCCAGTCCACATAGGGGCTACCAAATAGCCAATCACAACCCTTATTTGGCAGCCCCAGGAACTTTTTAAATGCTTGTGTTGCTCCTAAAATGTTTTTACATTTGAATGTGGCTCACAGGTAAGAAAGGTTGGGGATCCCTGGGTACCATGATACTACTGAAAACATTTATACAGTATAGTATGTTCAAAATAATGTATAGTTATGAGACTTGTTATCCGGAAAGCTCTGAATTAAGTAAAGGTCTCCCATAGACTCTATTTTATCCAAATAATAATTTTTCTCTGTAATAATAAAACAGTACCTTGTACTTGGTCCATACTAAGATTTCATTAATACTTATTGGCAGCAATACCAGCCTATAGGAGTTATTTATTTATTTATTATTGGGGGTATGAAGAGCTATATAGCTTGTATCATAGGTAGATATCAGATACAACCAAGACTTTGTCTTTGCTGCCACAGCGTCTTATACTCATCATGAAGAGCCAACATTCTTGTACTTAGTCGGTCCCCTTAGATCCCTGGACAATGCATCCTTTATAATTATAGTCATAGTAATGAATCTTTCCCATTACTTCTGCATTTTTGTTTTTCAGGAGCCCTTCTTACCAGCTTTCAAATTGGGGTACTGATCATATCTAAAAACAAATGCCGTGTAAGGCAACACATTTATAGGGTTATTTACTCATCTAAACTTTTTATTAAACTAAGCGCACCAAACCCCCATCCACAATTTTATCTTAATTATCAATAAAATAACTAAAAAAAGTTGGGTTCGGGAAAAGACAAGTATTAGACGCACAAATCACTCAATCTTTTTGGGTTATTGCCCAAATCTTTTGGATTATCAGACAAAACCTAGAGGAGAACACAATATCTTAGAATTGTAAAAGGGACATCTCCCGTTGACTTCTACATGACCTCAATATGTTTTAGATGATGGATTTTCTTATTTGGACTTCAGGGGAGTTTATATAACCTACCTTTTTGTTATTGCTAATTTTTATCACTCATCTTTCTATTCAGAATCTCCTATTCACATTCCAGTCTCTTATTCAAATCAATGCATGGCTGCTAGGGCAATTTGGACTCTAGCAATCAGATTGAGGAAATTGCAAACTGGAGAGCTGCTGAATAAAAAGCTAAATAACGCAAACACCTCAAATAATACATGAAAACCAATTGCAAATTCTCTGCATCATACTAAAAGTTAATTTATACCTGCTCTAATGAAAATATCATCTATACAGGTCTTCTAAACACAGCCCCTAAACTAGAGCACTGCAGTGAGTTGGGTACCCGCAGGTTACCCACCAAAACCTGCGGTACCCTGCGGGTTGCGGGTAGAAGTTCCAGGTGCGGGTATAGACGCGGGCCAGTGGTTCTACGGGTTTGCGGGTCGGGCCGTGAGTCTTCTCAGTAGAGGTTTTTATTAATTTTTTCTGATTTTTTACTTCCAATACAATGACAGCACTTCCTGATTCTTGATGGTCAGTGGGTCAGGATTGCGGGTTGAATAGCGGGTCCAGGCGGGTAAGAACATGGGTTGCGGGTCTGGGTTTCAGATTGCAGGTTGCGGGTACCAGTCGGGTACGGGTTGCAAAAAAATGGACCCACACAGGACTCTACCCTAAATCCTAGAATATGCTGGCTCGGTGCTACACCTACAGTTGCTATAGAGTTAATTAAACACTGTATTTCTTTTGTGGAGTAAAACTATAGAAGGGGAGTAGAGTTTGCAAGGTGTCAGCATCCTGATCTTACAGCCTGTTGATAATTCCAGCATGACTCTGCAATGATCACATGCCCAGCTTTGGACATAAGAAATGAAGCAGATCCAGTTCTTTGAGATGAATGTTGTTTTGACATTCACTGTGGATTATTGCTGAACACAATGCAAGTACAGACATTTAAGTAGGTGGGTGGGTTGTGTCAGTTTGCAGTTTAATGTAGTGTCATTTCTTAAACAGCCTGTAGGTACTTTCCAGGATTGTGGGCAATTCCAGCGGATCATGTGACTTTATAATCTAATTGTGCTGGTGTGAGAGTGCAGATGCATATTTAAAGGATAACCATACAAAAGAGAATAATTTGACACTGTCTGCTTAAATGAGTTTCGAGTATATTTAAATTTTTAAATATCCAGACAGAGGCCAGCAATGTTTTCACGCCTCTTCTTGTAGCACACCAAAAATCGAAATCAAAGATCATCCTTGCCATCTATACCTGCCTTATTCAGCAGAGTAATGCTTAGTTAGTGTACATAGCACACTGCATTTCTGCACTTTGCAATTTGTCAATGTGGATGCAAAATTTAGTAAATCTAGTAGCATTCATCACAAAGGGGTTTGTTCGCCTTTAAACTAACTTTTAGTATCATGTAGACAGAATTCTGATACAGTTTGCAATTTATCTACTTTTTTATTATTTGTGGATTTTGAATCCTTTAGATTTTTGTTCAGCAGCTCTACTGTTTGGAATGTTTGCAGCTACAGTATCTGTTTGCCAGGGTCCAATTTAACCTAGTAACAAGTGGTTTGAAAGACAGACAGGAATATGAATAGGAGAGAGCCTAAATAAAAAGATATGTAGTAAAAAGTCACAATAACAATACAATTGAAGCCTTACAGGGCAATGGTTATTTGGTTGCTGGGGTCAGTGATTTGAAAGCTGGAAATAGTATGAAGAAGGAGAAGGTAGAAACCATTAAAAAAAATGAAGACAAATTGAAAAGTTGCCATTCTATAACATAAGTGAGCCTGAAAGTGAATCATCTGTTTATGATGGGCATATCACCGTTTGCAGCATCAAAAATTATGTTTGCTCGTGATTCAATTAACTTAAGGGTAAGGCCAGATGGGAAGATTCTAGGAGATTTGTCGCCTGGCTACAAATCTCCCCGAACCGCTTTCCCCTGCCTTCCAGCGTCTTTAAGGCAGGGGGAAGGGATTTGAGGAGATTTTTCGCCAGGCGATTAGTCGCCAGGCGACGAATCTCCCCGAATCTTCCCATCTGGCTTGAGCCTTAAGGAGAACTAAACAACATCTTCTGGCGCTTCAGTATTCTTCATGGCTTCTTCAGTTCCTTCTGCAATTTCTGTTACTTTCGGCGCATGCACAGTTGTGACAAACTGAAAGATTTCTCCAACTGCGCACGTAACGAAGAATAACGAAGCAATGAAGATGGCGCTCGTGAGCTCCACTGCGCTGACTCTGCATGTGCGGTCAGTATTTCAAGAGGGGACACAATTCAGGGGTAACACTGTGCAGGGGGGAGGCAGGAAGGGGGGCCAGTGGGGACTTTTAGTTTTCCTTTAAGTGCTTACTGGGAAAACATTCAAAGGGGAACAAGGAATTAAACAAGTACAGGGTACTTCCTTGCATCACAGGGAACTGCACCTTGCAATTTGCACCCTGTTCTGCAAGCAAGCACAACTGCAAACGTAGGCACATGCAATTCTAAACCCCATTCATTGCCTGCCCTTCAGGTTTGATTTTTATATTGTAGGAAATTAAAGGGCTTGTTTACATGTAGTTTAACTTTTAGTATGATGTAGAGAGAAATGTTCTGAGACAATTAGCAAATGGTTTCATTTTTTATTATGTTAATTTTTAATTCAACAGCTCTCCAGTTTGCAATTACAATAGCAGCCATGCATTGATTTAAATATGACACTGGAATATGACAAGGAGAGGATCTGGTCAAAAAGAGGAGCAATACAAAGTAGCTATAACAAATAATGTGTAGCTTTACGGAGCATTTGTTTTTCAGATGGGGTCAGGGACCCCCATTTGAAAGTTGGAAAGATTTAGAAGACAAAGAAGGCAAATAATTTAAAAAACTTTTTTGTTTGCTTAGAATTGGCCCATCCCTTTAATGCTAAGAATAAAAAGTCACCTGTACCTTTAAATGCTGAATATTGCCTATCCTTGATCTCTTTCTCAACTGCATTCTCCAGTTACCGACTCGCATACAAGGGTGCACAATTTACATATTATAAATAACCCAAACTGATAGAAGAATATGCTAAACATATTTGCTTACATCACAGGATCAAACCAAAAGTTGCTACTGTAGAACACTAACCCCTATCTCCAGTCTTGGTGAACTGGAATCATATCCACAGGAGGGTGAGCTAGGGATTCTGGTATTAGTAGTCCAGTAAAAAAGTTGGCTATTCCTGAAATAATATAATTATAGAAACTCGTCCAGTGCGCAAAAGATGATGATGCGCATTTATCTGCTGTTTACACACTGGTTTATCTAGCCCCTAGAGTTCTTCTAGCAATGTCTGACCTTTAAGACATTGTAGTAGTTGCACAAAAAGTGCTGAGCTTGCCAGATAAAATATAGAGATGACATAATAGCTGAGAGATATTAAGTAGGCTCCTAGTAAACTAACATTATCATGTTTCAGGGAAAAGGCATGAGAATTCGCCAAGGTCTTTCTTTCCTTTGCATGCCTCCTTTGTATTAGGAAATTGCATGCAGGCACACTGCCCTCTTTTGGAAGACTAAAAGCTTTGCCAAAATTTGTTTGGATGAGATCAGGGAAGGAAACCTCAACCGTTGTACTTGCTTCATTCTTGCCATTTATTTGACTGAGTATCTGTCTTTTTACCAATCTGAAACAATCTGTCTTTGCTGGAGTCTTTTCCATAATGGAATTATATATGTGCAAAATAGACATACACAAATAGTGTTAATATAGCCCCTGCTCACTACAGCTAAAATATAGATACAATAGCATTAATTGATTTATTCAGAGAATAGTAAAAGCTTCTTCTATCAGATGTTCAACATTTCATTGGCTGCTTGAAGGTAAAGGGCAGCAGAAATGACTTGCGGTGCATTTTACTGCCGGGCAGGGGCAGAATAAAAGGTTGAAAACCACAATATCAAGATGTGGTGGTGGATTCTTTAGCCCTAAATAATCCTTTTCTTTTTTTTTTATAAATAAAAGGGAGTGAACACAACCCACTGTACCATATGTGATATGTACAGCTTTATTGTATATTCTAACTGCACCCTGTTAAAGGCGTTGTTCACCTTCAAACAACTAGTTGTTTTCAGATAGATCACCAGAAATAACAAATTTTTCCAATTACTGTCTATTTTCTATTTGTAACTGTTTTTCTAATATTGAAGTGTAAAGTGTAATTTTTCCCCTTCTAAAGCAGCTCTGGGAGGGGGGTCGCCGACCCCCAAACTGTTCTAAACTGATACATTTAATGGATACATTTCTTATCTTTGTCCCTACTGAGCAGAATCTCTGAGTTTCATTACAGGCAGCTGTTAGAATTAATACAATAGTTGCTAATACTCCAGAGATGTTGCTGAGAAATGTATCAATTAAATGTTGCAAAATTGTATGTTTAGAGTCTGCACCTGAATTACTGAGCTGCCAGACTCAAACACCAGAAACACCAACATTCAACTTTACACTTAGATTTTGGAAAACAGTAAAAGATAAATAATGGAAAGTAATTGAAAAAAAAGTCTTTATTTCTGGGGAATAATTTGAAAACAACTGAACAGAAAAAAGTGTTTGGAAGGTGAACAACCCCTTTAACTCAGTAAGAAAATCTAAAAAATAAAATGAAGCACAAAATGAAACTTGAAAAAAATGCATTCATCAGTCACACAATAATTAAAGATGAAATGTTTACATGCAAGATGAAATTCGAAGTACTGTCTCTTTAAAATCCTTCAAATTCGACACTTTGCCACCTTAAAGCTGCCGAATTGCCATTTTAGCCTATGGGGGACCTCCTAGAACCTGTCCTGAAAGTTTTGTAAGTGCCATGAATTTGAAAGGATTTTGGTTGAAATTGTTCGGATTGAATGATGTGTTTGAACGATTTCAATTCGAAAACAGACCTCTTTGGTGCATTTTTAATTTAAAATGGCCCCCAAACAATTTGATGTGTTTTTCACTTCGAAATTCGACCATTAGTAAATTTGCCCCTTACTGTGATTTTTTCTAAGTTCTAGAAAATCAAAGGATTATTTTGAAAATCGTTCAAATCGAACGATGCATTTAAATGATTCAAACCATCTTTATTCAATCGAAAACGGACCTATTCGGTCCATTTTCAATTGAAAATGGCCTTTAAAAAAAATTTGATGGTTGAATTTTGACGTTTTTTTTTTACTTCAAATTTTACCCTTAGTAAATCTGCCCCATAAAGATTAACTACACCTTTAATAGAATTGCCACAATCTTGCTGGATATTGGTAGGTTCAATGAAATAATCCTAAAAACCTGCATTTTTATGAATCAGGAGACTGCATTTTTATGAATCAGTTATAACAGATGGTATAACAATATTTATTTATAGGGATGCACTGAATCCACTGAAAGATTCAGCCAAATCCCGAACAAATCCAAATCCTAATTAGTGGCAGGAAGGTAAAAATTGGAAAAAAAAATTTTCACTTCCTTGTTTTGAATGTGATTTCCCTTGACGCCCCTAATTTACATTTGCAAATTCAGATTCGGTTCAGCCAGGAACAAGGATTTGGCTGAATCCTGCTGGAAAAGGCCAAATCCTGGGCGAAGTCCAAACCAAATCCCGGATTCGGTGCATCCCTATTTATTTATGCTTTAAAGTGGTTGTTCCCCTTTCAGTTATTTTTTATTATAATGCGGAAAGTGATATTCTGAGCAATTGGTTTTCATTTTTTATTATTCTGTGGTTTTTGAGTTATTTAGCTTTTTATTCAGCAGATATCCAATTTGCAATTTCAGCAATCAGGTTGTTAGGGTTCAAATTACCCTAGCAACCATGCATTGATTTGAATAAGACACTGGGATATCACTAGGAAAGGACCTGAAAAGAAAGGCGAGCAATCAAGTAGCAGCAATAATACATTTGTAGATTTACATATTTGTTTTTAGGTGATACCAGTGACCCGTATTTGCGAGTTGGAAGTAATAAGAACAAGAAGGCAAATAATAAAAAAATATATAAAAAAATGAAGACCAGCTTGAAAGCTGCTTAGATTTGGCCATTCAATAACATACCAAAAGTTAACTTAAAGTGACACACCCTTTTCCAGGATAAACAAAATAGTAATATTCTATCTTACAACCACAGATCAATGGAATGCTCAGAAAGTGAAAGGTCTCCTGAAAAACAGTAACACAGATATCAGCAGCAATTGTGTGAAAAGGGAACAGCAACAAAATAGTAAAAACGGGTTTAGCACTGGATTGGATTCTCCCCTTTCTCTGAGTGTAATCAGCCTGGTAAAGCTTTGGGTGCATCAGAATTTCATTTAGGGACTGCTTCTGAAAAGCTGATGCTCCGTCTGTAAGAGAAAATAGTACATTCTGCTAAACTAATTTCACATAAACAGACTGCCAGGGTTATACATTTAGAGTAGACATTAAATCCATTGTAAAATGGTTGGCTATTGTTACATGAAAGCCTTGCAGCACAATCTATACCGTAAATATGTAGAATTGCCTTTGGTATATTTGCTAATCCTGTTTGCTGTGGATGTGTTTATGAATATTCGCTGCTACTGTCTTGTTGCTGGAAACATGGAGATAGACATTGGGTCCCCCATTCTGGTGCACAAACAAGATTCTGAGATGATGCAAGGCTTGTCTTAATAACAGTGTCCACAAAATGGCTCCTGTCTGCTTGCTAGAATTATGAATTCCCAGACTGAAGAAAACAAGATTAAAATAATTTATATAGTGTAATTAATGTTAATTTTGCTTGACTAATGTGATAAAATATGATTTTGAATATTTTTTTGGGGTGGCGGGTCCACTTTAACTTAAATTGTCTCATAATAAAGTGAACTACAAAGTCTTACACAGTATCCCCACCCACAATAAAGAGGCCTTCAGAGACCACTACACGTCAGCCCACCATAAAGCTAAATCTATATGCTTCTGTATTAATTAGATTGCCCACAGTCCTGCTACATGGTCAGTTGATCAGGAAATATAGTCTACATGGCTCATTCTGTACATGGAAGGAAGGGATATTCCAAGGTAAACCCATGTCCGGAGCTTCATGCAAAAACAGACTCACCACTTTGCCATCCATAATAAGTTGCCTCTGCAAAGCACCATGTTTTACGCACTTAAGTGTGTGTTCAGGGCAAATACTGTACGATGTGAAATATTTATGACTATGGGATTATTAATGTTGCCTGTGTTTTCCCTTGCTATGATCTATGTGGGTGTATCACGCTGTGTAACAAAATCATTTTGTTTTCATAAAGCTATAATGTACTCTTATACTAAGAAAGCACCTGGGAAAGAACCCAGATCATTTTTTTTGCTCTGTTATTAGAACGTCCTACACCCAAACAGGCAAAGGACGTATTGGGTAATAATATAATTCAGTTTCCACCTATTTAGATTTCAATCCCCCAATAAATACACACTATGAATCATACAACTGTTTAGTTTATGTACCTCAAGTGTAGAAAGGAAAGGACTTAATGATCTTCCCCAGAGCAAAGTACTAAACATGCAAAGCGAATGACTGGTGTTAATTAAATAACACTACTCAGAATATTTGGCTAAAATACCTCTCTGCACTTACCTTTAAAGTTTATTGCCTATGTTGGAATTAAACAATTTGTCAAATATCGTTAACAATGACCTATGGCAGAATTGTATGACAAGTGCTGCACAGGTCAGTTAAATAACAATTAGATGAAGCAACACAAATTTAATAAAAGAGGACAGCTGTGAACTCAGAGAACATAGGATGAGTTTTGCTTCAAACTGGGGGGTGTTCCATATGTTCCTTAAAATACTTCTGCTTCGCAGCTTGACTCACACAGTTTTATTTACCTATATGGTGCAATGTGCAAACTTCAGTCTCCAGTTGCCATGGTTTTTTCCTATTTTTCATCAGAATAGCCGTGGCATAACAATCAGTCAAAAAGTGTCTCTTGCTCAATTTGTGAAAGTGGCATCACTTCCTAAGCATATATCAGTCTGTGGTACATTTTTTGCAAGGTGTAAGAATCTGCCCTATCAGCCTCACTGGTAATGTCAATTGCCTCCTCTGTTTTACCACTGGTCTTAAGGTGGTCATATGTGGGCAGTTTTAAGATGCCGATTTGTCCCATTCAGATAGTGGGCAGCTTATCTGCATGTGTATGGGGTCCTACTCATATTTGGATGAAAGGCGGCCAGATGTAAAATGGGCAGGTTTAAAAATACCATTGGGGGTAGACTGCATCAGCTCGTCCAACAGCCTAATGTTATGACCCGATTGTTTGGCCATAGACCTAAAAGTGGGCAGATTGTGGAAAATTCCATTCCTTTGTTGGCCTCGCAAAAATGAGAGGATCTTTCCATGTATGGCCAGCTTTACATTGTTACGTACAGGCATGTGGCACAGAGATGTTGACGAAACACCAAAAGGCCATGAAGGAGACTATAAAGTATAGTGGCAAATCAGTTTACTTTGTGGAAGTGGTGGACACCACGGAGCTAGATGGATTCAGAAATGTGAAAATTAAATTAAAACAAAAGAGGGCAAGGCTGGTAAAATTTGCTTGAAATAGGGCTGAAATACCAGGGAATTCGTCATTTTAAAGGACAAGGAAAGTTAAACTAAAGAAGTAGGGTAGAAATGTTGTTCATTATGTTCTGTACCAGCCCCAGGCAACCAAAACCCTTTAGCAGAAAAGATTTGTGTCTCCAAAGATGCCCCAGTAGCTCCCCATCTTCTTTTCTGCTGATTCACTGATTCACATGCTCTGTGCTGCTGTCACTTACTGAGCTTAGGGACCCACTCACAATATACAGTACACATAGAATAGAAATGTCACAGTATAAGTCTGATTAGTAAGTAATACAAATACTGACTACATGGCAGCACAGAAACCAGTGCAGTTAGCATCAGCTCTGTAGCATCAGCTTATTTCACAGGTCAACCTCATTTTCTGCTTGATCATTTCTGATGATCCCTAAGCTTAGCTTCTTAAAGGAACAGTTCAGGGTAAAAATAAAAACTGGGTAAATAGATAGGTTGTGCAAAAAAAAAATGTTTCTAATATAGTTAGTTAGCCAAAAATGTAATATATAAAAGCTGGAGTGAGTTGATGTCTCACATAACAGAATACAACACAACATCCTGCTTTTGAGCTCTCTAAATCTGAGTAAGTCAGCGACTTGAGGGGGAGCCACATGGGACATAACTGTTCAGCGAGTTTGTAATTGATCCTCAGCTTTCAGCTCAGATTCAAAAGCAACAGTTATGACCCATGTGGGCCTCCCTCAAGTCATTGATTGGTTACTGCCTGGTAACCAGGGTAACCAGTCAGTGTAAACAAAAGAGAGCTGAAGAGCAAGAAGTAGTGTTCTGGCTTATGTTAGACTTACATTCACTCCAGCCTTATACATTACATTTTTGCCTAACTAACTATATTGAAAACATTTTTTATTTTGCACAACCTATCTATTTACCTAGTTTTTACTTTTATACTGAACAATTCCTTTAACAGTTGCTCAGAGCCCACTGAGCGTGTGAGTGTTAAGACAAATTCAATTTTAGTGTTTAGTTCTCCTTTAAAGTGCTATTGTAGTAGTCCTCTAATTAATAGCAGTGATGCATCTGGCACAATTGCAGCTGATGCATTAAAACGAGCAAGGTTGTGCAATTGCTTCAACGTGAATTGGATGTAAATATGCTGAATATTTTTGTGTCCAGACGTTTTCTTTTCTGGCTCTTGGCATCAAAATTATTTCTGATCCTTTAGTTTGCTGTGTCAATTGATTCAGGTTGCTGTGAAACATCTAGAGTTACTTTTAAGTATCAATAGAAGCACAGTGTGCGATTTGCAGGAGCAGCAGAAGTAGTAGGGATGAGCACTATGTGGAGATAGGAGGAGCAGCTTCAGACTGAATTATCTTAGGTGCAACAACAGTGCCGTCACTTACCGTCACCGTGATGTGTGAAACAGTACAGAACAGAGTACTCAACCATTTGTTCTGGTAATGATACAGAACACTTTCACCAATGCAATATTATTTTATCTGTTTTCCAAACAACGGTAAGCAGAACGATATTTGAATAATATCAAAAACATAATTTTACTCAATATTAAATGTAAAAAAAAAGTCACAACAATGAAAGTGAGCTTTGCATCTTCTTTCTTGAAAAAAATAAAATTGTTTTTATAAATATTCAAAACCTTAAGCAACCCCACTCGCATCTACTCTGATACACAAGGAAAAAAAGGGAAGCCACAAGAAAATATAAGAGAGGTAACAAAGCTTTGTAGGGGCATCTCTCTTTTCACTAGATTCCAAATGGTTTATGGGTTTTGGACGTATGTGTGTTATCACCCTATGTCATCTTAAGGGGGCATAAGGCTGGAGCACTAAAACTCACTTACACTCATTAAGACATACCTGTATGTGACAGATTTTATATTCTCTTCTGTTAACACATGTTTGATTGGCTGTCATTAAAGGAGAAGGATAGCTACTGAAGATGTTGATTGTAAATAGATTAGCCATAATAATGTAAGCTATAATACTATATTTATTCTTAAGAATGTTTTACCATACCTGAGTTCTCTAGAAGCTGCGATATAATCTTGGTGTGGCATCCCTTCCTACCTGAGCCTCTCCCTGCTCACTCATAGCTCTGGACTCAGATTACAGCAGGGGGGTGGAGAGAGGAGCAAACTGAGCATGCTCAAGCCCTAGCCTTGGAGGTTTATGCTGAAAACAGGAAGTGTGATACAGAAGCCCATGTGTACACAATAGAAGTAAAGAAATGCTGTGTTTCTTTTGACAGAGGACTCAGAGCAGCATTACTTTAGCCTTTCCTTCTCCTTTAACTTTGAACTGGACTCCTGTGGAAAAAGCCAAAATCAATCTTACAAAGTGACTGAATTGCAAAATCTGGCAATATCTCAATTACAATGTCCACAAGTCTAGATCAAATTATATAAAGTCCTGTTTCAAAGGGGTCTCAGACTGCAAGGTGTGATGGCTTTCTTTTATAATGGTTTGATGTACTGGTCAATCCTGCCTCATTTCTGTGTTTATATTTAGTTATGCAACATTTCATCAACAGCAGGGGTGTCCAAACTTTTTGCTTCCCTGGGCCACATTGGAAAAAGAAAAATTGTCTGGGGCCACACATGAGATACACAAACACTTTTGATTTGTAAAAGTAAAGAAAATACACAGAAAAGAACTATGACATTATTATGAACCGAGTGTTTCAAGCTGGGCCGCATTCATATCCATCCTGGGCCACATGTGGCCCTCGGGCCGCAGTTTGGACACCCCTGATCTACAGCTTTGGCCTCTTCCAGCTGCAGCCAATGATGGTGCCACAATGAGACAATGCACCTATCTACAGTATCAGTCATTATATTTCCCTGTCGACAATCCTAATAAGTGCAACCCATTAGTCCACGTTATTCTTTACAAACTAATATGTTCATTACACAAAGCCACCTTTACACATTTAAAGTGCCAAATGTCACATAATAACAGTTACGCGCACAGAAGCTATGCCTGTAAACAAATATAACATTCTTCAAAATAAATAAATGCAAAATCATTACTGGTTAAGAAAAGAATGACTTCTGATTATTGCTACATGGCCATCAACTGCATCTTGATTCTGGTCTTTGGAGTGAAGTGCTGGATGGAAAAGGCAATAATAAAGGATGAGAGACATTATGCCCAGCCCCAGTGCAAGAACCAAAGCAATGCTGAATATAGTAAAGAACACGCTAAGAGTGAGGGACTCTTTAAAAAGGAAGCACAAAATGAGAATGCCTATGGTTGCCAGAACTCGGAAAGTATAATAAACTGACATTGGGATTCTTGTCCTTTGTCCTTTAACATTGAAGAAGGTGAAAACAAGAATAACTGCTACAACAATTCTGTATAAGATTTCCATGCGCATGTTGGTGCAAAACTCTGTGTTCTGTTTCCAAGCCCAGCACAGGCCCATGATCCACAGAATGCCGAGAAATGCTGCGAAGATATACACATTGCAGGCCAGTAGAAAGACAAGGCTTAATATCCATGATGTTAGCGTGAGTAGTTTGTACAGCACATATGTGAAAGCCGGAAATCCAAAGCGGATTTCTTTTTTATCTTCAAGAGAGCTTCTTAATGACATGTGGTAGTCAACCGTGGACCATGAGATGCTGGATACTGAGATGATGATGGTTGCATCTGAAATGAAAAGAAAAAAAGTATTGTAGGTACAAGCAAATATATATATATATATATATATATATACACAAATATACATAGATTTCTTAGCAGAAAGTACTATACTTTCTTAGTATTATCTATATTCCTGCCAAAAACAACCTTTTTCTGTGTTTAATATTTGTATCTTGCTATACTATCCTTCTATATTGCCAACACTCTAGCTGTACCCCACTCAATCAGCATTACTGAAATAATTATTAAAGTTACAGATGTGTGCAACCATTGGGCTATTGGAACACAAAAGTGCTTTGACCACCACTGCCCTCTTGTGGGAAAACATATGCAGTCAAAAAGAAAGATGAGTAATAAATAGAGTATAAAGACAAAAAGTAGCAATAACAACTGCTAATAATTGATTTCAGATGGATGACCCCCATTTGAAAGCTGGATATATATAGCAAACCAAAAAAGCTTGCACTCACAGGACTTACCAAAAAATCAATTCATTTATTAAGAAAAAGGAACACCTAAAGTTTCAGCTAGCAATCTAGCCTTTCTCACTTTGAAGTTACGTTAGTAACTTCTTACTTTCACTTTCAAGCTGTACAGAAAGTCTTGTGAACAGTGACACCAGCAGGCCATTTGTATAAACACCACATATTGTCAACAGTGTGGGCTACTAAGTAAAGGAACAAGCGATCATCACACATCTGCCCTGGGCATCAATGATCTTTTATCCAACTTTCCTGTACTTACAAGTCATGAACCACCAAAATTATCTCAGGCCTGGCCAGCAATGCCTATTTCAGCACACTAACAGAAATTCCTCTGTTTTTTGTATTTAAATACAAAATCCCCATATACATGAACAGAGTATATTTCACCTGAAAAAGCTCAGCTGAACACGCCTAAGGCTTAGTCCAGACGGGGAGATTAGGGGGCGATCCGTCGCGGCGAGAAGTCGCCAGGCGACGGATCGCCCCCGAATCTCCCCGTCTGGACTAAGCCTTATTGGATATTATTGGCACAGAGCTGACCATGAACCTGCAACAGGCAAACTGCTTCAAGTAGTATCTCCCTTTGTTTTGTATCCATGAGAATCCGTGTACTAACATATCAAGAACAACAAAGCGCTGCATGATAGTTGCCTTCATTAGTAGAGGGTACATGTGAATGTCAGTACCTGTGCTAATGTAAACTATATCTTTATGGTACATACATTGAAGTAGAGTAATCTGCCCATGCTCCATCAGGATGTAAATCTGAAGTATAAGCTGAGGCGTGCTCTCTAGGAAAGTCTTAAAGCATCTCAGCATACTGAGGTCCGTCATTGCATCCACTGCTTTCTTATTGGTCTTCATGAAATCCCCTTCGGGTTGAGGCAACCTTGCTGCTCGATATCCACACTTTACAGCATACCAGTATCTAAAAGAGAGCAAACATTACCATGGACTTCTTTCAAAATCATTATACAAATGATTTCCATTATATGTGATTAGAGGTTTCAAAGTGTACATTAAAGTTTACCCCTGCATCCAGAGGAAAATGCTGCTACATGATTCATATTCAAAGATAAAGATCTGTGAGGACAGGTGCTGAATGGCAAACTTGGACAAGCACATTTTAATAAAAAGGGATATTATAGTAAATATTAAGTATAGGCTCTATTACCCAGAATGCTTGGGACCTGTGTTTTTATTTCAGATAAGGGATCGCTCTGTAATTTGGATCCCCATAACTTAAAATCATTTAAACAATATATAAACCGGATATAATTGTTTTGCCACCTTTATGGATTCATTTAGCTAAGTCACCATCAAGAACAAGGTACTGCTTTACTATTAGAGACTAAGGAAATCTTTTTTTTTTTTTAATTAGATTTATTTGCTTAAAGGGGTGGTTCACCTTCAAGTTAACTTTTAGTATATTGTAGAAGGGCCCATTCTAAGAAACATTTCAATTGGTCTTTATTATTTATTTTTCATAGTTTTCATTTGCGATTTTCTTCTGTTTCTTTCCAGCTTTCAAATGGGGGTCACCGACACCATCTAAAAACAAATGCTCTGTAAGGCTACAAATGTATTGTTATTGCCACTTTTTATTACTTATTATTCTATTCAGTCCATCTCCTTTTCATATTCCAGTCTCTTATTCAAATCAATGCAGGGTTGCTAGGGTAATTTGTACCCTAGAAACCAAATTGCTGACAATGCAAAATAGAGAGCTGCTGAATAAAAAGCTAAATATCTATAAAACCACAAACAATAAAAAATGAAAACCAATTGCACATTGTCTCAGAATATCACTCTCTACATTATACTAAAAGTTAACTCAAAGGTGAACAACCCCTTTAAAATTGAACCTACAGTATGGCCTTCACAGCTCTCTGGATAACAGGCTTCCATATAAGAGATTTCATACATGTACAATCTCAAGTATGAACACAAATCATGCAAATGAAACACACCAATATGCATTATATACAGAGAACTCAAGAACAGTGGTCTCAACACTAGACAAGATGACTCAACAATTCAATTAGGCCAGTCCCTACCCACAAACAAATCTACAGGTAGTGAGTACAAATCATGCAAGTAGCAAGACTCTTGTGGTGAATACTATACAGTGTGTAATTCCTGTGCCCAATAAAGAGCAGTTCTCACTGAAAATATGTTATACAATGACAGACATAATAGTCATAATCCAAGAAAAACTGCAATTCTTCTCTTTTAAATTCATCTTTCGGTTATACGCCTTTCAAGCATTATATGGTTGTTATATGGTTGCTCAGTGGTCCCCTTACCCATGGAAACAGACAGTAGTCTGAATGGCCTCATTCTGTATGTGTTTCTGACACGTTGCTATCAATTACACCAAAAGTACATCATTTGTATTTACACTCTGACACTATCTTGGAAATCCTAAGCAAGAAATCACTTTTATGGATCATGACTTTTACTGGGAAAGCCAAACTCAGAAATATATCAAAGAAAGCCTAAATTGCCATTAAAGGAGGGGGCTATATATTACATTGTGTATAATAACTAGCTCCTTCTAGGGTTTTGTTAGGGTACTAAACATATAATATATTTCAAAGTAGCCATTTCATGTGCATATAAATTGAAATAGTATTTTAGATTCAAAATACACAGGGGGGTTTAAACACTTAACATTGCCATGGGCCAAAAGGTTTCCTTCATCAGGGCAAATGTATTGGGGTGAAAGAAAAGCTCCCCAAAGAAAAACTAAGATTTTTATCTTTCATCATCCATGCTTTGTAGTGTGAATTGATCATACATGGGGAAATGCATATATGAAATGACTATTAATTCATGTTTGTCATGGAGTTTGTTACAGACCTCTACTAGAGCAGTGGAGGTTGCACTTTTTTCAGTTCAAGCAATGTTTGAAGGACTCCCCACAGCAAAAAAAAAAGAGTTTAACAGACATATCAATGAGAAAAAGAAAAATTTGTTGTGCTGAATTCCATGGATGTATCAGATAGGGAAGTGCTGTCCAACAGCCAGCCCGCCCCCACATGAAAGTCTGCCTGCTGTGACTGCTTATTTTGTGTAAGATTAAAAGGTATCAGTAGTTAAGGTGGCCATACACGGGCCAATAAAGGCTGGCGACAGACAGAGTTGGCTGCTTACTGGACAGTGTATGCAATCCCGTTGTATCTCGGCGCATCTTGATGCGGTGCCGTGATCTGTCAGCAAATCGGGAAGCGATGTCGCCAAAGGAGTGGATCTCTCCGTGAATGGCCACTTTTAGATTTACTGGTCCCTGCATTGTTTACAATTAAAATTTAGACAGTAAGGTCCTGCATTGTTCACATATGTAATCCTTCTACATTGTTCACCCCTGTAACACCTGTATATTGTTCATACCCCTAAAGCCCTGTACTGTTCACACCTCAGTCCCAGATTGAAAGTGCCCACATAGTTCACCTGTTTACACCTCATACAAACTGCTGGAGGGGCACCAGCATCATGTCATTTCATGTAGCACAGTATGAACTGTTCATCTTAGAGTAGATCTGATAGGTTTCCATCTCCTGCACTATTTTCCATTCCCTATGCTCTGTGTGTGTGCCATACTATGCCTTATGCTGCCTGTATGTAGTATACTCTGCCTCCCTATGCTCGCCTGTGTTTACCATACTCTGCCTGCCCTATGCTCCCCTGTGTTTACCATAATCTGCCTGCCCTATGCTCCCTTGTGTTTACCATACTCTGTCTGCCCTATGCTCCCTGTGTGTGCCATACTCTGCCTGCCCTATGCTCCTTGTGTGTGCCATACTCTGCCTGCCTTATGCTCATTGTCTGTATGTGCCATGTTCTGCCTGTGGGAGGGGAACCTGGTGGGGTTTTGCTAGTAGTTGGCAATACTTGTTATAGGGTCCCCAAGGTGTTTAATCATGTGCTGGGGGGTGCAGTGTTATCCACAGTGGAGGATGGATGAGGCGTATGGATTTAAGGGTATGTCTTAATATGACTTAATAAACTCATTTCACTTATGAGTGATATTCCTGGAGTGAGCACAAACCATTTGTTTATTTTGTGTTCTACTACCATTGTATATGATCTTAAAGGTTCTTGTGGAAACAGGGGAGTGGTTTAAAGTGGGTGTGGTTTAAAAACAGGGAGTGGGCAACACCAAGTAGGCCAGAAAAATTCCAGCCCCCGGAATCACAAAGTTGGACGGCACCGTGAGGGAATAAATCCACAGCTTTGTTAAAGGAATTGTTCCAGGTAAAAATAAAAACTGGGTAAATAGCAGGGGCGTAACTACAGAGGAAGCAGACCCTGCAGCTGCAGGGGGCCCCAGGAGCTATAGGGCCCCATAAGGCCCTAATTCATATACAATTACAATAAATATTGGTAAAACAGGTCAAACACTAGACATTTTGGGGGCCTGAAAAATAATTTGCTGTGGGGCCCAATAAGATCTAGTTATGCCACTGGTAAATAGATAAGCTGTGCAAAATAAAAAATGTTTGTAATATAGTTAGTTAGCCAAAAATGTAATGTATAAAGACTGGAGGCAGTAACTAATTAGTAACTTGAGGGGGGGGGCACATGGCTCACAACTGTTGCTTTTGAATTTGACCTGCATCAATTGCAAACAACAGTTATGTCCTATGTGGCCCCCCTTAAAGTCGCTGGCTAACTCAGAGTTATAGAGCTAAAAAGCAGGAAGTAGTGTTCTGGCTATTATGTTAGACATCCAGTCACTCCAGCCTTTATACATTACATTTTTAGCTAAGTATATTAGAAACCTTTTTTATTTTGCACATACTGTCTATTTGCCCAGTTTTTATTTGTTCGCTGAACTGTTCCTTTAAATTAGCCACCCTCCATTAAATGGACTCCTGAAGCTGTGGATAAACAGGCATTATAGACTGAACAGTTTACACAATTCTGTTACAAGCTTATGAAAGTTTAAATTCCGCAATTTGTGTGAAATGACTCATTTAAACATGTATAATATGAAATAACACATTCTCCTTTTTTTAAACTATAATTCTATTAGAAGTAGCCTTGTTACTAGATATAACCTAAAGAACTGTTTCTAACCAGTAGATACATGCTGACCCTGCAGCACTGTGCCTTTATAGAAATCACTGAGGACTTGTTATGTGCTTACATCATTATCTTGACACAAGATGAAGTCTCTTTAACCTACCTTAGAAAGGTCCCGGCCATTAACACATGGATGAGACAAACCCATCTCAGTTTCCTGGTGTTTCCTTCAGCACAGTCATCCTTAAACCAGGCATAACTAAAAATATTAACTATAGCATTGGAAATGATGATAAAAAAAATTGTGAAAGAACTGAAAACATAAAGTCCTTGCTGAAAATATTTCACGGCAATCCAAAAGTCAATGCAGAAGTCAGAAACAAGAGTAAGAATCCCAAAAATTGTCATTAAAAAATTCCATTTTGAGAAATGCATCCTCTGAAGTTGTCTATTTACAGGTAAAGTTTGCAAAAAAAAAAGTAATAATAATAATAATAAGCGTCAGAAGTCAGAATCCATTTCTATTGGAGACCTTGTTACATTTTTCAAAATAATGACTTTTTTGCTCTGTTACCCTGCATTTTTAAATCCATTTAGAGGCATACTCAGTTCAAGGTTTACTTATCACTTTCATTCAAGGTTTGTGTATTCCATTGATTCAAGGTTTGTGTACTCCCTTTATTTAACGTTTGCTTATTCTGTGTTTCAGACTCCTAACATCATTGCTAAGTTGTATTAGTTGCTTTAAATCTGAAATGAGAAAAACAAATATAGGGGTAAGGGGAGTGAGGAAAAAATCGTACAAGTGTAAATGATATGTTATTTAAAGGAGAACATGGACTACCCATTACTCTCCTGCATCCAGAGGAACACAACCCATATAATTTAACATATGGTTCATGTATCGCTCAGGGTGCAGGTGCAAAATACTGCAGTAAAGTCTGACCTCTTTACATGATATAAAGCAACATAGAAAGTACATTGCTGCCTTGATCTACTGCTTCTTATAGGCCAAAGACAGGAACATGCTACTGCCGTTCTCCAAATGTTGGCACTCTACAAATTCTAGGATCCCACTGAGTGGGAAGACAGTATGTTAGAGACCCCCAGTAATTACTGGGGAATCTTTTACCCCCTGAATGCTTTGCCATTGTTTAAAGGAATTTTTCAGTATAAAAATAAAAACTGGGAAAATAAATAGGACGTACAAAATAAAAAATAATGTAATGTATAGAGGCTGAAGTGATCAGATGTCCAACATAATAGCCAGAACACTACTTCCAGCTTTACAGCTCTCTTGGTTTCCATTGATTGGTTACCAGGCAGTAACCAATCAGTGACTTCAGGGGGGGGGGGGCACACAGGGCATAATGGCTCACCTTTAAATCAATATTTAGTATGTTACAGAATGGCTATTTCTAAGCAACTTTTCAATTGACCTTCATTTATTTCTTACAGTTTTTGAATTATATGACTTTAATTCTGAATGTTTAAAACTTTTAAATGGGGGTCACTGACCCCATCTAAAACAAATGCTCTATAAGGCTACACATTTATTGGTATTGCTACTTTTTATTACTCATCTTTCTATTACGGCTCTCTTCTATTCATAAGCCAGTCTTTTATTCATATCAATAAATGGTTGCTAGCAAAATTGCAAACTGGAGAGCTGGTGAATAAAAAGCTAAACAACTCAAAAAACCACAAATAATAAAACATGAAAACCAATTGCAAAGTATCTCAGAATTGCACTCGCTATATCAACCTAAAAGTTCATTTGAAGGTGAACAACCCCTTTAACAAACAGTTATATCCAATGTGTGACACCTTAAGTCCCTGACTAACTCAGAGTTAGAGAGCTGCAAAGCAGGAAGTAGTGTTCTGGCTATTATTTTAGAAATCCAGTCACTCCAGTCTTTATACATTACTTTTTGGCTAACTAAACATATTGAAAACATTTTTATTTTGTATTATCTATTTACCAAGTTTTTACACTGAACTGTTCCTTTAAAAAAAAGCTAGCATTTCTAGGGAGCCTAACAAAGTGCCACTCCTAGTAATTATTTATCGAGTTCTCTTTTAAGTTTATTTTCCTTGGTGCACTTTTTGCGTTAATGTTTGATATGTTATAGAATGACCAATTCTTTTTTTTTTTTTTTTATTGTTTTTGAATTATTTGCCTTCTTCTTCTGACCCTTTCCAGCTTTTAAATGGGGGTCACTGACCCCATCTAAAAACAAATGCCAGAGCAACCAGATTCCTAATATTGCAAACTGGAGAGCAGCTGAATAAAAAGGCCTCAAAAAACATAATAAAAAATTAAACCAAATTGCAAATTGTCTCAGTATATCACTCTCTACATCAGGGGTCCCCGTGCCGGACAGTCCTGAACTGGGCAGCGAAATTAATTCAGCGCACCCAAACTGGATACTGGTGACCATAATTGGACGCAGATCCCTCCAAATTAACTGCTGTACCAGTACCCGGACCAAAAAAGGTTGGGGACCCCTGCTCTACATCATATTAAAAGTTAACTCAAAGGTGAACACCCCCTTTAGCAATGGAAGAACATTATTCCGGTCTACTGAAAAATTAGCAGGGACAAGAAAGCTGGAATTCTGATACTGGTATTATATCACCAATAGTACCTTGCCTTGAAGCTAGCTGCCCTGTGTATAGTACCTGCCACAGGGAGTGCCGTACATTGTTTTTCATTGAACTTGAATATTTGATGATTACCCCTTCATAGCCAACTGAATTCATTCCAACTGGTCTAACATACACTTTTCTACAGACACGCTGCAATTCACAAAGCAAAAGTGTTGTAAAGCAATTACGGAGAGTAGAACAAGTCTTACCGTCGGCCTCACTAGACAGGAAGGACAGAAGGCACTGCATAACGAAACTAAACACCACACTGTATAGGAGGAAGTGCCGTAAGAATGTGAAACAGTTCAGTGCTAAGGTTTCCCACTAAGTTGCTACGCTGGTTACAAGGGGATTAAAGGTTTCATACATCAGGTGTCACCATAAATAAACAAGAGAGGAGAGAGAGAAAGAAAGAGAGAGAGTGTGTGTGTACAGAAACCTGGGCACTGCAGTGAGTAAATGCTAGGAATGCACCGAATCCAGGATTCAGTTTGGGATTCGGCCAGGATTTGGCCTTTTTCAGCAGGAATCTGATTCTTGGTTTTCATTTTTTATTATTTGTGGCTTTTGAGTTATTTAGCTTTTTATTCAGCAGCTATTCAGTTTGCAATTTTAGCAGTATGGTTGCTATGATCCTAGCAACCATTTATTGATATGAATAAAAGACCGGCTTATGAATAGGAGAGAGCCGTAATAGAAAGAGGAGTAATAAAAAGTAGCAATACCAATAAAAGAGTAGCCTTACAGAGCATTTTTTTAGATGGGGTCAGTGGCCATTCAGACTGGATTATAAATGAGAGGAGCTGAACAGAAAGAGGAGTGATACAAAGTAGCGATACCAATACATGTGTAGCCTTTCAGAGTCTTTGTTTTTTAGATGGGATCAGTGGCTCCCATTTCACAGCTGGAAAGAGTCAGAAGAAAAAAGCAAGTACTGTAATTAAAAAACGCCAATGTAATTAAATACACTAATGTAACCACACATGCATGATAATATGCGTTTTTCAGTCTGTAGTTTTCTTTTCACCAACATGCATTTCTGTTTTTTCTTGTTCCCCACAATTCCACTCAAAAGATTTTTAGTAAAGTTTTGTGGAAAAAAAAAGCCAAGCCAAGAGCCGTAAATACGTATAAGCAAAATCCATCTCGCTACAATGTTAAAAATAGGCATCGTATTTCAGCACAGTGTTTTTCCAAACCTGCAGATCCCATAGAGTTCAATAATATGGTAAAAAGCCACGTGACCTTGCCCTAAGGCACCACAAACGACCCCAGGAGGCTGTCCTTATTTTTTAAAATGGCAATTTTCTATTTATGATTACCCAATGGCACATGCTACTAAAAAAGTATATTATTATGACAATGGTTTATTTACATGAAGCAGGGTTTTACATATAATTTGTTTTTCTATAAAGACCTACATTGCTTGAGAGGTATAGTTTTCCTTTAAATGGATATCGTCATGGGAAAACATGTTTTTTCCAAAATACATTAGTAGTGATGGGCAAATTTATTTGCCTGGCACGAATTTCGGCAAATTCCTGCGAATAAATTCGCAAAATACCTGCAAAAATTTGCCAGCTTGTCGTTTTGGACGCGGGTGTCTGTCCGCGTCCAAAAATGGAAGCCTACGTCCAAAATGAGACGCTGGTGGCATTTGCCGAATTTTTGTTCTGTTGTTAGGATGCTGGGGGAAAAAGGGAGGGGTGATATTACTCCAACTTGCAGTACAGCAGTAAAGTCACATGACTTGGGGCAGCTGGGAAATTGACAAAATGTCTAGCCCCATGTCAGATTTCAAAATTAAATACAAAAACATCTGTTTGCTCTTTTGAGAAATGGATTTCAGAGCGGAATTCTGCTGGAGCAGCACTATTAACTGATGTGTTTTGAAAAACATTTTTACCCTTGAACTTAGTGGGATGTCTCCATAAAATAAACACAAAAATGTAAATTGTATTTGGCCTATTATTTTAATCTATGTATTATATTTTTGCCCTTATAAAATACTCAATGAAAATGGTTTTGTTTTTCCTAATCTCGCCTTCTAAACAGAATAATTTTACCAAGTAGCCTTTATTAGGCTATGATTTGAGGTGCACATATTTGTCATTTCTTTTACTAAATTCTCATCAGCAAACAGCAACTCAGCAGAACCAGGAAGATATATATATATATATATATATATATATATAGCATACAAGTAAGGTCCGCACTCTCAGGTCTTACAAAAAAATAAAAAGTTTTTTATTCACATGGGAGACTGACGTTTCGACCTTTCTCAAAGTACTGACAGGCATTACAGGAATACATTATATACACAGAATGGCGGGAAAATTAGTCAGATTGGAAAGGACGTGTCAGTATAGTCATCAGTACACATAAACAAGTTGACGTTAACCCTATACAACTATACATTCATTCAGTATATAACTGTTGCCAACTGTACTGGTGTTTATGTGTACTGATGACTATACTGACACGTCCTTTCCAAACTGACTAATTTTCCCGCCATTAAAGAACAAGTAGCCTTTTTTTTTTCTATCTGTAAATTTGCTCTAAACAGCCCCCCAGATTAATGTACCTTAGTCCCTGCTGCAAGTCTGCTCTGGTTTCTGTGTTATCAGCAGCTTGTTTCCCCTTCTTTCTGGTGCAGAGTGAAGCCCCGCCCCATAGCTTACTGAGCTGACCTTATCTCTTGGACTAGTCCAGGAGATCATTTGCATACTATGACATAGCAGAGAGCAGTGTGTGTAGCAGCTTTTGCTTGGGGAAACTAACTTACTAATGCACACACTGGCTCCCTCTTCCTCTCTATTGTGGAACAGCAGCAAATGGACTGCTCAGTAAACTAAGGGGCTGGGCTTCACTCTGCACCAGGAAGAAGGGGAAACAAGCTGCTGATAACACAGAAACTAGAGCAGACTTGCAGCAGGGACTAGGGTACATTAATCTAGGGGGCGGTTTAGAGCAAATTTACAGAAAGAAAAACATTTACTTTTCCTATAATGCATTCCTGTAATGCCTGTCAGTACTTTGAGAAAGGCCTCTGAAGAGGTCGAAACGTCAGTCTCCCATGTGAATAAAAAACTTTTTATTTTTTTGTAAGATCTGAGAGTGCGGACCTTGGCGGCGCATGCGTAGTAGGAGGCATTTGCCGGTTGGTACTACTGTGCATGCGCCCAGAGTTCACAAAGTTAAAAAGTTTGAAAATATTTCTCCAGTTACACTTACTTATTTTCTTACCTCAGAACTGTTACAAAGCATCTTATTTGCACATGTTGGCTGTTCAGGGCTCTCTAGCAAAAGCCAATTAAGTTAGAAACGTTGTTTCTTCTTCTGGCTGTTCCCTGCAGAGAAAAGAGGGACTTCCAGTACAAATGAGGGACTGCACTTTGAGCTGTGAAAAGAGGGACTGTCCCTCCAAAAAAGGGTCATTTGGGAAGTATGGACATACAAACACGCCTGCATACTATATACAAGAGCAGCCTTACCAGAAAAGTGTGCATTGTAACGTCGCACATGCTAGCACAACGGGTTTTTGCGCGAAAATGCAAAGCTACTTCATCCAACCTGTCACCAGCGCAAACATCAAACCCTGTAGTTCAGCAAAGACAGGTTCGAAAAGTACATCTAAAGTACACGCCCCGTTTGTCAAGTCACGCCCCCAAAACGCCTAGAAAGTAAACGCAGAATGTTCGTGACGTATTATGCTGTGATTGGTCATCTCCCGATGTTTATGCTCCAGTACTTCCGTCTACTCCACTCTCCCTGAGATGTCGCTATCCGTGTTGCCGCGCTTAGAACAGCTGTCCTCCCGGGTAGTGCGGGTGTTGGGGTGCAACCCAGGGCCCATGACTCTGCAGGGCACTAACACCTATTTGGTGGGCACCGGCCCGAGGTAAACTATAGATGAGAAGCCGCTTCCTGGTTTGTATAGAATGGTGCTAGAGGTCAGCGACTGACAGGTTTTGGGAGTCCCGTGGTATCTTGCTTGGTTACTGGAGACCAAGACCGACTCCATAGAACATCCACTTCCACGGAGAGACTTCTATCCCGCACACAAGCAGCGTTTGCCCTGGCTTTCCTCTGCAGCTTTACTGAGGGCTGGGGGGGTAACATGGTCTAACCCTGACACGTGTGCTTTGCCTTGTCCTTTATTACTCAAATGTGGTCATGTAATACAAGGTGCAAAGTTTGCCCAGGAGCAGTAACCTATAGCAACCAACAGGTAGCATTTACTGGTCACCTATTTAAAGCAAACATCTTGTTACTTGCTGTGAGTTTCTGCTACTGGGCAAGTGACTTTTATTACATAAAGGGCAAAGTGGCTTAAAGGAGAATCAAACCTGTAATTAGGGATGCACCGAATCCAGGATTCGGTTCAGGATTTGGCTTTTTTTCAGCAGGATTTGGCTGAATTGAATCCAACCCCTAATTTGCTATATGCAAATTAGCAGCAGGGAGGGAAATTGCATGACTTTTTGTCTCAAAACAAGGAAGTAAAAATGGTTTTCCCTTCCCACCCCTGGTAAAGATTATTAATTCACTTACTAGTTCTCCTAAAGGTGACCATCCCTGTAACAATAATCATAATCATTGGTTGCAGGAAAGATATCTCATTTTCAATACAGACATTTTCAGGCAGGTATGGGATCCGTTAGCTGGAAACCCGTTATCCAGATGGTTTCAAATTACGAAAAAGGCTGCCTTTTATCCAAATAATCCAACTTTTTAAAGAATGATTTCTTTTTTTCTCTGTAATAATAAAACAGTATCTTGTACCTGGTCCAAATGAGTTTAAAATGAATCCTTATTGGAAGGAAAACCAGCCAATTGGGTTTATTTAATGTTTACATGATTTTCTAATATAAGATATGAAGATCCAAATGACAGAAAGATCTGTTATCTGTAAAACCCCAGGTCCAGAGTATTCTGGATAACTGGTCCCATACCTGTACAGAATAGAATTCTACCTGTATTAGATAATTCAGGCCTAACACTTCAAAGGCACCCAATCAAAACTTTTCAACTTGGCCAATCAACGGATATCCAGATATTTTGCCCATATCCATCGGCTCATCTTCCACCATACACACCGAATGTCATACGATAATATCTGTGTGTGTGTATTGCCGCCTTTAGTCCTATACAAAAGCTTGAATATTTCTCTCGGGGGCCCAGTATTAATTAGAGCAATCCGCTTTGTGTTGTGACACTAAAATAGGTTTAAAGCCAGCTATGTAACGCAATTCACCAATTTATTATAGAAAGAAATATAATGATTAAAGGGGGTCTTGGAGACCAGTCGTTAAACGAATTGCCTGTGTTCCTTTATTTCACATTAGCTGTTCACATTGAGCTTAGGTACATAACATTTATCCGCCAGCTGATTTCCACTAGTGGAGATACAAATACTACCCCAGTGCCTCCCATCATTAATCTGAGTGGTAAACATGAATTGGTTTAATTGTTTGGGCCAAAAATACATTTTCACAAGGGGTAACCGAGAGATACCCTTCATTTTGTGGAAGCCAATAAGAATGTTATGTCCTTTGAATGCTAGTGCCTGAGGCATGTGAAAACAACAAGACAAACTTACTTTATTTTTTACTTTCTAAAAAACACAGAACATTTTTCCCCTGAACATAGCCAGCTTACACATTATTAAACATTATTCTGATAGCATAAGTAATTCAGATGTTCAATGATCGCTCAGAACATTATTAACTTAATTATTAGCTTTTTGTTCATATTTTGGCAAATTTGCCCATTTCACATGGTAGCAAAATGTGCTTGTAGTTAGAGGAAGAAGACCCTACTACTTTGTGAGGGGCACTGATTTATAAGCAAATTCATTAAATGTGCCTTTAGGCTGGGGACAGACAGGGAGATTCTGCCGCCTGGCGTTTTTAGCAGGCGACAATCTCCCCGAATTTCCTTCTCCCTGTCTGCCGCTAGTATAACTGACCCAGCGCCTGTGCACACATAGCGCGGCGATTTCCGTAATCGCCCGAAGATACTTTGTGAGGAAACTTCGGGCGATTCCGGAAATCGCCGCGCTATGTGTGCACAGGCGCTGGCGCTTTGTCACTTATACTAGCGGCAGACAGGGAGAAGGAAATTCGAGGAGATTGTCTTCTGCTATTAAACGCCAGGCGACAGAATCTCCCTGTCTGTCCCCGGCCTTAGAGGGGGCTCTAGAATTATTTTACTGTGGGACACAGTATGTCTAGTTACATTATTGAGATGAACCCACAATTTTTTGACCGATAAACCCACAGATCATGAAGTAATACCAATAAACATTATGACCAGTGTACTGGTGACTTTGCAGACAAGGGCTTTTTGCAAGGTTTGCCACATGCACATATATGATGTTACAACGTTTGTATGGAATCAAGAGTAATAATTTTCAGCAGCGACATAAGTTTATCAGTTTCCCTTTGCTTTGCAGTCAGGTGTCATTGCATAGATAGAGGCTGAACTCGGGTGCCAGTGATACAGAAGCAAGTGCAAAGGATAACCGGTTCTTCTAGCACAGGGCTGTTTTTCCTTGTAATGGGAAGATTATCTCATATGTCACATCTGTGACATTATAGTCATAGTTAGAATTCTTAGGCTAATGGAGCACCAGGCATTTTGTTGGAGAAATGCCCATACCACCTGTCATTAACATGAACTGCCCATTGTCTCTCATACAGGTGGTTTATACCCGAAAGTGCTTTGGGGCTAAAATCTACCTGTAGAGGAGCGACTGGTGGTTGCCATTCAAGTCAAAGGCTGGCAGTTTTAGTAATTTCTCGGCAATCATTGTAGTAGTCACATTGTTATAGTTCAAGGAATATCTAGCACTGCAAATAAGCATTTACTCCAGAACTCACCAAAATTACCCTTGGAAAAGGCTTCCCCATCCACTACTTTAAGCCCACCTAGAGCTGTCCGCACTATGGTTTAGGAACCGATTCATTACTACATCTGTTTATTTGTCCCAGTGATGTATATTTTGTGTATTCCCCTATCTGCTGCCATGATGTAGATTGTTTTCTGCTTTATGCTATGCTGGATGCAGCAATCATTTATTTTCTTTTATGCAGGCGGATTCTCATAGATACCGGGGAGCCCGCAGTTCCGGAATACATTAGTTGTTTGAAGCAAGCCCTGATTGAGTTCAACACTTCTATCCAGGAAATCATAGTCACACACTGGCATCTTGACCATGTGGGTGGAATAGCTGACATTTGCAGGGATGTCGTGAAGGGTAAGGAACAGTTGACACATTTGTAAATCACTTCTTTAACTCTAGTATTTAAACAGATTCTCCTTCAGGATACACATTCACAAGCATGATGTGTTGCAATACATATTAAATATATTTGTTATAGAGATTAAAGTATGGGCAATCTGAGTAGACCCACTGCCCCAATGGATGCTTAAAGGATAAATAACACCTTAAGTGACTGTAAAATTGATTCATAAAATTTATTAATTATTCCAAGATAGCAAAGGACAAGGAAAGTTAAACTAAAGAAGTAGCTATAAATGTTGAACATTGTTTTGTGCTTCTGTTCCAGCCCAAGGCAACCACATGCCTTTAGCAGTAAAGATCTGTGTCTCCAAAGATGCCCCAGTAGCTCCCCGTCTTCTTTTCTGCTGATTCACTGATTCACATGCTCTGTGCTGCTGTCACTTACTGAGCTTAGGGACCCACTCACAATATACAGTACACATAGAATAGAAATATAGTCACAATATAAGGCTGATTAGTAATTAATACAGATAATTACTACATGGCAGAACAGAAACCAGTGCAATTATCATCGGAATTTAATAATCAGCCCTGTAGCATCAGCTTATATTACAGAGCATCCTCATTTTCTGCTTGGTCATTTGTGACTACCCTTAAGCTTAGCTTCTCAACAGCTGCTCACTGAGCCCAGAGCATGTGAGTGTCACAGACACTTTCCAAGATGGTGACCCCCTGTGACAAGTTTAAAGTCCTGGATCATTGCTGCTATTGACAAGCTGAAACTTTAGGCTGGTGCAATAAGTAGAGTATATAAAACATGGCAGTTTTAGCCATATTCATTTTTAGGTTTTAGGGTTTAGTCCTCCTTTAAGGGGTACATGGTACTTTTAATATGACTTAATTTTGTTACAACAGCGCCCCCTGCTTGTCAGTTTCTGACCAATTTGACCACCAAGTAGTCAAGGAAGTTGTCAGGAGAAAGAAAAAATGCTAGGAAAAACATTAGAACCCTTTCTCAAATCTTTCTACACAACACACAAGTCATTTTATCACTGCCAAAGCTCAAAAATATAAATCCTATCCTTTGGAAATTCTAAAACAAAATCAAAGTTAAACTACATACACTTTTATACTAACTGAACGTGACCTATTGCTGTAGATTAGCTGTTAAATACAACCCACCATTAAGTCTTGTTCTTAGTAACAGAATTGCTTCTGTCATATCCTTCTTCATAGATGCTCTTAAATCTGATTTGATGTGATAAAGCATTTAGCACTTTGCCATAGGCACAGGAATGTTGCAGATCAAATGCACACTCAGAATAATGAAACAATTACTTGTAAAAGTTTGTAGATGACATCTCTTTTATGGAGTTTCAACAATTCATCTTTTCGATGAGGAATTAAGCAAATGTTTACCAGACCAAACAATGTAATTCTCTAATTCTGTGTTTGTTTTGTTAGAGCGCTTTGCTCATATCTAATAATGTGACTATATGTAGGTGATCTGATCCTTGTATTTCTTATGATGCAGGGTGTAATTTCTCCATCAGCAAACTCCCTCGCAATCCCCATCAAGAAGAGGTCATAGGAACAGCTGAGCAAAAGTACAACTATTTAAAAGATGGAGATATAATAACCACAGAAGGTGCCACCCTCAGGTAAACTGCTCTCACATTGTCATCTGAATTTGGCCCCATGTACAGACCAGCTGGGTTTACAGTGATTTGTCCATGATATTTGCCATGATATTGTAAGGGCCCGAAGGCACAGCAGAAGTAGCGGACCAAAGAGGAGGCTATAGTCCAAAACAGTTTGCGGTACAGATAAGGATTATGCAGAAGAGTGGTAAAAGTCCAGGCAAAGGGGTCAGTCCAGGGTTCAATATCCAGGAAACGGGCTGAGGGCAATAAACTAGTATTCAATAGCATGAAAGTCACAGTACGCACCCAGGAACACTATAAAGTAGAACCTATAACTGGGCAATGTCTGTTGTGTCCAGGCTCCTTAAATAGGCCTCCTTTGGTGCCAAAAGGGGCATGGTGACGTCATGACGCTGGTGTGCTGATGCTCACAGCCGTCGCTAGCATCGATGCCGATGTCCATTTCGGCGCTCTGACACCGAGCCGTGTGCGGAGGCTGGATGCCGCCATCTTCAACACCAGTCCTGTAAGGCACCGTTATAGATACATTGCCCGCTTTAGAGCACAGTAGGCTGTAAATAGAGGCTCTGAAACAGTTGGAGTTGGGCCCAAAGCAACAAACAAAAATAAGGGAGGAGCATCCTAAAAGCCTCTTATGGTGTGCTTTGGACTAAATGCTTACTTACTGTCCTTGGTACTACTGGAAATATATATATCTATATATATAGATCTATCACATTCAGTGACCTTCCCTGGGGTCAGCAAAATAAAAGTCAATTGTCATTTATAGTTGCAAGAATGCACCTCCAAGGAAAGTGTTTTCCCCAGAAAACAGGAGGTGGATGGTGATTAAAAAAAAGGCAAACTAGTTTTGTTTCCTCCTCATGATGTGAGGAGGAACTAATTTTAGGAACTGACTTTGCTTCTCTGCAATACATTGTGCAGTCCCTACAGGCTTCTGTTAAGTATAATAAATGGGGAAAGCAATCATTCTTTCACTCTTCACAGCTACACCATTGTATAAAGACAGATTAAAGCTCTCTATTTTTGTGAGTGGTATCCGGAACAAGCTGCTTTCCATTATAATTTCCCATGTTACTGCCTAATAATAGTTGCATAGAAAATGAATTTTACCGAATTCGGTAAATCCCCTATAGACAAACATTGTGTTAAAATTAGCATATTGCTCATTCCTTTTGAGGACGTGACATGCAGTATTCCCAGAACACTTCTTTTTTTATAATGAAAAGCAATCCTCAGAAATAATCTGCTTTATAGTATCCTCTTTGTATATGTTTAACAAGTTATGCTGTACTTTTCAGCAATATTTTACATGTGTTTGCTTCAGAGTCCTTTATACACCAGGACATACAGATGACCACATGGCACTAGAGTTACTGGAGGAAAATGCTATCTTTTCTGGTGACTGCATCCTGGGGGAGGGGACTGCTGTATTTGAGGACCTCTATGATTACATGAAATCTTTAGAAAAACTTCTAGAAATGAAAGCTGACAAAATATATCCAGGTTAGTTAAGCATGGAGACCTATTCTAAATAGCAATATAAATTATGGATGGAAAGCCTAAATCATTCTGTTTCTATGGAGAAGCCAGGGACATTTCTCTCTCTTATTGTAAACAGTGAAAGCCTTTTCAAAACAGAGGGTATGAGGAGGTAAATAGGGATGCACTAATCCTCATTTTTTTTTTTTTTTTTTTTTTTTTTTTTTTTTTTTTTTTTTTTTTTTTTTTTTTTTTTTTTTTTTTTTTGGTATTCTGCCAGATGCCAAACATTACACACAGGATTCGGCTGAATCCCAAACAAAATCCAAACCATAATTTACATGTATATGATGTACATCTACATGATTTGTAGGCAAAATCATGATTTATGGATCTGCAACAATGTTTGTGATTTTTATTTTTTTAGGGTTCAGTTTTCCTAGGCACTTAGATTTGGCCAAACCAGAATCCTGCTAAAGAGATTTGGATTTGGCCAAATCCTGGATTTAGTGATTATCTAGTATTAAGCCAACAGTTAAGGAATTATGGGTAAAATTGCACTTTCATGTCCTGGTGGTCAGCTATGCATCCAGAACTGCTGGTTTAATAGCAGAGGTGCAGCCTTAAAGGTCAGTGTTATTAATGCTATAAAATGGGCAAGGCTTCGTACTTGATAAGAACTCAAAGTCGCAGTGAAAATGGATGTAGCTAAAATCAGTGGTATTTGTGAGACAAAATGCATGGTTTCCGTATACTCCTTTCCTTCAATCAACAGGTCATGGCCCCGTTGTGCTGGGTGCAAGAGCCAAAATCCAAGAATACATTTCCCATAGACATGCCCGAGAACAACAGATACTTCAAGCTTTGCAAGAAAACAGTGGCAAATCCTTTACTTCAATGGATCTTGTCAAAATCGTGTACAAGGTAATTTCTGCAAACTTTTATAAAGAGAACAATATTTGGTGCACTACCAAGAAATATGATAACATAGTGCAGTGTTGTGCCTAGTGACACACTCTTGTATTCCAATTTAACATAACAGAGAGAAGGGCAATATACCAAGAATAAAGCACATAAAGCACTTGTCATAAAAATAAAGGAAGGTACAGTTAAACACCATGTTTCATACAAGATGATGGAATATAAATGTGCCTCCAAGGAGTGCTTTACCTGAATGCTGCTCATGATCAGTGCCCATGAACTATTGGTATTTGATCCTCATGATAATGCAGCTAAAGCTGTTCTGATATAACTGTGTGGCCATACCTGTCTGGCACAGCTGCAGTTTTTCAGTTGAAGTGTTCTACTGCAGTGATCTTCCTCTTGTGGCTGTCCCGAACCACAACTTGCAGAATCACAACAAAAAATGGGAATGTGTGTGTATGTATGGATGTGTGTATCAATGTACAGTGGTCTAATTTAGAGGAAAAGCCTATTTTAGCTCCATTCTACTTTTATGAATGTAAGCAAGACCTTATAAATGCTGTCAATTTCAGGCCTGCATTTTGTGTTTCTGCAGGATACACCTGAGTATTTACATAAAGCAGCAGAGTTTAACCTCACCCATCATTTACAGAAACTAAAAAAGGAAGGGAAAATATGTAAGTATACTTTTATTCACCAATATGCTGCTCTCTGCAAGCTAGCATGAACCAAATGGCAAGACTTTGTTTTTCCACACTCCAGTAATAAATTAAAGGAACAGTTCTGGGTAAAAATAAAAACTGGGTAAATAGATAGGCTGTGCAAAATAAAAAATGTTTCTAATATAGTTAGTTAGACAAAAATGTAATGTATAAAGGCTGGATTGAGTGGATGTCTCACATAACAGAATACAGCACTACGTCCTGCTTTTCAGATCTCTAAATCTGAGTAAGTCAGCGGCTTGAAGGGGGGGCCACATGGGACATAACTGTTCAGTGAATCTGCAATTGATCCTCAGCATTCAGCTCAGATTCAAAAGCAACAGTTATGACCAATGTGGCCCTCCCTCAATTCACTGATTGGTTACTGCCTGGTCACCAGGGTAACCAGTCAGTATAAACAAAAGAGAGCTGAAAAGCAAGAATTAGTGTTCTATTAGAATTAATGACACTCCAGCCTTTATACATTACATTTTTGCTAACTATATTGAAAACATTTTATCTATTTACCCAGTTTTTACTTTTATACTGAACAATTCCTTTAAGGATTCTGAAACTGTGGCCCGCCTTCTACACGGGCAAAAACGTGTCCTGGTCCAGTAACCAACTGGATACTTAACTCAGATCTTTGCTAATTTATGAAAAAAATTCAAATGTAAAATATTGAATGCAATTGGGGGGGAAACTTTAATGCTCAAATTGATCCAGTTATTGTGAAAAAAAACTTGAATTGATAGAGTTTTCGAGCGCAAAACCACCATAAAAAACCTGAAAAAAAAAATATCTTCAAATGGTTCCAGGGACTTGTGCCATTGATTCTTACATGACCTTGACACGTTTTAGTTGGAGTATTTTCAGATTCCTGCTTTTAGCAGCTTTGGGGCATAATAAATACCAAAAAATTCTACTTTATAGTGAAAATACCCTTGTAAAACTTGATCTTTTTGGGAAAAGTCAACCATTAAAGTCAACCATTAAAGGGATACTGTCATGGGAAAACATGTTTTTTTCAAAACACATCAGTTAATAGTGGTGCTCCAGTAGACTTCTGCACTGAAATCCAATCCTCAATTCTATTTATCTGGAAACCCATTATCCAGAAAGCTTTGAATTACGGAAATGCTGTTTCCCATGGACTCCATTTTAGCCAAATAATCACAGTTTGTAAAAATTATTTATTATATGGGTATTAGAGCCGCCAATCAAAATGTGACTCCTACTTCTGCATGAAAAAAAGACGGATTGCTGAGAGCAGGAAACTGAAGATTTAAATGATTTGACTTTGTACCTTTAAATTAACTTTTAGTATAATTTAGAGATTGATATTCTGAGGCAATTTGTTTTCATTTATTTGTGGTTTTTGAGTTATTTCGGTTTTTATTCAACAGTTCGCCAGTTTGCATTTTCAGCATTCTGCATTCTAGGAACCATGCACGGATTTGAATAGACAGGGATTTGAAAAGCAGAGTACCTTCAAGGAATACTGTCATGGGAAAACATGTTTTTTTCAAAATGCATCAGTTAATAGTGCTGCTCCAGTAGACTTCTGCACTGAAATCCATTTCTCAAAAGAGCAAACAGATTATTTTTTATATTCAGTTTTGAAATCTGACATGGGGCTAGACATTTTGTCAATTTCCCAGCTGCCCCTGGTCATGTGACTTGTGCCAGCACTTTAGGAGGGAACTGCTTTCTGTCAGGCTGTTGTTTTTCCTTCTCAATGTAACTAAATAGTACGCAGTGGGACATGGGTTTTACTATTGAGTGCTGTTCTTAGATCTACCAGGCAGCTGTTATCTTGTGTTAGGGAGCTGTTATCTGGTTACCTTCTCATTGTTCTGTTGTTAGGCTGCTCAGGGGGAAAAAGGGAGAGGTTGCTATCACTCCAACTTGCAGTACAGCAGTAAATCGAAGTGTATCAGAGCACAAGTCACATGACTTGGGGCAGCTGGGAAATTGACAATATGTCTAGCCCCATGTTAGAATTCAAAATGAAATATAAAAAAATCTGTTTGTTCTTTTGAGAAATGGATTTCAGTGTAGAATTCTGCTAGAGCAGCACTATTAATTGATTCGTTTTGAAGAAAAACATTTTTTCCCACAACCGTATCCCTTTCATAAATAACCCCATAAGAGTCTGTATCCTTGCTAACAGTTCTATGTATTAATTGACAGTCCCTCTGGGTTTAGTTCTACTTTAAGAATTTTCTTCTTTTTGTGATAATCGGGTTTCTGTTTTTCTTTTCATTTGTAGCAGAAGAACAATCCCCCACTGTCAGATGGAGAAGTAACTTATGAATCCACATCACAAATAAAATATCTTCTCCAAACACTCTGTGTGTGTAGTGCAGGAACAGAAGAAGAGACGTGGGAGTATGGATGTTTGTTTCCAAAGCATTTAACAGTCACTGTTAATTTATTTCTAATTATTATAATTTAATATAGATCTTTGCTAGATCCATAAATAATCATGAAACAAATATTGGTATACACCTATATGCTGCATTTATTTGCCTCTTCACTACAGACATTTGGCACAGTTATCTGCAGCATGTACATAAGAAAACAAGGTGTGCAGCAGGTTGCCCTTTTAATATTATAATAAAATCCTTGTTTCATTTTACTGAGCACTAGTTAGATATCCTGTTTATATTTCTTCACATTAATTAGAACATAGAACATATAAATAGAGTCCCACTATATTTATATATGAAATTTAACCCTACAATATTTCAGTATGCATATTTTTCCTGAGGTTTTACCTGCATTTTGTCATTATCTAGTGAGAATATGAACAAAGATAAGTTCCATGACCTCTATAAAAGATAATATAATATATGGAACTCCTCAGGTAACTTATAATTTCCTTATAATTTACCATATAGGGGGTACTTTATGCAAAAAAAAAAAAAAAAAATATATATATATATATATATATATATATATATATATATATATATATATATATATATATATAATGTTAGTAGGCAGTAGATATATCTTTTAAAATATGGATGAAACAGTAGTTCCAGAGGACTACTTGGATTTAGAGTTAAGTGACACTGTGACCTATAATGATGGAGGAAAGGGTATGTTTTGTTTTCGCTCTCAATTTTTCCTACACTTGGTGCAGCTGTGTGATATGTAACAGGGATTTCTATGTATATTACCGAGGAAAATGTGCTTGTACTTATGGATGTAATTTTTTGGTTACTGAGCATATTATGTTACAGGTATGGGATCCGTTGTCTGGAAACCCGTTATCTAGAAAGCTCAGCATTATGGAAAGGCCATCTCTCCATTTTTTTCAAATAATAAAAATGTTTGCCTTTTTTCTCAGTAATAATAAAACAGTAGCTTGTACTTGATCCAAACTAAGATATAATTAATCCTTATTGGAGGCAAACCAGCCTATTTGGCTTATTTAATGTTTAAATGATTTTTTTAGTAGAGTTAAGGTATGAAGATCCAAATTACAGAAAGATCCATAATCCAGAAAACACCAGGCCCCGAGCATTCTGGATTAAAGGTCCCATATCTGTATTCCTGGCTGGTAGTGTATGAAAATAACTTGGAGCAGCGTAGTCCCAGGGGGCCCATGCCGACCTCAGGCAGCCTTTCTGATGCCGCCCCCCCTTGCACCCAGAGCTTGCTGTTCTGAGTGCCCAAGGGGGGGCAGCATCGCTAGTGCAGTGCATGCAATTGTGACTAGAGACAATTAATAACCCTTTCAAGGATTTGTCAGATAGTATTAGTAGTAATAGTTTGTGTATAAAATTAAAGTTTAATTGTAAAAAGCACTGCAATCTTGAAACTTGTTTTGTTAGAAAAGATTTGAGTCATGGTCTCTAAAAGTCTAAAGCCCTGTCTATAAATATTTACAGAGCAGATAGTTGGCAAACAGTTTAGTTTATAAAACCTTGACATAGTCAGTGGCTCTCAACCTGGGGGTCGGGACCCCTTTGAGGGTCGAACAACCCTTTCACAGGGGTTGCCAACCATTGTCTGGACAGGGTGGGTTAAAGGATAGTGTTGCGGCTGCCATTTGTTTTTAAGGGAATGCGCAGTAGTTGACAATTCCAGGAGTGCGCTTTGCAATCATCGCTTCATGGGGGCCAATTTACCACAGGCAGGAGGTCTTGAATCGGAGCCTGTCACTGTGGGGGTAATATTCTGGAATATTTTAGGAATTTGCTGCGGGCCAATTAAAAATGGATCGCAGGCTGAAGTTTGGACACCCCTGACTGGTGAGGCAATGCGTACTTCACCTCGGCTGTTTGTGTATTTTAACTCATAACAGTAGCAAAATTACAGTTATGAAGTAGCAACGAAAAATTTTTTATGGTTGGGGGTCACCACAACATGAGGAACTGTATTAAAGGGTCGCAGCGTTAGGAAGGTTGAGAACCACTGCTTTAAGTGCTGATGAATAATTAGAAACATCATTCTGTTCCACCACTAGATGGCAGGGCAACATTTGAATTATGTTGAAATGTTAAGCAGAACCTTGACTTTGGTAAAACTTTTAATGGCACATAATACAAGCATAGCTAAATACACATATTTCCTCTGCTGCAGTAACTATGTTCCTATCCAGCATTCCACTCGTCATTGCAACAATGCACACAGCCACTTTGCATTTCCAAAAATGTTGTTTGCACAGATGCACCAAATCCAAGAATGGCCTTAAATTATTCCACTCTCACTGGCAAAGTGACTCCAGCGTTAATTGGTTTGTGTAAAAAGTACAGAAAGTAAAAGCATGAAAAAATGATAAAACTGTTGGCTCAAAAATCTTTGTGACTGGATTCATAGCTTGTGAATTATCCTTGTGTGATTAAGTCACTTGAACTTGTGTTTATTATGAACTTTATTCGTTTTACTTATGGGAAGCTTTTCTGAAACCTTCCTTTCCTTCTCTCCCTCAGGGTCTTACATTTTAGCAGCAGTTTCTATGACACCTTATTGATTCCTTAAGTCCCAAAAAAAAACTAGGGTTGTGTTTTCACGCAACGATGCGTTCAGATTCTTGTAAAAATAAAAAAAATCTCCCTTTGGAAGAAAAAAATTAAGTCTCCAAAAAGATTCACAAAGAGATTTCCAATGGTCTTAGTGGGAGTTCTAGTTCTCTAGTACAATCAAAGTCCAGAGTCAATACATAATGATGTGGAACTTTACTGTACTAGAGAAATATAATTTACACACTAAGAGGAAGATTTAACAAGATTTTTTTTTATGGTCAAAACTGTCAAACTTGACTAGTGAGTTATTTTTTATTCAAGTTTAAATGCAAATTCAGTTTAAGTTTTTTAAAAACTCGCACAAATTTGAAATTCAATTGTTGATAGATGTGCCTCTAAGTCCTTTGGAAATTTCTTTTTGGATCTTTATAATAGGAATACCTGGGACACTAAAACAAGATGTCCTGATGCCTTTTTTTGAAGAAAATGAGCACCTTTGAAGGGAAGCAGTTAAAGGGCATGTAAAGGCAAAAAAAAGAAAATCCCATTTTTACTTTATTTAATGAAAACAAAATCTATCATCAATATACTTTAATGGAAACATGTACTGTGTTTATAAGAAACTTAACTGTATGCAGTGAAATTCTCCCTTTATTTACTGCTGTGGATAGGCATTGTCAGATGATCTCTAACTATTGTGCAGAGAAACAATCATATTTATGAACAGCAGGGGGAGCCCCCACCTTACTTCCCAGCATTTCAGAACTCCAGCAGCTTTGTTTCCCTGTAGAGTAGTTGGCGACTGTGTAGATATTTGTATTGGATTTTATTTTTGCCTCTACATCCCCTTTAATGTTTCCAACTCCAACTGACTGGGACTGGGATTCTATTTGGAGGATTACTTTGCTGCAGCCACTGGTTCTGCAGAGTTGGAGAAAGTTTGTATTAAACAATACAAAACCTATAAAATCCACATTGGATTACATGACAACACAGGATCCAGTGCAGTCTGTATATTCTGATTATTAATCAGTCTTGTTGTATCAGCTTCTGCCAGATATTATTTGACTTGTGCTGTTTTGATAATTTATGGCTATCCCTAAGCTCAGCCCAGATCACACTGAGCATGTGCACAGTCTTGGTCTTGTATAGAAGTTTAAAGTGATTCTGACACTAAAAAATTATTTTTAACATATGAATGTACATTACATGTTACATATAGGTCATGCTGATCATTTTTTGCCTGACACTCTGACTTTGCCAACCTGACTGTCCCATCTCAGCCTGTTAGTTACAGTTTCTAATGATAACAGATGCCTGTTGAACAAATATGGCAGCCCCCTCATACAGGAACATGGGGGATCAGACAGTTAATGTAAAAGCATCATACAAATACTTTATGGCAAATTTAGAAGTATCTTTCAAAGCCAGTTATTATAATAGATGTAAAAAAGAGTTTAGTTTCAGGTGGCAGTAGCTCTTTAACAAAGTTACAAGATGACAGCCCCCTGTGGCCAACTTTGAAAGCATAAATCATTTGTTTGATTAGGCTTGTGGTGCAGTAAGCTCATGTTTATGTTTAGTATACAAAATACAGCATTTCTAGCATTATTCAATTTTAGACTTTCCTTGTCCTTTAAGTGACTAGAATCAGTGGGTGGTGCCTTAATACTTTGCCAACACAGAGTGATTTTACCTTTCCTTCTCCTTTATAGGACATCTGCAAAGAGACTGTCATTGAAAGGGACCTGTATCACACACACACACTATTGTTTTTGGCTACATGTGGAATGCCTTTATGTTTGGCTTTGATAAGTATATCATTTAACTGCCCCAATAATGCCTCCTTGTACCTTAGCTAACATAGTACAGACTTACTCTTCTTTTATTGAACACCTAATAATACATTCCAGGCATGGACAATAGAAAGATGATAGTATGATTAGCGTTGAATCCCCAATGAAATATTATGGGTGAAGACACACAGTGCTACTAGTAGCAGCTACTTGTCACGGCTACAGAATGCCAAAAATACCTTGCCATAGACAATGCTAAGAATAACCTCTGAAAAACATTAGTGTCTTGTGTCTTCTTCACCCTTTAGGAGAAGGAAAGCTCAATCCAAGAGGATTACCCCCCACCCCAAGGATTGTGATGATTTACCTGATACTTCCAAACGAGCAATCCTTTTCATTCCTTATTCTTTGTGCAGGCATGCTTATGCTGTAGAGTTGAAAGCCAGACTTTAACTGCACATACTCTACTGCAGTGATCCCCAACCAGTAGCTCGTGAGCAACATGTTGCTCTCCAACCCCTTGGATGTTGCTCCCAGTGACCTCAAAACTGGTCCTTATGTTTGAATTCCAGACTTGGAGGAAAGTTTTGGTTGTATAAAAATCAGGTACACTGCCAAACAGATCCTTAAAGTAGGTTGACAATCCACAAAAGGGCTGCCAAATGGTCAATCGCAGCACTTATTTGGCACCCCAAGAACATTTTCCATGCTTGTATTGCTCCCCATCTCCTTTTAGCTCTGAATGTTGCTCACAGGTTCAAAAGGCTGGGGATCCCTGCTCTACTGTGTAGGCATTGGCCACTGGATTTGAAGAAAGAGGGTAGGAATAGGATCACTCACACTCAAGTGTCCTGGGTCCCGGCCCGGGGTACCAGATAAGTCATTACAATCCTTGGGGGGAGAGGGGATGTAACATAGTAAGTTAGGTTGAAAAATTGTTGAAAAAAATGTCCATCAAGTCAAGTTCACTCTTTTAAATATATAGAGCAACATCAATGACGGCAAAGCATAGTAAGTCAAGTTGGAGCAGAAAGTCAAATCATTCAAGGTTTGTTTAGTGGTCCATTAAATAACCTTGAATGATTTGACTTTCTACTCCAGCTTGACTTACTATGGTGTGTTGTCATTATTTTGCTATTTGAAAGTTTACCCCTTTAACTGCCAAGCACGTCGGTACTACGTTCTGGCTGAAAAAGGCTCTAAGTGCCAAGCACGTAGTACCTATGTGCTTTGCATTAAAGGGGTTTCTCACTGCACTGATGGCTTTAGCCGCCGTGCAGCGAGTCAGAGAGGCCCCCTAAGCAACGAACCAAGGCGGGTTATCTGTCAGTCCTGCGATGTGATTATCGCAGGACCAACTTTTTTACCTTGGTGTTGCAGCAGGAACCCGTCACATGACAAGGCCTTGGGGATCCAGCACCCGTCCACTCACTTCCTGGTCTGCAGATCGTGATCATCAACGCTGCCAAAGTCCCTCCTGCACACACAAACAGTAAGTGGCTTTGTCTTTATTTATTTGCACACTTTTACACAATCATACAGGCCATACACTACACAATTGACTAAAGTTTTGTTTTGTTTTGCTTTTCTGGCTTTTTTTTTTCTTTTTCGAACTATTTCACATATGTACACACTCACTTGCACATAAAAACACATTTGTACACTTTTTAGAGCTTTACACACATGAATACACAAGCACAGACTTTTTTCAGTTCTTTATTTTATCATATATCCTCTTGTTTTTCTGCTAAAAACTGTTGATTTTACCACGTGGCTATTGGATCAAGAATTCTGACTGTTAACCACGCTGTCGGATCAGTTCTTTTATTTCACTGATTTTGTCTAATTGTGTTTGATTTTTGTAGTTTTATGCTTGTATTGTTCCTTATATATTTATTTTAGGGTAGAATTGTCGTTCAGTATGTTGGAGTAGAAAGACATAATTACTCATTTTGGATTCATCAGAATGTGTACTTTCTAAAAAGATATGGTTTTGTGGGGTCTTTGTGCTATTAGGAGGGTCTTGTGGCGAATAATTAACTGTAGGGGTCTATGTTCACAGAAGGCAAATCGGCAGCAGAGAAAATTCATATGCACTATTTTTATATTGGGCATCAAACTGTTCATTAGACCCTTTGCATCAATATTTAGGGTATTTTACAATTGTATGTAAGAAATTGGGTGAGAAAAATGCGGCCAATTGCAATATTTTTAGGCAATTTTCAGAAATGTCATAAATATCCACTGCCTTTAGCGTTGCTTTGCAGTATGATGGTTTGGAGTAGAAAGACCTAATTACTCATTTTGGATTCGTCAGTGTGTGTATTTCCAAAAATATCTGGTTTTTAGGGGTCACCATAACTTTTTGTAGCTTTTATCTCATATAAAACTGGCAATGTTTGGAAATTAGTGTAAATGTAAGTCATCAAATAAGTATGCACAAGGTAGATTCTGGGGTCTTTACATGCCATGTTCTTCGATAATCCTATGTACATTGGGCATTAAACTGTTCAGAGAACCCCAGGCTTTCATATTTGGGGTGATTTATCTTGATATGTAATAGTATGTACGAAATAAGGTGCTGCAAGGTGGAAGTTTTTAGAAAGACATGCATACCCAATTTAGATTCGGGGGAATGTGTACTTTCTGAAAATATATGATTTTCTAATCGGCCTGTATGACTGATTCAGGGAGAGAATTCCACATCTTCACAGCTCTCACTGTAAAAAAAACTGTTTCCAAATATTTAGCCAGCATCTCCTTTCTTCTAATCTGAATGGGTGACCTTGTATCAGCTGGAAAGACCTACTGGTGAATAAAGCATTATTATATGATCCCCTTATATATTTATACATAGTTATCATATCACCCCTTAAGCGCCTCTTCTCCAGTTAGGGTTGACACCTTTTTAAAATTTTCGTACCGGCCTGCAGGGGGCGGGGCCAAAAGGGGCGTTCTGTGACGTCAAAGGGGGCGTTCCGTGACGTCGAAGGGGTCGGAGCCACGTGAGCGATCGGGTGAAGACGCAAGAAAGGTAAGTTTTTATTAGATTTAATGCAAGGCAAGGGCCATTTTTAAGGGGTATTACAAATTTACCGGCAGCTACATTGCCGGTAAATTTGTAATACCGGCCCCGGCTGGTGTTTTACCGGCTAGGCCGGTAAAATACCGGCTGGGTGGCAACCCTATCTCCAGTGTGAACATCCCCAATTTGGCCAGTCTTACTTATTTGTTTGTCTCAAAATTGTTACAAAGTATCTTATTTGCAGCTGTTAGGTGTTCTGGGCTCTCTGCCGAAAGCCAATTAAGTTAGAAACTTTGTTTCTTTTTGTGGCTGTTCAGAGCAGAGAAAAGAAGGACTTTCCAGTAGAAATGATGAGGGACTGCGGTATGAGCTGTCAAAAGAGGGACTGTCCTTCTGAAAAAGGGACAGACAGTTGGGAGGTGTAATAAGTGGAAAAACCCTTATGGCAGCAAGCAGCTAGAAATCAGTGGAAGAAGGCAGAATATGGGGGTTGCTCGATGGCGAGTCCCAAGCAATATTGGAGAATGAGCGACCATTACTTGATGGCCAAACCAAAACATTCCACACTAGGACACTTGCTGTACGGTTCACATGACCACTAACATCCAATCAACTCACACCACATCGCTACTGGATTAACCAAGGGGGCACGCCGTGACGTTTAGCATAGCAAATGCAGATGTTACAGCTAGAGAGTGGAAGCGGCCATTTTTGTAACTGGAAATGTGTTTCTTTACAGAGCCCGACACCTAAAGCTTCTAGTTACAAATTGCCCTTGTACGCCGGGATGGGAGTTTACACGGAAGCTATAGATTAGGCACATATAATGGTTTTACAATGAATTGTTGTTGATGGGACAGAGGTTGTCAAAGCCAAGCAACAACATCTTTCATTCCGCTTTCCAATGTTTGTTGCCAGCTTCCCTTACAAAAACCTAGCGTGGCTGCCTGTCATATTTTGTTTGAGAAATAGATCCCTCTCACACAGATCTCCGCGCTGCCACCACTAACAAACATGGCGAGAGGGATTGCTTGCCTCAGGATCACACGTCTTTGCGGAACGAGGCTCCTCCTGACAGTGCTGACGTGGTGGGCAGTGGTACAGTACAGCGTCAGCCTTAGCCAGAGGTGGGGAGGAGGGAGCGATTCTAGTTAGTGCCTCCCGTGTCGCCGGTGTGTGTGGCAGATACAAGCCGTAGCCCTGCATGCGCCATCCTGCAACCATGGGCATCCGTAAGAAGAACAGCAAGACCCCGCCGGTGCTGAGCCACGAGTTCATTATCCAGAACCATGCGGACATCGTCTCCTGCCTGGCAATGGTCTTTCTGCTTGGGCTCATGTTCGAGGTAAGAGCAGAACTGCAGGCAGAGGCCGAGCATAGAGCCCTTCAGGGTGGCCACCGCTCTATAACCGAACTATTGCTTATTAGAGCTTGTCAGTAGGGCTATCTCTTGGGCTAACCACAACCAGCTGGAATGCACCACATACTCACCCCTAGTGTATAGCCAGCGCCTGTGGGATAGCACCTATAGTAGGGTGAGGTGGTGCCTATAGTAATAGTCTCTGGGAACGGACTGTGGGATAGCAGGTATAGTAAGGAGAGATGGTGCCTATAGTAATAGTGAGATAAT
>CM044441.1:123603450-123627002 GCA_024363595.1 Xenopus borealis | reverse complement strand
CAGAGGCCCAATCAGCCAGCCCACGCAGAGGCCCAATCAGCCAGCCCACGCAGAGGCCCACCAGCCCACTAAATACTGACTTTCTATGGCACCTTATAGCTGTCCCTCTGACCCACAGATTGCCAGTCCGGGCCTAGTAGTGGTTTTTTAATGTTAGGGTTGAATTCTCCTTTAAATCTACTAGAAAATCATGTAAACATTAATACACCCAATAGGCTGGTTTTGCCTCCAATAAGGATTAATTATATCTTAGTTTGGATCAAGTACAAGCTTCTGGGGTAATATTGATAAATAAACTGTCAGGATAGGTAATCTGCACCATAGGCAAACAACACAACAGTGGATGTACATAGATTTTAAAAAAGCAAGACTTTATTATCCAAATAATCCAAATTATTAAGAATGATCCCCTTTTCTCTGTAATAATAACACTGTTCCTTGTATTTGATCCCAACCAAGATATAATTAATCCTTATTGGAGGCAAAACCAGCCTATTGGGTTTATTTAATTTTTAAATTCATTTCTAATAGACTTAGTGTGCCGATCCAAATAACATAAAGATCTGATATCTGGAAAGCCCCAGATCCCAAGAATTCTGGATAACCTGTACCTGCAGATTTATATATATATATTTTTTTTTGCTGTAGCAAGGCCATGCATAGCTCCTGCACCTGCCACTCTTCATGAACTACAACTATCAGCATTGTGAGAAGTGTTGCATTTGTAAGTAGAGGGGTGTATGATGTGTATAGTGAAGGCTGCAGTGCGCTCTGCTTGTGCTGGCTGGATGCCTGGAGCTACAGTGTAACGTGGCAGTACTGCTTAACATGTGATCCCTAAATCAAACACACATGAGAGATCTCGGGCTGGATTTTGTGTATGTTTATTGACTGGGGGTTTGTGTATGAGTACCAAATCATCCCTATTCCTATCCACCTGCTATGAATCCTACTTTTTGCATGAATTTTCTATGTGTTCTTGGAATAACTATAGCAAACGGCGCGGATCAGACCCTCCTGGGAAGCTTCCCCACTGCTCATATCATAAACTGGAAAAAAAATTTCCAGATAAGGGATCTTCCCGTAATTTGGATCTTTATACATTACTTCTACTAGAACATCATTTAAACATTACATAAACCCAATAAGATTGTGTTGCCTCCATTAAGGATTAAGTATATTGTAGTTTGGATCAAGTACAAAGTACGGTTGTATTTTTACAGAGAAAAAGGATAACAATAAAAAAAATGAATTATTTGATTATAGTGGAGTCTATGGGGCAAATTCACTACAGCGCAAAGCGTCTAATGCTAGCGCTTATTCGCCAGTGTGACTTCATTTCGCAACTTCACCAATTCACTAACAGTGTCCCTGTGAAAATTCGCTAGTGAAGTAGATAGACTAACGCAACTTTGCACCCTTACTCCAGACGAAGTTGCGCACTGATGAAGGGACATAACTACACTAATTCACTAAGATGCTCATTTCACTGACCGTTACCTCTTGCGCTAGACTTTACTTCGCCAGGTCAGACCTGTTCAATACAATAGAAAGGAGGTTGAAAAAAAGCATTACATTTTTTCTAAGTTCTAAGTGCTTTTTTTAGGGTGATAGTCTGAAAAATAGTGTAATTTTTTGGGGGGTTACCCTCCTCCCCCCCCCTACATTTCCTAACATATGGCAACACAACTATACAGGGGGCACATGTTTAGGGCAATAGGACAACTTTATTTTATTTATTAAAGGTTTCCTGGGCTTGTGTAGTGGAATGTAGTGGCTGTAACATATACTTCTATTATACGTTCAACTTCGTGCCGTATGCAAATTAGGCATCGCTAGCGTGATTGCGCTTTGCCTGGGGAAGTAATGGTAGCGCAACTTCGCTACCGTTCGCCTCCATGAGCGCAACTTTGCATTTTAGTGAATTTGCCCGGCGAAGTGCTGCGAATTGTGGCAAAGCCATCACTAGGGCATTTTCGCCGCTTAGTGAATTTGCCACTATAGGAGACGACCTTTCCGTAATTCAGAGCTTTCTGTATCACAGGTTTTCGGATAACTGATCCTATAGCTGAGCTTACATTATATACTTCAAAAGCAACGTTCTTCAGCAGTTCTACAGATTTGAGTCCAATGATGGCCATGTATAATCAGATTTGGTCATGTACAGTAGTTCAGGGGGATCCTGTGATGGTCAGTCCAGGCTGAAACTGCACCTTCTGGGTGTAACATGGGAGGATGAGGGAGTAAGGGGCAGTGCTGTGCCTCCTCGTTTCCCGTAAGAGCAAGGGCATCACCAACAGGACAATGCTATTGGCCCACCCCATCACATGGCCAAGTTGTACAAACTTTTTCTAGTTGGGACCAGAAATCAAATACAGTAAAACCCACATTTTCTGTTTTTCAGGGGACCAGAAAAAAATGGTGTAAAATCCAGGAATATGTAAAACCAGGGAACTATATTAAGCATATTATATATAGGTGGGATCAGAACACAACAAAGTAAAATGAGTGAAAACTTAAACTCAGGGTATGTACAATGGAGTTTTCAGTGTAACTAACATGCTAGTGTGGATTCAGTTTGCCATAGTGTGAGTGATTAGTAGAACTTAATCAAACTGCAATATAATAACATGAGATTTTATCTCTTATTAAAGGGGGCGTTCACCTTTGAGTGAACTTTTAGTTTGATGTAGAGAGTAATTTTTTGTGACGATTGGTTTTCTTTTATTAGTAGTAGTTTTGACTTATTTACCTTTTCTTTTTCAGCAGCTTTCCAATGCAATTTCAGCAATCTGGTTGCTGGGGTCTCGGTAAGAGACTGGAATATGCATAAGAGATGGCCGGAATAGAAAGATGATTGATAGAAAGTAGCAATAACAATACATTTGTAGCCTTGCAGAGCATTTGTTCTGACATGGGGCTAGACATTTTGAGAATTTCCCAGCTGCCCCTGGTCATGTGACTTGTGCCTGCACTTTAGGAGGGAATTGCTTTCTGGCAGGCTGTTGTTTTTCCTTCTCAATGTAACTGAATAGTACGCAGTGGGACATGGGTTTTTACTATTGAGTGTTGTTCTTCGCTCTACCTGGCAGCTGTTATCTTGTGTTAGGGAGCTGTTATTTGGCTACCTTCTATTTGTTCTGTTGTTAGGCTGCTGGGGGGGAGGGAGGGGGTGATATCACTCCATCTTGCAGTACAGCAGAAAGAGTGATAGAAGTTTATCAGAGCACAAGTCACATGTCTGGGGGCAGCTGGGAAATTGACAATATGTCTAGCCCCATGTCAGATTTCAAAATGAAATCTAAAAAAAAATGTTTACTCTTTTGTGAAATGGATTTCAGTGCTGGAGCAGCACTAAAAACTCATGTGTTATTTAAAATATGTTTTCCCATGACAGTATCCCTTTAACAGTATCCCAGATGGAGACTTTACTTGCTTTGTTTTTTTCTTATACACTTTGTCTTTTTCCCCCTAGATTACAGCAAAGGTGGCCGTCATGTTTGTCACACTCCAGTATAATGTCACCATTCCAGTAGAAGGCAAGTACCTCTCATAACAAATTAACTGTTTTAAATATATTTTTTTGCAGGGATGCACCAAGTCCATTTTGGATTCGGTTGAATACTTCATGAAAGATTCTGCCAAATAGGCAAATTACGCATGGGAAGAGAAAAAGTGGGGAAAAAATTTTCCTGCCTTGTTTTGTGACAAAAGTTACCTGATTTTCCTTCCTGCCCCTAATTTGCATATGCTAATTAGAGTTCGGATTGGCCAGGCACAAAGATTTGGCGAATCCAAATCCTGCTGATAAAGGCTGAATCCTGAACTGAATCCTGGATCTGGTGTATCCCTACTTGTTTGTGCATAGAAGGGTATATACTGCATAAATGCAGCTTTTTTTTCCTGCACCTTGAAACGAGGACCCTAAGATTTCACCACCTCCCCTTCATTAAAGCCTGGAGGCATTCTTCACAATAAATAGCATTAATCCACCCACTTGCTTTGGCAAATTGATTCATGCCATAAATATAAATTATATATAGATAGATATATATATAGATAGATATATATATAGATATATATATATATATATATATATAGATATATATATATATATATATATTGTTTAAAATAACTATTTTACCCCTCTCCCCTTTAGCAATTTGTCACTCCATGCAGCATTCACAGCCACAAATTAATTGCCAGCTAGATGAAAAACCGTTAACTCTAATGCATTATATGGGTATTAGAGCCGTCAATCAAAATGTGACTCCTACTCCTGCATGAAAAAAAGACGGATTGCTGAGAGCAGGAAACTGAAGATTTAAATGATTTGACTTGGTACAATTTTTAAAGGGGTTGTGTACCTTTAAATTAGCTTTTAGTATAATTTAGAGAGTGATATTCTGAGGCAATTTGTAATTTGTTTTCATTTATAATTATTTGTGGTTTTTGAGTTATTTCGCTTTTTATTCAACAGTTCGCCAGTTTGCATTTTCAACATTCTAGGAACCATGCACAGATTTGAATAGACCGGAATATGAAAAGCAGAGTACCTTCAAGGAATACTGTCATGGGAAAACATGTTTTTTTCAAAATGCATCAGTTAATAGTGCTACTCCAGTAGACTTCTGCACTGAAATCCATTTCTCAAAAGAACAAACAGATTTTTTTTATATTCGGTTTTGAAATCTGACATGGGGATAGACATTTTGTCAATTTCCCAGCTGCCCCTGGTCATGTGACTTGTGCCAGCACTTTAGGATGGAACTGCTTTCTGGCAGTTCTCAAAGTAACTGAATGGAACACAGTGGGACATGACTTTTACTATTGAGTGCTGTTCTTAGATCTACCAGGCAGCTGTTATCTTGTGTTAGGGAGCTGCCATTGTTCTGTTGTTAGGCTGCTGGGTGGGGGAAAGGGAGGGGGTGATATCACTCCAACTTGCAGTACAGCAGTAAAGAGTGACTGAAGTTTATTAGAGCACAAGTCACATGACTTGGGGCAGCTGGGAATTGACAATATGTCTAGCCCCATGTCAGATTTCAAAATTAAATATCTGTTTGCTCTTGAAATGGATTTCAATGCAGAATTCTGCTGGAGCAGCACTATTAACTGATGCATTTTGAGAAAAAAAATTTTTCCCATGACAGTATTTGTTTTTAGATGGGGTCAGTGACCCTGGTTTGAAAGCTGGAAAGAATCAGAAGAAAAAGGCAAACCATTTAAAAACGAAATAATGACTACCAATTGAAAAGTTGCTTAGAATTCTAGAACATGCTAAAAGTTAACTGTGATTATATGTAGAACGTTCATGAGGTATACTGTAGCTCATGTTCAATTTAAAATTTGCTGTAAAGTATACCAGCACCTACAGCATGGAGAAAACGTTGCCACGTCCGATTTAAGCAAAAGTATAATGATTATTCTATCCGATTAGCTGCTGATTATTCTATCCGTTTGGCTAGGAACGTTTATGATTCTTGATGATCTAGCAGCCTGTGCCCTGCTGGGATTACTCTAGTGGACAATTGGAATCATTTTAAAAGTGACTCACCCCCACAATTGTATCTATAAAACATGTCTGTCTGGAGCCATTGTGCTTCCCTGATCCAAAACTTGTTTATTTTAAACACACAGGGATCCACGGGTTTCAGTCTTATGTGACGTTTCACTCAAGTGAGATCCATGTGAGTCTTTAGAAAGCCAGCTGACAGCACTGTGAGATAAATGCAGCATTTTCCGTGTATTGCTTTGCTTTTTATAGCAAGGCTTATATCTAATGCTGCTGTGAGCTGCCTAAGAAACCCACATTATCCTATTATCGGGGGGGGAACCAGGTTCCACAATAGCCTCCACTTCCAGCTGTTCAGTTACTATTTTTAGATACAGCTTGTGTTTATCACAGAACAACCCACAGACTCTGAAGAACGAGTGGGAATCCTTATTTGATCAGTCTCCAAGCTGCATCATCTCACCACTTGCGAGCTTCATTTTTTTTTTTTTTTTTTAAAGCAACCTGCAGTCCGTAAACAATGGTAACCTTGTTTTTTTGTCATTTTTTTATTGCCTGAAACCATGGTTTTCTTTAAAACGGGGATGTCAAAACAGTATCATTAAGCGGAATGTTAGAGTAACTTTGGACATGTATGTGGTGTGGGCACAAATTACTTGTTTTGTTAATATTCTACCTAAGTAAAAAGACTGCAACTGGTGATGAGTGAATTTATTCGCCATCCATTGGTTTGTGGTGAAGTTCTGATTTTCACCATGTGCGAATTTTTGGCAAAAATTTTGGAAAATTCACAAAGAAAACAAGCCCATTGACATTAATGCATTTGGAGAAACATTAAAGTGATAAAAAATGTGTTTTTTCAAACTGCATCAGTTAATAGTGCTGCTCCAGCAGAATTCTGCATTGGAATCCATTTCTCAAAAAAGCAAACAGATTTTTTTATATTTATTTTTGATCTTACATGGGACTACACATATTGTCAATATCCCAGCTGCCCCAAGTCACGTGACTTGTGCTCTGCTAAACTTCAATCACTCTTTACTGCAAGTTGGAGTGATGTCCCCCTTCCCTTTTCCCCTCCATCAGCCTAACAGAAGAACAATGGGACGGTAACCAGATAACTGCTCCCTAACACAAGATAACAGCACTCAATTGTTAAAACCCATGTCCCACTGTGTTCTATTCAGTTACATTGAGAAGGAAAAACAACAGCCTGCCAGAAAGCAGTTCCCTCCTAAAGTGCTGGCACAAGTCACATGACTTGGGGCAGCTGGGAAATTGACAATGTCAAATTTCAAAACTGAATATAAAAAAAATCTGTTTGCTCTTTTGAGAAATGGATTTACGTGCAGAAGTCTGCTGGAGTAGCACTATTAACTGATGTGTTTTGAAAAAAACATGTTTCTCCCTTTACTGAATATAGGGGAAAAAAGTCACCATAACAAAAAACACCCAATGACTTTAAGGCATTTGGAGAAAAAAAGTCACCATAAGAAAAAAAAACGTCCATTGAACTTAATGCATTTGTTTTTCGCAGATTTTTTTCGTATTTACACAGATTTTGTCACCGTTTTCGCTCATCGCTAACTGTAACCCATACTTAGGGTTGCCACCTGGCCGGTTTTTCACCGGCCTGACCGGTATTTTTGATGGCTGATCCCAATATTATTAATAGGGAAAAAAGCCAAATATAGTGGAATGCCGGTATTTTTTTTAAGAAAAGGTGGCAACCCTACCCATACTCTGCATGGAAGAAACCTAAACATGACCTATCTGTGCAAATGTAAAGCTAAAGCCAGAACAGACTGTTTCTCGGAAGAGAGCAGGTGGTGTGGCATTAGCCTAAATGCACAATTACTGTGTATTTCCTAATTAAACAGATTCATTTGTAATGAAATGGATTGGAAGAAATGGAAGTTTTCTTTTGAAAACGATCTTGGCACAGCAACCTCGCACACTGTAAAAGTATAAGGTTTAGTTCCCTGGTCTATTGAGCAGCATTGCTTGTACAAACACAATCTGCATGGACACCTATAAAACATGGATTGTAGTTAACCGTTTTCTTTGTCTTTCAGGGGTGCTTGGAGAACCTGCTTCACTGTACCATTATGGCATCAAAGATATGGCCACTGTATTTTTTTATATGCTGGTGGCTATAATACTGCATGCTGTTATCCAAGAATACGTATTAGATGTAAGTTTATTCTTATCTGTGTCTCCTGCCTTTCACTGAATAAAGAAGAGTTTTGATCTGTCTGTCCCATAAGAGGCAGGTTCATCTATCACCACAAAGACTTTATGAAACTGTGGAAATCCTGTCTTGCTTTAGATGTATTTATCAGCTGAAGGGGTTTAACTTCATGTCTTATAACATTGCCAGTAATGTTCTCATTTTGAGAAAATCACTTGGTGTGACGTCCGTCAATTTGCCAAAAAATTGACTTCATTTGCCAGCTTTATCTGCATGCTTGTGCACCCAGATTTAATCAGTCTGGCTTTCCCGCTGCTGCTTCAGATTAAATTCCAGAATTAGTGCTCATTATTCTATGTATAGTATGTGCAACAAGATGCCTTTATTTTGAGCCATTGCAAACTTACTAACAGGAAATATGCTAAGCCCGCAGCAAAGCCTATTGTGTGGTCAATATATAAAGCCAGAAATATCAAAATCAGAATTTGCTGAGTATTTGTTAGCAGAGTGAGAGATGGATGATGGATGGATTGACTGACAGATGGGTGGATTGACGGATGGGTGGATTGACGGATGGGTGGATTGACAGATGGACGAGCGGGCGGACGGACAGATAGATTGACGGATGAATGAATGGATTGACGGAAGGATGGATTGATTGACGGATGGATGGGTCATTAATACATTTTACAATTTAGCGCAAACATCTCAAAACTTTCAGTTTTAAGAAAAAAAATTAAATACTACATTCTTGGCTTTATTACAATTATTTTCTGCATGGCACTATTGTATTTTCTCAGCATTGTTTTCTTTATTAGCCCCATGACACTGCTCATTATAATAAATCATGATGGTTTCTATGCTCCGCATTGACCTCCCTTAGTTCTTTATCACAATCATCTGAATTCCTTACGAATGAAGAAGTCTCAAGGAATTGGTGTACAGACCCTTAGCGAGATTTTCTACCTGGCTCATTTCATCTCTGAATGATTCTATGATCTATGCATGGGCACCTATAAAGCATGGACTTTCCTTTTAGACAGCTTAAAATTAGGTAAAGTTTGCCAAACTGTTCAGTAAGGAAATGGCAATTATATGAATTTTCTGCACTCCTGTAACTCCCCGCAGGCTGATGCCAAGCCTGTCGATAAAGCTACTTTTAAGAGTGGATCCACTTTTTTTCTTCCTCTAAAAAAGGAAGTTTGTACATTACCCCTTTCAGAAAATATCACATGCATATATGTAAATAATAGAATAGGCACATGCAGTTTAGCCCATGCAGTCTTCTCCTATGCACTTGGTCTCAACTATTATTCTTGTTTCAGAAAATCAACCGGCGTATGCACTTTTCCAAGACAAAGCACAGCAAGTTTAATGAATCTGGACAGCTAAGTGCATTTTACCTGTTCTCTTGCATTTGGGGAGCCAGCATTATTGTCTCGGTAACTAGATCTTCTACTAATGAATTATATATATATATATATATATATATATATATATATATATATATATATAGCTCATAAAGTGTGTATATATATATATATATATATGTGTGTGTGTGTGTGTACAGATATACATATAAAATGAATTTATGTAAAGTTAATGGTATATAAGGTAACTGCTGACAGCAGGATTTAGTAAGTCTTACATAAATGATCCATAATCTCTAGCAGATTGCTATGGCATTCTCAACCACAAGAGTGTGACTTGACATTACAGGTTCAAAATATGAACTTGTTTATGATAAGGTGGATAATTGAGAGGCAAGGTTGTTCTCTCATAGCCATAGCACAGAGATGTGTATTTTATTCTTGACCAATATTCTTGGCTCCGATGGCAGCTAACATTTGCAGCGTTTAGTGAGCAGGCCAGAAAGAAGCAGGTGGCAAGTAGGAACTCTGGGTCACAGGTCATTCTACTGGTCTGCAAGGATTAAAACCTAGATGCTTCTCTTACCATTGCAGGGGAGAGACACGAGAAAAGGACGGCACTGGCCACCTATTGCTGCTTATCCAATACAGGCAGGGCTATTGACTCACAGTTAATTGTTCATCACCAATAAAGCATTGATAGCCAAATTAACTGATCAAATTGGCTGAGATAGCCCCTAGAGCCAGCAATAAGTCTCTGGTACTAGTTAATTACCATAGCGAGAACCTCAACACAGTAATGTTATTTTATACAGCTTGCACAATCACTAATTAGGATGACTATAACTAATTTCACAATTGGAATTTTTTTTTTTGAGGGTTGTACATTCCTCCCACACAAACATAATAGGGTCCAAAAATATATATTTGCCATACGCTGTGGTGCTTCAAAATTATCTGGAGCTTCCAGGCTAAGGACAGCTTTTCTAATATAATCAATAGTATTTTTGCACTGGATTGTATTGGAAATGCTGCTATCTACACTATATAGTATGACTGGCCAATTACATCATTCAGGCATTTGTAGGCTGAGCGCACACTGTTTTTGCCTGAGCAAATTAATTCATATTATAGTGCAGTATAAACCTTAACATTATGGATAATATTGCATCAGAGTTGCATGAATAGTAAAATATGTTTTCCTCCTAGCAAACTGGACTGATAAAAATTGCTGCATGTGTGCAGGAAAGAAAGCAAGTAGATACTTTTTTTGTGGTTATTCATTCCATGGGTAAATTGCATTTTTGTCTTTTTCATTTTAGGAGAATTATTTTTCTGATCCGATAAGCCTGTGGAAAGGTTATCCTCACACATACTTTCCGTAAGTCTACAACATTTGTGTTTGTTGTCAGAATCGGGTACAGATTTATTTCTGTGCTGCAAATTAACAGAGAAACGTGGTTTTTTTTTTTTGTTTTTTCTCAAACACATCAGTTAATAGTGCTGCTCCGTTAGACTTCTGCACTGAAATCCATTTCTCAAAAGAGCAGATTATTTTTTTAATATTCAGTTTTGAAATCTGACATGGGGCTAGACATTTTGTCAATTTCCCAGCTGCCCCTGGTTATGTGACTTTTGCCAGCACTTTAGGAGGGAACTGCTTTCTTGCAGGCTGTTGTTTTTCCTTCTCAATGTAACTGAATGGAACCCAGTGGGACATGGGTTTTTACTATTGAGTGCTGTTCTTAGATCTACCAGGCAGCTGTTATCTTCTGATGGGGAGCTGTTACTGGTTACCTTCTCATTGTTCTGTTGTTAGAACAGAGTGATTGAAGTTTATCAGAGCACAAGTCACATGACCAGGGAAATTTACAATACGTCTAGCCCCATGTAAGATCAAAATGGAAATTTCAATGCAGAATTCTGCTGGAGCAGCACTATTAACTGATGCATTTTGGAAAAAAAAAAATTCCCATGACAGTATCCCTTTAACTAACAAAGGCACTAGTAGTTTCTGGTAGCAATCTGTCATCAATTAGCTTGGACCAGTCAAGTTAAAAAGAATAATAAAGCCAACATCTGATGGCTATAGACCAGGGGTCCCCAACCTTTTTTACCCGTGAGCCACGTTCCGCTGTAAATAAAGGTTGGAGAGCAACACAAGCATGCAAAAAAGTTCCTGGGGGTGCCAAATATGGGCTGTGATTGACTATTGGTAGCCCCTATGTGATCTGGCAGCCTATAAGCGGTTCTGTTTGGCAGTACTCATGGTTTTTATGCAACTAAAGCTCACATTTAAGCAAGGAATCCAAAAAAGAAGGCTCTGTTTAGAGGCCACTGGGAACAAAGACTTAACATTCATCCAATAGCCCCAGCAAGTTAAAATATTAGTACAATGCTAGTACAATGCTATGCTCTTTGACTGTTTGCCTGCATATTCCATCTATTGTGTGTTTGAATGAAACATGGAATCTGTGAGTCCCGTTTGCATGCGTGTTTTTGTGTGACACGCAGGTGTGATGCCATTTCACCATTTCGGGCAGTCTCTTACATGTTGGCCATAGCCACTTCCTGCACAGCATATGCTATATAGTCCAGTAAGCACTCCCATAGACACCTGAAATTACTTGTAAACAACTCCGATAATAGTATGGCATCAGGTTCTTTTTCAGAAGCGTGTTCAGAGTTTTATAGAATTTATTTGTGTGCATGTGTGTCTCTATATAGTATGTATGTGTTTGTGTGTGGATATCCTCTGACAATGAATGAGATGATAAATACTTCTAACATTTCAGATTCCAGATGAAGTTCTTCTACATTTCCCAGCTAGCATATTGGTTTCATGCTTTTCCAGAGCTCTACTTCCAGAAAACTAAAAAGGTACAATTACTTTGTGTGTCTGTTCTTGCTAGTAATATTCCCTGGGATGTGTACCTCTACTGGTGAGTGTGTCTAGTGAAGCACAGAAACACTGCATGAACTTGTCATCTTTGTGTCAGAAACCCTGCCACACAATTAAAGGGTCAATACAAAGCAAAATGGGCTTGTGCCACACTTACATTTTGCCTATTGTTCTAACCCAAAAAAAATTATTTTGGGTTTTTCTTTTTTTTTTTTATTTCTTGAGCTAAACAAGGAAATGGAAGCTGCTCCATGTTTGGTCCTTGCAAGGGAGTAGTTAGATTACCAGTGCACAGATGACAGAAACTTATTGTGTAGGGCTAGTATGTGTGCTCTGGTAATATAGTTTTCCCTGGCCCTCTCCATGTCCACACCTTATGGGATGGCTCCTCCCTCTTCTCAAGTAGAACCCAACCCCCTAACTAATAAATTAGGTGGTCGCCCATCCCCTGGTGTCTGTATAGTCTTCTTCCCACCCAAGCTGGACTGCTTTACAGGTCCCATAATGTGTGGACATGGAGAGGGCCAGGGAAAAGGGAAGATTGTATCATACTTACCGTGATCTTCCTTTCCCTGGCCCTCTCCATGTCAATTTCCCCCCCTGGATATAACAGACATACAGAACTTTGCACAAAGACACCAGGGGATGGGCGACCACCAATTTATTAGTTAGGGGGTTGGGTTCTACTTGAGAAGAGGGAGGAGCCATCCCATAATGTGTGGACATGGAGAGGGCCAGGGAAAGGAAGATCACGGTAAGTATGATACAATCTTCCCTTATCTACCTTTCAAGGACCAAACATGGAGTAGCTTAAGGTGGCCATACATGGGCCGATAAAAGCTGTCGACAGACAAAGTCGGCAGATTATTGGCCCGTGTATGGGGCCCTCCGACAGGCTTCACCGATCGATACCTGGCCGAAAGTCAGCCAGATGTCAATTGAGCAGGACTAAAAATCCCGTCGGATCGCGGCCACTGTTCATTGATGCCGTCCGACCGCCCATACAGCCTCCATTATGATCCGATTGTTGGGCCCTCGATCGGATCAGCCCGATATCGCCCACCTCAAGGTGGGCATACCCAGGAGAGATCTGCTCGTTTGGTGACATTGCAAAACAAGCAGATCTCTATGTGTATGGCCACCTTTAGTCTGTCTTTAATACTGTATTTAATTTCTTGTAAGTTTAGCATAAAACCTATCCCAGACCTCTTATTTTATCAAATGTGAAAGGTCACTATTCTTATCTGACCAAGCACTCCAAAATTAGTGGAACACACACTATTGCTTGCTTTTTGTAGGGCATGCACTGATTGGGCTACTTATCGATACAGTTGACAATCATCCTAGAAGTCATGTTGGGCTTCCTGTGGCCTCTTTGCTTTTCCATCCTTTACATAACTATATTTGATATGCTGCATAATTGGACACTACCTGGTTTCACTATATTTGGCTTTCCTCAGTGTGAAATGTTGTACTTTGAAATATTTTTGTTGCACTGGTTTGTGAAATATTCACAAATATTCTGTCCCTTATCCAATAGGAAGACATTCCGAGGCAGCTGGTTTACATTGGTTTGTACCTCTTCCATATTCTAGGAGCTTATGTTCTCAAGTAAGTCTTTGTTTTCTTACCAGCATTCAAAAAGGAATTGTCATAGATTCTTGGTTTAATAACCAGAATATTTTTTTTAATCTGTGAATTTACAAACAGACATCCTGATATTGTAGGGTCCGTTGTATAACAGCAGCTGTTGTTTTGTATTCCAGCCTCAATCGCCTGGGTTTGGTACTACTGGTTCTGCATTACTTTGTAGAATTCCTGTTCCACATGTCGCGTCTGTTTTACTTCAGCAATGAAAAATACCAGAAAGGGTAAGTGTCCCAAGAGGCAAAATAACTGCATGACAAAAGTTTTTAATCTTAATTTTAGCATATTCTATGTCATGAAAGTAGCACTTATTTGTAGGATGTTTTAAAGGAATTGTTCAGTATAAAAATAAAAAAACTGTATAAATAGCCTGTGCAAAAACATTTCTAATATAATTTGTTAGTCAAAAATGCAATGTATAAAGTCTGGAGTGACTGGATGGCATACATAATAGAACACAACTTCCTGCTTTTCAGCTCTCTTGGTTTCCACTGATTGGTTACTAATGCTGGTAACCAATCGGGGAGCACCACATGGGTCATAACTGTTGCTTTTGAATCGGAACTGAAGGCCTAGGAATAATTGCAAACTCACTGAACAATTATGTCCCATTTGGCCTCTCTTAAAGTTGCTGACTAACTCCGAGTTAGAGAGCTGAAAAGCAGGAAGTAGTGCTGTATTCTGTTATGTGAGACATCCACTCACTCCAGCCTTTATACATTAAATTCTGGCTAACTAACTATATTAGAAATATTTTTATATTTTGCACAGGCTATCTCTTTACCCAGTTTTTATTTTCACACTGAGCTGTTCATTTAAGCTTCATCTTTCAAATAAAGCAACAATATTAAGCCAGAAGGATCATATGAATAAAAGTGTTTTTACCTTGGTCCAACTATGAAATTGTAAGTGCCTGCAAAATAGGTATAATGAGGGTAACCAGACCATTTCCAAAAGCATTCGTACATGAGCAAGACATTACAGATGCATTTGGTGAACAAACAATGAAGAGAAGGGTATAAGATGGGGGCCTTTGGGTAACATTTGTAGCAAGGCTCTCTTTTGCACAGTCCACAGAATATTTAATCCCTGTCTCTTAAGCGTATGTCCTCTACCTGCTCCCTTCATTTCTCCTTTAAACACTGCATTCTGCCCTCCCTATCCCTGTAACCAAAAACGGCCTCTTCCACGCTATCCACAAAAACGGAAACATTTTAAAAAAAAAATTTGTATTCACCGGTGAGAAAAGGCTGTGCTGCCTTTTGTTACGATTTGTTGTCTGTGTAGGAAATGAAATATTTGGTTTCTTTACAGGTTTACTGTGTGGGCTGTTCTCTTTGTCCTTGGGCGCCTCCTCACTCTTATCCTTTCAGTTCTTACTGTCGGCTTTGGACTTGCACGGGCTGAAAATCAAGAGCTGGATCAAAGTAATGGAAACTTCAACATTTTGGCCATCAGGTATTAATTGATTCTGAAATTGTTGCTATTTGCGACTAAATCATGGCACTCCCTGCCAGCTTAAGTCTGGGTACTTTTTGCAAACCTCATTATAAAAAAAGTTAGTTTGTTACCTTGCATTAAATGAACCAGAGGCCACTCACTCTGAATTGTTATTATGCTTTCTTATTTAGAATCAGCGTGTTGGCATCTATTTGCATAACCCAAGCATTTATGATGTGGAAGTTCATTAATTTCCAACTGAGACGGTGGAGAGAGCATTCATCTCCTCAACCCTCCTCCCAAAGGAAGAAAACAACCTCTGCTAAAGGCAAGGCTTCACGAAAGGAAAAAGGTATTTCTTCTTGTTGATGATTTCATTCAGTGCTACAGTTTATATAGAAATGGCCTTCTATGGAATATTAAACTGCCCCCTCCAGTGGCAAATTATGGAATAGTTCTTCTACTCTAAGCATGTCCCTGATACTGGAATACATCTTTTATGTAGAAAAAAACATTGCCTAGTATTTAGGAATTAGCCCAGATTTCCCCTGGTTCACTAAGGGGCAGATTTACTATTGGTCAAATTTCGAATTAAAAAAAATTCGAACTTCAACCATGGGAATCGTAGGTGAAGTAAAATCATTCGAATATCGAATTCGAAGGATTTTACCGCAAATAGGAAAAATTCGATGGATCGATTAATCGTTTGAATCGATCGATTCGACCGATTTTTCCGATCGATCAATTTTTTTGTTTTATTCGATCAAAAATAATGATCCCTAATTCGGCATCTTGGGTCTGGCGAACTAGGTGGTCGAATAAAATTTTAAAGGAAGTACTTCGACCATCGAATAGTTAAATATTCGAATTTGCATATTCGAATTCAATTTTTTTTTTAAATTCGATCGAACTTCTAATTCTTCATGTGAATTTAGTAAATCTGCCCCTAAATGACAGTAGCCACAGTCCACAAATCTCTTGTGCTTCTTAGCACTGTCTGAGGGACCAACTTTTTTTTAACAATTGAGTTGTGTTTTCCACAAAAGTTCACGTTTTTAGGTAATTTTTTTGGTCAAAAATCTACTTTCTGGTAAAAAAAAAAAAAACCTTGAATTTCTCGAGATGTATTATTCCCTGACCCTGGAAATAGTTTGAATCCGAAAATACTCAAATACACCATCTAAAACCTGTCAAGGTCATGGAGGAGTCATTGGCAGAGGTCCCTTGAACCATTTGAAGATGTTAATAGCCTTCATGATGTTCAAGTTTTTTTCAGAGGGTTTTGCCCGAAGATCCCAGCCATTTGAGGTTTCTTCCTCTGAAAACTTGATCAATTTTAGTTTTCATGTTTCGCAACTTGAACTCACTGATTTGAGTTTTTTCTTAAATTAGAAACCATTTAAGTCGTGAGTTCATTCGAGGTATAAAAAACTCAACATTCGACCTTTGATAAACAACATCCTGAATATTGAATGCCTGGGGGCTAATGACAAATACATGCAGAAGTGACTTAAGCATAGCAATTGGTTGGCTTTAAATCAAGGTTTTACATTTTCTCAAGCCTGTTTAGAATTACGGGAAGGCCATGTCCCATAGACTCCATTGTGATCAAGTAATTAAAGACTTTAATACCTTTTTATCTGTATTAATAAAATAAAAACGTACCTTGTACTTGATCCAAACTAAGATATAATTAAATCTAAACCAGCCAATTGGGTTTATTTAATGTTTGAATGATTTTTTAGCAAACTTAAAGGACAATGTTAAACAAAAGAAGTAGTCTAAATTTGTTATACATAATGGTTTGGGTTTCTGTACCAGCCCAGGACAACCACAAACAACCCTTTAGCAGTAAAGATCTGTGTCTCCCAGTAGATGCCCCAGTAGCTCCCCATCTTCTTTTCTGCTGATTCACTGATTCACATGCTCTGTGCTGCTGTCACTTACTGAGCTTAGGGACCCACTCACAATATACAGTACACATAGAATAGAAATATAGTCACAATATAAGGCTGATTAGTCATTAATACAGATAATTACTACATGGCAGCACAGAAACCAGTGCAACTAGCATCAGAATTTAATAATCAGCCCTGTAGCATCAGCTTAGATTACAGACAACCCTCATGGATAATTAGTGACGAACCCTAAGCTTAGCTTCTCAACAGCTGCTCAGAGCCCACTGAGTATGTGAGGCTGGTGCAAAAAGTTCAGTATATAAAACATGGCATTTTAACCCCTATTCATTTTTAGGGTTTAGTTCTCCTTTAAGGCATAGAGATCTCTCTTTCTACATTTTACAAAATAACCAATACTGAATCTCTTTTGTATTTTCAGAAAATGGAGTGAATGGATCAGTAACATCAAACGGAGCAGATTCTCCTCGCAGCCGTAAAGAAAAACACTCATAAACAGAATCCTTTTCTACCCATGGTCCTCTGTTCCCAAAGAGATGTTGCCTTGTGCTGTGCACAGCCCCACAGCACTACAATTCTTACTGTTACAACGTATAATGCAATGTGTTTCTATACAACATCATGCCATGAATTTCCAAACTGTACAGGGTTGTTTTCCCCAGTCCACTCGTCATTCCTTAATGGTACAGCTCTGACAGTTAAACTACAGGACAAAGATAGTCGTTTCTGTACAGAGACTCTGCTTCATTCTAATCAAGTGCTTTCTCCAATTTTGCACTGGTGCAAACAGAAACAACCCTTTATCGTGCCAGAGGGCCTCCAATGAAGCCAAATGTAATATAAAAACCTTGTTGGGGCTGTTCAGAGTAACTAGTGCAAATGTCATTGAAATATTGGTAATTCCCCAAGTCCCGTTGTACAAATTCAGCATCCTACTCTTTTGATACGCCAACCGAACTGTTTAACAGATTTAAATGCTGTGCTAAATGTATTTTCAATTTTTTTATAAGGCAATTTTTTTTTTTTTTATTAAAACAACAATAAAACAGAAATTGAATTGTGCAGATTTGCTACGATAGTGGCTTATTTTCTATGTGTTGCAGTTTTTCATTTTGGCTTGGCAATCAAATCTATTTGTAGACAGTAACTGCCTTCTCTTCACTTGCACGCCTTAAATGTAGGGAGATCTTGGGCGAGACACGTTGTTAACATTAAACAGCCTTTCTGTTCTTTCTGTGCTTGATCCCTAGGGTATATAATGAATTATTTCTTGCTCAACCCCGAGTGCCATGACTAGTAGATCTGGAGTGCAACACTTCCATTTCATTTCTAGAGATTATTTTGTATATTCTGCAGCAATTTTAAAGTCTTCAATAAAGTATTATAATTTGAGGCCCATGGGCCCCGGGGCATAATTTCGTATATTGCCTTTTTGTCCCTCCCAAATTACCACCAATGTGATTTCCCAGCCCACCTATACTCATCAACCTTTGCTTATGTTGTCCTGCAGTGAACCTAAACACTGCAGATGCAGGTATTGGATCCGTTATCCGGAAACCTGATATCCAGAAAGCTCAGAATTACGGAATGGCCATCTCCCATAGATTCCATTATAATCAAATAATCCAAATTTTTAAAAATGATTTCCCTTTTCTCTGTAATAATAAAACAGTAGCTTGTTCTTGATCCAAACTAAGATATAAAGAATCCTTATTGGAGGCAAAACCAGCCTATTGGATGTATTTAATAGTTACATGATTTTCTAGTAGGCTTAAGGAATGAAGATTCAAATTACGGAGAAGATCCATTATCTGGAAAACCCCAGGTCCCGAGCATTCTGGATAACAGGTCCCATATCTGTAAGGAATGAAGATTCAAATTACGGAAAGATCCATTATCTGGAAAACCCCAGGTCCCGAGCATTCTGGATAACAGGTCCCATATCTGTATTTTTGTTGGGCTAATCTGTTCCTGTAGGGCCAATGGGTCTTAGAGTCCCAGTTATGTTGAGCCCCCTAATTGTTGCATTCAGCTATAAAGATGTTTTTGTGAGGGAGGCAATGAGTTTTACATCACTGATTTCAAAGACTTTTGAAGCTGAACAATTCGACACAAGACCGACCTTGTCGTACAACAATTTTAACTTGTAATCAAAGATATTGTGTTTTCTATCTAGATATATTTTTCATCCATCTATGATTGTGATGTCTGGGAATCTGTATACAGCATTTATATTTTTGGATAAAATAATATATATTTATATCTTTACTAATGAAGCCTTAAACACACGTTCAATATGTCTGTCATTTGCTGTACTTCTATTGTGACCATCATTTGATACATGAAAAGTAATCTGTTTGGTTAATGTTGTCACAAAGTATCTCCGTCTTTTGGGACCAGTTTGTAATTGTTCATTTGCTGAATCAAGTAAAGTTTTTGTTAAATTAAGTTTTGCGGGTAACTGTTTCTTAGTGTCTGCTTGCTGTGGTGTTGCAATGATCTGCTCTCGTGCCAAAGGGTGCTTGGACTTGTATTCCTTATGTACTGGGAAGTTCTCTCTATATAGTTCATTGTCTTCAAGGAAAACTATTGCTATTTTATGCAAATGTCATTTAAAAGAGACATAAAGTCTCTTCCAAAATCAAAAGCAGCCAGCTGACAATTCAGCTTTACTGTGGGGGAAGTCGACATGAAAAATATACTCTAGCCCCCCCTCCACTGCCGCTCCATTGCCCCTCCAAGCTTCCTCCCCATAACATCTATTCCTTTTAAAGGACAAGGAAATTAAATTAAAGAAGTAGCTAGAAATGTTGTACATTGTTTTGTGCTTCTGTACCAGCCCAAGGCAACCACAGCCCTTTAGCAGTAAAGATCTGTGTCTCCCCAGTAGATGCCCCAGTAGCTCCCCATCTTCTTTTCTGCTGATTCACTGATTCACATGCTCTGTGCTGCTGTCACTTACTGAGCTTAGGGACCCACTCACAATATACAGTACACATAGAATAGAAATATAGTCACAATATGCATGCTCTAAAAATTATGATATATAATTGGCATCACTGAGACCTGGTGGGATGAAACATGTGACTGGACTGTGAATTTAAATGGTTACACCCTTTTTAGGAGGGACAGAGGGATTAAAAAGGGGGGAGGAGTGTGTTTGTATGTAAAGCCTGAATTAAAGCCATGCACTAAAGAAATAACCATTGCTGGCACTGGTGAGTGTGTGGAATCCCTCTGGGTAGAGATTTTGACTGGGCAAAAAGTTACAAAGAACATTTTAATTGGTGTATGCTATAAACCACCTCGAATAAGTGACGAGTATGAAGCCCAGCTACTCTTACAAATAGAAGCGGCTTCACAACTAGGTCAAATTATTATTATGGGTGACTTCAATTATCCGGACATTGACTGGGGTAATGGGGTTGCCAAGACAGAGAAAGCTAGTAGGTTTGTAAATATGCTAAATGCCAACTTTTTATTCCAGCTTGTTCAAGAACCTACTAGGAATAACTCTCTTTTGGATCTTGTAATAACTAATAACACTGATCTTATCTCAAGCATTTGTGTGGGTGAGCATTTGGGGAATAGTGATCATAACATGGTCTCCTTTGAGATTTTGTTGCAGAGGCAATTCTATAAGGGAGTGACTAAGACATTGAATTTCAGGCGTGCAAAGGGCATCTCTGCAACATATTAAGTGGGAAATGTTTTTCACAGGGTTAAACACTGAACAAAAATGGGAATTCTTTAAAATGCTGCTTAATAAATATGCATGTCAGTATATTCCGCTTGTAAACAAAGAACGTTGTTGCAAAACAAAACCCTTTTGGTTCAATAGGAGTGTTGATGTTGAGGTGGGTAAGAAAAGACGTGCTTTTAAGGCTTTCAAGTTAGCTGGGACAGCCGAATCATTTATAAGGTACAAGGAGGCCAATAAGTCATGCAAAAAATCAGGCAAGCTAAAATCAATATGGAAAAGGATATAGCAGTAAGCAGAGTGATTTGTCTAAGTTGGGAAACTGGGCAGAAAACTGGAAAATGAGGTTTAATGTTGATAAATGCAAGGTTATGCACTTTGGCAAAAATAATATAAATGCAAGTTATACACTAAATGGCGGTGTGTTGGGAGTTTCCTTAAGTGAGAAGGATCTTGTTTTTTTTTATAGATAACAAGTTGTCTAATTCTGGGCAGTGTCATTCTGTAGCTACTAAAGCAAATAAAGTTCTGTCTTGCATAAAAAAGGGCATAAACTCAAGGGATGAAAACATAATTATACCTCTTTATAGATCCCTAGTAAGGCCTCATCTGGAATATGCAGTGCAGTTTTGGACTCCAGTCCTTAGGAGGGATGTAAATGAGCTGGAGAGAGTGCAGAGACTAAGTGCAACTAAACTGGTTAGAGGGATGGAAGACTTAAATCATGAGGGTAGACTGTCCAGGTTGGGGTTGTTTTCTCTGGAAAAAAGACGCTTGCGAGGGGACATGATTACACTTTACAAATACATTAGAGGACATTATAGACAAATATCAGGGGACCTTTTTACCCATAAAGAGGATCACTGCACCAGAGGCCACCCCTTCAGACTAGAAGAAAAGGACTTTCATTTGAAGCAGTGTAGGTGGTTCTTCACAGTGAGGACAGTGAGGTTGTGGAATGCACTGCCGGGTGATGTTGTGATGGCTCATTCTGTTGATGCTTTTAAAAGAGGGGCTTGGATGATTTTTTGGACAGACATAATATCAAAGGCTATTTTATTAAACCCTACAGTTAATATAGCTATGGGCATATATGGTTTGTGTGAAAGAATGTAGGGGTGTGTGTGTATGTATGCTGGGTTTTTAATTTGGAGGGGTTGAACTTGATGGACTCTGTCTTTTTTCAACCCAATTTAACTATATAACTATGTAACTATGTAATATAAGGCTGATTAGTTATAAATACAGATAATTACTAAATGGCAGCACCCAAACCAGTGCAATTAGCATCAGAATTTAATAATCAGCCCTGTAGCATCAGCTTATATTACAGGCCAACCTCCTTTTCTGCTGGTTAATTTGTTACAACCCCTAAGCTTAGCTTCTCAACAGCTGTTCAGAGCCCACTGAGCATGTGAGTGTCACAGACACTTTCCAAGATGGTGACCCCCCCTGTGACAAGTTTGAAGTCCTGGATCATTGCTGCTATTGACAAGCTGAAACTTTAGTCTGGTGCAATAAATTCAGCATATAAAACATGGCGTTTTTAGTCCTATTCATTTTTAGGATTTAGTTCTCCTTTAAAGGGGTTGCTCAAATTCCATCTCTTTTTAATTAGTTCAGTTGTTTTCAGATTGTTCACCAGAAATAGGTTTTTTTTTCTCCAATGACTTTCTATTTTTTAGCTGTGGTCATTTTTCTATTAGTGAAGCTTAAAATTTAATTTGTCACCTTTTTTTAAAAAAAATTTAAATGTTTTCTTTTGTTTTTTTTTCACATGGAAAAGGTACAAAAGTTTTGGACCATTGGTCTCCATGGTAACAAGGTACCAACTGGTGTAGAAAAGGAGGTAGAAAGACAGTAGAGGAGAGAAAAAAAGGATAAGGTATAAAAGAAAAGGCAAAAAAAGTTCCATCAGGTATAAAACTTGCAAATGGCAGCTGGGTTTGGGTAAAAAAGTTTATTTATGTATGAAGGTAGCCTTAGGGCTGGTGCAGGGAGATTCGGGGAGATTCTGTCGCCTGGCGCCCTTCTCCCTGTCCTCCGCCTGTTTAAATCAAAAAGTGCCAGCGCCAATACACACACGGCACGGCGATTTCCGGAATCGCCCGAAGTTTCCTCACGAAGCAGGGGGAATTTTTTTTTTTTTAACTACTAGAATCCCAAACCGGAATGCGGGCTCTATCAGCCCGCATCTTTGGCTTGGGGAATCTTTTAAACCTCATAGGTGCCCCTTAAATGTTAGTATGATGTAGAGAGTTATATTCTGAGATAATTTGCTATTGGTTTTTATTTGTGGTTTTTCAGTTATTTCGCTTTTTATTCAGCAGCTATCCAGTTTGTGAGTGCTCACACTACCAGGCCCCCCTTCAGTCATGGACCCGGGACACTTGTCCCCCCTGCCGCCCCCCCCCCCCGATGGCGGCCCTGCTTGTATCCCACGAAAGTGGTCAAAAAGCCTTTGTATGAAACCCAATAATGTAATTTTGAAGTCAATATCTGTTGTTTTGGAAATCTCATCATTTGGGGCCTGTACGCTGACAACTGTCAGCTGATTACTCCTTTGCTAGTGTGTGCCTTTTATCAGCTGTGAACAGACCCCATGTTCCAAGGAGCACTAATCCATAGTAACCAATCAGCAGGATGCATTTACTGGTTTATAAGCAAGCATCTTATTGGTTGCTATGAGTTACCGCTCCTGGGCAAAAATAGTGCCTTTTATTACATATGAGGTATAAAGAGGGACAAAAAGATTTGCGTGAAAACTATTGACTGCCCAATTTCTGACCACACCCCTAATTACCATGTCTGTTTTACAAAATATGGCAGGTTATGAAAGTTTGAACACATTTCTGTGGTTTTTATGTGTTA
>CM044441.1:123569874-123602709 GCA_024363595.1 Xenopus borealis | reverse complement strand
CACGGGCAGATAAGCTGTTAAATCGGTCTAAACAACTGATATCGGCAGCTTTATCTGCCCGTGTATGGTCAGCATTAGTTCTCCCAAGAGACCTGCTTATCCTACAAAAGTATCTGTTCTAGGCTCTCTGCCAAAAACCAATTCATTTTGTATTATTTTTTTTGGCATACAGGAAATCAAAGAGCAAGTTGGGACATTTCACTAACAAACATGGGACTGAGGGATGAGCTGTTGAAACTGTGACTGTCCCGCAAATATAAAACAGGACCGTTGGGAGGTATGTGAAGACTTGGGCTTGACTTTTCATGTTTTTTCACTGACCAAAAATAACTTTTTTTACAGTGTCATTGGTGGGTCCCTGCATTTTTGTACAAACAAGGACCACAGTTAAGGGACCGAACAAGGACAAATTAAAGGGCTTGATCGCTTTAAACAGACTTTTAGTATGAAGTAGAGAGTGATATTCCAAAACAATTTGCAGTTGGTTTTCATTTAATATTATTTGTGGTTTTTGAGTTATTTAGCTTTTGATTCAGCAGCTCTCCAGTTTGCCAGTTCAGCAGTCTGGTTGTTTGGGTCCAAACTACCCTTACAATCAAACACTGATCTGAATAATAAAAATAAGCAAAAACAATGCATTTGTAGCCTTACAGAGCATTTTTTTTAGATGGGGTCAGTGACCTCTCATTTGAAAGCTAGAAAGTGTCAAATGAAGGCAAATTTAAAAAAAAAAAAAAAAACTATAAAAAATGTTGGTCTCTAGAAAAAGATATTGCATAAAACAACGCATATGTAAAACCCTGATTCATGTAAATTAACCATTTTCATAATAATACACATCATAAATAGAAAATTGCCATTTTAAAAAATAAGGACCGCCTCCTGGGATCCTAGGATTCAACGGTGCACACAAACATACCAAACAAACTATAAAGTTAGGTCACATGAGCCAATTAACAGACAGAGTTGTGTCTTTTGCTTCCACACTTCTTCCCTTTACAGTTAGAGTTGAAATATTTCTGGCAGCACACAGACCATCACGAAATGGTGGTTCAAGGCAAGAGATGTAAAAGGGCAATATTTACTTAAATAAATATATATATATATATACTAGGTTGGTAAGATTCTTTAATATGTCACTTAATTTCATATAAACTATATGATGCTCAAGTATTCATTTTCGTGGTATAGTTTTCCTTTAAAAGTAGCCGTTCTAGAACGTACTAAAATTTAAAATAAAGGCAAACCACCACGTTAAGACTGGGTGAAATTGACCCAAATTATTATTTCATTCTTCTATCGCTCTTCACCTTAAAGTGGTGGTTCACCTTCATTTTAACTTTTAGTACGTTCTAGAATTGCTTCTTTTAAGCAACTTTTCAATTGACCTTATTTTTTTCTTATATATTTTTTTTATTATTTGCCTTCTTTTGACACTTTATAGCTTTTAAATGGTTGGTGACTGACCCTATCTAAAAAAAATGCTCCGTAAAGCTACAAATGTATTGCTATGGCTTCTTTTCATATTGCTGAAATATTAGGAGGTATGATCAGTATGATAATGCAATACACTTACAATACAATTGTCAGCAACCAGGAAAAATATGTCTTTATTTTGATGCTTGGCACAAACAGAGACCATAAGCAGCAACACTAAACGACTCCATATTAAATATTTGAAGCAGAGAATACAGTGAAACTTATTGTGTTCGTCATACATTTGGCGCTGAGGTACTTGGAGTAGCGGTCCCTGCGTTTATAAATAGCACGTGTGACATCACACACTCGCGAGATGAGACTTGTGACGCAGGGATTCGCTGTCCGGAAGGAGTGAATGAACTAGGTGCTGCGGGACTTTTAAAACCGCGATGCGTGACTGCAGGCTGTGTTAAGATATTCGCCACTGTCCGGGGGGAAAAGCGAGGCTGTTGGGCGGTATGTGGTTTATCATATCCGTGTGACCGCACTCCAGTCTCTACATGTTGCACGACTTTAATCCCCGGCATCCGGGTACCACGTAAACTAATTTGAGAGCAGTGAGTTGTGTGCTACATTTGTGGCGCCATACGTTGTCAGTGTAAGGACTGAGCCCCTCTCCTCGCTCAGAGAACTGAGGAAAAGCGTAGCCATACAGAATTCAAGACTGGACTGGGATTCAAAATAGATCCTGGACAGAGGCCCAAACAGTCCTTACCATGATCCCACATAATAGTCACTTTCTATGACGACTTGCAGCAGCCGCTCTGGCATTTGCCGGAGCCCACACATTGCCAGTCCAGGGTCCGACTCCAGGCCTGAGCACTAAACAAACACCTTATTATACAGAAGTTAAAGGTGTAGTACATCTTAGGGTAACTTTTAGTATGCTATAGAATGGACAATTCGACACAACTTTTCAATTGGTCTTCATTTATTTTTATAGTTTGTACATTGTTCTCCTTCTTCCTATGACTCTTTCCAGCTTTCAAAATGTTGGTCTCTGACCCCATCTTAAAAACAAATGCTCTCTAAGGCTGCAAATATATTATTATTGCAGCTTTTATTACTTCTCTTTTTATTCAGGCCCTCTCCTATTCATAGTCCAGTCTCTCATTCACATCAATGCATGGTTGCTAGGGTAATTTGGAGCCTAGCAACCAGACTGCAGAAACTGCTATCTGGAGAACTGCTGAATAAAAAGCTAAATAGCTCAAAAACCACAAATAAAAAATGGAAACCAATTGCAAATCACTTTCTACATTATACTTAAAGTCAATTTGAAGGTGAACAACCCCTTTAACTTCGTCCTATCCAGAGAGTGTTAGAGAATGAATGACAGGCAAAAAGACCGATAACCAATCAGCAGGTGGTTACCTGTTTGCAAGTAAACATCTGGTTTCTATGGGATACTAGACCTTACGCCAACCTTGACCCTTTTATTCCACTAGCCCCAAGGAATGTTACCGCTGGTGATGAGTCACTGCAGAGTCATTGCGCCGTTTATTTTATGTCGTGTCGGTGGGCGAGACAACTCCGTGTGCACCCCCCCCATATGCATCTAGTGTGCAGTGATGTAAACAGTTTGCTTCAAATAGGATCTCAGTGCCGAATAAAAAAAAGATAGCTAGAACCAAACATGGAGTGCTTGCAATTTCTCTGTTTGTCCTGTTTAAAACTGGCTTACGAAATAACATAAACCCATAGATTATTCATGATTAAAATAATAGGTAATAAGTATGTTCAGCACAAGCCAATTCAGTGTACTCACATTGAACAGGAGGGTTATACTTCCCTATTAACCATCTGATTATAAGCATCTGGGCAACTGCACATTGTTCTAGGCATAAAAACCATAACCACAATACTGTGCATAACTTTCAGCACTGTTCATTGCCCACAATGATTTTTATTTTTTGTTTCAAGGTTGAGTATAGCACAGTGGTGTAATGGGGCCCCAAAACATTGGAAGTTTCACTTACTGAAACTGTTCATTAATTATGGCTTTACTGGCCTGCAATTGGTGGGTCTGCTTCCTCTGTAGTTAGGGTTCTTGTATGGACATCTCTACATAGTGTATAACAATAAGAACTGCTCCTCACCAAGGAATGTTTCTTATTTGCATGAATTGGCAGGGCTGCAGTTCTTTTGGCACTGGTTTTTAGTGATTGACAAATGTGATAATGGCCAAACACAACTAATAACAAGACACCTCAAGTGTCATAGTTCAAAGCATGTCGGGGGGGGGGGGGGGGGGGGGGACAGTGATTTAAATGTGATGTTATGAATAATTCAAGGATCTTGAACATTAAGGCATATAGGTGTATATTAGATAAAGTGCATATGTCTGATTTTTTTTTTTTCCAGTAGTGACGTGACTTCACATTACAGCAGAAATGGTATCTCTAATGCACGCTGCATATCCAGAGGAAAAATGTAAAGAAGTGGAAAAACATACCCTTTGCCGAGAATCTCAAGTATCCACATTGTTATCGATATTTGGAGAGGTAAACCGTGACTCGTTATTTCTTTTAATTATTATTAGACTGCTACTGCTTTATTTCCAACTGTTGCTGATTTCAGATATTATAAAGGTTCAGCCAATCAGTCAATGGGTATAACTCCTGCTGTAGTGACAGGCTCTTTTTGATTGGCTGCTCATGTGATGAGATATATATGTATATACATATATATATATATATATATATATAAATAGATATATATAAAGCAAAAAAACAACCGCACACATAGGTCTTGATAAGTGGAAAAAAAACGGGTAGATTTATTTCAACATTTCGGCTTACAAACTCAAGCCGTCATCAGGACTTTCATAATTTTATCACATTAAAAACAGGACAGCCTTTCAGTCTCCTTCTAAGACCTTTATTGGCCTGTTTTTAATATGATAATATAATTATGGACTTTTCATTTTTGTAACATCCCAGTGTGCATTATTTCATGATGTGTGTTTTCTGCCACAGGTCAATCTTCTGGTTAGGCAGTGTATGGCCTAAAGTCCATTCTTTTGTCATTGTCTGTCCACTAGCGTGAGAGTCTGCTGTTTTGCTATCCTCCCTCTATGACTTATGTGCTTACTTAAGCAGATATGGTGATTAGAGCTGCGGCAAATAGTAATTATTATTAACATGTGTTTATAGTGCGCCAACATATTTTGCAGCACTGATGACACCCAATGCAAATAAATACTACTTGGCCTGAGGCACATGCCTTGTCTACTCATAGTTCTGGCCCTGATGGTGTCTAATAAAAAAGGCAATCATTTGGGAGTATCTATAGAAATAAGTCAAATCAACTGGACTCGCTGTGTTTTTTTACTTGAAGACCTTTCACCAGTCATCCAACTGGCTTTCTCAATTCAAAATGAAATCACCATGACCTGGTTGAATGAGAATCTTCACAAACACAATCATTTGTGAGTTTTAACACTGGCCAGACCAGGAATGACTTTGAAGCAGTCAGTCAGCTTGAACATATATGGGCAAACAATCTCTGTTTTATTAAAGATGAGGACATTTTTAATAGTTTTAACACACAATCCCTTAATTTTATTCTTATATCAATATTGATAAGCGCAGAGGGTCTGGGTCTTTTTTTTGTCTAATTAAACTACATGCAAATTGGAAATTCTTTCAGTATTGTGAATGCACAATCTAACTGTGTGCAAGTGGTTCCTGATGTGAGCGCAGCATTAGGACAGAAAGATCTCCATGCTGAAGGGACATGGTTTCTTGGGGAAAAAAGTTACTGGCACATGTATATAAATTAAATGCAGCAGCAGTTTTTGACCAGGGCTATGTTTGGCTGCAGAGGGCTGTGTAGGAGAAGCAACCTGGGACGGATAAACCTGCGGGCCCTGCTGCTAATGTGTCGGGCAGCACACGACTACAAAAACTTTTTTTATTTGTCTTCAGAGCCTGCATAAATTGTACATAAAATGTTTTTGTATTTGTTATTTTGACAGCGGCAGCACTTAAGCTTTCCTTCCATATTTATTTATGGTCACACTGGCACTGGGAAGACTTACATCTTGGAAACTGTGCTGAGGACACTTGAGGTAAGATTGACCTTTCATCAAACATATGTTCCCCTTGATTCCACAAGAACTGTGCACAACAATTTGTCATTATATTTGTTCATAGTTTGCTTGTAACCCAGATACATTGTGGCAGACTGGTAATCTAAATGTCAGTGTTGTAGATTCACATTTTAAAAGTATATAAAATAATAAATGAAGACCAAATACAGAAATAATTAATTTTAAGTAGCACCAACATTTGAAATATATGAAGGTCTTTCAGACTAATTATATTTCTGGCATGCACCTAGTGACATTGCTGATGGGATACAATCAACATATTCAGCTTATTTTTTAAGTATTCCCTCCCTGGAATTAAATGTACAATATCAAAGATAGAGAGCGTAAACCCCCAAACAAATACCTTTTGTATCAGGTGCTATGCTGTAGGACTCACGCCTGCTTCAAGGGTCAAACCCTCAATGAAGAAAAGGTCAGCAGCACACTGGAAATTTGAATAAGTTTGAGGATTATTGAAAAAACATCCAAAAAATAGGGCAATGTTTCAGGCCACCCGGGCCGTTTATCAAGCCTTCTAGGCTTGATGAAGGGCCCGGGTGGCCCGAAACGTATTTAATTGCAAATGCACTCAACGACACCCTAATGATTTGAATTTGCTAAAACCAAATCTGAGCCCATCGTATTATGTGGCTATAAAGTTCTAATCATGCAGGTTATTTTTCTTACATTTAAGTATGCAAATTAACAGTTGGTTTGATATTCATCTTAATTTTTTTTTAAAGCATCCTTATTATTTAAAGCATGTACCAAAGGTTATACTGGTCAATTCTTATTTAAGGGTTTGGAAATTTCCATACCGCTAACTAATGGTGTATATTCGTTACTCTAGCTGCCCTGTGCTTTTATCAACTGTGTGGAGTGTTTTACACCAAGATTACTGTTTGAGCAAATACTGAACCATCTACACCACCACCATCCTGCTCCAGAAAATGAGTTTTCTTCTAAGGAAAGATGCGACACTTTCAATGACTTTGTTCGGTTGTACAACAGGGGAACGTCAGAGCTTGACTTAAAAGAAACCTTCTATATTGTAAGTTATAAGTGCTTACTACAAGCCTACCAAGTAAAAGTAAAGTTATGCAGACATTTTAAATAAGGCTGCCTCAGACTTTTGCTTTCTGCTGCTAAACTGGGACATATAGCTCAGCAGTTTGTTCTCACTGTAGCTAAGGGCAGAGACACACTGTCAGATTCAGGGAGATTAGTCTCCCAGCGACGTTTGGGGCGACTAATCTCCCCAAACTGCCTTCTCCTTCCTTCACGCTAGCTACAATGTAAATTGCCTGCAGGATGGCCTCACGAGGCGACTTTGGAAAACAAAGCGCTCCGAGTGCCATCCCTCCCGCGATTTACATTCTAGCCGGCGGGAATGCAGTTCAGGGAGATTAGTTGCCCGGAAGAAAAGGAAATTTGTCACTGGGACTAATCTCCCCGAATCTGACTGTGTGTCTCTGCCCTGAGGAGGCAGTTTTAAGGTTAATTTAATAATCAGGCATCATCTACAATGAGACATCACTCTGCTTACAGCTATTTCACTGTGGGGGGGCTGTGCAGTCAGTTGGAGAGAGCGAAGTAACTACTTTCCTGTAGCTTAGATGTAAGTCCCTTATTTGCTTACTATTGCATTATGGATATTATTATGGATATGGCATATTGCAGAGATCAGTGAGCATTTCAGTTCTACAAAACTAGGCATTTCCTTCCCTGCGGCCCTCAAATCAGAAAGGGACATAGTGCAGAGTGTGTGTCACGAACCCTAAGACCACCAGATCGGCAGCCCAAAGAAAGAGCTGAGCCAAATTCCTAGTTTAGTTATAGAAAACTGAGCACTCTAAGCAAGAGGACTGCTCTTTATATGCCATGAAAAAATATCAAGTAAGTTTAAACCCGACTGCCCAGTCACAATGAGCATTAAATAGTTGCTTGTTATTTGTAAATGTCTCAAGTTGATATAGTAAATTTCATGCTTTTCCTTAACTGTACAAACCATAGTAAAGTGATCCTTGTATACGCATTAGTGAGTAAAGGTTTTCTTCTTCCCTTCTAAAATGTTGCTTTTATTAGGTCCTTGACAAGGCAGAGCTGCTGCGGGAAATGGAAGCAAACCTTTTGCCAGGCTTTCTCAGACTTCAAGAACTAGTAAGTGTCAGGGGTGTAACTACAGAGTAAAAACACTTCGACTGCTGCAGTCCCATTACCCAGCAGAGACTGACTATGTCCGTTAATAGTTATACCACTGTGCTATCTCAAGATAAAATCCCTAAAGCTGTACCCTGTGTTAGACAAATGCATAAGTTAGCATACTCTTACACATGTCAAACTGTAATGTCTTTATGAACGTTGGCATTAACATAAATTGGAAAAGAGAAAGTGTCCATCCTGGAAGGTCAACTTGCTAATTTCTGTGATCAATACAATCTACTGATTCCGGCTAGAACTAAACACGACTTCCCTGGCACGTTTGCTGTAAATACCATGGATAGGAAGAGGGTTATACAAAATTTATGAAAACACTTCTTTATGACAATATACATATATATATACATATACAGAGACAATACTGTATAATGTGCACCATGGGTGCTAACAATCCTAATAGGATGGGACTGGGCTAGCGGGAAAAAGCCCAGTAGGCCCCCGGCCTTCATGGGCCCTGCTGGCCAGGCCTAATCCATGTGGATGCTCCCTTGTCCAATCACAGCTGTTAGGAAGGAGGAAGGCAGTATAAGTTAGGCAGTGCTGCATGGGGGGTGGATCCTGGGAGGGGGCCCTTAGGCTGCAGCCCTGGTAGGCCCCAGAAATGCCAGTCCAACACTGTGCAGAGGTTTTTTTTTTTTTTTTACACATTTTCTTAGTTGTTCACAGGTCTTTTTGTTGTACATTTTTGACCATTCTGTTTTTCTTTTTTCAAACAACTAATTGTTTTCAGATAGATCAAAAAAAATAATGACTTTTTCCAATTACTTTCTATTTTCTATGTGTGACCATTTTTCTAATATTGAAGTGTAAAGTGTCATTTTTCACTTTCTGAAGCAGCTCTGGGAGGGGTGGGGTCGCCAACCCCCCAACTGTTCTAAATTGATACTTTTAGTTGATACATTTATCTTTGTCCCTGTAGAATCCCTGGATTTCATTACAGGCAGCTGTTAGAATTGATACAATAGTTGCTAATACTCCAGAGATGCTGCGGAGAAATGTATCAACTAAATGTTGCAAAACTGTTACCATTGTACCTGAATTACTGAGCTGCCAGACTCAAACACCAGAGACATGAACATTCAACTTTAAACTTAGATTTTAGAAAATCATTAAAAAATAAATAATTTGAAAAAGCCTTTATTCCAGGGGAACAAACTGAAAACAACTGAACTGAAAAAAGTGTTTGAAGGTGAACAAGCCCTTTAAATATTTTTTAGGGTAACACTTTTCTACGAATGTTTTAGTGAAATCTATACTTTTTTCATCTGTACTAGCAATTCTCCTTTGGGAAGAACCTGGTGAGTAAAAGCTGGAACAAAGTAGCAGATTATTCCTTTTATTAGGTTTAGTGGATAGGTTTGTATAAAATACATTTTCCATTATAAATGCCTCTACATCTATAATGTAGATGTTGGACAAGGCATTGACAAGGAAATAGGAACCGGATTATCCTCCATCAACCTTGAACCGGCTGGGATCAGAAGGAAACAGTTTTGTTTTAACTTTTTACTCAAAAATGTTTTATCCTGTTTTTCTGCTCCTTTCACTCTCATGCTTCATAAAACATTTCTCACTACCTCCCCCACTTAGTCCCAATTCTATACAAATCTCAGCCTCTCTAATTTCCTCTCCTTCCCTCTCCACACATGAAGTATACAAAGTACTCTGTTTAAATATTCCAGTATACTCCTCCTTTTCACACAAACTAAGAACTCACAAATCCCACTCTCACTTAGTCTATCTCTCTCTTCTACTGCTGGCAGCTGGGGACATTTCCCCAAACCCTGGCCCCTACCCCATCCCAGTTATATCACGGCCACGGGCTCCTTCTCTTCGCTGCAAATTCAATCAGTACAGAACTCTCACACCCATACCCAAAAACCCAGTTAGTCTTTCCTGTGCTCTCTGGAATGCCAGATCTGTTTGCAACAAACTTACTGCTATACATGACCATTACAGAAACCTGGTTTTCTCCCACTGACACTGCCTCACCTGCTGCCCTGTCCTATGGGGGCCTACACCTTACTCATACCCCCAGGCCTGGAAACAGACCTGGGGGTGGGGTAGGCTTGCTTCTCTCTCCCCGCTGTACTTTTAAAGTTCTTCCACCTGTTCCTGCCTTATCATTCTCCTCTTTTGAGGTTCACTGCATTAGACTATTTTCCCCTGTTTCACTCTGCATTGCTGTCATATATCGACCACCTGGACCTACCGCACACTTTATGGACAACTTTGCTGCCTGGCTTCCTTACTTTCTTTCATCGAACATCCCATCCGTCATATTAGGGGACTTTAATATACCTGTTAACAACATTAACAGCCCTTCTGTCTCTAAACTTCTTTCACTAACATCCTCCCTAGGCTTATCCTTGTGCTCAGACTCCCCCTCTCACACAAATGGTAACGCCCTGGATCTCATATTTACCAGACTCTGTTCAACCAACAACTTTACTAACTCACCGTTTCCCCTCTCCGATCATAATATGCTCACACTCCCTCCTCACCCCCTGCTAATCCCCAAACACGTACATACCGTGACTTGCAAGCACTGGATGTGTCGCATCTCTCTTCTTCCTTTGACTCTCTTCACTCTAATATCTCCACTATCTCTTGTCCTAATGCAGCGACCTCGGTCTACTATAGCACACTCACCACTGCCCTTAATGAGCTTGCTCCTTTAAAAACTAAACGTTTTAGACCCAAACCACTTCAACCCTGGCACACCGCTGATACTAAAGCACTCCAAAGACGCTCACGCGCACTTGAGCATCGCTGGCGCAAATCCCGCTTAGATTCAGACTTTTGGAGCTACAAATCTGCCCTGCACTCCTTTAACACCAGCCTTTCCCAAGCCAAACAAACATACTTTACTTCACTCATTAATTCCCTTTCCAAAAAACCGGCACAACTTTTCTCCACCTTTAACACCCTCCTTTCCCCTTCTCCACCCCCTCCATGCACATCTGTCTCTGCTCAAGACATTGCTGAGCACTTCAAAAACAAAATTGACACTATCAGAGGGGACATTACACTACTAAACCCACCTAGGCTTCCACCACCCTCCCCACACACTCCCGAGTCTCTCCTGTGCTCCTTCACCCCTGTTACTGATGAGGAAGTCTCAAAACTTTTGGCCTCCTCTCACCTTACCACCTGCCCACTCGATCCAATTCCTTCAAAACTTCTCCGCAATACCGACCCGTGTCTTATTAAAGCCCTAACTCATCTATTTAATCTCTCGCTCTCAACTGGACTATTCCCATCTCAACTAAAACATGCTCTTGTCACCCCCATTCTGAAAAAACCCTCTCTTGATCCCTCTAATCTTGACAACCTCCGACCTATCTCTCTGCTACCTTTCATCTCTAAACTACTTGAGAGCCTAGTCTACAACCGATTAACCTCATTCCTCTCTGACAATAACCTGCTGGACCCCTTACAATCTGGTTTTAAAACGCAACACTCCACTGAAACTGCTCTGACCCGTCTAACTAATGACCTTCTAACAGCTAAAGCCAACAAAAAATTCTCACTACTAATTCTGCTTGATCTCTCAGCTGCTTTTGACACTGTAGATCACCCTCTCCTCCTCCAGTCCCTCCATTCGCTCGGCCTTCGTGACACAGCCCTATCCTGGTTTTCCTCCTACCTCACCAATCGTTCCTTCAGTGTCTCCTACAACGGAGTAGCATCTTCCCCCCTACCTCTCTCTGTCGGGGTTCCTCAAGGCTCTGTCCTGGGACCCCTATTATTTTCTCTATATACTTCCTCCCTCGGCAAATTAATCAGCTCGTATGGGTTCCACTACCACCTCTACGCTGACGATACTCAGATCTATCTCTCCTCTCCTGATCTCAACCCTGAACTCCTAACTCGTGTCTCCTCCTGCCTGTCTGCTATCTCTACTTGGATGTCACAACGCTACCTTAAACTAAACCTCTCCAAAACAGAAATGGTTCTTTTTCCTCCAACTAACACCACTAACATCCCAGAAGTATCCATCGTAGTTAACAATTCCACTATCACCCCATCTCCCCAGGCCCGGTGCCTTGGGGTTATCCTAGATTCTGCCCTGACATTCACTCCTCACATCCAGTCACTTGTTAAGTCATGTCACTTCCACCTAAGGAACATATCCAAAATACGATCATTTATCACCCCAGACGCTGCCAAAATTCTTATTCACTCTCTTATCATATCGCGTCTAGACTATTGTAACTCTCTCTTAATTGGCCTTCCCCTCCAGAAACTCTCACCTCTCCAGTCCATAATGAACACTGCTGCTAGGCTTATACACCTCAGCAACCGCTCCTCCTCTGCCATACCATTCTGCCAATCCCTGCACTGGCTTCCACTCCCCTTCAGAATTAAATTCAAATTACTGACCCTGACATTCAAAGCACTTCATAACTCTGCCCCTCCCTACATCTCTGAACTAATCTCCATTTACTCACCCAACCGCCTACTACGCTCCTCTACTGACCTGTTACTCAACTCTTCTCTCATTACCTCCTCACATGCTCGCATTCAAGACTTTGCAAGAGCTGCACCCCTCCTCTGGAATTCTCTCCCACGGTCTGTCCGACTTTCTCCCAATCTTTCAGCTTTCAAGAAATCTCTAAAAACCCACTTTTTTAGAGAAGCCTACCCTCACTGTTAACCACTCAATGCAATACCGCTTACATTACTACATCTCTCACCCATTTTACTCTGATCTTGCCCTCTCCCACACCTTGTGTATCACTCCCTTCCCGTTAGCTTTTTCTGTACAGGGCCTTCCTCACCTCCTGTACCAGTATTTATGGTGATGTATGTACAGTAACTCCATATTTATTGTGATGTATGTAACTCTTTATGTTCTATATATGTAATTCATGTGATTTGGTTGTATAATCACATTCACTTTACAGCGCTACGCAACAAGTTGGCGCTATAGAAATACATGTTAATAATAATAATAATAATAATAATATATATAATGTTTTATTTGTTCCATTCTTACGTGCATTTTATAGAATTAGGTGTAGAAACATGCCAAACTCTGCTCTGTGTATCTGCATCCAGGCCAACATAGTACCTGAGTGCAGACACTGGACGGAGCAGCGGCCAGCACATCATTGGATTCTCAGTCCTCACTTATATTCAGCCCTGTGTGGCTATAGCCTTAGTTTAAATGCTACATCTCAGCCACTGTCAAGCTGATATATATTGTCCCAGAAGTTTTTACGTAAATTGCTTATGTTTTCATTTCAAATTTACACTATTGGCTGGGCCCACCTTTTACCTTGGTAGACTTTTGTGCACAGTTAGGGTTGCCACCAGGCCAGTATTTCACCGGCCTAGACGTATTATTAAAAATTTACAGTCAATGTATTAGCCAATAAATTTGTAATCCCTATTGTTCCACCTTCCTGGAGAAACTCCTTGACCCCACCCCTGAAATGTCATAATCCCACCCCTGAAATGTCATAATCCCACCCCTGAAACATCATAACCTAACCCCATCCTGGAAATGGGACAACCCCACCTCTCTGGCCCGCCTCCACCCTCTAGGTCACCGGCCGGTAGGGTCAGAAGTAAAAGGTGCAACCCTATGCATGTTACAAACATTTTTCAGTTCTACACTGCAAGTCTGCAGAGGTACAGGGGATGCCTGGGAAGTTTGGGTAACATGAGACAGCCCACCCTTATAACAGCTAACACAGACCATTGTGTATTTTTAAAGTGTCAGTGCGAGTTGAGAACTTAAAAATTACAGTCACTGGGGGGTTCCTTGTTTTTAAAGATCATTATGACTATGAAGATTTTCATTCATCCAGGTCATGGTATATCTAATATAAGTAATTCTAAAACAACTGGACTTGCTGAGTAATTATTGAAGATGTTTCACTACTCATCCGAGCAGCTTCTTCAGTTCAACTGACTGGTATGGAAAGTTCTCGGCATATAGACTCTTCCACTAATCCAATCACAATGGCACATTGTAACTCTTCAAAGAGGTGACATCTGAATTTGATTCTGTGTAGTTACTGTGATGGGATTACCAATGTCATGCAACTCCTAGACACAGGTGTTACTTATGTGAGTTGCATGAATGGATGTGTGAAGTGTTCTGAAACCGCTTGGGTATCATTGTACTACCATAGGTTAAAGGTCACTGTAAAGTGGACAAGTGGATTGAATTGTGGTTACTGAACCACAATTGTGGCTAATTGAATTGTGGTTACTGGTTTACAGAACAGATTTTGTTGCAGAGCAAATTTGTCTGGGCAACAGTTGCTTCAAGGTCTCGGTCAAAGCCACCTTTAAACGCAGAAATTGCACTTAATCATAAAATCTTATAAATACATTCACACTTGTTCACCATTATTTTATTGAACTAAAGTAATCCATAAATTGCATAGCCGCCTTTTTTCACAATCCTCCACTTTTAACCCTACAGACTGAGAGCAACGTGACTGTTCTATTCCTGACTGAAATTGTCTGGGAAACCTTCCGTCCTAACACCGGCTGCTTTGAGCCATTAACTCTGTATTTTCCAGATTACAGCAAAGGTATTTAACTCTGGCATACTTTGTTTTGATCTATCACATATGGTTGCTATTCTGCTCTTGGTGTTTACTTCTACATCTCACATTTTTTATATACAAGCAGATAGTGCTGGTGAACTTGTTGCTGTAGATTTATATTTCCAGGTTTATGTTGTACAGTTACTGTGAATTGGAAAAATGGGGTTTTAGAAGCTCGGATATGAATAATATAAACAACCTAGTAGCCACTGGACAGCAATACAAATTGTGCAGGGATTTTAGTACAGGTATGGGATCCAATACACAAAAAGCACTGAATTACGTGAAGGTGTCTCCCATAGTGTCTATATTATCCAAATAATCCAAATTTTTATAAACGATTTATTTTTTGTCTGCAATAATAAAACAGTACAGATATAATTAATCCTTATTGGAAGTAAAACCAGCCAATTGGGTTTATTTAATGTAGAAATTATTTTATAGACAGGGAGGCAAATTTATCAAGGGTCGAATTTCGAATTTGGGTGAGTTTTTTTTTAACTCCCTAAAATTTGAATGAATTTGAAATTCGACTTGGGGAAATTTGTCAATAAAACAACATTTTCTAACCTAGGACAAATTTAAATGACCCGAAAGCTCTAATCAAATGCGAATTCGATCAACCTCGGTTCAAGGTTTTCGCCGAAATTTAAATTAAGTGTGACAAAGGGAAATTACATGACTTTTGTCACAAAACAAGGACGTAAAAAAACATTTTTCCCACCTTTTCCTTTCCCGCCCTGAATTTTCATAAGCAAATTAGGATTCATGATAGGATTCGGGGATTCAGAAAATCACAAAAAGTGGATTTGGTGCATCCCTATTGCAAACATCTCCAAATTAACCCTTGGACATTTCTCATTGATGTTAACAGTAATTGGGCTGGTTTTAGGTGGTGAATAGTCAAATTCTTAAATGGTCAGAGTATGATGAATCTTGAAATTAGAAAACTTGAACAGAGTTTGGATAACTCCCTAATCAAATTCGAATTTTCAATTCGTCCCTTAATTAACCGACCTTTAATGTATGAAGATTCAAATCACGGAAAGATCTGTTCTCTGGAAAACCCCTGATCCCGAGTATTCTGGATAATAGGTCCCAAACCTGTACTTAATTGGAGCTACACTGGGGTCAAATGATCATTCATGACACCCTGCAGGATGCTAACTTTGTAAAAAAAAATGATTCAATGGGGATATTCATTACTCTAAATCATATAAACTTTCTATCTCCTGTTTATTTTGCAGTGGAACTTCAGAGAATTCTATCCAGTGAATATCCTCAGGAATACTCAGCGGAATTCTATGCTTCGTATATTAATATTCTTCTTGGTGTCTTTTATGCTGTGTGCAGGGATATAAAGGAGCTTAGACATTTGGTAAGGGTTTATTGTTCTAAAGAACAAATTGTTCATCACTCTGAAGTTTATCATGATATTTGACATATTCCGTGGTTTCTGGTGAGTGGGAAAATACAAGAATAAGTCCTCGTCCTTTCAGTGGGTTAAAATACCGTTCAGAGAAGATTCTATTTTCTAATCCTTGCATTAAGGAATTTACCATGAGTAGCTTGAGCGTAGAGATCTGTAGTTGGATTGAAGATTGCAAAGAACATTTGCATTGGTCTATGCTACAAACCTCAGTGAGATGTATGAAGTCTAACTACTATCCAAATGTTTCAAGTCAGATTGAAGAAATATTGGTGAGTTTAATTATCCAGAAATCGACTGGAATAATGGTTTAGCAAAGTCAGATGGAGCACAAAGGTTGGTGAATGTTATATAGTTAATTTGGGTTGAAAAAAGACCAACGTTCAACATGTTCAGCGCCTCCAAATGAATCCCAGAGAACACACCTACACACTCCTATAAAGACCTATCTATACATAAACTATGTATACTGATGATATACAGTTGTACTAATTAACTGTGGAACTAAAGATCACAATAGCCTTAGATCTTAGGTTGTTCTAGAAATCATCCAAGCCCCTTTTAAAGGCATTAAAGGGGTTGTTCACCTTTAAATTAACTTTCAGCATGATGATATTCAGACTTTGAAATTGGTTTTCATTTATTATGATTTGTGGTTTTTGGGTTATTTAGCTTTTTATTCGGCAGCTCTTCAGTCTGCATTTTCAGCAATCTGGTTTTTAGGGTCCAAATTACCCTATCAACCATGCATTGATTTGAATAAGAGACAGGAATCTGAATAGGAGAGGACCTGAACAGCAAGACGAGTAATAAAAAGTAGCAATAACAATACATTTTTGTAGCCTTGCAGAGTATTTGTTTCTAGATGGTGTTAGTGCCCCCCCCCCCGTTTGAAAGCTGTAAAGAATCAGAAGAAAAAGGCAAATCATTTAAAAACTATAACAAATAAACAATGAGGACCAATTGAAATGTTGCTTAGAACTGTCCATTCTATATCAAACTAAAAGTTCACTGAAAGGCCCACCCCTTTAACAGAATCAGTCTTCACAACATCATCCGGCAGAGCATTTCATAACCTCGCTGTGAAGAACCACCTACACTGCTTCAAATGAAAGTTCAGTTCCTCAAATCTAGAGGGGTGGTCTCTGGTTCTATTTGATCTTTTCTATGCGAAAAAAGATCCCACAGCTATTTCTTTTATTTTTTTTCTAATGTACTTCTCCAGAGAAAGCTACCCAAGCTTTGAGTATAGTTTAAATCTTCCGTCTCCTTTATCAGTTTAACTGCACTTCTCTGTACTCTCTCCAGCCCATTTATATCCTCTTAAAGTGATACTGACACTAAGAAAATTAATTTTAACATATGAATGAACATTAAATGTTACCTATAGGTCATGTTGGTCATTTTTTGCTGAGAGGTTTGTTTCTGTATATAATTGTTAGTTGAAGTTCCTAAGCCTGACTCTCTGACTTTGCCAACCTGACTGTCCCATCTCAGCCTGTTAGTTACAGTTTCTAATACTAATGGACTCCTGTTGCACAAATATGTCAGCCCCCTCATACAGGAACATGGGGAATCAGACAAGTAATGTAAAAGCATCGTGCAAATACTTTATGGCAAAGTTAGAAGTAGCTTTCAAAGCCAATATTATAATAGATGTAATTTCAGGTGTCCGTATCTCTTTAAAGGGGAACTATTGGGAAGATGAAAATTGAATATAAACTTCAGCACACTGACATAAATAAATAACTTATCAATCAATTAAAAATTCTGTACTGACTCTGAAATAATCAAGTTTATCTTCACTTTCCCTCTCTCGGCACCTGTGTCTCCTCATTCTGTCTTAGTGCAGGAGTTGGGTGTCAGATAAATGATCCATTAAATCTTACAGGGGGCTCCTTTTGCATTGAAGATGTATTAGAGCTCACTCTATTAAAATCTCCAGAAATCCTCTCTCTCTACATGCAGAATTTGTGCAAAAGGCAGTTTTTGGTTGTTCTGGAATCTGTTATTTGCTTGAGCTCTAATACATCTGTTAGGAAAAGAAAGCCCCCCTATAAGATATATTGGATTATTCATCTGACACCCAACTGCTGCATGAAGACAGAGTGAAGAGAAACAGATGCTGAGAGAGAGGAATAGTGAATGTAAACTTTATTATTTAATAAACAATGCAGAATTTTTAATTGATTGTATTTTGAAAGTTTCAGTATGAGGAAGCTTATATTCATTTTTTATTATCACAATAAGAGCCCAAAGCTGCGCTGCATACTCTGCATGCTTTGAGTTAATACTTATCAGTGACTGAGCGGCACTGCTTAGAGTTGTTATCCACAACAACCCCCAAATCCTTCTTAATTAAAAATACCTCCACTACACTACCATTTAATGTACAGCTTGCATTTATGTTATCTTTAACAAAAAAAAAATACTTTTTGTCTGTGTTTCCCTCAGGCCGCACTAAACTTCCCAAAATTTTGTGAACCAGTGATAAAAGGAGAAGGTAAAGTTTCTTGCTCGTATTATTTTAAACCATAGCCTGAGTTTGTTTTATACTGCATTAGAGGTGTGTGAACATTTTGCAATTTTCGCTTAAAGCGAAGGAAACCGATTCACATAAACTGTGGAAAAATATCGAGCCACATTTGAAGAGAGCCATGCAGACTGTCTATCTCAGGGAGATATCAAGGTAAGACACTGACAACCATGTCATTATCATTTCAGCCTTTCAATTATGTGGGTTGTTTTTTTGTTGGGCATTTTAGCCTTCTTACCAGATGAACATTAGTCTTCTAAATGAGAACCCTTGCACTAGGGCAGATAGCTTGGGCGTTTACAAATGACTTTTCGATGCTTAGATCCATTAGGGAAATAATGTACATTAAACACGTGTCATAATAGGAATCACAGAGGGTAGCCCAGTCTTGTGATGCTACCAGTTCTTAAAATGGTGGCCTACCGGGTTCATGCAAGGTGGTAGCTGTGATGTCACTCACTAAATTTAAATAGGAAGTGCTATGATTAGGTTTATGTATCGAAAATGGTTAATTTGTACTCTTGGCCATAAAACAAGCTCCATGGCATTCATTAAAGAAAGGGTATTCATCTGAATGAAGAAGGAAAGTTTGATGCGGCTGAATTTGGGTCTGCTGCAGCTGGGAAAGCCATTCTCTGTTGCATTCATAGTTAGGGCTGGGACTTGTTTTTGAAACAAAGGGTGGGTGAGGATTTTGAAGCAAAGCTTAAAGGGATACTGTCATGGGAAAAAAATGTTCAAAATGCATCAGTTAATAGTGCTGCTCCAGCAGAATTCTGCTCTGAAATCCATTTCTCAAAAGAGCAAACAGATTTTTGTATAATTTGTTTTGAAATCTGACATGAGGCGAGAAATATGCTCAATTTCCCAGCTGCCCCAAGTCATGTGACTTGTGCTCTGATAAACTTCAATCACTCTTTACTGCTGTACTGCAAGTTGGAGTGATATCAACCCCTCCCCCACCAGCAGCCTAACAACAGAACAATGGGAAGGTAACCAGATAACAGCTCCCTAACACAGGCTAGCTGCCTGGTAGATCTAAGAACAACACTCAGTAGTAAAAACCCATGTCCCACTGTGACTCCTTCAGTTACATTGAGAAGGAAAACAACAGCCTGCCAGAAAGCAGTTCCCTCCTAAAGTGCTGGCACAATCACATGACTGGGGCAGCTGGGAAATTGACAAAATGTCTAGCTCCATGTCAGATTTCAAAATTAAATATAAAAAAATCTGTTTGCTCTTTTAATAAATGGATTTCATGCAGAAGTCTACTGGAGCAGCACTATTAACTGATGCATTTTGGAAAAAAAACATGTTTTCCCATAACAGTATCCCTTTAAGGTTAGATCATGCACTCACCAATTTTTATTTCAGTTCACAGTGGGAGAGAATCCAGCAAGAAGATAGAGAAGCATCTCAGCTCAAAGGTATAGTTTGGACCAGAAGCGCAATAACCTGATATTCTGACATTAGCCAACCCTGCAATAAAATTAAGGTAGTAACTGAATTCAATGGAAATAATATTTGGCAACTTGCAGGGATGGACTGTTTCTGCAGCAGAACATGGGATTTAACTATTTGACAATCCGTACTATTAAGGTCTGTTGATCTTTTCAAAAGTACCATCCAGGCAGCCACCTTGTTAGGACGTGGGTTAAATCGGGCTAATCTGATCTGGTCCTTAAAGAGATTCTGACACCTGAAGTCAAACTCTTTTTTACCTCTATTATAATAACTGGCTTTGAAAGCTACTTCTAACTTTGCCATAAGGTATTTGCATGATGCTTTTACATTACCTGTCTGATCCCCCATGTTCCTGTATGAGGGAGCTGCCATATTTGTGCACCCGGCATCTGTTATCATTACAAACTGTAACTAACAGACTGAGATGGGACTGTTAGGTTGGCAAAGTAAGAGTGTCAGGGTGTCAGAGAGTCAGGCTTAGAAATTTCAGCTAACAATTATATACAAAAACAAACCTCTCAGCAAAAAATTATCAACATGACCTATAGGTAACAATTAATGTACATTCATATGTTAAATTTAATTTTTTAGTGTCAGTATCACTTTAAGCCAACGATTATATGGAAGGGCCTGTGTAGACCTTACAGGAGAGAACCTCATGTATGGCCCAGGGTGGTCCTCCAGATATCAGGGAGACTATACTATTGGACTTTTGTATGATCAAATAATTTGTCAACTCAATCTTAGAGTAGTCAAGTCAGCAGGAAACAATGTTCATTGCCAGCTTTACTACTTCAGCATGTTTTCAATGGCTAACTGTATATGGCCACCAACTATTGCTTTTTCAACTTGGCAGTTGTGTCTTTCATGTCAGGTTTGAAATTATTATAAGTGTAAATGTTTGAGAACACTCCAAAGAAGCAACTTTCTTACTGCTATTAAACAGAGGGAACTTTCCAAAGTGAATGATGGCCCTTTATTCATGCATACAAATAACGGTCTATATATAGCCAAGAACTCGCCTAAATATTCGCGCTCACATTTCAGGGAAGATATATATCGTATAGTGGCAGTATTTTTGCCTTTTCACTGAGCAAGTAGTTGTGCACTAAAAAGCCTGAGACGTTTGTTTATCTCTTTAGGGTTATCTGCACATGCGCATGTAGAGTTGCCGTACTACTCCAAATTCCTCCTCATTGCTGCATATTTAGGATCCTACAACCCTGCAAGAACAGACAAAAGGTTTTTCTTAAAGGTATTGTACTCATTTTGCTTTCTGGCATGAGCAGTGCGGAAAGATGGTATGAAAAGGAAGTTTGTGACGGAGGAAACCAAATGCATTATATACAATATGCTTCATTAGAATGGGCAACTTGTGGAATATTTATCCATAATGTAGTAAGGATAGAATATGAGTTGAGGGCCCTAAGAAACTAGTGTTTATTAGTTTGATTATTACATAGTAATACAAATATTAATAAGTAATAGTATAGTGTAAAATTGGCTTTTGCTATTCAGTGATTGTGTGTTTTTACAAGCAAGGCAAATGTCTTGATTTTATTTTTATTTTTTTGTCTTTTTAGCACCATGGTAAAATTAAGAAAACTGATTTTCTGAAAAAGCATGAAAAGGTATGCCTTGTTATTAAAATATTCTACTCCATATCAAATAACCGGTTACATTGGTGGTATTTTACCTTTAAGTAGTTAATTTTTAGCATGATGTATACTGGTATGGGACAATTTCCAGTTGGTCTTTATGTTTTACATTTACATCTTTAGCTTTTTATTCAGCAGCTCTCCAGTTTGAAATTTCAACAGCTATCTGGTTGCTAGGGTCAGGAGTACTTTAGCAACCATTTGAATGAGCAACTGGAAGATGAGGGCCTGAATAAAAATATAAATAATAGGAAGTAACAGAGGAAATAATAAAATATAAAGAAACATTTTAAAGTTGTAAAGAACAAGACATTGTGTAACATTCTAAGGGCAGAACTACATGGCAGACTTAGCTGCGTTTCCGTCGGATATGACACAACACGATTGTCAGGTGCAAATGCTGTAGTCTGCATCTGACAATCATGTTGCGTCAGATCACCGTTGCGACACCATCTGACTTCCTATTACTTAATTTGTTCCCAGGGCTGCCATCGGGGGGGGGGGGGGGGGGCAGGGGGGACAGGTGTCCCGGGCTGAAGGGGGGCCCAGCAGTGCTGCACTTTTCAAGGAGACAGGCCCCCCTCGACCGTTCCGAAGCCTTGCCTCACGATGTTCTGAGCAGAATTTAAAAGTTCCGAACATAAGAAGTCCTGAAGTGACAAAAAGACCCAAAGTCACGAAAACAGCTATAATTGAAGTCCTGAAGCCACAAGTTCTATTCTACTGACACCAATGTGGTGGTTTTTCATTGTTTTTTTTTAATCCCCTGGACACTGATGTTTTATTTTAATATTCTATAGGCCCCTGCCACCAATTAAAAAAAAAAATATATATATATATATTTTATGGGTCCCCAATTTTTTTAACTTGTAAGGGGGACCCTGGTGCCAATGTTTTTTTTTTTTTAACTTATAAGGGGGCCCTGACCATCAATATGTATTGATATGTGTGGTCTTTTAACTGTGATGTTGAGTGGGTGGGATCAGGGGTGGGGCTTGGGTGCCAAGGTAAGGTGGGCCTGGCCCAGGGGGGGCAAAAAATTTGTTGTACTGGGCCCCGTGATTTCTTATTGCGGCCCTGCTTGTTCCTGTTGGATCTGACTTGACATGGGCGTTTTGTTTCCCAGCGTCTGATCGGACAGAAACGCAGGTAAGTCTGCCATGTAGTTCTGTCCTAAAAGTTAATGTTGTCAACCCCTGTAATATGGATCAGCTGTTTACTTTATACATGAATGGGGGGCTCTTGCTGTAGATATTCATTAAACTTAAATCCCAGAGTGACCACTGAATACACTTTGCTTTGGCATTCCTGCACCCCAGGTTAACAGATTGTTAGTTGTTATGTTGTTAGAGGTGAATCTTCATTTTATTGAACTTTCAGATTTTCTCCTTGCAATCCTACAAAAGGTCATAGTTTCCTATAGTAGCACATTAACTGGTCTTAAATGTTGTATAGCTAATCGAAAGCTTTGAAAACTCACATTATTGTCCAGGTGTAGTTTTTAGAAGAACCTTTTCTGTTTGTATTGTATTCACTTTGTATTAGAATCCTGTGATGTACAACATATTTAACAGTTAAATTTAAAGGGGTGGTTCACCTTTAAGCTAATTTTTATTATGTTATAGAATGGCCAATTCTAAGCAACTTTTCAATTGGTTTTCATTATTTATTATTTATAGTTTTATAGTTATTTGTCTTTTTCTTCTGGTTGTTTGCAGCTTTCAAATGGGCGTCGCCGTCCCCTTCTAAAAAACAAATGCTCTGTAAGGCTACAAATGTAGTGTTATTGCTACTTTTTAATGCTGACCCTTCTATTCAGACTCTCTCCTATTCATATTCCAATTTCTTATTCAAATCAGTGCATGGTTGCTAGGGTAATTTGGGCCCTAGTTATCAGATTGATTAAAATGCAAATTGAAGAGCTGCTGAATTAAAAGCTAAATAACTCAAAAACCACAACTAATAAAAAATGAAAACCAATTGCAAATTGTCTCAGAATATCACTCTCTACATCATACTAAAAGTTATCTCAAAGGTGAACAACCCCTTTAAGGCAAACATTACATTTAGAGGATAACTAAAGCTTAACTAAAGAAGTAGGTAGAATTGTTGTACATTATGTTTTTTGGCTTCTTTACCAGCCCAAGGCAACCACAGCTGTTTAGCAGTAAAGATCTGTGTCTCCCCAGTAGATGCCCCAGTAGCTCCCCATCTTCTTTTCTGCTGATTCACTGATTCACATGCTCTGTGCTGCTGTCACTTACTGAGCTTAGGGACCCACTCACAATATACAGTACACATAGAATAGAAATATAGTCACAATATAAGGCTGATTGGTCAATAATACAGATAATTACTGCATGGCAGCACAGAAACCAGTGCAACTAGCATCAGAATTTAATAATCAGCCCTGTAGCATCAGCTTATATTACAGGCCAACCTCATTTTCTGCTGACCCCTAAGCTTAGCTTCTCAACAGCTGCTCAGAGCCCACTGAGCATGTGAGTGTCACAGACACTTTCCAAGATGGTGACCCCCTGTGACAAGTCTGAAGTCCTAAATCATTGCTGCTATTGACAAGCTGAAACTTTAGTTCAGGATATATATATATTTTTAGCCATATGAATTTTTAGGGTCATTGTGAGCTTGCCAGCATTCATTGCAATAGTTATCTGAATTAAGTAATTGCAGTTCTATTCGTCTTTGTTTACAGACAAGCAATCACCTTCTGGGACCCAAGCCGTTTCCTCTGGACAGACTCCTGGCCATATTGTACAGTATTGTGGATAGCAGAGTAGCCCCCACTGCAAATATCTTCTCTCAGGTGAAAAATGTTGAATAGACCTCAAATCCCCAAGCTACAGTTTGCTGTTATTATTTGCTTCTCTATATTTGTCCTGCTTTAATAGATGCATTGAATTGTTTATTCCGTTGTCCTTCCCAAATTATACCTTGTGAAAGCAAATTTAAAATGTACTGGGACAGACATCAGATGAAGGGAAAACAATCTTATCAGTATTGATTGGCAGGTCAGTTCAAATTTTTTATACCAAGACTGTCTGCCTTACCTTTTGACTAGCACTTTAAATAATCAATTTATGGTCTAGGGACCAATAAGGCTGGGGACAGACAGGGAGATTCGGGGAGATTCTGTCGCCTGGTGTTTTTAGCAGGCGATAATCTCCCCGAATTTCCTTCTCCCTGTCCGTCGCTAGTATTAATGATAAAGCGCCAGCGCCTGTGCACACGCGGCGCAGAGATTTCCGGAATCGCCCGAAGTTTCCTCACGAAGTATCTTCGGGCGATTCCGGAAATCGCCGCACTGTGTGTGCACAGGCGCTGGCGCTTTGTCATTAATACTAGCGGCAGACAGGGAGAAGGAAATTCGGGGAGATTGTCGCCTGCTATTAAACGCCAGGCGACAGAATCTCCCCGAATCTCCCTGTCTGTCCCCAGCCTAATAGGAATCTTTAAAATTTTGTATCTCTTCCACTCTGCTAATAGTATTATAAGTAGAATGGGAGAGACACTGATACCTGTGGAGAGGGGCTGGATGAATGGGATACTAGGGATGAACAAACACATCATTATTGGATCCAACCTAAATTTAACAATAAATTTTTATTATCAATGTTTCCCCCACAAGGGCCCCTGTGATCCTGGAGGCCCCCAAGACGAATACCCTCTGTGCCCTATGGACTGTATATATAATTGAGAAAATCCAGTGGGAGCTTGCGTGCATTTGCATGATATACATCTATGTTTGTGTGTGTGTTCCTGTAAAGCTCTTCAGGCAGCGGATGCATTATGCACGAAGCTGAGTTCTAACAGCCTGTTCTTTTTTAGATTTCATCGCTTGTAACTCTCCAACTGTTAACACTGGTGGGCCATGATGATCAGCTGGATGGACCCAAGTACAAGTGTACAGTATCATTAGATTTCATAAGAGCCGTGGCAAGGTATTTGTACTTCATTATTTCTATTGAGTATCACTAGACATATATCTATATTATCTGATAGTTCTGTGACTCAGACTAAGGACTTGCATCTTTATGCAGTGCACTCGGATATGTGCAAACAAATAAACATCGTTTTGAAATAGTTTTTCCCAGGACCCTGCATATGTATTCTGTTTTTTTCTACATTGTAATTAGTTTAGGTTTCATTCAAGTATTCTGTATAATTGTACCCAACACCCTTTAAAAAATATCTTTCTTTTTACAGAACTGTGAATTTTGATATTGTTCGGTACTTGTATGATTTTTTATGAACAAGCAGAACTGCAGCAGAAGAACTTTCTGGGACCCACATGTAAGAGGCATTTGGAAGTGTACCCTTGCATCCCTTCTATGCCCACCACCATTTCATTAACCAGCTGTTTCACAATTCATTTTTTTTCTTGTTATACAGTATATTTATATAAAAAAGTTTATGGAAAAAAAAACATTGGTTTTTCCTTTAAAGTCTTTTTCTTTTCCAATGCTTTGCATCCACATTGCCTGTCTGAATATCTATTAACACTGGTGCATTTTACACACTTTAATGGGTAGCTCAGTTTTAAATTAACTTTTCGTATTTAAGAATTCTTTTTTTTGTATAGTTTTTGAATTATTTGTCTTTCCTCTTCTGCCTTTTTCCTGCCTCCAATTTAAAACTTTATTTCGGGCCTTTTTTATTCATGTTCCAGTCCAGTGCCTGATTGATAGGGTCATTTGGACCAAAGCAACCAGTGAACTAAAATGGAAAAAAAATAAGTAGTGGGTTGACTAGCCCCTTTATATAAAATCTAACAATTTTTAATGCAAATTCTTATAGTTAAACGTCCCACCTGCCATTGCCTTGTGGTCCCTGTGTGTAGTTGCCCAGAATCGATCAGTCCATGTATAGTCAGTAATAGGATCCTGGTGGATTGAGGATTATCTGCCCTACAGGATAAATTCAGTGGGTCTCATGCAGCTAGCCATTTACAGCTCTTCCATCATAAAGCGAAAGATAAATAGGCCCATTTATCAAAGGTTGAATTTCAAAGGTATATGGATTTTTTTTGTGAATTTGAATATACTCAAAATTTAACTGGGAGGTTAAAGGGATACTGTCATGGGAAAACATGTTTTTTCAAAGCACATCAGTTAATAGTGCTGCTCCAGTAGACTTCTGCCCTGAAATCCATTTCTCAAAAGAAGAAAAAAATGATTTTTTTTTATATTCAGTTTTGATATCTGACATGGGGCTAGACATTATGTCAATTTCCCAGCTGCTCCTGGTCATGTGACTTGTACCAGCACTTTAGGAGGGAACTACTTTCTGGCAGGCTGTTGTTTTTCCTTCTCAATGTAACTGAATGGAACACAGTGGGACATGGGTTTTTACTATTGAGTGCTGTTCTTAGATCTACCAGGCAGCTGTTATCTTCTGTTAAGATGGCCATACACTGAGAGATTCGCTCGTTTGTCACCAAACGAGCGGATCTTTCCCCGATATGCCCACCTTGAGGTGGGCGATATCGGGCTGATCCGATCGTGGGCCCTAGAGCCCAATGATCGGATCATAGCGGAGGCGATATGCGCGGTCGGATCGCGGGACCGAATCAACGAACAGATGCACCTGCGATCCGACAGGATTTTTAGTCCCGCCCGACTTTCGGCCAGATATCAATTGCGAAAGCCCATCAGAGGGCTGCATACATGGGGCGATAAGCTGTCGACTTTGTCTGACGGCAGCTTTTATCGGCCCGTGTATGGCCACCTTTAGGGAGCTGTTATCTGGTTACCTTCCCATTGTTCTGTTGTTAGGCTGCCCGGAAGGGAGGGGGTGATATCACTCCAACTTGCAGTAAAGAGTGATTGAAGTTTATCAGAGCACAAGTCACATGACTTGGGGCAGCTGGGAAATTGGCAATATGTCTAGCCCCGTGTCAGATTTGAAAATGAAACATAAAAAAATCTGAAATGGATTTCAATGCAGAATTCTGCTGCAGCAGCACTATTAACTGATGCATTTTGAGAAAAAAAAAACTTTTTTTTTTCCCATGGCAGGATCCCAGGAAAAAAAATTAGAATGTCTAGTTTTCAATCAAATGGTTCCGACCCAAAAATTTAAATGCTATTCGATTCTTACAAACCAAGCTTTTCTCTGAAGAAAACCTTTCCAAATGGCTCAACGGACCTCTGCCATTGACTTGTACATGAACTCGCCAGGAATAAGGTGGCGAATATCTGAATAAGGACTTTTTCCATGGTCGAGGTGTGGTAAATCTCACATTCGAATTTACATTTGAATAGGAGAATAAAATTTGAATTATGAAACTCGAAAATTCAAGTTTACATTCAACCCTTGATATATCTGCCCCTAAATGTAGTTCCCTGTTAGGTCTGCCTGGCTGTTGATTAGCTGCCATATGAGCCCTGAAAAGCAGCAATCAGGAAGTGGGGTGTGTGGTTGCTGCTAGCAAGGGTTTAGGGGATATATTATCAAAGTAATAAAAATAGTACAGTAGTACAAATAACAATAGGCACAGGCCTATATTGAAAGTATGCTGCTATGGCAGATAATAGTTCTTGACACTTTTGGGCAGATATATTAATATTCAGATTTACAGGTTTTACTGTGATCCCTGCAAACTGTGATTAAAGATAAAAGCTAATGGCTTTCTTTCTCTTACATTTAGGCCAAGGGAACACTGGGCTGATTGAGTCAGTCCCTATACTCAAGGTTGGACTGGGCCAGCGGGATACCGGGAGAAAACCCGGTGGGCCCTTGCTGGTCAAGACCTGCTCCCCATTCAGCTAGACTGAAGGCATCAGGAATTAAGCGCGGGCGTTGTCTCCATGTTTACGAATGGCACGTGGCGTATCTTTTGTGTACAGCCTCATTCCATACCTCCCAAATGTCCCTTTTTCAGCGGGGCAGTCCGTCTTTTGACAACTCAACCCGCAGTCCCTCTTTTTACTGGAAATTCACTCTTTTCTCTGCACTGAACAGCCAGAAAAAGAAACATAGGTTCTAACTTAATTGGCTTTTGGCAGAGAGCCCAGAACAGCTAACAAGTGTAAATAAAATACTTTGTAACAATTTTTCACTGGGATCACTAACCCTGGCAATGGTAAACACTTGTGCTGACACGTATCCAGGCCTCCGGTCAAGGCAAATTCATGCGACTGTACAGAGCACTCAGTGGCTGGATTCATAAAATCTTCATTTATTGGGTATACTTAAAATCATGAATAATAATAGCTTGTGACATATACCCCACACTTTTTGAGATAAGAAAATAAGTAATTTTAACAGTTTAGATAAGGAGAAATATTTTCAGTCTCTTATAACCTGCCACATTTTGTAGAATGAACATGGTAATTAGGGGGTGTTATTAGCCACACTAGGGGGCAGATTTACTATGATTCCCTAAAAATCCCTCGAATTCCCTTGAAATTCGATAAGCATTCGACTTTGATAGTTTTAGGCTATCTTTTACCTCCATATTCGATTTCTCGATGAAATCGTGCGATCTAATACCGATTGTTCTATTTCAAGAAAAAAATCGTAAAATTTCCTTCAAGGGCTCGAAAAATTTGTACGATACAAACGATCGAGGCGTTCGATCGTACGAATGGTATTCGAGCAGGTGTTTGAAAGAAAAGCCTATGGGGGGACTCCCATAGGCTTCTATTGCAATCTGGTAGGTTCAATCTGGCGAAGTAGGCAGTCGAAAAAAATTTAAAGTTAAAGTCCTTCGATCATCGAATGATTGAATATCCGATCATTTGAATTTTGCGTATTCGATGATCGAAGTGGCCAAATTTGCATATTCGAGCCTCCGAAAAAATCGTACGATCGGAATTCGATTGAACTTAGATCCATTCACATGAACTTCGTAAATTTGCCCCTAGGTGCAAAAAAAAAATTTGTTCCTCTTTTTACTTTCAAAATGTTGGGAGGTAAGTAATTCGTGCATCACGTGGCGTGTCTTTAATGCAGAGCATTTTTCGAGGAATGGAGTTTGGGAACCACTGTGTCGACCCATAATGATTTCAGCCCTGTGTTTATCTACAGGCTTGAGAATCAGCCCATTGTGTCCTTCGCTTTATCATTTTATTTCATTAAAAAAAACTTCCATATCATGGCAGTCCACATAATTGATAATAGAGGGATTTTTTTTCTGGGATTTAATGCCAGTTGCAATTTCTCAGCTAGCTTTTAAAAATCATGGGTAAAATGAACAGTTATTAAGCCTATTCAAAATGTTCTTGAAATTGAGGACGTGCTTATGAAAACAATTGAGTGTAATTGCAATTATGAGTGGGTTTCTGTTATGATCAGGCGTATTCAGTTAACGTCCTCACAGCTGGGCTATGCACGCAAGTGCAGAATAAACATGAAGGAAACTGGATGACATTGGTGGAACCAGTATGGCAGCTGCAGACTTCCCAGAGCAGAAGATTTTCTTCAATGGTGCCTTTAACCAAACAAATATATAGCAACTGGAAAGGGGCTAGGGTAGACTACAGTTTAGAATAGTTGGGGTTTGGAGCTTTTCTTGCCCTTTAAAATCTGTCTCTGCTGCAAATATCTTGGGGCCCCATGATGGTCCTGCTGTGGCTCCAGCGAGCCTCCACCCACGTGGGACATACATACACATTATTCGGATGTGGAAGAATAATACTTTTATTTAATAGACTTTTCAGTTCTTGTTAATTGCCTGTTTTTGCCATAAAATATTTATTCCATGGTGAAATTCATCACAAATCTCACTTCAAAATCTTTTTATTGGTTATATATTAGTTTTAAAAATTGCACTTAAATAAATCCCCTGCTCTGTGAAGCTTGTGTCGGCCATATTGGTTATCTCATGCATGTGTTTATAGCCCAGCTGTAACGGCTGATCATGGGGACAGATTTATATCTGCATTGCACTTGACTTGTTTTTGCTCATAAAAAATGTGTTTATTTTAGGGTCTCTACATGCCACATAGTTTCATGATCTTATGCATCAGTATGGCTTTCTGGGGTCAGCTGAGTTTGAAAGATAAATAAACCTTTTAAATAAGTGTTAAATTGATGAGGGTACTGTTTTAACAACTTTTGCAATCCACATTCATTATTCTGTTTTTTTATTCCATGATATTAAGGGATACATATACCGTTAATATGAATGAATTCTGTTACAACCGCGCCACCAGTTTCTGACCATTTTGACCACCAATTAGTCAAGGAAGGTTGGAGAAAGAAAGATGTGTATTACAAAAGAATAGCACTCTTATCAAGTTTACATTTATTATTTTAAGGCTAGTGGCACACACTAAGATTTGGGGAGATTTAAGTCACCCATTGAAAAATCGCCTCTTCTTCTGGCGACTAATCTCCCTGCTAGAAACTAAATTGCCAGTGGGATGGCACTCAGAGCACTTCGTTTTCTGAAGTTGCCTCACGATAAAACTTAGGGCAACTTTGGAAAATTAAGCGCTCCGAGTGCCATCCCGCAGGAGATTTACATCTCGCGGGAAGGCTTTCTGGGGAGAGATAATTTGCCCAGTTGATTTGTCGCTGGGCAACCAGTCCCATATTTGTGGCCGGGCCTAGGGCTGCAATATATTAGGGGCGGCATGCCACATCCAACAGAGCACTGGAGACGCACCCCAGTGCTTTGGTGCTAGAGAGCGCACGTTCTTGCTTGCACCCGCGCACACCCTGAGAAAGGGTTGCGCCAGGCCAGCATTCGGCGTTAGGACCATGCTACCTGGGGGGGGGGGTGCACATGTGCGAACGCCAGTGCTAGCCTCGGTGCGCCGATTGGGGAAATCCAGTCCTGTGGGCAACTAAATCTCCCCAAATCTTAGCATGTATCTCTAGCCTAAAGTTGTACTCATCCTTTAAAGGGACTTCTACTACATATAGTATACATATACATGCCGCATCCAACAGAGCACTGGAGACGCTATATTTACTACATATAGTATACATATACATGTATTAATTAAGCGCTCTGGAAGGCTTTCTGGGGAGAGATCATTTGCCCAGTTGATTTGTCGCTGGGCAACCAGTCCCATATTTGTGGCCGGGCCTAGGGCTGCAATATATTAGGGGCGGCATGCCGCATCTGACAGAGCACTGGAGACGCACCCCAGTGCTTTGGTGCTAGAGAGCGCGCATTCTTGCTCGCACCCAGAGAAAGGGTTGCGCCAGGCCAGCGTTCGGCATTAGGACCATGCTACTTGGGGGGGCGCTCATGTGCGAACACCGTTGCTGGCCTGTGGGCGACTAAATCTACCCGAATCTTAGCATGTATCGCTAGCCTAAGGGCTCGTCCAGACGCGAAGATTCGGGGAGATTTGTCGCCTGGCGACTAAGCGCCTCTTCTTTGGGGCGACAAATCTCCCTGAATGGCTTGCTCGTATCTCGCACCTGCTAGCGCTAAAGTCGCCTGCGCCGATTCACACACATATAAAAAGCAGACAGTGTTTTGAGCTTGCAGAAGTCATAATGTCAACCATGAATATTTGTTTTTATATGGCGGGGTATCTCTCAAACAGTGTGCAAAGATAGAAAATATTAAATTGTAGTGATTGAATACAATTTTTCCTAATACTTCTTTCTAAATAACAAATTTTGCATTGCTTTGAAATAGGAAGTTGCTTTTCAGGGCTTCTAGCTCTTGGCTCAAGCTTAGTAAAAACCATTAGAAATAACAACATTTCAATTGGTGTGATAGTGAGTAAAATTGGCCTGGGCTGAATACATTTGCAAGGCATTTTGTCTATGTACTCAGTGTCAGAATGTAACTGGCAGCTTCCCAAATATGCAACGTCATTATGTTGAGAATGACTGCTGCCCTCTGTAGCCTCCCGAAATAAACACGTGCTAATGTATTCGCCAACTCTGCGTGTAATTATTGTACTTCTGCACGCCACCATCGGGTAAGTGGATTTTTTTAAATGAGAATGTGTCTGGAGCATATGCACAATCATAGCATCAAACCTGTAATTAGTGTCATTGCTGATGAGTTAATGTGCGGAGCAGCGCTCCCTGCTTTATTCCTCACAAGCAGAAGAGAAGCCGCGTTGATTATACTCCTGTAGGTTTATTTTAACTGCAACTAAATGTCTAACAGGGTTTATCTTGAGACTTTGATAACTGTAATTTTCTAATGTTTACATTTCTGATTCTGCAAAGGGTGTAGATGTTACACCTGTGTCTATTTAAATGATTTACAATTTTTATTGGATAAAATGGCTTTAGATCAGTTACATAGTTAAATTGGGTTGAAAAAAGACAAAGTCCATCAAGTTCAACCTCTCCAAATTAAAACCCAGCATACACACACACCCCTACATTCTTTCACACAAGCCATATATGCCCATAGCTATACTAACTGTAGAGTTTAGTATCACAAT
>CM044441.1:123494091-123518900 GCA_024363595.1 Xenopus borealis | reverse complement strand
GGGGGGGGGGGTGGGGTGCTGGCTTGTCCCCTCGCTGTTCTGTAATGTTTTATGTGAATACATTTAGTAACAGCACGTGCCTAATAGCTGTGTGCTACATTGGTGCCAAGAAAAATCTCAATTCACACATATATATATTCAAGTTGTAGCAATGATTATTTTGCTGTGAGTTCTGTCCCCATGGTTACTAATCCTATAAATGGGATGTTTGGCCTCATCATATCCTGTTCCTAATGTCACTTCCTGGAACACAAGCCGTGTCAAATCACAGGCAACGTAAATAGCTTTCGGCTAATAAATGCAGCATATAATCTGTATAGCACTGCATCAGCCCCACTGCATCAACCCCACCGCATCAGTCCCACCGCATTGGGGCAATGGCACATATATTGTCCTTCTTCTGCCTTCTCTTTCTCAGGAGCAGAATATTATGATTCAAGATTGGTAACAGAACACTTTCACCGTATGCACATTGCTGAGCTATGATTGAGCAACTATTTCATAGCCGGGTGGCTTTTACCTGGGTAGTTGCCCATATGTGCTAGAAGTACAGGTATGGTCTGTGTGCTGCCTCAGAGATCACCTGACCAAAAATATTTCAACTCTAACTGTAAGGGCTAGTCCACATGGGAAGATTCAGGGAGATTAGTCACCAGGCGACTAATCGCCACTTCATTGGGGCAACTTATATCCCTGAATTGATTACCCATGTCTCGCACCCAATATAATGTAAAGTCGCCTGCGCCTATTCACACGCGTCGCTGAGTTTTTCTAAGTTGCTCGAAATTGCCTCACGAGGCAATTTTCAGCAACTTAAGAAAACGCAGTGCCGCGTGGGAACAGGCGCAGGCGACTTTACATTTTAACGGGCTCGAGACATTGGTAAACAATTCAGGGAGATTAGTTGCCCCAAAAAAGCGGCGATTAGTCGCCAAACGACTAATCTCCCTGAATCTTCCCATGTGGACTAGCCCTAACAGGAAGAAGTGTGGAAGCAAAAAACAGAACTCTGTCTGTTAATTGGCTCATGTGACCTAAAATGTATGGTTTGTTTGGTATGTTTGTGTGCACCGTGAATCATACGATCCCAGGGGGCAGCCATTATTTTTTAAAATGGCAGTTTTCTATTTATGATTACCCAATTGCACGCAGTACTAAAAAATTATATTATCATGAAACTGGTTTATTTACACGAAGCAGGGTTTTACATATGAGTTGTTTTATGCAATATCTTTTTATAGAGACCTACATTGTTCTGGAGGTTTAGTGTTCCTTTATCTACTAGAAAATCATGTAAGGGCTGGCGCCTGGCGATTCTGCGAGGCGACAACCTCCCAGAATTGCCTTCTCCCTGTCCACCGCCTGTTTGAGTCAAAAAGCACCAGCGCCAATGCACACCCGGCGTGGCGATTTCCGGAATCGCACGAAGTTGCTTCATGAGGAAACTTCAGGCGATTCTGGAAACCGCCAGGCCACGTGTACATTGGCGCTTTTTGATTTAAAGAGGCGGCGGACAGGGAGAAAGCAGTTCGGGGAGCTTCTCGCCTCGATTAATCGCCAGGCGACAGAATCTACCCGAATCCCCCTGTCTGCACCAGCCCTAAACATTAAATAAACCCAATAGGCTGGTTTTGCTTCCAACAAAGATTAATTATATCTTAGTTGGGATCAAGTACAAGCTACTGTTTTATTATTACAGAGAAAAAGGAAATATTTAAAAAAAATATTTTTATGAGGTTTTACAGAAAGATAAACAACTATACGATAGAGCATGGCAAAAAGTAATGTTGTGATTGTTGATTTGAAAAACAGTTCAAATACAGAAATGTTTTTAAATATTTAGATTATTTGATTATAATGGCCTTTCCATAATTTGGAACTTCTGGGTAACAGGTTTCCGGATAACGGATCCCATACTTCTACCACCATTTCTATTACCTTCAGTGGAAAGTCAGTCCATCTAGGTACATTAGCCCGTAATGAAATTGACCCGCTTGTGCTTGTCCCTGTGATGCAGTATTCAAATAGAAATAAAGGCAGGTATGTCGAAAGTAACTTTATGAAACATGTAAAATGTCACAAAACATATATATACAAATAATATACCACAGATAATAACCCTTTTTCAGTTCTGTTGCTTTATGTTTATTTCTAAGGGCCTCAGCACACGGGCAGATTCAGGGAGATTTAGTCACCTGGCTAATCGCCTCTTCTTCTGGAGGACAATCTCCCCGAACTGCCTTGCCGTGTCTTCCCATCCGCTGTAATGAAAAGTCGCCTGCGCTAAAGCACACGCGGCGCTTCATTTTCTGAAGTCGCCCGAAGTCTCCTCACAAGGCAATGTCGGAAAACGAAGCGCTGTGTATGCTTTAGCACAGGCAACTTTCCATTGTAGCGGACGGGAAGGCAGTTCAGGGAGATTGTCGCCCAGAAGAAGAGGCGATTAGTCGCCAGGCTACTACATCTCCCCGATTCTGCCAGTGTGTCACAAGCCTTAACCTGTGCCATACAGCCTTTTTTCAATTTCCACCATTTCTACACAGCAGCTTGTTTATAGGAACTATAGTAGTGTTTCTGTAGCACACACTGTTACTGTTCCTGTAAAGGGGTTGCTCACCATTTGAGTTACCTTTTAGTTAGGGATGCACCAAATCCACTATTTGTTTTTCGGTGGAATCCCTGAATCCTTTGTGAAAGATTTGGCAGAATACAGAATCAAATCCTAATTTAAATATGCAAATTAGAAGCAGGAAAGTCGCCTGCGCCTATTCACACGGGGCGATACGTTGTTCAAAGTCGCTCGAAATTGCCTCACGAGGCAATTTTGAGCGACTTTGAAAAACGCATTGCTGTGTGTGAATAGGCGCAGGCGAATTTAGTGCTATCGGGCGCGAGATAGGAGCAAGCCATACAGGGAGATTTGTCGCCCCAAAGTACAGGCGCTTAGTCGCCAGGCGACAAATCTCCCTGAATCTTTTTTGAGAGCTCAAAAGAATCAGAAAAAAGGCAAATAATTAAAAAACTATAAGAAATATAAAATGAAGGCCAATTGAGTAGTTGCTTATAATTAGCCATTATATAACATACCAAAAGTTAACTTAATGGTGGACAACCCCTTTAAGGTATGGAGGTCCAAATTATGAAAAGATCCCTTATCTGGAAAACCACAGGTCCCAAGCATTCTGGATAATGGGTCTCATACCAGTATTAAATTGTAGCAGAGTTGCTGCTAGGAAACACGAGATGAAAGTACTTCATTGTGCAAATGCCATTTTTACAGAAACTGTAAAAATGTAAAGCAGCTGAAAAATAGTGGTGTGCTATTTGGACATACTTTTTGTAGGGATGCACTGAATCCAGGATTAGGTCCGGGATTCAGACGAATGCATTTGCCTGGCCGAACTGAATCAAAATTTGCATATGCAAATTAGAGATGGGGCGGGAAATCATGTGACTATTTTGTCATATAACAAGGGAGTAAAAAATGTTTTCCCCTTCCCACCCCCAATTTGCATATGCAAATTCGGATTCGGTTCGGAATTTGGCCGAACCTTTTGGTGGTTTAGCCTAATCTTTCACGAAGGATTCAGGGGTTCGGCTGAATCCAAAATAGTGGATTCGGTGTATCCCTACTTTTTTGTGAAGGCACACTTTCCCTTTAATGAACCTTTTTAGAGAAACATACTGGATTTTTATTGATTCTCCAAAATAAAGCACCTTTTCTACTCCGATCTGGAGTGCTGGCTTCTCTATGCAGACTGCTTTAGTGAGAAGGATTGCTGGCTGTATTTTTTTTTTTTAAATTGTACAGTGAAATATAATGGGTGTGAAAAGGTGAGATCCTAATTGGGAAGCACACTGCAAGAATAAAGTCATTATTTATAAAGAAACAGCTGCAGGCTCCTCATTTCAGAGCCAGTGGAGAAGCGGCACATAGAAAGAATAACATGTAGAATAGTGTAGTATTAAATTCATGATAGGATTCTTAAAAAAAGAGCATATTTTGGTTAGATTACTCAGGTTGCTAGAAGTGAAGTTTTGACTTCGTAGTATATTAGCGAAATTTAAATGCATGATATTATGGTAGCATTTCTTGGAGGGGGGTGCCTTTTAATTATGAAGTGGAGATAAACAGGACCATCCCTTAATACACTTATTACAGTCCAGAGACTAATGAAACAGTGCCCTCTAGTGTTCAAATTACCATAGAAAATGGAATACTTGCTAAAATTTAACAAGCAGTGATGTTTATATGAAGCATCACTCTAGCTGGGAATCCTCTTGTATTAGCTGCCCATATACCATACAACTGCTCTTTTGTTGGGGTGACCAGATGGGTAGATCTGGACCCAATATATATATCTGATATATATATCTGAGGTGCAGTTTGCTTCCATCTTTGCTACCATCTTTAATGGTGTGAGATTATTGGGACAATATTGGATACTCAAGGAATTGGATATAAATGTGTCCCTTCTCAACCAGTACAATCACGTTCATGCCCCTCTTCAAGCTTGAGAGTCGACAGATTATTTTGCCGCCGGCTATATTATGTATTGTAGGCTACACTAGGGATTGCTGCAGTTGCTACAAATCATAGAAACCTCAGCGGAAAAAAAAGATTCTTTCTCATGGGACTACTTACATGGTATCTAGTTAATATAAAATAATATATGTAGATACAGGTATGTTGTCCATTATCTGGAAAGCTCCGAATTATGGAATGCCATCTCCCATAGACTCCATTTTATCGAAATAATCCAAAACGGTTTCCTTTTTCTCTGTAGTAATACCACAGCACTTGATCCAAACTAAATTATAATTAATCCTTATTGGAAGCAACACCCGCCTACTGGGTTTATTTAATTAATACATGTTTGCATGATTTTCTTAAGGTGTGAAAATCCAAATTACAGAAAGATCCATTGTCCGGAAAGTCCCTGGTCCCAAGCATTCTGGATAACAGGTCCCTTACCTGTTTAAGGCCGCCACACACAATCTCATTTTTATGTTATATGGTTGGGTAGGACGGTCAGGAATTGTAGCTCTGGTATAAGTAAACCTGAACAACCCGAACAAAGTTTAAAAAGGTCATAAACCCAAACAAAAAATTTTTTTTAGAGGTGGGGCTACTTTGAGCACTTTGAAGTTTTTATACATTTTCTATTTTTAGGGGCTTCTTAGATAAATGCAGTTTTAATAATACCAGACTTTTGGCATTACAGCTCTCTTTGAAAGTCAGTCGCCAACTACTATACAGGAAGTGCATATACTGTTAGGGTCACTGACTCCCTGACCATCAGATAGAGCTGCTTATATCTCACAATCCACCAAAATAGATATGTCACTTGAAAAAGTCATCAGAGGACCACTCTGATTAAATACCTGAATTATTTTTTTGGGTTAAGAGTCCCTTTAAAATTCCAGGAACAGCAGAATGCATCAAATCCACTTTTTGGGATTTGGCCAAATCCCTGAAACCTTCGTGAAAAATTCTGCAGAATACAGAACCAAATCCGAATCCTAATTTGCATATGCAAGTTAGGTGCATGAAAGGAAACGGTGGGAAAAAATGTTCCCTTCCCACATCTAATTTACATATGCAAATTAGTATTTGGTTCGGCCTTGCACAAGGATTCGGTCGAATCCAAATCCTGCTGAAAAAGGCCGAATCCCGAACCAAATGCTGGATTCAGTGCATCCCTACAAATAAAGCAAATAATTTCAATCCGGGGCTTCTGTCATTTTCAGCCGTACCCCTGGAAAAGCAAAGCGAAACGCTTATTACAAGTTTATTTTCAGAAACAGCTTTGGGCGCTCAGACGAGTGGGAGTGCAAAAAAAGCTAATATTAGCCGACTTCCACGGCACCATCCTCATTGTCAGTTTCAGGAGCACTGATGGCTTTTTGATCACTTGTTTAATGTTCTCATTCAGTGTTGTTACTGCAGGAGTCGTATCCCACAGTGCTGATAAGAACACCCAAACACAGGGAGAACATGATGTGCATCATTAGCTATTGTGCTCAGCAAGACTGTGCTCTGGGGAGTTCTGGCTCCTTGCGGAGGAGTTTGTTTAGATTAGATGAACACTTCTCCTTCGGCTGCTGACACCGCTTGCTTTCTCCTTCTTTTTGTGCTGAGGGTTTTCTGGCACAAGCATGTTGTTTTTAATGATGTATATTTGGTTCTGAAAATAAATACTAAAGGTACATTTTATCAGGGATTAGACAAAGACGGTGTCTGCTGAGTGGGTGGTTGCTACTTACGGCTGTTTACAATATGTGCATTTGTCATTGTGCTCAGAGGTAGAGACACAGAGCACGTGGCATTTGGTATGATTAGTGGGGGCCCCTAAGGAATGGTAGTGGCTGTCGGGGAGATCCATACCTCCCAACATTTTGGAAGAGAGACAAAAAAAATTGGCACACACAGCACAGTGAAAATGTTTTGGACCACAACCATGTTCATTTTACAAAATTTGGCAGCAGGACTGGACTGAGAATCAGAATAGGCCCTGGCATTTCAGGTACACAGAAGCCCAATCAGCTCACATAGAGGCCCAAACAGTCCCCACCAGCCCACTAAATACTGACTTTCTATGGCACCTTATAGCAGCCCATCTGGCATTTGCCCTAACCTACATATTGCCAGTCCGGGCCTGTTTGGCAGGTTATGAAAGTTTGAACATATTTCTGTTTTTTTTTTTCCAGTTATTACAGTTTTGCTAATGAAGGCGATTGCCCTTTAAGCTGTGAGTCGAAAGCTGGCCATAGACCTAAAGATTTCTGAAAGATCCAGTGGTTATCGTGAGACCACGATTGTCTCAAAACGATGGTTTAAATGTCCGATGTGTCCATCAACTAAAAAGACCATTTCAGGTGATATTGCAGCAAAACTGAAGGATCACTGCCTGCTTGGCCCTGCAAACATAGGTAGATTGCACGGGGACCGATAAAGATTTTCTAACCTGGCCAATCAATTTTCAGACCGATGACGGACAAAAAATTGTAAGATGTACGATCGTTCGAATCCAACTAACTGCACGATAATTTGACAGATTGGTCGAACTTCCCTAAGATCGGTCCTTCTTTGCGTCTATGGGGACCTTAACTTTTCCCAATGGACCTGTTATCTTATCTTGTTACAATTACTTATTTGCTTATCTAGAAAGTATCTTATCTGAACCTCCTGGCAGCTCTGGGCTCTGTGCCAAAAGCCAATTGAGTTAGAAATTTTGTTTCTTTTTCTGAATGTTCAGTGCAGAGAAAAACAGGGACTTTCCAGTACAAAGGGACTGCAGTTGAGCTGTCAAAAGAGGGACTGTCCCTCTAAAAACGGGACAGTTGGGAGGTATGAAGATCTTGCCTTAAGCAGAGTGAATGAGAAGTGATGCTAGACAGGTAAGAGTAGTTTTACAGTTTTGTATGACAAAATAGCAGGTGTGTTATGGCAAAAATGCTAAAAAAAACCTATACCCCTTGCACAACGTTCGTCTCTATAAAAAGATATTGCATAAAGCAGCTCATATGTAAAACCCTGCTTCATGTAAATAAACCATTTTCCTAATAATATACATTTGTAGTAGTATGTGGCATTGGGTAATCATAAATAGAAAATTGTCATTTTAAAAAATAAGGGCCGCCCCCTGGGATTGTAGGATACATGGTGCACACAAACTATAAAGTTAGGTCACATGAGCCAATTAACAGACAGTGTTGTGTCTTTTGCTTCCACACTTCTTCCTGTTACAGTTAGAGTTGAAATATTTCTGGTCAGGTGATCTCTGAGGCAGCACACAGACCATCACCAAATGGTGAAATCAAGGCAAGAGATGTAAAAGGACAATATTTACTTAAATATATATTCCAGTTTGATGATAGTTTTTTAATATGCCCCTTAATTAAACTGTTGCTCAAGTATTCATTTTGGGGGTATAGTTTTCCTATAAAGGGGTTGTTCACCTTTAAATTAACTTTTAGTATGAGGGTGATATTATGAGACAGTTTGTTTAAATTTTTTTTATTTGTGGTTTTTGAGTTATTTAGCTTTTTATTCAGCAGCTCTCTAGTTTGCATTTTCAGCAATCTGTTGGCAAGATTCCAAATTACCATAGCAACTATGCATTGATTTGATTAAGAGACTGGAATATGAATAGGGGAGGGCCCTAAGTAGTAATAACAATAAATGTGTAGCCTTACAGAACATTTGTTTTTAGATGTGGTCAGTGACTCCATTTTGAAAGCTGGAAAGAGTCTGAAGAATAAGGCAACTAATTAAAAAACTATATATATAAAAAAAAAAAATTAAAAATGAAGACCCAATTGGCCATTCTTTAAGATATTAAAAAGTTAACTTGAATGTGAACCACCCCTTTAAGGAATAAAAGGACAATTCTCATTTTCTCCCCATAGGCTTTGAGCTGACCAAAGCACCTTATTAACCTGATAAAAGGCACCGACAGACTGAGTCGGCAGTTTATCAGCCTGTGAGTGGGGCCCTCCGACGAGTTTCCCCGATTGATATAGATCGGGCAGGATTAAAAATCCTGTCGGATCGTGGCCGCAATCTGACCGCCCATATCCGCGTCATTCTGATCCGATCGTTGGGCCCTAGGGCACCTCAAGGTGGGCAAATCGGAGAGAGATCCACTTGTTTGGTGACATCGCCAAATAACCAAATCTCTCCCTGTATGGCTACCTTAACTGATACCTGACCAAAGACTGGGCAGGTCCTCAGGTGAGGATCATTCTTGTGGATCTCTCTTGCATCTCCATAGGCTCACAGTATGGCTTGATCGTTGGTGCAGGGGCCAAACATTGACATTAGCCCAGTTTGGCATGGTGTTGCCCAGACTGGACAAGACATTCCTGTACATGTACATGTATATGTTTTTGTCTGCTTGTCCCTTTCCAGATTATCACTGCACAATGATTTCTTCTGACAGATAGGACACATTGCCATGTTCAGCTATTAAGAATGTGTAACCAAATCTCGATTCGATACTAGGAAGTAGGAACCAATAAGCAGACCCTGCGGCTGCACAGGGACCCGGAGGTATAGGAGTAGGGTTACCGCCTGCCTGGTTTTCACCAGGACAGCCCAGGTCAAATTCCTATAATTGATGCGGCAATGTCATAGCCCAGCTGTTAACGTCATGGCCCCGTTCCCAACATGTTGCTGTCCTGTCTCCGTCGTGTCACAACCCCGCCCCCTTTCCGGATTCCATGTGGTGAAAAGGCAGCAACCCTATATAGGGGCCCCATGAGGCCTTAATTCATAAACAATATCAATGGATATAGGTAAAACAGGTCAACCTGTAGACATTTTGGGGGCCTGAATTACAATTAAATGCAATAATAATCATAGAATTATTAATATTGATGTGAGGCCCAGTAGTTATGCCACTGCTAGGGACCATAGTATTTTTGTTCTGCATGGTCATCTGACATTGGTAGACTTCACACCTCCCGTTGCCTGTGACTATATTCTCTGAAGCTTCCCTAGTCCCCTATACATGACTCCCCACCCCCCGCAGACCACCAAATAAGTATGATGAATGAACTTATTGTGCCGAACCTTTGTCCCTGCATGTTGTGTGTATGAGAGCAGTGTCCCCATGAAGTGTAGGTAATGGCTATTGCAGGGCTGTATCACAGCAAGCCCCTCGTCTCCTGCAGGACAGATCTGCTGAACTCTTGCTCAACTTACACAAATGATTTAAAAGTGCAAAACTGCTGTCAGCACTTAGTGTTTGAGTGAAATGCCAGGCAGCAGGGAGGGAGCATTAGCTTGGCCAGTTAAACAGCTCTATTGGCCTGCCCTAATACTATTTTCTTTATGTACAAAGTTTCCTTTTCACTTTTCCTGCCTGCTGCTGAAATGTGAAGTAATGCCGCTTCTAGTTTCACTCTCTGGCAGGCCATGAAACCGTTCGCAGTGCCGGCCAAATGTGAGATCAAGCAGAACCCTCCTGATAAAACGTCTCTCAACTCCGCAGAACTTCAAGGGTCCTTTTCCTTTATTTTGTGTGCGGCTAGAATTGATTCAAAGGGGAGATTCACCTTTCAGTTAACGTTATAGAATGGCCAATTCCAGGTAACTTTTCAATTGGTCTTCGTTGTTTTTTTTTTTTATTTAGTTTTTATTAAATTATTTTCCTTTTTCTTCTGACTGTTTCCAGCTTTCAAATAGGGGGTCACTGACCACATCTAGAAAACAAATGCTCTGTAAGGCTACATATTATTGTTATTGCTGTATTTAATTACTCTTCTTTCTATTCAGATACTCCCCTGTTAATTTTTCAGTCTCTTATTCAAATCAGTGCATGGTTGCTAGGTTAATTTGGACACTAGCAACCCGATTGCATAAGGGTAAGGCCACACTGGGAGATTCGTGGAGATTTAGTCGCCCGGCAACTAATCGCCCCGAACTTCCTCCCGAACTCAAGGCACTTCGTTTTCCAAAGTTGCCTCATGAGGAAACTTCGGAAAACTTCGCAAGTGCCATGCCGCAGCCGATTTTTCATTCTAGCAGGCGGAAAACAGGTGGAAGCAGTTCGGGGATATTAGTCGCCCCAAAGAAGAGGTGATTAGGCGCCGGGCGACTAAATCTCCTCGAATCTCCCAGTGTGACCTTACCCTAAAGGAGAATAATAACCCCTTATTAAAAAGAACCCTACCCTACATAGACCCCCCTCCCCCTAGCCCAGCTACTACTCAGGGCAAATGCCCCTTAGTATTTACTTACCCCTCAGATTCAGGGACCGGAGTTCACGGGAGCCATCTTCCGGGTCTTCGGGAATCTTTGTGTCTTCTTATGGTGTATTAGCAATTTCTGTCAATTTCAGCGCATGTGCAGTTTTTACAAACCGGGAAATTGCTCCAACTGCACATGCACCGATACGCTGCTCGTATTCTCAGTTTACCAAAGACCAAAGATGACTGCCTTGAACTCCGGTCCCTGATGGGGTAAGTAAAGACTTAGGGGCATTTGCCCAGGGTAGCAGCTAGGCTGAGGGGGAGGAGGGAGGGGGTCTATGTAGGGCAGGTTTTTTTAATAAGGGGTTGAATTTTCCTTTAAATGTGGAGACCTGTTTAACAAAAGCTGAACTAAACTAAAAATCACAAATAAAAAAAATGAAAACCAATTGCAAGAACTCTCTACATCATAATAAAAGTTAACTCAAAGGTGAACCACCCCTTTAACTTGGAGAATGTATTCATTTAAAGTGCTGCCTGACAAGCTGACGGGGGTTCTAGATCACAACGCTGCTTAGTGGGTCGTGCCTAGAACAGCGCCTTGATTATGCCGCAGACTCTTAATCTGTTCTAAAGAACTGTAAAAAAATATTTGTGCAGAACAATCAGAGAAGACTTAGTGAGCTTCTGTGTACTCCACCAGTTCAACTTGTTTATAGGAGCTATATATAAAAACAAAAATGTAATATATGCTATCTAATAATTACCACTTAAGAAGTGATCAAGTTATTTTATTTCCATGAATCAATCTGGCGTCATACTGCCTTGCTAATTGCTCATGATAACACTGACTCCAGCAATAAACCTGCATATAGATTAATGTACTGCTGAAGAGGGGATAATACAGTGACTTGATTATACAATCAATTTTTACTTGATTATATGTGAAAAGTTTCTTGTTTCCATTCATCTTGTATTTACATGGTTCCCCATTGAAGGGGACACATTGTGTCAATAAAAAAAAATCTTTACTATTGCATTAAAGGAACAGTAACACCAAAATATGGAAGTTGGTTAAAGGGATACTGTCATGGGAAAACATGTTTTTTTTCAAAACACATCAGTTAATAGTGCTGCTCCAGCAGACTTCTGCACTGAAATCCATTTCTCAAAAGAGCAAACAGATTTTTTAATTATTTTTTAATCTGACATGAAGCTAGACATTTTGTCAATTTCCCAGCTGCCCCTGGTTGCTTTCTGGCAGGCTGTTTTTCCTTCTCAATGTAACTGAATAGTACGCAGTGGGACATGGGTTTTTAGTATTGAGTGCTGTTCTTAGATCTACCAGGCAGCTGTTATCTTGTGTTAGGGAGCTGTTATCTGGTTACCTTCTCATTGTTCTGTTGTTAGGCTGCTGGGGGGGGGGGAGAGGGAGGGGGTGATATTACTCCAACTTGCAGTAAAGAGGTATTGAAGTTTATCAGAGCACAAGTCACATGACTTGGGGAAGCTGGGAATTTGACAAAATGTCTAGCCCCATGTCAGATTTCAATATGAAATATAAAAAAAATCTGTTGAGAAATAGATTTCAGTGCAGAATTCTGCTGGAGCAGCACTATTAACTGATGATTTTGAAAAAAAATGTTTTTCCCATGACATAATCCCTTTAAAGTAGGTATACACTGAATCCAGGATTCGGTTAGGCAGGAAGGGAAACCATAGAAACCTATAGCAAACACACCAGTTTTATGAATGGAGGCCAACAGTACATTATATTGTCATTCCTTTAAAACACTTTTTTGGTGTCACTGTTCCTTTAGGGTTAGTCTACACGAGCAGATTCGAGGAGATTAGTCGCCCCAGCGACAAATTGCCTCTTCTTCAGGGCGACAATCTCCCTGAACGGCCTTCTCCCTGCCCGCCAAACTCAAAATCGCCTGTGGCAAATCACACGCGGGCATTCGTTTTCCGGAGTTTCCTTGAGAGGCAACTTTGGTCGACTTTGTAAAACGAACAGCCGCGTGTGAATTGCCACAGGCGATTTTTAGTTTAGCGGCCGGCGGGCAGGGAGAAGGCAGTTCGGGGAGATTGTCGCCCCCAAAGAAGAGGCAATTTGTCGCTGGGGCAACTAATCTCCCTGAATCTGCTCGTGTAGACTAAAGCTGGCCATAGACGCAACAATCCAATCGTACAAATCGAGGATTCGAAAGATTTTCGGGTCGTGTGTAGAATATCCCGACATTTATCATGCCATGCCGATCGGTCGTTTGGTTGATTGGCCAGGTTAGAAATTTTCTGTCGGCTGGAGATAAAATCTTTGCATGTATTGAAGATCGTACGATTTTCAGTGGGAGACTGTCACTATGCTTGTATTGTACAACTTTTGTATGATCCCTGTCAGGGGCAGAACGTGGGCTGATCTGTGCTTTTATTTATTCTCAAAGTTAGTGGCAGGTCTGGAGATGGGGAAGTCCTGGCGAGGCAACTTTGAGCGACTTTTAAAATCGCGCCGCTGCGTGTGAACAAGCACAGGCGACTTTACGCAGAGCGGGTGAGCAGCGCTAGTTAGCTATTCGGGGAGATTCGGGGGAGATTCGTCGCGGCGAGAAGTCGCCAGGCGACTGATCTCCCCCGAATCTCCCTGTCTGGCCTTGCCCTTAAAGGGGATCTAACCTCAAAAAAGAAAATTGATGCAAACTTACTCAGGGCACCTCTTTGAGCACTTTTCATTCATCTTCTGTGAGCAGTTTCCATTCATCTGCTATTTTTTTACCATTTTCTCAGATAGTTGAGCTAAGCCTGCTATTAGTAGTCTAAAAATGCAAATGAGAGTCAGCAACCTCAGGTTTAATTGTATTCAGGTAGGGCATAGACTGTTATGGTCCCCAACACTCTTAAATGAACTGCTGAGATGAAGCCTGCTTAGCCATATAAAACTAATGCTGTTAACATTTTAGATATATCTTCAAATAAAAATATATTTATACATTTCTAATGTTCAATCTGAAAATGCTTCAATTATTTTTTATTTTTGGGGGGGGGGGGGTAAGGTTTAGATCCCTTAGGATTGCTTTCAGGATTGCTTTTCTAAATATATAGACCTGCTGGGAATAATTATAATCACTCATGATACCCCAGGATGATATTTCATTAATCGGCTTCTGGCATTTTACCCTTGTGCTTGTACCTTACAGTGGAAGAAATAAGAAAGCTGGAGGCAAGAGTAAGCAAAACTAATTAACATCCATATATATATGAAATATTCACCTTTAAATGGGGTGTTCACCTTTCAGTGTAACTTTTAGCATGATGTAGAGTGATATTCTTGGACAATTTGCAACAGGTTTTTATTTATTGCTATTTAGCTTTTTATTCAGCAGCTCGCCAGTTTGCAGATTCAGCAATATGGTTGCTAGGGTCCAAATGACCCTAACAACCAGGCGTTGATGTGATTAAGAAACTGGAATATGAATAGGAGATTACCTGAATAGATATATACTAGAAATAGTCATTAAAAGTACCATTAATAATACATGTGTAGCCTTACAAAGCATTTTTATTTTTAGACGGGGTCAGTGACCCCCATTTGAAAGCTGGAAAGTGTCAGAAGAAGGCAAATAATAAAAAAAAAAACTGTAAAAAAAAAAAAGAAAAAAAAACGGCTGTGTGCCAACCCTAAGCCAATGGGAGTTGTAGTTTCCCTACATCCTTACTGTACTACTTCCACATAGTGAAGGCCCCAGCCTGGTGTGTTAGAGTCCAACGTAACAAACGTGATTTCTCCACCGCACACCTTCCTTCCACTGACCTGCAGTAGTGGTGCTGGTTCACTGTCAACCCGGCCGGGTCCCCTAGCAACCGTACAAATGTAGAAACGGATCCCCCTGAAACGTTGATGTAATGGTAGCATAAATAAAAGGGGCACATTCCCCGACTGCGAATAATTGTGTGTGCGGACCTTTTCTACATTTGTATGGTTGCTAGAGTCCAACATAACTCATGCTCTAGGGATCAGGAACCTTGGCTCTCCAGCTGTTAAGGAACTACAAGTCCCACAATGCATTTGCCTCTATGAATCATGACAGACTCCTTCATTGCATTCTGGGACTTGTAGTTCCTTAACAGCTGGAGAGCCAAGGTTCCTGATCCCTGCGAGTCTATTCCTATAGCCGAACATTAACCCTTTTGTGCTTAAACCCTGTTATAGAACCTATTAGAAAGTAATTTTTCCTGCTCTGTGACTATTGACATAAATGTCCTGAGCCTGGGTATATATGGGAAATCCTTGCCAGGAAGCAGTCCCGGGCTACACAGAGATAAGCACATGAGCCCAAATAGCTACTAAAAAATTTTCAGCAACAGATCAGATGTTTCCAAATCAAACACAATGCCCCTAATCTAGCTGACTCTAATGCACTTGAGATTAAGCCAATGAATGTGAGATAAAATATTTCTGAGACCAGTGTAGGTGGGTTACCAGAATTCGCATAAAAGTTCAATAAACACACATTTGATGCAGAGTTAGAAAAAGTAAAGGCAATTCTAGGTCTCTCCCATAACTTTTCAATCTGCCATCGCTTTAGCCATTTGTGCTGGCTCTTATGAGAAAATCGTCTCGGGCTCTTGTTAGCCTAAGAATGATTGGCATGTTCCATTGCACTGCGTGAGAAGAGAGGCTCATTCACACGCCCTCCCATTCACTCTCAGCGCTGCTCTCTGCCTTTTCAACTGGCAAGGCTGGAGATTTGAATTTTAAGCAAGTAGATTTTTTTCCCAACATAGATTCTTTTCGTCTGTTCCCATTCTTTACCTATGTGTCTTTGACAGAAGCCATTATTGGAAAATTCACTAGTAGTACAAATAATGGATGGATGGGAGTTATATTTGCACTGAAATAAATGTTTTTTTTTTTAAAGGGATACTGTCATGGGAAAACATGTTTTTTTTCAAAACGCATCAGTTAATATTGCTGCTCCAGCAGACTTCTGCACTGAAATCCAATTCTCAAAAGAGCAAACAGATTTTTTTATATTCAATGTTGAAATTTGACATGGGGCAAGCTAGACATATTGTCAGTTTCCAAGCTGCCCCCAGTCATGGGACTTTTGCCTGCACTTTAGGATAAAATGACTTTTTTTCTTTCAGGCTGTTATTTCTCCTACTTAAGTACAAGCTACTGTTTTATTACAGAGGAAATAATTTTTACAAACTGTGATTATTTGGCTAAAATGAAGTCCATGGCAAACAGCCTTTCCGTAATTCAAAGCTTTCTGGATAATGGGTTTCCAGATACCAGATCCCATACCTGTGCACAGAAAGTGAGAGAGACCCTCTGTCTCTCTGTCAATACTGTTGAATGATGGCCTGTTTGATATGGTTTTGCCATTATGATTATACCACTATTCAAGAACCAAATTGACCTCTCATACTATAAAACATAAGGATATATATATATATATATATATATATATATATATATATATATATATATATATACACAGCAGGTGACGGCACTCCAAGGATTTACAAGTACACCATTGGATCAAAGCAATAGTGGAGATTTATTTTAGAAGAATCCAACAAGTGTAGGTGACCAAGTGTGAGTATATTTGTAGGCTCAATTTCTCCAGTACACACCCCTGCCACAGGTGTAATCGCAAATCGCATTCAAAAACCAGGAACTGTGAATGAGCCACTGAAGCAGATCTAGCTGCAAAAATAGGTGTTTATTCCAACAACATGTTTCGGGCGCACCGGCCCTTTATCAAGTCTTCCAACATGTTGTTGGAATAAACACCTATTTTTGCAGCTAGATCTGCTTCAGTGGCTCATTCACAGTTCCTGATTTATTTTAGAAGTCCTACGTTTCGGTTCACATCTGGAACCTTCGTCAGGGAGACAATACCGAAACGTAGGACTTCTAAAATAAATCTCCACTATTGCTTTGATCCAATGGTGTACTTGTAAATCCTTGGAGTGCCGTCACCCGCTGTGTATTCTATAATTTCTTTGGACTGGCACCCAGGTTTTCTGCTGGACTGGAGGAGTGCGTCCTTTATGCCGATAAATATATATATATATATATAGATCCAACTGACGGCTTCTATGATGCCAAGATGACTATTTCTTCTGCCTGCCAATGAATTAAGACCCGTATGCAACATATTGGACTCTGTCATTGAGTATCATGAGACAGATGTGATCCTGCAGCAGGTATACCCCTGTGTGGCCAACTAACTGCCTGGCAGCCAGAGCAGCTGTTTTATGGTATCCAACTGGTAATTGAGTGTAAGTGATGGTGGTTTGTAGACAAAGCTAAATGCACTTGTACTTCTCACTAATCTTCTTGGCAGTAACCTGCAACATGCAGTTAAAAGCCTTTTCTAACCTCCAGACACCATTAAAAACAACAGGGCTTGTGTACAGTGAGAAGTGTCAGTCCATCAGTCCTTCACCTTGAATCCTTCTTGAGACTCACACTTCATATGGCTTACTGTCTGATCCAACGGCACGCTCCTCTTGCAGACTAAGCTCTTCTCCCATCCAGTAGCAGCACTAAATGTGCACTCAGCTGATTCTCTTGCTATGTTGTAAAAATGCGTTTTTGTTTTTAAAGGGGAAGGTGAAAGGAACTGTAATGCAAAGCACATTCCAATGATTTCTAAATTGTCAGTATAATTGCTAGTTGTATTAGTGTGACTGTTTATATTCTCTGTACTCCTGGCTCTGACTCCTGAAACAGTGCTGCACGAGTCCCTTTGAAAGGGATAAACAATAAACATTGCTTTCAGTAGCCAATTACGCTTACACACCACTGAGCACGTGAAACGACTTTCCAAACTTAGCTGGAAGGTTGCTTAGTTTATTTGTTCATTACAAAAAGCATGTTTTGAGTGGAGGACCTATTTAAAGGAAAATTCAGCTTGTAATCGAAAAAACCCCCCTCCTTCCTACCCCCCAACCTACTTCCCTTCTGGGCAAATGCCCCTAATTTTTTTACTTACCTCTCCGTGCAGATTTGGGCCAAGGGAGTTCACAGGCGCCATCTTCTTTCTGTCTTTTTCGGGATCAGACTGCCATTTTTGGCACGGTGAACAAACCCTTTAAGGAAGGGGTCCCCAACCTTTTTTGCTCGTGAGCCACATTTAAATTTAAAAAAGAGTTTGAGAGCAACACAAGCATGAAAAAGTCCATGGGGATGTCAAATAAGAGCTCTGATTGGCTTTGGTAACCCCTATATGGACTGGCAGCCTACAGGAGAGAATGTTTGGCAGGACATCTGTTTTTTATGCAACTAAAACTTGCCTCTAAACCAGTAATTCAAAAATATGCACCTGCTTTGAGGCCACTGGGAGCAACATCCAAGGGGTTGGAGAGCAACATGTTGCTCGCGAGCTACTGGTTGGGGATCACTGCTTTAAGGCATCGTTACACCATTCTAGGGGTAGTCTGTGCCAGTCATTTTTCGTCTGACATCATCATTTGTTTTCATACAATCTGATGATAATCTGTTTTGCTTAATCTGCAAAAAACCTATTAATGGTAGTGATGTGCGGACGACAACCCCAGTTCTCCTCCATGTTTATGGACCCGCACCAGTCCTGCTATGATGTCACGGACAGGACCGGACCTCACAGGCCAGGATAAAAAAGTCACGGATGAGGAGAGTATAAACCTGCAATCATGTGTGAAGTTGGCCTGATTCTGCCAGTGTCCCGTGGGTTTCTGCCCAGCCTGCACTTCACTAATTAAAGGGAATGTAAAGGCAAAAAAATTTAATCCCATTTTTACTTTCTTTGATAAAAAAGAAATCTTCAATATACTTGAATTAAAAAATGTCTGCTGTTTTTCAAGAAACCTGACTGTATGCAGTGAAATTCCCCCTTCATTTACAGCTGTGGATAGGAATTGTCAGACGGTCCCTAACAGCAATGACATCCGTCAGTCTCCGTGCACACGTGACGGATATCAGCCCAAAAAATGGACTCTTCGGCAATTCAGTAAATTGTAATATTGATCCTTTGCCCTGTAATAAGTAGCTGTAGGTGTAACCAGCTAGATAAGGCAGATCACCAGTATGCAGATGGGGAGCTTCACTTCTCTCCCAATTCTTATGCAGGGAACAATCCTCACTGAACTGTGCAAGGTGAGCACAATACTCTTTGCACCTGATGTGCCAAGAGCATAACCGGTTCATTGGAGCAGGGGAACCATTCCTCCGTGATTTCTATTTGTTGTAATTGTTGCTAGCGAGTTGTTTTCCAACCTCTTGTAGTGCTTCTGCTTAAGAGTCTTGTCTGATAGTGTCAGAATGTTTAGGAAGATATTATCTTTCTCCAGTGTTCACCAGGTCAAATATGTTTTCCATTAAAAAGGAAACTCCACTTTATTGGATTTTATCGGCTTCTTCTATGACCGAGCATTCTTGAGAAGTGAAGCAAGATTTGGCAGTCTGGAACTACATATGAATGGAAGTGCTACATAGTACTGTGTGTGACCTGACACTCCTCAAGCCATAGTAATTCAAATGCAGATGAAAATGCCACTATTTATTTTTCTTTGGATGACTTCTAATGATTTATAGTTTTATTAATTTGTTGTAATGCCGCCAAATTTTAATAAGTGTTTGTACACATAGTTAACAACTGTCTTTATTGCACAGCGCTACGCAATATGTTGGCTCTATATAAATACATGGTGATAATAATAATAATTGTACTGTGAAAATGTCGTCTGTGCCTCCAAAAATGACCTCTATACAAACATAAACCAAATTAACCTATTGACATTTTCATTATCGTGGAGACAATTTGGGGGGGGGGTTGAGGGTCTCAGAAAGTTGGCAAATACATAACAAAAATAGCTACACCCACTTTTAAACTAAATGTTTTTGAAAATTGGCAGCATAGGTAGAAAAATGGTCAAAAATTAGTCTATGAGTAAGTCGGGGCAAATTCGGCATTCTTGTATGTAATTTTTTATGGTATATATGTGAAGCAAACACATTGTGTCCATTACTGGGAGTCTTCCAAATTAGGAAAAGGATTTCCTATGATTGATGCGGCTACCAATCGATTGCTGCATCATAGCCTCATCACTGCCCCACCTCCTGGCTGGATTCCAACTTGCGAAAAGGTGGCAACTCTAGGTCTCTAGGAGTGGGAAATGTATAGGGATCCTAATAAATACAGTAGAACATTACTGCTAGTAATATAGAACATATTCTGTATGTTCTGTATTACTAGAAATCTCTCAATTTTTCAAGAGCCTACCTGCACTAAAACATTAGCCTAGTTTGTGCCTACTGACTATGCCTTACCACAGGCATGTCCAAAGTGTGGTCCGCGGGCCAATTGTGGCCCGCGTTCAAATTTACAAGTAACAATCAAGGTTTGACTGCAATTATAGTGAAATACATTTTTTATTGATTGTTCTCTTAAATATGGCGAATGCTATTAAAGGGGATTTAACCCCCCATCCTTATTCTAATCAACTTTGTAATGAAACAATATAGGGATCTGCTTTCCAGGAGTTTGTATGCGTGGGCTTTACTCTGGGTGCTCTGATTTCTCTCCCACACTACAAATACCTACAGGATGGATAATTGGTTCCTGATGAAACTGACCATAGTATGTGTAAATGTGATTGGGACGGTAGATTGTAAGCTCCACTGGGGCAGGAGTTAGTGTGAGTGAGCTATAATCTTTGTAAAGCCTTGCAGAACATGTTACTGCTATACAAATAAATAATAAGGTAGCAGAAGTCTTGGCTTATATGTATGGAGCACAGTGACGAATGATTCTGTGAATAGTTGCAGGAAAAAACGCTCATATATTCGCCAAAATCGTACGAATCGAACGTTCGTTCGATCGTACGTACGATTGAAATTCGGCAAAAGACTTAGAAAAAAAACCCTATGGGGCTTCCCATAGGCTTCTATTGCAATTTGGTAGGTTCAATCTGGCGAAGTAGGTTGTCGAATAAAAATTTAAAGGTCAAGTTCTTCGACTGGCGAATAGTCGAGTGCTCGAATATATATTAATTCGATCTATTCGATGCACCCGAATATTCTATATTCGATGGTCGAAAATACTTAATTTGCATATTCGAATAGTCGCATGATCATATTGGAATAGTCACACAATCGAATTGAGACTATTCGTGCGAATATTCAAATCCTTCACATGAATTTAGTGTGTGTGTGTGTTTTTTTAATTTAATATTGTGTGTGTGGGTGGGGGGAGGGGTGATGACACCCCATGATATACATTTTATTGTGCTAATTTAATATTAATATAAAATATCTTATTTAAAATTAGGGAAAATACACATAGGTGACTTCTGGTGCTGTAATTATTGTGTTTTTAACCCTCAACAACAGCCTTGCCTTGTTCCCAAACTGTGATCCTTTTGCATGTGATCTCGCCTCTTTCATGGCACCCAGGGTCCCCCATGCTGACAGGGTCTGCTGGGGACACTGAAGTAAAGATGGATGGTTAGTTTGTGTGCAAGCATGTGTCCTAGGTGGGTGGCCATGGTGAAGTACTTACGTCACTTAAAGGAGAATTCAACCCTACATTTAAAAAAAAAAAAAAAAAAACCCTCCCCCCAGCCTATGTGATAACTCAGGCAAAAGTCCATACTTACCCCTCTGTGCAGATTCAGGCATCAGACTTCACGGGCGCCATCTTCAGCTGCTTTGTTAATCTTCGGAATGAGACCAACGCTTCTGCAGTTTTCGAGAGTTTCGGCGCATGCGCAGTTGTTGCGATGCGGAAGATTGCCCCAACTGCACATGCGCCAAAACGCCAGTCTCATTCCGAAGATTACCGAAGCGGCTGAAGATGCCGTCTGTGAAGTATGAAGCCAGAATCTGCATGGAGGGGTAAGTAGAGGGGGCATTTTCCCAAGGTATCACTTAGGCTGGGGGGAGGAGGGGGTCTTGGTGGGGATTAGGGGGGGGGGTAAGGGTTTTTTTAATGTAGTGTCGAATTCTCCTTTAAGGGCACTTGACAGCATTTCTGTCTGCCCCCATCAGCATTGGTTTGTATTGCTGACTTGTAGTTGCAAGGTACTGAGTTCAGTTCCAACCTGAGCACTATCTGCAAGGAGCTTGTATGGTATATCTGTGTCTGCGTGGGTTTCCTTTCGGTATTCCAGTTTCCTCCCACCAGCCAGATACACAGAGGAAGGTTAATTGGCTCCTGATAAAACTGACTCTAGAATGTATTGGTCAGTATGATAGGAATCTTGTATACCCAACTCCTCTGGGGTAGTGACTGTGAATGCATATTTCCCAACATTTTAGAAAGAGGAAAGAGGAACAAAAAGATTTTCTGACCATGCCCATTTTCATGGCCATACCCCCTAATTACCATGTCCATTTTACAAAATTTGGCAGGTAATGAAAGTTTGTGTTTTTTAGGTGTTACTACAGTTTTGCTGATGAAGGTGAATTGCCCTTTATGAAGTGAGTTTTTGTTCTTACAAGAGACAAAACGTTACAAAAGTATCTATTCTGGGCTTTGCCAAAAGCCAATTAAGTTAGAAACTTTGTATTTGTTTCTGACTGTTCAATGCAGGAGATCAAAGAGAAAGTCGGGACATTTCAGTAACAATGTGGGAGTGCAGGTTGAGCTGTCAAAAGTGGGATTGTCCCACGAAAAACGAGACAGCTGGGAGGTATGGGAATGATGTGCAGTTTCTCCAAAGAACTGCCGACAACGTTGGTGCTATCTAAATAAAGAACACCAATAATAATTAGTGTAGAGGCATTTACAGCAGCCCTATTAATACATTAGAGGCAAACAATGCAAGTAACAGAAAGAAACCAAGATGAGAGGTCAAAGAGCCCTGCCTTCTCCATTAATTACTCCACGGAGTACCATGACACTTGGTGCCAAGTAGGAAGTGTATTGTTTTATGGGTTATCCTAATAGGATGCCAAAGAGGGTTACAAGTTCAGAGAGGATTGTTAAATGGTAACATATGAACAGCAGCAAGTGTTGCAATGGAAATACACACTGCCTGGCTAAGTCATTGGAGACAACTGCTATACATTAGTGACACACGGCATGGCTGCTTTGTCCGTCTGGGTGGATTCTGTCTTCTGTTTAAATTCTCCTGTAACCGCACGCTAATTCTGACATTTTGCTTTCTCGTGTAACCGCACGCTAATTCTGACATTTCGCTTGCTAGCGCAAGAGTGGCACCTAAATGTTTCTTTTAATCATTTGCTTAGATAATGCTGCACATACCATGAAAAAGAAAGAGATAGATACTGTAGCAGTTAATATGTTAAAGGCTATAACAGCAAGTTAGGTTGAAAAAAAGACATTTCCATCAAGTTCAACCTTTGACTCTATTTTAACCTGCCTAAAGGTGGCCATACACGGGCCGATAAAAGCTGCCGACAGACAAAGTTGGCAGCTTATTGGCCCGTGTATGGGGCCCTCCAACGGGCTTTAACGATCGTTATCTGGCCGAAAGTCGGGCAGATGTCGATCAGGCGGGACTAGAAATCCCGTCGGATTGCGGCCGCATCTGTTCATTGATGTGCTCCCGCGATCCCACCGCCCATATAGCCTCAATCATGATCTGCTAGTTGGGCCCTAGGGCCCACGATCGGATCACCCCGATATCGCCCACCTCAGGTTGGGCATATCGGGGAGAGATGTCCATCTCAGGTGATATTGCCAGCAAAACTGAAGGGTCGCTGCCTGCTTGGCCCTACAAACATAGGTAGATTGCATGGGGAATGATAAAGATTTACTATCCTGGCTGATCAATTTTCAGTTGTCAGACAAAAGATGTACGATTGTTCAAATCCCACAAACTGCACGATAATTTGACAGAATGGTCCGACTTCCCTAAGATCAGTCGTTCGGCAGAGAAAGATCTTTGGTTTATGGGGACCTTAACTGCTAGTTGATCCTGAGGAAGGAAAAAACACGATCTGAAGCCTCTCCAGTTTGCCACAGAGGGGGGGAAAATTCCTTCCTGACTGCAAAATGGCAACAAGCAAGTTAGAATAAAAAAAAACCAAAATAAAACACTGCTGGTGATTTGTCATGTGTGATAGCAGCCTAACTGTATGCAATTCTGACTTACATATACAGCAGTGACAGACCTTGGCTCAGTGCTGACTGTTCCACAGACGCATATGTGGGACAGTATGTTGACTTCACAAATCCTGAGATAGTCAGTGGCATATTTAGAAGAACACACAATAAAGCGGCGTCATTGAATAGCCTTGATTCACACTGGTGCCCCGTCACTGGCAACCACTGGATTAAATTCAAATGTAGAGTGAGTGAATCAAAAGACAAAAAGCAGAGTACCTGCTAATTAGTGTTTATTGTGTATCCACACAACATGTTTCGGGCAGCAAGGGCCTTTTTTTCAAGTGTGGAAAAACTTGCTCCCCGAAATATGTTGTGTGGATTCACAATAAACACTAATTAGCAGGTACTCTGCTTTTTGTCTTTTAATTTGCTCACTCTACATTTGAATATAGTCAGTGTCATACTGTAACTAGGTATTACAGCAAATTCTTTTTCAGTCCCCCAAAATGTCTAGACTGTTTACTTGAAATTGTTTATGAAAATTATATATATGGGGCTCCTGGGCCCCCTGCAGCTCTAGGGTCTTCTTCCTCTATAGTTACACCCCTGGATAGAATATATTATGTTTGAATAACATGCAAAGTGAGCCTTCAGAAATGCCGTACACATAGCACTGCCTAAATACCAAAAATAAGATTTTTATTTCTCCCAAAACTCATCATGGGCGAACACATGCAAATCACTCATTAATGTCCCTTTGGCCAAATCTGCATGCAGAACCGCTTGTTTTATAGCACAGATACAGCCTAATGTGCAACAGAGCAGTGTTAGCCTGGAAAGCACATGTACTACAGACGAGGCAAACCCTAAAGTGGTTGTGCTAACTTGCTCCAAACTGCCACCTGCTAATTCCCATTGTGCTGGATGGGAGTCACCTGAAAGTGCTGGCACTTTTAAGAAGGTTATATTGAAGAAATCGGATCCGCGCACACATTCTATTGCAGTTGGGGAATTTCCCCTTTTATATAAAAGGGGAAATTCCCCAAC
>CM044441.1:123421011-123482951 GCA_024363595.1 Xenopus borealis | reverse complement strand
AATATAAGGATATTATAAGTTACCGAGGAGTTTCATGACCATATTTTTACACAGGTCATGGAACTTCTCGGTAACTTATAATATCCTTATATTTATTATAATACACAAGTTTCAGTGAGTCGTGACAGAAATGACATCAGAACTCATAGTTTATTACTGATGACATCAGAACTCACTGTTTATAAGGATATAATAAAGATATTCATGGCTTTTGTGTATTATAACATAATCCCATACTGCCCAACTGTCCCTTTTTTGGAGGGGCAGTCCCTCTTTTGACAGGTCAATCTGCAGTCCCTCATTTGTACTGGAAAGTCCCTCTCTCCAGCCAGAAAAAGAAACACAATTTCTAACTTAATTGGCTTTTGGCAGAGAGCCCAGAAAAGCTAACAGGTGCAAATAAGATTTTAACAATTCTGAGATAAGAAAATAACAGTTAAGATGAGAAATATTTTCAAACTTTCATAATTGGCAAATTTTGAATGAACATGGTAAATAGGGGGTTTGGTCAAGAAACGGGGCATGGTCAAACCATTTTGCCACCCTACGTGCGAAAATTGCTTTTGTCCCTCTTTTTACTTCCAAAATGTTGGGAGGTATGTACTCCTTACCGTCTGCACTCTTATTATAAAGCACTCATTATCTCTGTGTACTCTCATACTCTCAGAAAATACACTTTATGTCTCTGCACTCTTATTATAAAGCACTCATTATATCTGTGTACTCTGAGAAAATACACTTTATGTCTCTGCACTCTCATTATGAAGCGCTCTACATCTCTGTATACCCTATTTATAAAGTACTCTTTACGTCTCTGCACTCTAGTTATAAAATTCATGTTATCTTTCTGCACTCTCATTATAATGTACTCTTTACCCTCTGCACTCTTATTATAAAACATCTGTACCCTTGTGTACTCCCTTTTCACAAGTACTCTGTAGAAGAGTGTAGTTTCTATGTAAAATACATTCCCTGTGTAGAGCAGTGTAATATACTTTACCTCTATTTGCATCTGCTTTTTAAAGTGCTCTGTACCTTGAGGCGCTATAGTAATAGAAGTAGATGCATGTATGATTGCTCACTCCTGTTGTTTAGAGTTATGTATGTGTAGATGAATATGTATATTTATGGACTGCTTATTAATATATCATTACAGGCAGAATTGGCCCAGGTCCCTTCCCATCTATTCTCTGCTCACCAACAACTAGACATAAAGCTGACAGGTAAGCATGACATTTCAATGCCTAAGCACTGAGAAAAGAATATTGGTCTATAGCTAATACAGTTTAATGAAATCCCCATTGTAGAAAAGGGGCTCTTGGTCATATGCCCAGTTAAAGGGGTTGTTCACCTTTGAGTTAACTTTTAGTATGATGTAGAGAGTGATATTCTGAGACAATTTGCAGTTGGTTTTCATTTTTTATTGTTTGTGGTTTTATAGTTATTTAGCTTTTTATTCACCAGCTCTCCATTTTGCAGTGTCAGCAATTTGGTTTCTAGGGTACAAATTACCCTAGCAACCCTGCATTGATTTGAATAAGAGACTGGAATATGAATAGGAGAGGGACTGAATAGAATAAGTAATAAAAAGTGGCAATAACAATACATTTGTAGCCTTACAGAGCATTTGTTTTTAGATGGTGTCAGTGACCCCATTTGAAAGCTGCAAAGAATCAGAATAAAATTGCAAATCATTAAAAAACTATGAAAAATAAATAATGAAGACCAATTGAAAAGTTTCTTAGAATTGGCCCTTCTACAATATACTAAAAGTTAACTTGAAGGTGAACCACCCCTTTAAGCCTATGTTTTGTGTGGTTCTGTATGTTGTGCAGGTATTGGATCCCTTATCCGGAAATCCGTTATCCAGAAAGCTCGGCATTACAGAATGGCCATCTCCCATAGACTCCATGATTTCCTTTTTCTCTATAATAATAAAACAGTAGCTTGTACTTGATCCCAACTAAGATATAATTAATACTCATTGGAATCAAAGCCAGCCTATTGGGTTTATTTAATGTTTGCATGATTTTCTAATAGATTTAAGGTATGAAGATCCAAATTGCGGAAAAATCCGTTATCCGGCAAACCCCAGGTCCTGAGCATTTTGGATAATAGGTCCCATACCTGTACTTCAACACAGCAATATCTCTGGTTCTTTCAGTAGTTTGTTATGGGAGAGAGAGAACACTGCGTGTTTGTTTAGATTGCCATTGTTCACATTCTCCTTTACACCTGCACATTAATCCGAGTGACTGCCTTCAGAAATGTGACCACGAGAAAAGGTAAAATAAGGATACAAACTGAGCACTCCGTATATATGGATACAATGCCTGCTTTTCTGTAAATATGCACTGTAAAAAATATGTTTTCTGCTTTCCCATGGTGACATCATGTAATTCAGGGCAGATAGACACACCGTGTGCTAACTTGCATCGATAACTGGGTTTGTTTGGAGGAAAAGCAAAGATAATCATGCCATTCCTTTCTCTCTAATGCCAAATTACAGCCTAGTAATAGGAATTATATTGCAAAGTACTTTTGGGTAATTATTTGTTTCCGAGTCTGGGATCCAGACATGGAAAGCTCTAGAAATACAGTCATATGAAAAAGTTTGGGAACCCCTGCATAATAATTTACACTCCACTTTTAACAAAAAAAGATGTATTTTATTTTCCAGTATCTGGGGTGTTTTCTGAACAAAGATTTTTAGTGAAGCAGTATTCAGTTGCATGTAATTAAATCAAATGTGAAAAACTGACTGTGCAAACATGTGGGTACCCTTGTAATTTTGCTAATTTGAATGCATGTAACTGCTCAATGCTGATTACTGGCAACACCAAATTGGTTGGATTAGTTTATTAAGCCTTGAACTTCATAGGCAGGTTTGTCCAATCATTAGAAAAAGGTATTTAAGGTGGCCAATTGCAAGTTGTGCTTCTGTTTGACTCTCCTCTGCAGAGTGAAAGCATGGGATCCTCGAATCAACTCTCAAAAGATCTGAAAACAAAGATTGTTCAGTATCATGGTTTAGGGGAAGGCTACAAAAAGCTATCTCAGAGGTTTAAACTGTCAGTTTCAACTGTAAGGAATGTAATCAGAAAATGGAAGGCCACAGGCACAGTTGCTGTAAAACCCAGGTCTGGCAGACCAAGAAAATTACAGGAGCGACATATGCGGAGGATTGTGAGAATGGTTACAGACAACCCAAAGATCACCTCCAAAGACCTGCAAGAACATCTTGCTGCAGATGGTGTATCTGTACATCGTTCTACAATTCAACACAATTTGCACAAAGAACATCTGTATGGCAGGGTGATGAGAAAGAAGCCCTCTCTGCACTCACGCAAACACAAAGAGAGTCCCTTGTTGTATGCAAAAGCTCATTTAGACAAGTCACAGTCATTTTGGAACAAAGTGATTTGGACTGATGAGACAAACATTGGTTTATTTAGTCATAACAAAAAGCGTAAGAAGAAAACAGCATTCCAAGAAAAACACCTGCTACCTACTGTCAAATTTGGTGGAGGTGCCGTCAGGCTGTGGGACTGTGTGGCTAGTTCAGGGACTGGGGCTCTTGTTAAAGTTGAGGGTCGGATGAATTCAACTCAGTATCAACAAATTCTCAAGGATAATGTTCAAGCATCAGTCACAAAGTTAAAGTTACACAGGGGTTGGATATTCCAACAAGATAATGACCCTAAACAGACTTTGAAATCTACAAAGGCATTTATACAGAGAGAGAAGTTCAATATTCTGGAATGGCCGTCACAGTCCCCCGACTTCAATATCATGGAAAATCTATGGGATGATTTGACGCAGACTGTCCATACATCAAATTTAACTGAACTGGAGAGATTTTGTATGGACAATGGTCAAAAATACCGCCACCCAGAATCCCGACACTCATCAAAGGCTATAGGAGGCATCTAGAGGCTGTTACATTTGCAATACGAGGCTCAACTAAGTATTGATATAATATCAATACCAAATTATGCACCTGTCTAATTTTGTTATGAGGCATATTGCATAGTTTCTGTTAATCCAATAAACGTGTCACTGCTGAAATACTACTGTTTCCATAAGGCATGTTTTATATTAAAAAGAAATTGCTACTTTGAAAGCTCAGCCAATGATTAACAAAACTCCAAAGAATTAAGAGGGGTTTTCCAAAACATATTCATATGACTGTATATAGTGAGAAGTCATTGCAAAAGGTTTTTCTGTTATTAAAAAATCTTTACTGATCCCTTTTATCATGAAAAAAATGTGAGTATTGGGAGTGTATTCATGTAGTTCCCCTACATGTCAGGTTAGTGCCTTTTTACCCTTTATTTTCAATTTATAATTTTAGGTGACATCACATCAATGCAAAAAAGTAGCCAAAGAATTCATAGGGATATGATTGCATTTACCGATTCTGTATTTTTTGTTTCCCATAACTTCCTTTTACTACTTACCATAGATTTCAGACCGTGCTATAATCATGCAGAACTGATGCCATAAATATGTGTATGGTTTATGGGCAAAGGCTCATATTTTCCACTCATTCCAAATGACAAAAACATACGGGTATAGGTTATTCTACATATTCTATTTATTTGCATATTATTTGTTTATTACTGTGATTGGGCACAGCCAATTGTCATTGAGTAAAATATGGCACATATTTAGGTCTCTCTAGCAGGTAGGCATTGGTATTTAAAAGCAGTATGGGTGGCAAACTAATTGCCTGGGGCAATTTAAAGCATTTTGACCGAAACGTTGACAATAAATGTTCCTTTGTAACTGCATTGTGAAGTCCTGGAGTGTGTCAATTTTGGGGAACTGTTATATATGTATTATGTTTTTGTACAACAAGTTGGTGCATACTGTGTAGTTATAGGGGCAAATTTACTATTATTCCCCAAAATAAATTCAACAAAACCATCAAATGCTTATCGAATAGTTTTAGGCTATCATTGTACTCGATATCCGATTTCTCGATGAATGCGTACGATCAGATACCGGTCGTTCGATTTCACAAAAAAATCGTGAAATTTAATTTGAGAGTCCAAAAAATTTGTGCGATTCGAACGATCATACGAATGGTATTCGAGCAGGACTTAGCCTCTTAAGCCTATGGGGAGCTTCCCATCATCGAATTATCGAATATCCGATCAGTAAATCTATTCGATGATCAAAGAGGCCAAATTTTAATTTACGACTTCACGAAAAATTCGTTCGATCGGTATTCGATTGAACTTCGATCATTTCGTGTGAATTTCGTAAATCGGCCCCATAGTGTTGCAAGATTTATGGTACAGTGCAGTGTGGAACCAATTTTTTAATCCCGAACCGCACCCGCAACTCACATACTTACCCACTTGGACCCGCTACATAGTCCGATCTGCGACCTGCTGACCATCAAGAAACAGGATCTGATGTCATTGTAAACCGGAAGTGACGTCATTAGAAGTAGAAAATCCCAAGAATGGGAAGGGCATGTGTGCCCGAAACATGTAGTTTTGACTCACTCCTAATAAAGGAAGATTGCAGCAAAATCCTGCGCTTCTGCTTCCTCCATTCTTTGGATTTTTTACTACTAAAAACACAGTATTGAATTCGTCATTGGAAGTAGGCGTGATCAGAAAAAAATAGGGATGCACCGAATCCAGGATTCGGTTCGGGATTCGGCCAGGATTCGGCCTTTATCAGCAGGATACGGATTTGGCCGAATCCTTCTGCCTTTCCGAACCGAATCCGAATCCTAATTTGCATATGCAAATTAGGGCCAGGGAGCTAAATCACGTGACTTTTTGGCACAAAACAAGGAAGTAAAAAATGTTTTCCACTTCCCACCCATAATTTGCATATGCAAATTAGGGTTCGGATTCGGTTCGGTATTCGGCCAAATCTTTCGGGAAGGATTCGGGGGTTCGGCCGAATCCAAAATAGTGGATTCGGTGCATCCCTAGAAAAAAAGGAGTAAATCTAACTATTGAGAAGATCCGCAAACCCGAAGAACTTCCGACCCACTCCCAAAACTTCTACCTGCAACCAGCAGGGTACCGCAGTCTTTTGCAGGTAGCTCGCAGGTACCAGACCCGCTGCAGGACTGCAGTATGGGGATACTAAGTAGCATTAGTTAAGTTTCAGATTGGCAAGCAGGTTTTGCTAGTAAGTTCCTGCAGAGATAGAGGGCATATGTGTTGATCTTATCTTGATCATAGTCGTACCTCCACCAGATTTGGACCATTTAAAAAACAAAAAAATAAAAAAAGAGGACCTAAAATGTTTTGCCATGGCTTTTCCTTAGATGTCAAGAATGCCTAGGTGTACAGTCATAGTCCTAGCCATAGACATAACCTAACCCATTCCCCGTGTGGTAACCATATGAGCTGATAATCGATTTTTCTATTAATAAAGACATGTTTGTATAGTTTGGTGCTTAATTAATTGGTATGTGAAAACTATACCTATGTTAGAGGTAAGAGAAGGCTTATTGCTTTAATACTGGATCTGAGAAATTAAATTTTAGGCAAAATTTTTAGTTTTTTTGGGGGAGGCAAGTCACAATAAATGAGATTTAAAAAAAAACACACCACTGCTTTCACTGCAATCATAGATTTCTAATCTTAGTAATTGATGTGGATAATGACAGTCCCATATTGTTGTGATGATAAATAAATGTAGCACAATTTAGCATTTATACTATTTTGTTTTGGGTAAATATTTGGATGTGAAATCTACATTGTGTTTGGTTAGTACAAACATGCACAGAGGAAAAACAGGATGCATAATGCACATCTCCAATTTCCATCCAAAGCCACGTCATCTAAAGGGCAGTTGTAGAAAAACACATTGAATAGAATATAGCTAAAGTTAAAGCAATAGTTACAGTTACTCTGGGATGCTAGCTCACAGCAAGCTTTTATATAAAACACGCAGAATGTTCAGCTACCTGCTGGCAAACTGCTGTTGACAGTTGGAGGGCAGAGACTTTAAGATGCCAGCTATACAGGGTAGAAGTGTTCATAAATCCACTGGCCTTTCAATGTTTTGGCTTCTTTTTGAAAAGCAAAGCAGATTTGAACATTACAGAGTAGAGCAAATTATATTTGTCAGGTTTCGCCATGAAAAAACACCCATAGACTCTAATGTATTTTTTAAAAAAAAGTGGACTTGGAAAAATGCCAATTGACTTCAATGTGTTTCAGGATTATCACTGTTTCACAGGTTTTACAGTGAAGCGGAAATGGACAGATTTTCTCATCACTATTGCAAAGGTGATTTACAGGGATGTTCACTCAATAGAACAATTAATCCTTTCTAGATACACTACAGGGTCTATTTTTGATTTTTTTTTTTTTTAATGAATTTAATTAGGTTTTTGTCATCTGTGCTGAATGCAAAATATACACAACAAGATGAAATAATTATCATGCTGTCAATTACATAACTAGATGTTACTGGGTCCCACAGAAAATTCATTTTAGGACATCATGGGGCATATCCAGAGGTTGCCCTGTTTTACAAATATGCATTGAAATTGCTCATTAATTAGGACCTTGTGGGGCCCCTATACCTCCTGGGCACCCTGCAGCCGCAGGGTCTGCTTCCTCTATAGTTAAACCCCTGCATGCTGTGTAAAAAGTGGAGTGAAACATTACTAGTTATGTTATCCAAAGCAACCAATCAGATATTTGCTTCTGTTTTCTAAAGGAGGGGGTGACAGGGAAGGAGGGAGGTGGTGGCATGGAGGAGGGGGAGTGATGGAGAGGGGAGGAAGGGGAAATGACGAAGAGGGGAGGTGAGTGACAGAGAAGGTGAGTGACAGAGGAGTTGAGTGAGGGAGGAGGTGACGGGGAGGTGAGTGACGGAGAGGGGAGGAGGTAGGTGGTGACAGGGAGGATGGAGGAGGGGGAGTGACGGAGGAGGGAGGTGGTGATGGGGAGGAGAGAGGTGTGTGACGGAGGAGGGAGGTGTATGACGGGGAGGACGGAGGTGAGTGACGGAGAGGGGAGGAGGGAGGTGAGTGACAGAGAGGGGAGGAGGGAGGTGTGTGACGGAGAGGAGGGAGGTAAGTGACAAGGAGGGAGGTGAGTGACGGAGAGGGGAGGAGGGAGGTGAGTGACGGAGAGGGGAGGAGGGAGGTGAGTGACGGAGATGGGAGGAGTGAGATGAGTGAAGGATGGGGGAGGCGCGGAGGAGGTGATGTGGAGGAGGGAGGGAGGTGAGTGTCGGAGGAGGGAGGCGGGGAGGAAGTGATCGGGAGGAGAGAGGGTAGAGCTACAGAGGTGTAGCAAACACGGAATAGGGGTAGGTGGGAATATGCTTAATAGGTACCTGCCATGCTCCCCCTGATGATTGCGCCCTAGGCAGGTGCCTCTTCTGCCTACCCCTAGTTCCGGCCCAGGATAACCGGTTGGAATAATAATGGTGTTTGTAGTTTGAGCAGGCACTCAAGGACCAACCGTCCACACAGACATGTAAAAGAAGGTAGTATTTATTTGGTTTTTTCGGCATCGCCTTACGGATTTCGTATTGACAAACTTAATCGTAGACTTACATACAATTACTATACATCATATATAAAGGAGCAACCGAAATAAATTAACAATGACCAATTAGAAGACAGGTTACAGACTACCAATTGAAGGTCATACATGCTAGAAAGCCTGACCCCAAGACTCCTTATTGGTACTCTCCAAAAAGTAGACAATACAAGGCAAAACAAAAGGTCTTTCACGTTGCATCATTAACCCGTGACTCAAACTCCATATCAGTACTTTCCAATAGTAATCAATACAAGGCAAAATAGAGGTCATACTAGTTACATCATTAACATGTGCCTCAAACTCCATGGCCCAAATTCACTTAAGCGTGAAGCGTCTAATGCTAGCGCTAATTCGCCAGCGTGACGTCATTTCGCAACTTCGCAAATTCACTTACACCGACTCTGGAATTTTCACTAGCGAAGTAGATAGCAACTTTGCACCCTTACGCCAGGCGAAGTTGCGCACTGACGAAGGATCGTAATTACGCAAATTCACCAAGATCAAAATTTTACTGAACGTTACCAGTTCAATACAATAGATAGGAGTTTTAAAAAAACCCATTGTAGGGTGATAGTCTGAAAAAGATCGATGTTTTTTTGGGGGGTTACCCTTCTTCTGCCCTACATTTCCTAACATATGGCAACTCAACTATACAGGGGGCACATGTAGGGCAATAGGACAACTTTATTTTATTTATTAAAGGTTTCCTGGGCTTGTGTAGTGTAATGTAGTGGCTGTAACATATACTTCTATTATACGTTAAAGTTCCCGCCGAATGCAAATTAGGCATCGCTAGCGTAACTGCGCTTTGCCTGACGAAGTAATACTAGCGCAACTACGATACCATTCGTCGACCTAAGCGTAACTTCGCACTTTAGTGAATTTGCGTATCCCTGGCGAAGTGCAGTGAACGCTAGCGAAGCCAACGCTAGCTAATTTGCGCATCTTAGTCAATTTGCCCCCATATTAGTACTCTCAAAATAGTAAACAATACAAAACTAAACAATACAATAATATTAGAGGGACCAATGTAGCTAAACACTTCCACACGTGTTGTAATAATGATCTGACTGCTTCAGCATATGTGCAAATGAGAGGTTGTATCTGAACCAAAAGGGGGGCGGGGAACATTAGTCAAAGATGAATTCATTAAGAAACAAAAGGGATCTACCCCTAGCCACAAGGTTCCCACACAGGATGAATAATGAATATGATGTGAACTGCTATTTTTGATTTTATCTCTTTTCTTCTAAATAACACTCAACAAAAGAGATAAAATCAAAAATAGCAGGTCACATCAAATTCATTATTCATCCTGTGTGGGAACATTGTGGCTAGGGGTAGATCCCTTTCGTTTCTAAATGAAGTCATCTTTTACTAACGTCTCCCCCCTTTTGGTTCAAATACACCCTCTCATTCACACAAATGTTGAAGCAGTCAGATCATTATTACAACACGTATGTAAGTGTTTAGCTACATTGGTCTCTCTAATATTATTGATGATTGAGGAGGAAGAATGATCTAGGGCTCATGATGATGATGATTCTTAAAAACGCAGAAACATCAACATATTATGCATCAGCACTGGGTGCAATCGTTGAAGATACAAGATTACATGCAAGATACATGAGGTATAGAAGGCCCATGATTAGGGCCCGTGTTCCATTAAAAGCAGACCTAAAGGGCACAGTGACATTCTTGACAATTCAGAGCTTCCTAATTCGTGGTAATAGTTTTGGAAAGGATTTTTCCAGTTTCAGAATTTTGCAAATAATGGTTTTGCTGAGATAGAAGGTCAATGACTTGACTGACCTGCTCTGAGCCCTGACCTCTACCCAACTGAACACCTGGCAATGATTACAATGCCACCACATGCCCATACCACTCCTTTTTTTAATTGTAAGGCAATTGTCTCTCTACTCCCTCACTTAGTTCTAATTTCAGGTACCTATTCAAGTAAATAGGAGTTGATGAGGGGTGGGTAGTAGTACATATTTGATGGCCACGAGTAGTGACAATCAAAACGCTTGCGCGTGTGCAACCAAGCTGGGGTCATTTTATTGGAAAAGGAAACCTGAAACATTTTTCAGACACCACAGTGACCCTAATGGCTTAGCTACTACCCCAGCACTCCTCTTCTTTAGAAAGTGCTATGGCCTGGGGTGCTTTCCTGCCATCGTTTCTGTGTTGTCCCCTGTGTGAATTTAGACTTGAGTGTGAGTTTAGTCTGAGAGCACAGCTGCCTGGTAAGAGCGCTCTTGAATGGGTGCTGCAGCATTAACTGTCACATGTAACCTTCTGTGGGAGAAATGACTGGAAAAATACAACAATAACATTTCTCTTTATTTGTAGCCTGGGGCAAGTTTTTCCTTTTGATGGTGAATGTGTAGAACCATGTCAGCGCTAGTATAATAATAACTATTAACTATGGCTGCAGCACAATGCATAGCAGTGGCCTTTAGTTAAACTAGAGCTGAGATTGCCAATCAGGGCTTTGGTTTTCATGTTTCGCTAATCAGGGCTGGATTGAAAAACTGTGTACCCATTGGCTACTCAATCCCCCCACCAGGACCGGACTGAGAATTAAAATAGGCCCTGGCATTTCAGGTACACAGACGCCCAAACAGCCCCCACCAGCCCACTAAATACTGACTTTCTATGGCACCTTTTAGCAGCCCTCTGGCATTTGCCAGAACCCACAGATTGTCAGTCCAGGCCTGCACCCCCCCCCCCAGCCCTCTTTCCCGACCTGCTCCCCCATACCTGACCCGCTGATCACCTTCCTCGCTTTCGCAGCTCCTTGTTTCCCAGTCCCCAGTTCAGATGTTGGCAGCATGCCGCCCCCCAGCTCTCTGCCACCCTAGGTCCAGGCCTTTGTGGCCTGCCCACAAATCCAGGCCTATTTCTAATAGTATATGGGGTATATTTATCAAAGAGCAGTTCTTTCCTTCTTTTGTGTAGACTTGCACAGCTGCTATCCTAAACAAACAGATAGAGCTTCTACAGCTGTTTACTCAGGTATGGTAAAGCATTCTTCAGAATAAATATAGTGTTATAGCTTGCACTAGTGTGGTCAATCTGTTGGCAATAAAATGCTTCTGTAGCTTTCCTTCTCCTTTATTATTTAATCCTCCTGCAATTTGGAGAGTGTTATGAAAGGATGGTGTATATACAGTAATGTTGTTTCCATTCTGTTTACTGGGCCATGTTGCCTCAGAAGGAGCACTGCATGTTTAATTTTGTACAGCGGTTTAATATGAAAAAGCAAGAGGCTTCTATGTATTTAAATGTATTTCTGTCAGTCACTATTTCTTATGGAACAGTAACACCAACAAATGAAAGTGTATTAAATTCATTAAAATAGAATGTACTGTTGGCCTGCACTGGTAAAACTGGTCTGTTTGCTTTAGCAACTCTACTATAAAAAATACAGGTATGGGATCCATTATCCAGAAACCTGTTATCCAACGAGCGGATCTCTCCCCGATATGTCCACCTTGAGGTGGACGATATTGGGCGGATACAATCGTGGGCCCTAGGGCCCAATGATTGGATCATAATGAAGTGTTAACGGGAGGTTGGATCGCGGGACCACATCAACAAACAGATGCGTCTGCGTCAGGGAAGCCCGCTCGCAACTCCAGTTATCTAAAAACCCCAGGTCCTGAGCATTCTGGATAATAGGTCCAATACCTGAAAGGTTGTCTCTCTTAGAATCCATTATAATCAAACAATTCAAATTCTTAAAAATTATCCTTTTCATCTGTAATAATAAAACAGTACCTTGTACTTGATCCCAACTAAGGCTGGCCATAGACTTTAAGATCCGCTCGTTTGGCAACATGTTTCCCCCATATGCCACTAACGGAAGAGATATATCGGGGGGTAAACATTTGGTGCTATGGCGAACGTTCGGATTACAACTATGGCAATGGGCTCCGACGGTCATAAAAAAATCAAACGTTCCCGATCAATATCTGGACACGATTATTTATGTATTACTTAAAAAGACTTGAATTTTTACTGTTCTTTAAAGGGGTGGTTCACCTTCAGGTTAACTTTTGGTATGTTATAGAATGACCAATTCTAAGCAACTATTCAATTTGTTTTCATTATTTATTTTTTATAGTTTATGAATTATTTGTCTTCTTCTCCTGACTCTTTCTAGCTTTCAAAAGGGGGTTACTAACACCCTCAAAAACAAATCCTCTCTAAAGCTGCACATTTATTGTTATTGCTCTTTATTTCCTGACCCTATCCTATTAATATTCCATATTCTCATTCAAACCAATGCATGGTTGCTAGGGTAAATTGGACCCTAGCAACCAGCTTGCTGACACTGCAAACTGGAAAGCTGCTTAATAAAAAGCTAAATAACTCAAAAACCACAAATAATAAAAAATAAAAACCAATTATAAATTGTCTCAGAATATCACTCTCTACATCATACTAAAAGTCAACTCAAAGGGGAACAACCCCTTTAAGTGTTTCTCAGCTGCTGATGTTGTTTTTTTCACCCTAGTTACATGCCCCTTATGCCCCTTGACTAGGCTTGAACATATTTCGGTGTTTTTTTAAATATGGAACGCTTCACGAATTTGCGTGTCATCCTTGTCTGTATCATTCCAATTTTAGTATGCCGAAGCGAGCACATTTCTGTATTTTTTTTTGTTATTAGAGTTTTTCTAATGAAGGTGAATTGCCTTTAAGATATGAGTCTAAGGGGCAAATGCACTAAAGTGCGAAGTGTCTCAAGCTAGCACTAATTAACCAGTGTGACATCAATTCACAACTTCACCAATTTACTAAGTTAGACTCTAGCAATGTAGATAGACTATCGCAACTTCGCTCCGTTACGCCAGGCGAAGTTGCACACTGACAAAGAGACGTAACTACGCTAATTTACTAAGATTAATATTTTACTGAATTGCCCTTTAAGACGTTACTTCATTTTACTGAATTGCCCTTTAAGACGTTACTTCCCAAGGTCAGACCTGGCAAAGTTCAATACAATAGATAAGAGGTACAAAATAGGGGGTATGTGGAAGCACTCTAAAGGCAAAGTTATAGTGTATTTAAGTATAATGGAAGTGCTAGTTTTAATGCACATTCCCTGTGCCCCTGTCTCCAAAGTTTGCAAAACAGGGGTTTTTAGTTACAAAGTTATGATCATAAAGTTGAAAAGCCGCCATACCACGTCAAGGTAAACCCCACATGGCGGACCCTAACAGATTTACCTTTTTTTGTCATAGTATAAGGAGTCTCTCTGCATAGTAGCATTATTTGTAATCAGTGTCAGTAGAACCTTGGTTTCAGTATAAAGGATCGACCCCCCCCCGCCAGTATGCGGCTTATAAAGGGAGAGGAATTGTCCAAACCAACGCCCATTTTTAAAGGCATAGGGCCACATCTAGCTCAATGGGGGGGTATGGGGTGCTATTAAAAACTTTATGATCATAACTTTGTAACTAAAAACCCCTGTTTTGCAAACTTTGGAGACGGGCACAGGGAATGTGCATTAAAACTAGCACTTTCATTATACTTAAATACACTATAACTTTGCCTTTAGAGTGCTTCCACATACCCCCTATTTTGTACAATAGATAAGAGTTTGAAAAAAAAAATTAAAAATTTTACCAAAAAAAAAAAAACACTGGCGTTTTTTACTTTTTTAGGGTGATAGTCTGAAAAATTGCGAAAAGTTTTTGGGGATTACCCTCCTTCCCCCCCCCTACATTTCCTAACATATGGCAACTCAACTATACAGGGGGCACATGTTTAGGGCAATAGGACAACTTTATTTTATTTATTAAAGGTTTCCTGGGCTTATGTAGTGGCTGTAACATATACTTCTATTATATGTTAACTTTGCACCATATGCAAATTGGGCAACGTAAATTCGCTTTGCCTGGCGAAGTAACGGTAGTGCAACTTCGGGACAGTTGGGGGGTATGAGTCTGGAGGTGTGTCCTGTGGGGTTTCTCCTCAATTATTTGCTTACTAATTCCTTATCTATAAACTTGGGTATCCTGCGATCATAAGAGAAATCTACACAAATTATTTTAGCTTTCTGGATTCTCCTTCTTTTGTGTATTTTTTGTCAATCCTCTGCCCAAAAAAAAAAAAAGTTGAATGTATAGTGTATGTACTTACTTAACCCAAGAATACTGCAAATCTGCACATGACAAACAACATGAAAAAAGTATTCAACTGTGGCACCCACATTTCCTACTTGAAAACATTTCCTTTGAGTTTGATTTCTTTGACCTTTGCTCACCGACTGTGAATCACTGTGGTTTGTTGGCCTTAGACATAAAAACACAAATACACACACACACAAATCACTGCCTGTTTCTCTATTTTGTACCATGTTCCATATATATAGATATATATATATATATATATATATATATATTCTCTGCAGTTAAACTATAAAGCTGCTTCTCTTTAGTCTCTAGTTTTGCTGCCATATGTTAAGTGTGCTATGTAAAAATATCCTCTGCGCTGCAAGCCCAAACCTGCCCCATTCCCTTCTGGTTAACAATTCCTAAAAGAGTCCTTGGCAGAAATTTACCCCACATTCCCTCCCTCTCAATGAATCAGAATTCCAGCATATTCACTACTGCTTTAAATAAGTGCAAAAGGTATAAACCTTGAATTCATCTTCAATAGATAGTGCTGCATGTTTCCCACGAAAGATGGTGTGTATCAACCATAAGCATTCAGTGCTGCATTAAAGAAGGAGGAATAAATTGTAGGGAAAAAAATGCTTGCTCTCTCTCACTCACCATATATATATATATATATATATATATATATATATACATATATATATTAGGGATGCACCGAATCCAGGATTCGGACGAATCCTTCTGCCTGGCTTAACTGAATCCGAATCCTAATTTGCATATGCAAATTAGGGCCAGGAAGGGAAATCACGTGACTTTTTGGCACAAAACAAGGAAGTAAAAAAATCAGGTTTATTGTGTACATATATCCAAGGGTATATATCCAAGAAACCTGATTTAATTGCATAAGAAATGTAGTGCGGGGCTTTTCATCGTTTACATATGGAATGCTTTTTGATCCTGCACCCGAATTCAGGCTAAAAAGACCGGGTTTGAATGTGGCTGCTGAGACTGACAATATATATATAATATGTGTTGTCAAGTAGGTGCGAGTTTGCATTCAGCCAGGTTATAAGTTTATTTTTATGCTGCGAGCTCCTAATTGCAGGGAAACAAGATCAGTCACATACTTAAAATATTAGAGGCAGCGGCTGAGGGAACTAAGTTAGCGAGTGCTAATAGTATTCGCGTTTGGAAAGGAAAATACACTGATTCTAATAGGAATACAGGTATGGGACCTGTTATCCAGAATGCTTGTGACCTGGTGTTTTCTGGATAACAGGTCTTTCCATAATTTGGATCTTCATACCGTAAGTCTACTAGAAAATCATGTAAACATTAAATAAACCCAATAGGCTGGTTTTGCTTCACATAAGAATTAATTCTATCTTGGTTTGAATCAACTACAAGGTACTGTTTTAGTAATACAGAGAAAAGGGAAATCATTTTAAAATATTTTGATTACTTTATTATAATGGAGTCTACGGGAGACAGCCTTTCTGTAGTTCGGAACCTTCTGGATAAGGAGTTTCTGGATAACGGATCCCAAACCTGTAATAAAAAAAGCCAAGGGCATTGTAGCGGCAGTAGCTCTAGAAAGGGAAAATACCTTATTTACATTTACAGGTTACACCTATTTGTCCAGAATCTGCAAGTAGAATGTTTCTTTGCACCTGTAGGCATACATGTATTTTATATTAAAGGTTTTCCTCCTAAAAGTGTATAGAGAGGCATGAGTGACATCTAAACTATACTAGGCTGAAAAACAAACAAAATGAATACTCAGAGAATGTATCCTCTTTGCTATTCTGGAAATAATTAATTTGCAGTTTGCCAAGAAAGAAATATCTTTCAGGTGGGGCAGCACAGCCATTTAAGGTGCTATAGGGCTCTGCATTTCTATATATTTTAGGGAAAATGTGTACAAATGAACATATGTATGTTACTGGTTGTCAAGCAGGTTTCTAATTGGGAATGTTTTAGTGCAAACTGGACACCCGTTATCCACAAAGCTCCAGATCATGGAAAGGCCCTCTCCCATAGACTCCATTTTATCCAAAAATCCAAGTTTTTAAAAATGATTTCCTTTTTCTCTACAATAATAAAATATTTTAGATCAAGTTCAAGGTACTAAGATAAGATTAAGATAAGATGAATTCTTATTGGAGGCAAAACCAGCCTATTGGGTTTATTTAATGTTTTAAATGATTTTCTAGAAGACTTAAGGTATGAAGATCCAAATTATGAAAAGATCCATTATTCGGAAAACCCCTGAGGATTCTGGATACTAGGTCCCATACCCACATTTTCAAAACTATAGCATTGCAGAGTAGTATCAGAGAGTCCAGTAGTATGAGCTCCTATTTCTATAGGTTAGCGGGGGGGGGGATGTGTAGGCTGTGTAGGCTGACCAAAAGCCTGTGGGACCCACTGTTTTGGGATAAAAAATGGGCCGCCACTTTCGGTGTGGGTAATGCAGCACACATACCTTTTTATTTGTGCACTGTGTATGAACTACAGAAAGCGTATGTTGGCGTTTCTAAAGTATGCCACATTGTTGTTTCTGACGTCGGCTAAGGAGACGGAGCAGGTTCCGGTCGGACCAAGAAGGGGAGGGCTAGGATGGACGCAGGTCTGAATTATACTTATATATATTAGTATACATACGTCTGTATGACACCTGTTACCTTTAACACTGTGTACTCTGGTGGGCCCTTGAAGCCCCAGTATAACAGTGAATAGACTATGCAGCTGACAATTCTGATTTTGAGTAATACAACAATATGGTTACTCTGGGCAGTCACTAAAACACCAAGGTTTGTAGTTCTGAAGTTGAATAGGTTCTCTTGGGGTAAGTAGAAGTCTGATATTATTAGGTATATTACAGACCTGAGGTAAATCTAGTGATTTAGATTTGAAAGCTTGCACCTTTTATCTTAGCCAGTAAACTTACCCTTTGATCCATTTTTTCCTGCCTTTCCTAAATAACCGTTACAGTATCAATGTTCACATGGATAATTCCTATCTTTATTTTCCTGTGCACTGAGCCTTCATTCCGGACAGGGGGTGGTGCGTAGGTCCTGTAGGCAGCAGCATTGAGGGGGAAATCTGGAACCCCTGGATAGATAAAAACTTGTGGCTTTCAATATTCACAGAAATGTAATATAAAGAATACTGACATCATTCCTATATGATGTAGGCAAGTATTGGTCTCATTTAAAGATTCTCAGATGTTTACAAATACAGCTATGTATCAGTTAATAGTGCTGTTCCAGAAGAATTCTGCATTGAAATCCATTTCCCAAAAGAGATTTTTTTATATTTCATTTTGAAATCTGACATAGGGTTAGACATATTGTCAATTTCCCAGATGCCCCAAGTCATCTGATAAACTTCAATCACTCTTTACTGCTACAATGCAAGTTGGAGTGATATCACCCCCTCTCTTTCCCCCACCCAGCAGCCTAACAAAAGAACAATGAGAAGATAACCAGATAACAGCTCCCTAAGGGTAGGGACAGACAGGGAGATTCGGGGAGATTCTGTCGCCTGGCGTTTTTAGCAGGCGACAATCTCCCCGAATTTCCTTCTCCCTGTCTGCCGATCGTTCCTGGGACAAAGCGCCAGCGCCTGTGCAGACGCGGCGCGGCGATTTCCGGAATCGCCTGAAGTTTCCTCAAGAGGTATCTTGCCTGAGGCAAGATTCTCACCTAGCCTCATGGCCGGTGTGGCCCTGGGGAAAGCTCCATTTTATCCAAATTTTTTAAAAAAAATCCTTTTTCTTTGTAATAATAAATCAGTACCTTGTAAATGAATTAAACTAAGATATAATTCATCCTTATTGGAAACAGAACTATCTATTTGGGTTTATTTAAGGTTTATAAGTTTTATAGTTGACTTCAGGTATAAATATCCAAATTATGGAAAGTTCTCTTATCTAGAAAGCCTCAGGTCCTTAGGGGTAAGCAGAAGAAGTAGATGCCTAGCGCCCCATGGCAACTATTATTGCGCCCTAGGTAACTGCCTCTTCTGCCTACCCCTAGTTCCTGCCCTGGTATAAAACCCATTCTCCAGTTCCTGTACTATAGTACTAGACATAAGAGCAAATGCAATATGAATATATCATATCCTCTCCGTTGGTTTTTTGTGTTATAGATCACTGGGTAAAAGAGCAAACTGATCCCAGTGCCTGTGACATTGGGCACTAGTTCATGTAGTCTCTGGAGGCTTGCAACATATTGAAATAGTCTATGTACACACTTCTGCATGCAAATTGTATGTTTAGAGTTGATTTCCCTTATAGTTGCTCAGTTGTTGGACTTGCATTAATGATTAGGGACACTACCTCTGCCCAGCCACTGGGTACAAATAAGATCAGTAACTGTATTATAAAAATATATAAAAAGATGTTAGAGCAAAAAAATGGCACATGGTATTAAAGGGGTGGTTCACCTTCAAGTTAACATTAAGTATGTTACAGAATGGACAATTCTAACCAACTTTTCAATTGGTCTTCATTAGCAATTTTCTAAAATAATTCCCCTTCTTCTTCTGACACTTTCCAGCTTTAAAGGGCACCAATCATATAAAAAAAGTTACCCCCAACCAAATGTGTGGGCTGATAGAGCCCGCATTCCGGTTGGGGGTACTAGTACTTTTTTTTTTTAAATGCCCCCTGCCAGCACTGGCAAGCCGCCATGACAGTAGCTGCCCATGCGCGTTTGCGCTCGCGTGACGTCATGCACATTCATGGCTGTTTTGGCCGCTTTTCTGCATGCACATGATGTCACGCGAGCACAAACGCACATGCGCAACTACTGTCATGGCGGCTCGACCTGGGAGCTCCCTCCCGTGCGAGCTTGCCAGCGCTGGCGGTAGTAGTACCCTCAACCAGAATGCAGGCTCTATCAGTCCACACATTTAGTTGGGGGTAACTTTTTTATACTATTGGTGCCCTTTAAAATAGAAATCTAAAAAACATGCTCTGTACGGCTACAATTGATTGTTATTGCTACTTTTTATTACTCCTCATTCTATGCAGGCCCCCTCCTAGTCATATTCCTGTCTTTTATTCAAATCAACGCATGGTTGCTAGGGTAATTTGGACCTTAGAAACCATTTTGCTGAAATTGCTGGAGAGCTGCTGAATAGTAGCTCAAAAACCACAAATAATAAAAAATGAAAACCAATTGCAAACAGTCTCCGAATATCACTCCCTACATCATACTAAAAGTTAATTTAAAGGTAAACAACCCCTTTAAAGATTATTTTCTAAAATGATCATTGCCTGCTCACTTTTTTTATAAATAAGCATTTGCCACTTGCAAAGTGAAAGATCTTGGTGGAACATCATTCCCTGTAATGCTTGATATCCTTCCTAGTGGCTGTCTGCCTCCTATTGTAGGCAAGGCATAATCCAAAGACAGTGGTATTACATTCTGGGAATCGAGAGAGGGACAAAAAAGATTTGCCGCTCATATTGCAGCAATTTTGGCCACGCCCAGTTGTGTGGCCACACCCCCTAATTTTACCAAATTTGGCAGGTTATGAAAGTTTGAACACATTTTTGCTGTTTTTGTTATTAGTTTTGCTAATGAAGATGAATTGCCATTTAAGCTGTAAATCATAGTTTCCCCAAGCGACCTGTTTATCTTAAATTGTTACAATTGCTTCTATGCTTATCTTAAAATGTAGTGTGCCTGCCACGTATCCTGGGCTCTCTGCCATAAGACAGTTAAGTTAGAAACTTTGTATCTTTGTATCTTTTCTAGCTGTTCAGTGCAGGATATCAAAGAGAAAGTCGGGACATTTCAGTAACAATCCGGGACTGCAGGTTGGGCTGATAGCTGCAGGTTAGGCTGATAAAATCAGGACTGTCCTGCCAAAAAACGGGACAGTTGGGAGGTATGGTCCATTAAAGGAGAAGGAAAGGTTAAAATTAAGTAAGCTTTATCAGAAAGCCCTATATAAATACACCAATAAACCCTCAAAGTAATGCTGATCTCCGTTCTCTTTCAAAAGAAACACAGCATTTATTTCCTTCTATTGTGTACACATGGGCTTCTCTATCAGACTTCCTGTTTTCAGCTTAAACCTCTTTGCCCCGGGCGTGAGCATGCTCAGTTTGCTCCTCTCTCCCCCTCCCTTCTCCCTCATCCCTCCCAACTGTAATCTGAGCCCAGAGCTATTAATGAGCAGGAAGAGGCAGGAAGTAATGTCACATCAAGTTAATATGGCAGCTGCTATCCTAAACAAACAGAGAGAGCTTCTAGAGCTGTTTACTCAGGTATGGTAAAGCATTCTACAGAATTAATATAGTGTTATAACTTGCACTATTATGGTTAATCTACTGGTAATACACTGCCCCAATAGCTTTCCTTCTTCTTTAAGCAAAGTTTCTTCAGCCCCCTCTACCAGTAGCTGCTGGGTCTGCTTTCTTGATTGCAAACCCCCGGCTGGTCCTTCTGCCTCAACTGTATCCCTCAGGACTAAACTACACAGGAGATTTTGTAGGCTGTTGTTGAATTGATACAATGCATTCTACAAGTTGGATGAGGTTGCATTGGTCAAAATATAATGGGACGGATACAAGAATCTGATGTGTAAACAATATAGAAGTTTTGCCATTAGATGCAAATGATGCATGCTGCCTCTTCATCCGACTAGATTAAATCTGGTGTCTGACCAACTTTATTTTCTCATTGGAATATATTGAGTTTTGGATGTAAATGCACAAACAAATCACACCATCTGACTGTATGATCCGATTTATGGTGGCCATACACCACAAGATTTGCTCTTTTGGCAATCATGTTGTGTTGTGTGGCAAGATCAGATAAAATCTGAAGCTCAAAATCAGTTCAAAATCTCCCGTGCAGTTTAGCCCTCACTTGGGTCTGCTGCCTCATCTGGCTGTTGCATCTGGACTGGATGCCCCAATTTAATCTGTTGCCTTGTCTGTAGTGCTTGACTGAATATTCTGCCTCAACTGCCTCAACTGCACACCCTGACATTGTCTTCTTCCTTAACTGTGCTCCCTGGCTGGGGTTTCTGCCTTTTCTTTACTCCCTTCTTGGGCTTCCTTGTCTGCATTTCCCTACTAGGGGGAGAAATCCACTAAAGCTCAAAGCGTCTAACGCTAGCGCTAACTCACCAGCATGACGTCATTTTGCAACTTTGCAAATTCACTAACACCGACTCTGGCGAATTTTCGCTAGCGCCAGGCGAAGTTGAGCACTGACGAAGGATCGTAATTACGCAAATTCACTAAGATCAGAATTTTCCTGAACGTTACCACTTACGCTAGACTTTAGACCAGGTGAAGTTCAATACAATAGATAGTCCCAAAAAAACGCTGGCGTGTTTTACCATTGTAGGGTGATAGTCTGAAAAAGATCGATTTTTTTGGGGGGGGTTACCCTCCTTCCCCCCCCTACATTTCCTAACATATGGCAACACAACTATACAGGGGGCACATGTAGGGCAATAGGACAACTTTATTTTATTTATTAAAGGTTTCCTGGGCTTGTGTAGTGGAATGTAGTGGCTGTAACATATACTTCTATTATTATTAGACAGATCAGCTTGTTTGGAGAGGTTGCCAAAAGCAATCTTGAGTGGGTGATATGGAGCTAATCCAGTCTTGGGTCCTAGGGCCCAATGATGGGATTAAAAGGCCAGCAATGCAGGTTGTGGAAGCGAGGACCACATCAATGAACTGATGTGCTTCTAGATCCTACAGGATTTTTAAACCTGTCTGATCAATATCTAGCCAATTTTCAGCTTGATTTACAGGGGAAGCCAGTAGGAGGGACCCATACAGTGGCCAATAAGCTCCTGACTTTGTCTCTCAGCAGCTTTTATCAACCAATGTATGGCCACCTTAAACGGATAGCTCACTTTTAGTATGTTATAAAATTGGAAACTAAGCAACTTTTCAATTGGTCTTCATTATTTATTTGTCATAGTTGATTAATGATTTAATCAATTTTTTCCAGCTTTCAAATGGGGTCGATGACCCCACCTAAAAAACCAAATGCTCTATAAGGCTACAAATGTATAATATTGTTACTTTTTATTAATCGGCATTCTATCCAGGTATCTCCTATTCATATTCCAGTCTCTTATTCAAATTGTTGCTTGGTTGCTAGGGTAACAGCAAGCAACAATATCTGGAAACTGGAGAGCTGCTGAATAAAAAGCTAAATAACTGAAAATCCACAAACAATTGTCTCGGAATATCACTCTCTACATCATACAAAAACTTAATTTAATGGTGAACAACCCCTTTAAGTCTTCTGTAGCATTTGTTCCCAATCCAGCCTCTAAAAACACTGTCTTCATTTTAAGATGCCATTTTGGAACAACGCATGTATAGTTTTCTTTCTAATGAACGAAAGCAACAAAAAAAAAATACTCCACTGAATTATTAGACTTTCTGTATGTCTATGTATAGATGGAGCAGACTTTATTGACACACACACTGCATATTATTAAACTCTTTGGGAAAATGGTGTGAATGTTTGCCAGAGGCTTCAATATTGCTTGCTGTATCTATAGTTCAATTGCTTTGTTGATTGTGTTTGTGCTGTTTTATTGCTACATCTGAGGCATTCTTCAGAAATAACCTTATTTGCCAGTGACCTCCAGAGAAGAACTGGAAAGCTCTGGGGACAAGCTGCACTAGTAATATTTCTAAATCATGTTATGCATGATTGTTCTATTGAAATAATAACTTTTAATGTTAAAACACTTATTTGTTCATGTCTCTTGTTGCTCCTACAGGAAATTGGCATCCAGTTCAAGTACGCAGGATGGAGCTAAGGAGGTACGGCCTTTTTCTATGAATGGTAACACTAAGGGGCAGATTTACTAAATTCACATGAAATTCACATGAAGAATCGAAGTTCAATCGAATTTGTAGGGTTTTACTTCCCCACTATTCCCTTCACATGGGATTCTGTATCAAACTTCCTGTTTTCAGCTTAAACCTTTTTGCCCTGGGCGTGAGCATGCTCAGTTTGCTCCTCTCCTCCTCCCTTCCCTGCTGTAATCAGAGCTATGAGCTAGCAGGGAAAGACAGGAAGTGATGTCACACCAAGCTAATACTGCCGCTGCTACCCTAAACAAACAGTGAGCATCTAGAGCTCAGGTATGGTAAAACATTCTACAAAAAAATATAGCATTCTAGCTTGCACTATTACAGCTTATCTATTGGCAATTAAATGTCTCTGTAGCTGTCCTTCTCCTTTAAGGTTAAGGTTGCAAGGCAGAAACCCCCTGTAATATTTTGTGTATATGCTATAATCTTACTTACAATAACATAGTTGTGTAGATTTTTTTTTTGTTGCATTTTATTTCTTTCCAAGCCTGCACCTTGATACATTCTTTATTTTGAGTGACGCATCATTTGTAAGAAACTAGGTGAGATTATTATATTGACCATTGTTGAGAATTTTACCTGGAATTCTGCTTCTCTTTTAGACTTCATATAGTAACGCTAATGCTAAAGAAAAGCTATTCGTTAGTAAAGCAATGTTTAGGTGGGTTGCCCTACATTTTTACTGCTCTGCATTAACTCCTTCCGTCTGGTATCTAGTGGAGGAACTGCTTATGAACACAAGATGGCCACAGCAAGAATACGGCTTATTAACTGTAGAAACATGGAATAATCATATCTCTGACCAGCGACCTGAGATGTGCCATTATTTATCAGTTTATATGTATTAATATTCTGTAAATAAACAGAACTGCCACAAATAGGGAAAATCATATGTTTCCAGTGTCTGGTTGAGTAAAAAAATTGTTCTTCCCCAACCAGATTGCTGTATGTGTGATGCTGGTGTGTTAACTTGTGCCCCTTTCTTTGTGGGGGTTACATCGTTAAATGGTTAAATTGGGTTGAAAAAAGACAAAGTCCATCAAGTTCAACCCTTCCAAATTAAAACCCAGCATACACACACACCCCTACATTCTTTCACACAAACCATATATGCCCATAGCTATACTAACTGTAGCGTTTAGTATCACAATAGCCTTTGATATTATGACTGTCCAAAAAATCATCCAAACCCCTCTTAAAAGCATCAACAGAATCAGCCATCACAACATCACTGTCCTCACTGTGAAGAACCACCTACGCTGCTTCAAATGAAAGTCCTTTTCTTCTAGTCTGAAGGGGTGGCCTCTGGTGATCCTCTATGGGTAAAAAGGTCCCCTGATATTTGTCTATAATGTCCTCTAATGTATTTGTAAAGTGTAATCATGTCCCCTCACAAACACCTTTTTTCCAGAGAAAACAATCCCAACCTGGACAGTCTCCCCTCATAATTTAAGTCTTCCATCCCTCTAACCAGTTTAGTTGCCACAGAGCAGTAGAGAAAAACCGCAGGACTAGGACTGATTTAAAGGCAGGCCTAGATTTGTGGAAAGGCAACCAAGGCCCAACTGTCCCTTTTTTTCAGAGGGACAGTCCCTCTTGACAGCTCAACCTGCAGTCCCTCATTTGTACCGGAATGTCCCGTTTTTCTCTGCACTGAACAGCCAGAAAAAGAAACAAAGTTTCTAACTTAATTGGCTTTTGGAAGAGAGTCCAGAACAGCTAACAGGTGCAAATAAGATGCTTTTGAGATAAAGAAAATAAGTCATTGTAACAGTTTAGATAAGGAGGTCCCTTAGGAAAAGTTAGACTCACATCTTAAAGGGCAATTCACCTTCATTACCAAAACTGTAATAACTGGAAAAAAACAAACAAAAAATATTTTCAAATCCTCATAACCTGCCAAATTTTGTAAAATAAACATGATAATTAGGGGGTGTGGCCACAAAAATGGGCGTTGTCTAACAATTTTGCCGTGCTACGTGCAGCAAATTTTTTTAAATTTATTTCCAAAATGTTGGGAGGTATGCAGAAGATTTGGAGATGAAACAAAACTTTTCTTAATAACACTGTCCACAAAATGGCAGCTTCCTGCTTGCTGTGATTGTGAATTCCAAGACTGACGGAAACAAGAGTTCAATAATATATATAGTGAAAGTAAAGTTTACTTTGCTCAGCTTACATGATAGAAACAATTTGGAATTATTTTTTAGGGTGCCAAGTCCCAGGGCCGATTCTGGGGCTGCCGCCTGAGGCAGCAGCCCTGATGCCGCCCCCCTTCCCGCTCTGCGCTTAAAAATCAGCTTTGGAGCAGGTCAAAAGGGGGCGGTATCCCTAGTGCATTGATCGCAATTGCGCTCTCTGCACTAGCTGAGCCGAATTTCCAGGTTAAAACACGGAAATTCAGTTCTTAAAGTTACAAGAGGTGGCTTTTTGCCGCCCCTTGTAACCGGCCGCTCCTTGCCGCCTGAGGCAAGGTTCTCACCTTGCCTCATGGCCGGAGTAGCCCTGCCAAATCCCTTTTAATAAGCTGTAGCTTTAATTTAGGGCTGCTCCATCATTATAGAGACATACGTTGAACACCTTCCTTTGTTATTCAGCACTGTGCACTGGAGGAGCTCTATAAATAAATATTCTCTGGGTACTTTGGTTTCCCCCAACACTCTAAAATTATACAGGCAGGCTAATTAGCTTCTGATTAAATTGACCCTACTGTGTATGAATGTGATAGGGACCTTAGATTGTAAGCTCCACTGGGACAGAGACTGATGTGAATGATGAACAATCTGTGTAATGCGCTGTAGAATACGTCGGCACTATTTAAATAACAGTTAATAATGCATAGGCCCGGTAATGTAAATGTGTTGGGTAGCCCCAACCTTCTGAAAAGCAAGGGTTCCAAACACCAGTCTAATGTTCCCTCTAATCAGTGTCGGACTGGGTCAGCGGGACGCCGGGAAAAAAAACGGTGGGCCCCTGCCGGCCCAGCCCCGCCTCCTTCAATCTCCAGTCCCCCAAAAAATTAATCATTGTGCTGGTTTGCTCATGCGCACAGGTGTTTGCGCACACACGACGGTGCTCGTGCTTGCACCCAGCTCACACGTGCATGTACCCTGTCGTGAGCACATGCACGCCGACATGTGCCCTGGCATGCGCGCATGCGCGGGGGGGCCCAAAGTGTAGTAACCTGGTGGGCCCCCCCATGTCCAGTCTGACCCTGCCTCTTATTCCTTCTTGGCTATTTGTGCAAAAAAATTCTGTTCTGCTCATATTTAAAAAAAAAAAAAAACATGCTGAGGTCAGAATAAATACAAAATGTTGCGTTACATACAAAATTCTGTGTGTGCAGAAGGGCATGACTGGGAGGAAAAATTATGTCATACCAAGGGTTGCCACCTCATCCCATTAAAACGGAACACATATGGAGTACACAGCATGCATGGATAAATAGCAATTCATTTAGATGCACAATGGAAGGCTGCACATAAATCAGTTCAGTCTGCAGCATGCATCTAAATGAATTGTTAATTAGCCATGCAGGCTGTGGATTCCATATGTATTCAGTTTAAAATGGGTGAGGTGGCAACCCTAATCATAAAAAGTGCAGTACAAGGACTGTATCTATCTTGGGCAGGGCTGCATTTATGTACATATAGACACCCGTAGGGCGGGTTCAGGTCGGCTCCTGCACAAAATCTTAAGCGACCTACCGCTTCCGGACACTAAATTTATAGACTTACTCCTGTCCTGCCCCTTTTGTGACATCACTGCAGGTCTATAAATAGACGGGGAACGGCTGGGAGGGGAGGGTCAAGAATTTCTTGACCTGCACACCACCTTGACCTTCACATGGCCATTTAGGAGATGGCCATGGGGTGCCTATATAAATCCAGCAATGGAGCAGAGAGTGGGCACTACTTCTTTCAATATTGGTACGCATAGCAGCATATTTATTGTAACAGAATTATACCCCTGAATAATGTAGGTCTCTATAAAAAGATACTGCTTAAAACCCTGCTTGATGTAAATTTTCATAATAATATACTTTTTAGTAGTATGTGCCATTGGGTAATCCTAAATAGAAAATTGCATTTTTGAAAAATAAGATCCGCCCCCTGGGATCCTAGGATTCATGGTGCACACAAACTAAGCAAACAAACTATACGTGTTAGGTCACATGAGCCAATTAGCAAACAGAGTTGTGTCTTTTGCTTCCACACTTCTTCCTGTTAACAGTTAGATTTGTAGTATTTCTGGTCAGGTGATCAGAATTTCATCACAAAATGGTGGGTCAAGGGAAAAGTTTGATTAGATTCTTTAATATGCCACTTAATTTGATATTAATTTGATAGAAACTATCTGCTGCTAAAGTATTCATTTTGGGGGTATAATTTTTCCCTTTAACACTGGAGACAAACACAACGGGTAATGATTCCCGTAGCAACCAACTGTGACTGTTGAAATCTAATTGCTGATTGGTTGTTACAGGCACTGGGGATGTTTGTCATCATTGTTAATAAATATGCCCTTTAGTGTACTGCCATGCACTGGCTGGGGATGGGCCAGCACATTATAGCAGGGTTCACTAACTACTAGGCTGTGCTGAACTGGGCTGCCTTTGGTCACAGCTGCAGTTAGGGTTGCCACTAGGGTTGCCACCTTTTCTTGAAAAAAATACCGGCCCTCCTACATATTTATCTTTTTTTCCTATTAAAAGCATTGGGCTCAGCCATCGAAAATACCGGCCAGGGCGGTAAAATACCGGCCAGGTGGCAACCCTAGTTGCCACCCTGCTGGTATTTTACCGGCCTAGCCAGTTAAACACCAGCTAATGCCGGTATTACAATTTTACCAGCAATGTAGTTGCTAGTAAATTTATAATACTCTTAAAAAAAAAAAAAAAAACCCTTGGTCTGCCCCTAATTCGCTTATAATTTACCTTTTTTGCGGCCTTCTGGCCATAGCGCAACGTGGCTCTGCACCCTTTTACCTCATGGTATGGGACTCCACCCCATTTTTGTCACAGAACACCTCTTTTGTTCCTGCCCCCCACTGGCCTGTAAAAGCTTTCAGAAAAGGTGACAACCCTAGCTGCAGTATGGAATAGCTGCAAAAACAATGACAAAGGCCCTAATTACCTGCTATGGCATCTCCCTGATGCACTATTGCCATGACACCAGCTGTGTGAAGCCCAGGAAGCTTTCTACAGATCGTGATAAGGACCAAAATACTGTTTGGACAGTTTTATTACTAAGCCTGAAATGCACCCCACCAGGCCTGGACGGAGAGTCAAAATAGGCACTGGCATTTCAGGTACACAGAGGCCCAAACAGTCCCCACCAGCCCACTAAATACTGAATTTTTATGGCACATTATAACCCACAGATTTCCAGTCTTGGCTAGGGTTGCCACCTTTCAAAAAAATTTCTACAGTGAGTGGTGGGGGCGGGAAGAAAGGGGGCGTGCAGTGACATCAAAGGGGGGCGTGCAGTGACAGCAAAGGGGGCGTGCTGTGTCATCAAAGGGGCAGAGCCACAACATGGGGTAGGGTATTACAGATTTACCGACAGCTACATTGCTGGTAAATTTGTAATAATGGCCTTGGCAGATGTTTTACCGGTAGAGGCCGGTAAAATATAGGCTGGGTAGCAATCCTAGTCCTGCACACCACGCATCTACATCCCCTCCGTCCTCCTAAAAATTGTCTTGCTTGAAACTAGGGTTGCCACCTTTCCTGGAAAAAAAAAATACTGGCCTTCCTATATTTATCTTTTTTCCCTATTAATAACATTGGGATCAACCATAATGTGTACCGGCCAAGCTGGTAAAATACCGGTCAGGTGGCAACCCTAACTGTGGGTGCTCCGAACGTGTGGGACATTAGGGATACAGCTGATTTTTTTTTTTTTTTTTGCATTTACGTTCCCCTTTACCCGGTGTTTCCATCACATCACAGTAGCATGTTATGTATGCTGTATATAAAATATATTTTAAAGTACTGCATAAAGTAGTATAATAATCACAGGACAGGAACAGCTCTCCTGCCATTTGTCACTACAATCAGCTGTAGGGCTACTGTTTGTATTGGAAGGCTCAGTGCCATAAAACTAAAAATGGGGAAGAATTCTGATTTGTATATGCCAGCTCTTTTGTACCTACACAGACAATATAAGCTCAGTATAAAAGAAACCAGATTGCAATTAGCAAATGTTGCAAGTAGTCTCATGTGAGTGCAAAACTGTAAAAAGCCACTGGTCAGATGGAGTCCTTGCAGCAGGAAAGCTGGGTTTAACCTGTTCATGGCTGGCAAGCAGGCTGCTCCCATGCTGATTACATAAGGCAGGAGTGAGTTGGTGGCTGCCCATCCCCCCCACTCCCTGCCTGCTGGTAATGTGAATCTAAAGGCATATGCAGAAGGGGGAGGTGCGGCCCAACTCCTCCAATCAGCTTCACTGACACAGCCACATTAGCTCACAGCTTAAAGCCACACAGCGGAAGGAGCATATATTTTATTTATTATTAATCAGAAAAACAGAGGGTTAAATTGACCGTGCATGACAACACGCAGCATAATCCCTGGCACAGGAGAAAGGGTATGTGGGCTTGGGGGGTCACTTGTTAAACAGTAGTTTTGTGTTTGTTGTTTCTCTTGTGTGGGATGTGCAGCAACATGACACTGTGTGTGTGTATGTGTGTGCATACTGAGTCGAAACTGCAGCCTGTGCATGTGGCTGCCATCCGCCTAACTGCATTTAAATCCTCCCAGCTTCTCCCCCTTCAGATCTGCTCCTTACAGTGCACTGCCCTGATTTCTGCTTCATGCAGGAGTCTTTGGTTTGTGTTGGGGAGCACTAGCTGTGTGCCTTCTCCAACCTTTCCTAGCTGCGGAGCATTGCTGAGCATTCTGGCTACTTTATACATACATGACAGTTGTGTATCAATAGCTTCTATGTCTACTACTGGAACAGAACCATAGCGAATTCATTTTTTTACATTTACTTTTCTCTTGTATTCATGTAATATCTGCTTTTCTCTTGTACAGAAAATTGTCTTGCCAGATATATTGTTACTCTGTGTACTAAGCTTGTTAAAAATTAATTTTACACATACACTGTAAGCATATAGATCACCAGCCTGCAGAGCTTGCACTTCATTTTCATACTTGAGGCCCAGAGATGTGTCTTGCTACAGGCAAGGCTTTTATGACGTAACGTAACTTAAAGGCATTCTGTCATTGCATAATTAACCCCTATTATATAAATTATATACGTCTTGTGTAAATAAAATTAAAAAGTGCTCTGCTGTTTTAGGTTTAGATTTCATGTGTATCATAAATACTGTAGGTACTATGCAACTTATTGTCTCTCTGTATTGCTTTTCCTGAGATTAAGCAAGTCAGAGGCATTCTGGACAGAAGTGTAGTAAATTATTTGGGCCGTTTCAGGTAAAGGGCATTTGCTTCATCTTCTAGGACATGGTATCTTATATTATAGGATATAGTATCTCTTATCTGGAAACCTGATATCCAGAAAGTTCCAAACTACCAGAAAGCTGTCTCCCATAAAGGCATATAATGATATATATATATATATATATATATATATATATATATATATATATATATATATATACACATATTAGTTTTTTTTTTAAGATTCCATTATCTCTGTAATAATGAAACCATAGCTTGCTATTGATAGTAACTAAGCTGTATGAATCCATATTGGTGGCAAAACAGTCCTGTTGGGTTTAATGTTTTAGGTTAAGGTCACGCCTGGCGATTCTGGGAGATTAGTCGCCTGGTAACTAATCGCCTCTTCTTTGGGGCAACTGATCTCCCCAAAACGCTTCCCCCTTTCTTGCACCGGCTATAATGAAAAGTGGTCTGTGGCATGACACACTCGGAGCTTTATTTTTCGAAGTTTCCTCGTGAGGCGACTTCGGAAAACGAAACGGTTTGGGGAGATTAGTCACCCCAAAGAAGAGGCAATTAGTTGCCAGGAGACTACTCTCCCAGAATCACCAGGTGTGATCTTACCCTTAAAGTCTTGGAAAAAAACCCTTCTCCAGATGACCCCATAAGGATCCAAAGAATTCCAAATAATCGATTCCCTACTTCTATAATTAGTATCCCTATTGTAAAGTAAAACTGGCTATACACAGGGTAATCAAAGCTGCCAACCCATCACCTTAAAGGCCCTTGAATGAATCAGATATTGGCTGAAAAATCTATTTTGTTGAGGACTGCATTGGTGTGTTGATATGAGCCTTGTACGATGGGTCTTTGTAGGCCCCTTGGCCAGCAATCTCATATTTGACCAGCATGTAGGTGAGCAAATTGGTCCGATGTTCGCTCATTTGGTGACCTTGCCAAAAATACTGATCACAAAGTTTATGGCTCGTTAAACTTCTGTTATTTGGCAGAAAGGAAATGGAAATTGGCAGTTGAGTAGGTGGAAAATTTACATTTGCCTAGTGACTGGCCTTGTGTGTATTAACCCAGGCACCCCTTTAACTGACACCTGCTGATGTGTGCAAGGGGCACTGAAATACTTCTGCTTATGTAGGGTGCATTTTTTTGTGCCTGGTTGTTGTTTCAAGAAGTCTACTTTACTTTGTGTATGATGTATGCAGAGAGTTCTAGCAATTCTGACAATTTCCTTATATTCTGTCAATTTCTTTATACTTGAACTTTTGTTGTTCCAGCACTCTGGTTTGGCATTTGAATTGTGATCTGGTTGCTAGGGTCCCACATGCTGTAGCAACTAGGCAGCAGTTTGTGCAAGAGACTGGAAGATGAATACAAGGCGGTCTGAAAAGAAAGATATTAAATCTTAATCCCAGTATAAACCCTAACCTTTAATTCATCTGCCTTGCTGGGTAAACTTTGAGTTACTTCTCAGGAAATCATTACACCAGATATGTGAAATAATTCCCTTACCCCCTTATGTAATAAAAGGCGCAACGTTTGCTCTGGAGCATTAACCCAGCATAACCAATATAATGTTTGGTTTTAATGGAGAAGTAAACCACCTAAGCACAAAAAACCCTCTCCTGTGTTGGCCCTCCTCCCCCCCCCCGGGCAGTGGCGTAACTACCAGGGGTGCAGAGGGTGCAACTGCACCAGGGCCCCTACCCCCCTGGGGCCCATCAGAGCCACGATAATGGTTATGGCAGACAGTTATCAACACTCCAGCATATGATTTTTAGAGTTGAGGGCCCGACAGGGGGGCCCAGGTGCCCCATCCTGTACCGGGGCCCACCAGGGAGTAGTTACGCCACTGCCCCCGGGCAAATGCCCCTACCCCTCGGTGCAGGTCCTCTCCAGCGGAGTTCACAGGCGTCATCTTGTCCCAATCGGTCTTCTTCCTGGATTCACTGGTGTTTGGCGGCGCATGTGCAGTAGGCGGCATTTGCCGGTTCAGATCTACTGCGCATGCACTGAAAGTCACATATTTTTCTGAAAATCCCAAACGCGACAAGATGTCACCTGTGAGCGCCGCTGGAGAGGACTTGCGCTGAGGTGTAAGTAACAACTTAGGGGCATTTGCCCAGGGGGACAGGTGGGAGGGGGGCCAACACAAGGGAGGGGGGATGGATTTTTGTGCTTATGGGGTTTACTTCTCCATTAAAGGGGAATTCAACCCCACTGGTGTTAAACCCCTCCCACCCTGTAGGCCCCTCCCCCCGGGCTATTGCCCCTAACTTGTATATTACCCTAAAGCACAGGTCCCTTCGTGCAGGGTCACAGGCACCGTCTTCGTCCACAACGTATTCTTCCTTCTTCCGTCGGCGCTTGACAGTGCATGCGCAGTAGGATGCATTTGCCGGTTTGTACTACTGCGCATGAGCCCGAGGTTCACAAAGTTCAATCAGCGAACTTCGGGCGCATGCACAGTAGTACAAACCGCCAAATGTGTCCTACTGCGCATGCGAGGGGGAGGGGTTTAGCTCCGGCGGGGTTGAATTCCCCTTTTAAACAGGTGACCAGTACGTGCTACCTGCTGATTAGTTGCTATGGGTTACTGCTCCTGGGCAAACTTATTTTACATGATGTGTAAAACATTGGAGAAATCATCACCAGTGATGTTGCCAACAACAACCAGCAATAAGATTGCAACAGTCACGTACAAGTTAGAAAACGAAAGCAAAGATCTGATTGTCCAAATTGCCTGGCTATATTAGGGCTCAAACTGGGAAAACTCCCCAGTGCATAGTTAACCTAACCTGGAATATTCTAATGTGCAGTTGTTCAACTGGTTAATAGAACAGCAGCTTCGTTTCACTTTTGAATAGGAAGCAGCAAGTTATGAAACAGTTGATGAGCTTGTCCACTTATTAATAAGCATAAAAAGCGTACACAAGAGTTACACTGAATACATTTTTATGGTATTTTCCAGTTGAAGGGGGTAGTTAACCTTTTACATTTATGATAATGTAGGTAGTGATATTTTGAGAATTTGCAATCGGTCTTTATTATTTGTGGCTTTTGAGTTGTTTGGCTTTTTATGCAGCAGATTTCCAGGGTGCAGTTTCAGTAATCTGGTTCTAGTATCGTGAAGTCGCCCGAAGTTTCAACAAGGGGTAACTTCGGAAGAACAATTTCAGTTATGGAGACGATTTTTCAGGTCATTTATTGCCCACAGTCATGCATTTTTATCGCGGGTGATAAATCTCCCCATTGGCCACTGCCCTAAAGTTTTTTTTTTCCAGCTTTCAAATATGGGTCTTTGACCCCAGCAGCCATTTGGAACTTAGCAACTAGACGCTGAACCGAAAACAAAATAATTCAAAACCACAAAAAAAAGGAAAGAAAACCTTCATTTGCACTTAATTATTTGTGCAAAATAAAAGCACATGGGTGCTGTGTGCAAAGGCAGGCATGTGCTTAAAGGAATTGTTCAGTGTAAAAATAAAAAATGGATAAATAGATAGGATGTGCCAAATAAATGTTTTAATATAGTTAGACAAATGTAATGTATAAAGGCTGGAGTGACTGGATGTGTAACAGAACAGAGCACTACTTCCTGCTTTTCAGTTCTCTTCATTTTCACTGATTTTACCAGGCAGTAACTAATCAGTGACTTGAGGGGGCGGGCACACATGGGTCATAACACTTGTTTTTGAATCAGAGCTGAATGCTGAGGATCAATTGCAAACTCACTGAACAGTTAAGTCCCATGTGGCCCCCCTTATAGTCGCTGACTAACCAAGAGTCAGAGAGCTGGTAGTGTTCTGTTACTTTACATATCCAGTCACTCCAGCCTTTATACATTACATGTTTTGGCTAACTATCTATATGACAAACATGTTTTTATTTGGCACAGCCAATCTATTTAACCAGTTTTTATTTTTATACTGAACTGTTCCTTTAACACCTGCTTAGTTCTACATGTTAGGTTACAGGGCTCCTTGCAGCCTTCACCATTTACTATGTGCACAAACAATATATACAGCAAGAATATTGATGTCAGGTGCTGCAGGTACAAGCAGATCATTCAGCATGGTGCATTATTATTCACAAATTCCTCTGTTTCATCTCAAATTTCCATCCGTTTACCAGTAGTATAAAAAAAATCATTTGTCCCTAACGAAAAAAAAACACCAATACACATTTCAGTTTAAATTCGCATAGTCTTTATTAAGAAATAGCTTGATTCCCCTCCTCTTCAGAAAAGGCGATCCATCGACGATCCATCGTGCGACATTCTTTTCTCCTCTCTGACTTCTATAGGAGATAGGCATGGATGAGAAAGTGACCGCCGCACGATGGATCGTCGCCGGATTGCCTTTTCTGAAGAGGAGGGGAATCAGAGTATCGGTTAAGTTATTTCTTAATGAAGACAATGCAAATTTAAACTGAATTATGTATTGGTGTTTTGTTTTTCATTAGAGACAAACAAATAAAAAAAAAAAATGATGTTACTGGTCTTTTAAACCTTGAAGAAACCCTTGGATTCTTCCCTGGTTGGTACTTCAAGGGATGTGCATTGTTGGGAACCCTGGTATTGCACATATATACACATGTGCCTTGTTCTGAAAAGCTTTATCTGTATATCTATTTGGGAGGGTTATTTATCGAAGGCCAAGTTTGTGAGGTTTTTATACTTTGAATAAACTTGCAACACTAATGTTTTCTTATTTATGAAAAACATTTTCATGTAGAAAACTTGAATCCGTGCATTCTTGGGTGGAGTGGGGGACCAAATACTGGATTTTATCGAGTTTTCATCGGATAAAAACATGAATCGCTCAGATTTGCGTTTTTGAGGGTGAACTGCAAAAAAAACCCCTGAACATCATGAAGGCTCAAAACATCTTTAAATGGTCCGAGGGGCCTCTGCCATTGACATGACATGACCTCAACAGGTTTTAGCTGGAGTATTTTTGGATTTAAATCTTAAAAAAATTTATTTTTACTAGAACAATTGAGTTTTTAATGAAAACTGAAGTTTTTCGGGAAAAACACTACTCGGCCTTTAATAAATAACCCCCCCCCCCCGATGTATTGCATATTTTAATATATGCCTTTGAATACATTTAATATATTCCATGTTAATAATGGAGCAGCAGCTTAGTGTGTGTCCCTTTAAATCTGGCTAATAAAATGGTTTAGTATGGCAGGGCCATTCCGCTGACTTTGAAGTTTCTTTGCCCACTAATCCTAATCCTGTGTATAAACTAATACATTTGAAAATGTGTTAACTGCGTACATAGAGACTGTTTGGATGTAATTAGCCAGTGAAGGGCTCCTTTGATAGTATAGGCAAATGCTTAGCATACTTACACAAGGAAATCCCTTCTGGACGGAGGAGAAGGAACAGGAATCTTGGCAGGCGCTTGCTCCGCTCCTGCTCCCTACTCCAGGTGCAGAGACTGTGGAAGCCAAGCTGGCCTTCTATTCAATCACTGTACTGAAAGGCATCAGCAAGTTGTACTACTAGAGGGGGAAATGGGTTTATTTCACGGCATGCACGCCATAGAAACCATCTCATTTGCCTGTGATAGGCCTTATGCCATTTTTTCACTTACTTATGCCATTTTGTTACCCACAAGACTGCTGGGAGCTGCTGGGCAATGAAATTAAGACTAAAGCTGGCCGGAGACGCAAAGATAAAGTTCCAAACAAAGGTTTGTAAGATTTTCTGACCGCGTGGGGCTCATCCCAACATTTTTGCAATCACGGCGATCGGATGCTCAGTCGATTGGACAGGTTAGAAGATATATTGGCTAACCATAACATCTCTGCATGTATTGCCTACCTGAAGATGTCCGTATGTCACTGTTGTTTCCATTGTCGGACATAATTTCTGTATGGTTGCTGTCTGTCAATTAATGGGCAGAACATAGTCTGATTAGTTCATTTTACTACCGCATGGTTAGTTGCAGGTCGCAAGGTTGCAATGTACCATGTTCTTCGAATATGAAGATTAAATCTGCACGTCTAAGGCCGGCTTTAAGAAAACATAAATATGACTGGTTGTTGCATGTTTGCACCCTTGAGTAAAAATTACTTCTAGCATATTACGAGTCCAACCTGTTACTGAATTGCAGCTCCCTATTCCCCACATTGTTTTAGATCTTTGTGAAGTATTAAAAGTTTTAAAGGAAGTGTTCAGTGTAAAAACTGGGTAAATACATAGACTGTGCAAAATAAAAAATGTATAAAGGCTGGAGTGACTGGATGTCTAACATAATAGCCAGAACACTACTTCCTGCTTTTCAGTTCTCTTGGGTTCTGCTGAAGAAGTAACCAATCAGTGACTTGAGGGGAGGGCATATGGGACAAAACTGTTGCTTTTGAATCTGAGCTGAATGCAGAGGATCAATAACTTTAAAACAGTTAAAAGTCGCTGACTAACTCGGAGTTAGAGAGCTGAAAAGCAAGAAAGTAGTGTTGTGACTATTATGTTAGACATCCAGTCACTCCAGTATTTATTGATTATATTTTTGACTGCCTATGTCAGAAACATGTTTTATTTTGCACAGGCTTTACCCTGCTAATACCAGGTTTTTGTCTCTCTCATAATATCGGCAAACTGACTGTGTTTCTCCTCCATATTTATTTAACCCTAGGGCCACTGACACTGACTTTCAAAGAGAACTGTTGAGAGAAAAGCCTGATATTGGTAGTCTAAAACCACCAAGGTCTCAAACTGTAATAAAGGAGGACAGTATCATATAAGTGCTTTGACTGTTAAATAGCATTTATGATATTGAAATGGGGATGGATGTGTGTGTTGCCAGACTTTTCATTCTATATTTAAAGGGGTTGTTCATCTTCCAACACTTTTTACAGTTCAGTTCATTTCAAGTGTAAAATGTAATTTTTCACCTTTTAAAGCAGCTCTGGGAAAGGTGGTCGCCGACCCTGTAAACCAGGGGTGTCCAACCATTTGGCTTCCCTGGGCTACATTGTCTGGTGCCATACATGAGACACTTTGTAAAAATAAAGAAAATACACATAAAAGAACAATACCAGTTGGATAACCAGATAGAGCTTTACACTGGACACTGGACCTGGATATTACAGTAAATAGATGTATTAGCTTTTAAAGCTGGGCCACATTAATATCCATCCTGGGCTTCATGGTTGGACACCCCTGCTGTAAACTGTTCTAAATCTATACATTTATGGATACCTTTCTCATCTTTGTCCCTGATGAGCACAATCCCTGTATTTCTTTACAGGCAGCCGTTAGAAGTGATACAATAGTTGCTAAAACTCCAGAGATGCTGCTGAGAAATGTATCAAAATTTTGCAAAAATTGTAACAGTTTAGAGTCTGCGCCTGAATTACTGAACTGCCAGACTCCAAACACCTGAGTAGAAAGTAATTGAAAAAAGTCTTATTTCGGTTGCAAATGAGCAACTATTATAAATGAGCAACTATTACTGTTTATAAAATGCACTATATTGTGCAGTGTAGTACATTGTATTGAGGGGAGAGCAAGCAATATGGCAGATGGAAACAAGCCAATTATAAAGGATGGAACATGCATAAGTCACAACATCTGTCTGAGAGAGCTTACATCTTTTTATGATGCTGAATATACATATAAAACACAAAGAGCAACAAATAACCTGTAAATAGTTTCCTTACAAATTTGGTTTCTTGGTGAGACTCTATAATTATTGTTGAGCGATATCTCACATGACTTATTGAAACTTGTGTATGTTCTGCTGATATGAGATTGCTAGAAGTTACCTCTGAGTTCTGTTACCTGTATAAAAGAACTCGACCTTTGGCCTTGTGCCTTTATATAGTCTTGAAATGCCTCCGTGACTTATATCTTATGCTTATACTAACTTATATTTCATAAAAAAAGGGATACATTATTCCCTATATCTTTTTTTTTTTTTTTAGAGAGGCTACAGTTACCCCCAATAATATAAACTTGTCAGCAGGAGTAAATGTTTACGGATGTACAGAACAACTTTAAGCATCGCTGCCCAGCAGCCAATCAGATCAGCACAATTCAAGCAGTCGTGTAACTATAGAAGAACCAGAACCTGTGGTTGTGCTGGGTGGAGCTGTGTCGTTAACACTATAATCAACTAATATTTGCACACTTGCTACACACGGTTAGCGGCAGGCGTGCATGGACATGAGCCGGAAGGGGAGAGCATAAGACGCTGGGAACGTTGGGCCCCTTGAAGATTATTTTGCGGGGGGGGGGGGGGGGCTGGTGTGCAGTTGATGCCTCTGTATTCAAGTGCTGCCTATCATGCAGGCCTGAACTGGCAATCTGTGGCTTATGGCAAGTACCAGTTTGGCTTCTGTAAGGTGCCACGGTCCTAATTTAGTGGGCTGGTGGTGGGCTGTTTGGGCCTCTGGGCCAGGGCTCCATGTAACTTGCCAAACTCTGTACCTGTGATTCACCCTGACATTTTTAAATTCAAGGGAACCTATTATGAAATCTTGATTAAGGACAGTGTTGTCTGTTATTTTATATGTTATATTGTTGGCTGTGGGTGACATCTCCCAAAAAATTCCTCTTCATTGCAGATAATTGAAATAGCTGCCGGCATGCCCAACATATTGCTGAATAGCCCAAAGTTTCCTTGGTCGATTTAGAGATAAGTTGGGCATACCACCAGAGATTTCAAGTATTCGGAATAGAGCGGCATGTCTGGCCGATTTGTCTCCTACAGTCGCTCATGAAAAATCGCGGGTGACAAATCTCTTCGTCGGCCACTGCCCTTGGGGTGAACGCTCAAGGAACTACTAGTAGCAGCTGCTAGTCACAGCTACAAATATAGATATAGATGCTAATAATCTATTGATAACTGTCTCTACATTTGTTTTAGCAGAGGCAATTCTCAGTCTGTGGCAGGGTATTCTCAGCAATTCTCAGTCTGCGGTAGGGTATTTTCTGACGCTTTGTAAACGTGACAAGTAGCTGCTACTAGTAGCTCCCTAAGGGTGGTTGCAGACGGGGAGATTAGTCATCCAGCGACAAATCTACCATACTTCAGCGGACTAAGCTCTCCGAAATTCCTTCCCGCCGAAAAGAATGTGAATCTCTTGCATGATGGCATACAAATCACTAACAATTTCCGAAGTTAACTCACGAGGAAACTTCGGAAAACTGAAGCCATCGGTATGCCATCCCCTACTGGCGATTCGTATTCTTGCTGGCGTGAATTAATTTCAGAGAAATTAGTCACCTGAAGTAGAGAAGATTTGTAGCTGGGCGACTAATCTCCCCATTTGCCACCACCCTAAAGACTGCAAGTATCCTATATGACTACAATCACCAGTAAAGGACGCCCTACTGCTAACGTTTCAAGGCACAGGTTCAGGGACCTGTGGGAGCAAAACTCTTCATATAAAGTGGTTATGTTATGCTCTTATGACTGTTTCCTAGGCTACCCATGCTAAGTGCTTTTTCTTGCTGTAAATACAAAGCCGCCGTCACGACTCAAAACTTATTTCCAATGAAACAGACTTATTCCGTATGTTATTTACAGCTGTGAAGCTCAGATAGCAACACTCCTCGACAAATGGGTTGTTGTTTCTTTGCTCATACCATTTGCATACAACCACTAGCACCACACAACACACCCTGCAGCACCATCACCCTAAATTACTCATTCTGCCAACTTGTCCCTTAAACAGTAGCAGCAAATTACCCTTTTTCTATTGCAGCAGTTACATTATAGCCATTCGCAATGCCCTTGTTTCATGTGCCATGTCCCCCTGAATATATAGAAATGTAGTTATTAGACTGCAAAGCCTTAGACAAACTGACACCATTACAGCAACGCTACTGTGACCCACGCTTGCATGGTAAAACACATCAAATTAAGCACAGTAAATGTACATTCTTTTTATTTTTTAATCATAATGAGAAGTGATTCAGCCAATTCTTGGAACTTTGCCATTGTGCTTTATTTCCCCCCCCCCTTGGAATTATAATACTCCTGTTCATATTCAACACTTGCTCTGTATGTCTATGCAGTGTGTGTTCTCTATACCTGACCTGTCCCATCACTGTTATACAACCAGGTATACAGAACAGTAACATCTAAAAATTTGTTTTTTAATAGTGTGTTTGCTTCAGAAACACTACTATTGATTATATAAATAAGCTGCTGTGTAGCAATTGGGGGCAGCCATTCAAAGGAGAAAAGGCTCAGGTTACACAGCAGATAAGCTCTGTAGAACATAATGGTGTTATCTGGTATCCACTATAAACTATAGTAGTGTTTCTGAAGCAAGCAGTTCAGTTTTACCAGTGCAGGGCAACAGTACATGATTTTTTCAGTAGTTTGAAATGCTTTAATTTTTTTGATGTTACTGTTCATTTAAGCCAGGCATTCCAGCATTAAGGTAACAGCAGCTGCACTTTACAACACTGCCCCCCCCCCTTTCTTTAGTTACCTTGAATATTCGCTGCAGTGCCTCAAGTTTTTTGTTGTGCTATACGGCTTATCACCACTGTAACTCCATGATACACCAATGTGTATTTATAAAGCGGTGAGTGAGATAAAGACTTGAGGATAATTGTTATACTGTATTACTCCCTTTCTGCTGCAGCCTTTGTCTAAATAAATCAGGAGGTGTAATATGTACAGTGGGGATAAGTGGAAGCAAGAGACTTTTTAAAACGCGACCCCCCCCCCGTGCTCAGATGGATAACATCCCCATCACTGTTTCACATGAAAATATGAGATATATCCTACCTATGGTGTAGAATGTAGTATTCTAAGCAGGGTTACCAGCCTAGCTGTAAAAATACCAGTCAAGGCCAGGGCTGGTATTACAAATTTACTTGCAATATACTTACTGGTAAATGTGTAATACCTTGTTGTTTGGCCCTGGCCCACCTCTGGCCCACCTCTGACCCCCTGCCCCTCTGCTGCCCCTCTTTATTGCCAGATCTGATGAGCTTTTTCCATTCATGGCCCAGCCGTTCCCCTTGCAGCACAGCTCTGCCCCTTACATTTCCATACAATCCTTATTTTGTTTGAAAATTATAAATAAAAGCTGTTTTTAAAAGAAATAAAAAGTGGCAACCCTAATACTTTTTGCCAGTGACCGGATTGCATCTTCTGTTGCTGGCCAGACGTAGGCAGTATGGAAACACTGGAAAAACCTATAGAAATTTTTAAAGATTGTCTGTCAATGGTCTGTATAACGCACACTGTTTATAGGGCACTGTCTCCTTTAAAAGTACCCTGGCTTTATCTGCTGTAAAATTGCTCATTGCATTTTATTTTAAAGAATGGGGGCCATGTACTGCCGTATTGTAGAGTCAGCACAAGTGCATGGCTAGTAACAGGCTAAATCCAGGCAACTTTCTCAGCTAAGCTGTGGCTATGAGACCCAAAGCATATAGTGCTTTTTAAGGTGAAAAAAGGTGCCGCCTGAGGACTTAGTGTTGTCATTGTTGGAAGCCATTGATGAGACGTGAAGAGCATTCCTTTTGCCTGTTTAATATTATGGCAGCTTTACAGCTTTAACCTAGCCCAGAAAACACAATTTGTAAAAGGCAAAGGTTTTTTTTTTGTTTCTTTGATTTGGCAAAAGCTCTTTATAATGGTAGAAGCTATGTCTGGAATACTAGCATATATGTAATTTTTTTTTATATCAGGGATTCTGGGGATCAAACTGAACTGCTGCATGTCCTTACGATTAGCATAGTCCTTGCATTGTGCAAAGAATTCATTGTTTGTTCCAGTGTGGACCTATATAAAAGCTATACCATTAAAGGACAAGGAAAGTTATACTAAAGAAGTAGCTAGAAATGTTGTACATTATGATTTGTGCTTCTGTACCAGCCCAAGGCAACCACAGCCGTTTAGCAGTAAAGATCTGTGTCTCCCCAGTAGATGCCCCAGTAGCTCCTCATCTTCTTTTCTGCTGATTCACTGATTCACATGCTCTGTGCTGCTGTCACTTACTGAGCTTAGGGACCCACTCACAATATACAATACACATAGAATAGAAATATAGTCACAATATAAGGCTGATTAGTCATGAATACAGATAATTACTGCATGGCAGCACAAAAACCAGTGCAGTTAGCTTCAGAATTTAATAATCAGCCCTGTAGCATCAGCTTATATTACAGACCAAACTCATTTTCTGCTGGATAATTAGTGACAACCCCTAAGCTTTGCTTCTCAACAGCTGCTCAGAGCCCACTGAGCATGTGAGTGTCACAGACAGTTTCCAAGATGGTGACCCCCTGTGACAAGTTTGAAGTCCTGGATCATTGCTGCTATTGACAAGCTGAAACGTTGGGCTGGTGCAATAAGTTCAGTATATACAGTAAAACATGGCAGTTTTAGCCATACTCCTTTTTAGGGTTTAGTTCACCTTTAATCAGTATCTATATCTTATCACTATTGAGAAAGAATATGGGTCGGTGTTCCCTTCCTTATAAGATGCTGTTTTTTCCATTCTGGGTGATAGCGCTCTGGGGTATATTACTGCAGCAATGCACTTCATATGTTACATTTCTTTTCAGATGGAGTTAAAATGTTTGATTATTGCGATTTACACACCAGATCCAAGAGAGCTATAGGAGGAGTTCCAGTATAAGCCAAAGGTAAGTTGCTTGTCTGCTTCTCTCATGTTGCAGTTTTTTTTATCTGAAAATAATGTAACTGATTTTACACATCATTTTATAATACACAAAAGCCATGAATATCTTGTAAATTATATAGTGAATAAAGTACCCCCTAATGTAAAATATAAGGATATTATAAGACACCTCGGAGTTGCATGACCATATAAAAGCACACTGCCGAATGCCTAGTGTTTTTATACAGGTCATTGAACTCCGAGGTGACTTATAATAGCCTCATATTTTCCAAGAAGGGGTACTTTATCTATTATAATCCACAAGTTTCAGTGAACCACGTGACAAAAATGACATCACTGCTCACCGTTTATAACTGATGACATCACACGTCACTTTTTATAAGGATATAATTTACATGATATTCGTGACTTTTGTGTATTATATCTTTAAAATTGGTGACTAGTGATTTGAATGAAATTCGATTCAAGTTTTTTCTCAAAAAAAAAACAAAAAAACTTGAATGTCAGGAAGGCTTGCTAACATGTCCAAATTGGTCCCTGGATGTCTCTCATTGAGCTCTGCGGGTTTTAGGTGGTGAATAGTCAAATTTGAGTTCTTAAAGGGCCAGTGTATGATACGTCTAGAAATTCGCATTAAAACGTTGAATCAAGTTTGGACAATTCACAATTCAAATTTGAGAGTTTTGACTATTAAAAAAAAAAAAGGAAAATTCAAATTTTCAATTTATCCCTTAAAGGGTAAGACTTGGTTTCGGCTTCCAAACCAAAATTTGATAAAGAGGCCCACATAACAGAGAAGCCCCTAATATGCCCATCACAGTTACCTGTTTCTTCAAAAAGTATGAATAAATGCAGTTTTCTGTGCTGAAATCCAGCTGTTTAGCAGTTCTCTTTCTGCATCATTTGAAATCCTGGCAGGGAAGGAGGGACTAAATGTTTATGTTACAAATTATAACAACTACTCCACAGCTTACAGATAATATGCAGGAACTACATAACCCACAATGCTTTGCACTGTGAACTTCCTATCTTTATTGAAATCATATGTGCAGGGAATTGTGGGGTTTGGAGGACAGATGGCTGCTAATACAAAATAACAGTAGTCAGCCAGCTCAGCAAAGTAGGGAACAGTCAGAAACCATTAAAAAAATTAATTGATGTATATTGAAAAGTTGCTTAAAATTATGTTTTCTTTTTCAAAAAGTGTATGTTTTTTGTGGCGTTCCCCTTATAATAATATAATAAATCTGCCCCCATAATCTCAATGGGGTATATTTATCAAAGAGTGAAGTTAAGAGTGAAGTTCCGCCACTAGAGCGAAATTCCGCTGCTCTCCATTCATTTCACTTCACCCATTTATAAATATGCCTTTCAAAATCCCATAGAAATGAATGGAGAGCGGCAGAATTTCCCTTTAGTGGCGGAACTTCACTCTTTGATAAATTTACCCCAATGTAATGTTTACAGCAGCTCTAAATATACCTCTTATTTTTTTGCCTTTTTCGTTTATCACTCGGAGTGAGAAGTGAGTTTCCCAGTGGCTAATATCCAGGAAGCATGGGAGGCAGTTGTTCATCAGAGATTCACTTTTGTGTATGATGAGGAAGGGCAAGTTTTACTGTTAATACAGTCCATACAGGAAGTGTCAGAGCACCAGGCCATCTGCAAGAACAATCGTAAACTCAACCACAAAATGTGCTTTTTATTGTGGTAAACACAATTGTTCCTTCCCTTTTTCATGTGAATCTTGAATAGTAAGATTTAAACAGCCTATGATCAGAGCATGCTCTGGTATTTCCAGCCTCGTATATTTCCTCATCACTTTACAGTCACTGTATACACCTCTATTTATCTGTTTTTTACCTGAGCAAAATAAATACAGCCCATGCTGAAGAAACACTTTGCTTATTTTATAATTAATGCATACAGTAATGCACATTTCAGTTGATTTCACGCCTATCTTACCATTAATTAGTTGAGTTAGTTCAGTGGAGTAACTACCATGGGAGCAGGTGGTGCAATTGCACCAGGGCCCTCTCCCTCTCGGGGCCCACGGGAGAGGCTAGGAGAACTCCAATGTGCAATTCATAGGGGGAGAGCCCAATGGGGGGGCCCGGGGGCCAATCCTGCACCATGGCCCACCAGAGAGTGGTTACACCACTGTGTTAGTTTAACTAAAGATTGTTTTCTCTAAATCAACAGCCATCTCCCTTCACCTCTGGTGTGACTGTTTTGTCTTACAGATAAGGAGGAGACCGTTATGCTAGATTTTGTGTGCAATAGAAATCAAAATATTTGACTCACAAGTATCAAACATGGAGGAGTTTCTGTCTCCCTGTTTAGCACAAGAAAACACTTTTTTTCTGATTAAATTATAATCAAGTGTGTTCAGCACAATCCCTATTGATTGAACTCATGTTGAATAATGGGGGAGTATACAGGTATTGTGTGACTTTCACAAAGAGTGTTACATATTTTTTTTTTACATTTCCCTCTTCACTTCCATAATCTATGTGCAAATAATATGCCTTTCTTATATATAGCTTTGTCTGTTAATTATTGATGTCTTATAATAGCTTTACAAACCTCCCTCCATGTTTTGTTGCTATTGATTGTACCCTATGGAATGTTGAGTGGGTAAGATACATTAAAGGGGTTGTTCACCTTCCAAAACTTTTTTAGTTCAATTGTTTTCAGATTGTTCTCCAGAAATAAAGTCTCTTTTCAAATTTTTTTTTTTTGTGCTGTTTTTTTCAGAATCTAAGCTTAAAGTTGAATGTTCTTGTCTCTGGTGTTTGAGTCTGGCAGCTCAGTAATTCAGGTGCAGACTCTAAACTGTTACAATTTTGCAACATATAGTTGATACGTTTCTCACAGAATCTCTGGGTTTCATTACAGGCAGCTGTTAGAATTGATACAATAGTTGCTAATACTCCAGAGGTGTTGCTGTGAGATGTATCAATTAAATGTTGCAAAATTGTATCAGTTTATAGTCTGCTCCTGAATTACTGAGCTGCCAGACTCAAACACCAGAGACACCAACATTCACATTATGCTAAGATTTTGGAAAAACAGTAAAATATAAATAATGGAAAGTAATTGAAAAAAGTCTTTATGGAGAACAATCTGAAAACAACTGAACAAAAAAAAGTGTTTGGAAGGTGAACAACCCCTTTAAATGTGTACAGAACAAAAAAATTGCAAGGAAATTTTTTTTTAAAGTCTCAGCTGTATCCAAAAAACGGCAAAATTTGTATAGCAGATCAGTGCCTAAGTCAACCAAGAAGAAAAAACAAAAAAATAGCGCAGTATGTTAGAATAATTAGACGACACCCAGGGGCAGATTTACTAAATTCACATGAAAGATTCGAAATTCGGTCGAATAAAAAAAAAAAAAATGGAATATGCAAATGAGGTAACTTCGACCATCGAATTTCAAAATTCGACAGATTCGAATAATTCGAGTTTAATTGTATTTGAATATTCGATGGTCAAAGTACTTCCCGTTTAAAATTCGATAGGCCAGTTCGCCAACCTACTGAATTGCATTAAAACCCTATGGGAAGCTCCCATAGGTGTTTTAAAGGTTTTTTTTTTTTTTTTGATTGAATAAAAAAATTTGATCGAAGGGTTAAAATTGTTGAATTCGAATTATTTAATCGATTGAATTTTTTTTCGTTCGATTGGTCGAATTGCATTAAAAACATTCGAATTTGAATGTTTTTTTCAATTCAACCACTTCCCCTTTCAATTCGAAAATAGAATTCGAGGGTTTATTAACACTCAAATTCAATTTTTAGTAAATCTGCCCCCCAGTGTCAAAATTCACTTTATAAGGCGTACTTTCCCTTTAAATCCTCCAGTGTTGTTGATAGCATGCGTAAAAAGATCCCTTTATAACCAGTTTGTTGTAGCCACCATTTGTCTAAAAAGTTTACTTATAGCCCCAAAATATGGTATATTGCCCATAATATTCGCCGACCCTCCTCTCCTTCCATGTCAGTTTCACTTATCCCAATGTAGAAAGATACAAATCCAAGATAGTAAAAAAAACTATTTATTAGAATAAATATACTAGACTAAATATATAAAACAAGTTTGCACTCATGTTTAAGTCACACGTAGACAGTCTATTGCAGCTTCTGTAGAGGGGCGCTGCTGGCGTGTGTAGTTCCCCCGTGGCTCTCCCTGTGAGTCTGGTGTGATGTCACTTCCTGCCTAACGCGTTTCACCAATCGGTTGTCTTCCTCCAAGGCATAATACCATAACCATGAGGGTCTCTATTATACAACCTCTCATTAGCGGTTGTTCAATAGTGTGCATAAGATATCTGCATAAGATATAGTGTGCTGAGAATATTTTGCCATCAGATAGGAAGCAAAAATTAGCCAGGTAGGGGAAACCTATAGAAGCCGGTTATGCAAATGAATCACATAGTGAATATGCACAAGCACACATTCCTACCTACTTCTGTAAAGAGTGTAAAATGGATATGGTTGGAGGGTGCATTTTATTTATCAGTCCAGAGCGCCCATGTAAAACCGCCTGTGGAGAACACTGGAGATACTATGCATATTACACAGGTAACGTGAGATATTTTAACTAAATACATCTTGGCCAAACATATCCTCTTCTTCTTCAGTTGAGTATGAGTAGCTCCAGGGTGTGCTATGGTTATCCTTGTTCCTGAATCCTGTTCTTGCATCCTTGTTCCTGTATCCTGTTCTAAGCCCTGTACCTGCTCCTGCCAATGTGTTTCCAGCCCTGTTCTGACACCTTGATTTTTCTTTGGCCTCCTTCTGATAGTGTATGTCCTCAGGCTTCATTCTTGCCTATACCTTCAGCTCTTCTAATTAGTTCTTAGTTCTCTTCTGTCTCCTTGTTTTTCACCTTATGTGTTCTGCAACATTCTTTTTCCATCTTAAGTATCTAAAGTATGTTCTACTTGTCTATCCTTGCTCAGGTGACCTGACCCCGTAAAGGGGTGTTTCACCTTTCAGTTAACTTTTAGTATGTTATATGTATGTATGTATGTAAAATGGCTAATGCTAACCAACCCTTCAATTTACTTGGATTTTGTCTGTTTTTTTAATTAGTTTCTGCCTTTCTTCTGAATCTTTCCAGCTTTCAAATGAAGGTCACTGACCCCATCTGAAACTAAATGTTCTTTAAGGCTACACATTTATTGTTATTGCTACTTTTTATCAGTCATATTTCTATTCAAGTCCTCTCCTATTCTTATTGCAGTCTATTCAAATCAATGCATGGTTGCTAGGGTAATTTTGACCCTTGCTACCAGGTTTCTAAAACTGCAAATGAGCAATGAGCTGCTGAATCAAAAGCTCAATAACTAAAAATATCACAAATAATAAAAATTACAATTGCAGGATTAAAAAATCCATATGGCACAGGTTAGTTTGGATAAAGGCTAACGCCATTATGTTGTACAGAGCTTTGAATGGCTGCCCCCATTGTTTATTGTACATACAGTTTATTGATGTAAGCAATAGTAGTGTTTCTGAAGCAAACACAGTGATTTTACCAGTGCAGGGCAACACTGCATTGTATTTTTATTACTTTAAAACACTTCAAAATGTCTTGCAAGGTCATTGGTGCTAATGACCTCATTTGGCCTTTCGAAGTTGTCACAATTGCAGACCCCAAACTTTAAGCTGTTATGTGGGCTTCTCTTAGCAACTGAGGATGTAAAACTGAAGCTAAATGAAGCCTACAAAGCTGTTCCTATGGTGGCCAGGCAAATGCAAACCCTCATATGGCTGTAAAGGTGCTGCAAGAAGGTTTTTTTTGTATTTGTTGAGGGAAAATTAAGCTTCCATGAAGAAGCTGAAGCAGAAAAGGGGATGCAGCTCCTACAACGAAACAATGCTCCTAAGAAACTCAAAACAACTCAAAAGCCACCATGAACTACTTTAAGAAAAGCAAGCTGAAGGTTTGAAATGGCCCTCACATTCTCCTAACTTCAATGATATTGAAAATATGTGGGTAGATCCTATTGCACTAGCCTACAGTTTCAGCTTGTCAATAGCAGCAATGATCCAGTACTGGGTAGAACTTATTGCACCGGCCTAAAGTTTCAGCTTGTCAATAGCAGCAATGATCCAGGACTTCAAACTTGTCACAGGGGGGTCACCATCTTGGAAAGTGTCTGTGACACTCACATGCTCAGTGGGCTCTGAGCAGCTGTTGAGAAGCTACGCTTAGGGGTCGTCACTAATTATCCACTGGTTTCTGTGCTGCCATGTTGTAATTATCTGTATTAATGACTAATCAGCCTTATATTGTGACATTTCTATTCTATGTGTACTGTATATTGTGAGTGGGTCCCTAAGCTCAGTAAGTGACAGCAGCACAGAGCATGTGAATCAGTGAATCAGCAGAAAAGAAGATGGGGAGCTACTGGGGCATCTTTGTAGATAGAGAACTTTACTGGTAAATTACTGTTATTGCCTTGGGCTGGTACAAAAGCCCAAAACATAATGTACAACATTTCTAGCTACTTACATTTTAGTTCTCCATTAAAGTGCAATACATTGGCCCAAGAAGAACCATGACATTTGAAGTCATCTGCAAGCAGATATTACTAAATATTGACTTACTAGGGTGTACAAACTTCTGTACATGCCACAAATGCATTTTATGTCACATCTTTCTAAGCATAGGAACAAAGAAAATAATAACTGTGCATTAACATTTGCAAGTATGTTGTTTTTGAACTTTCTGCAGTAGTAGTATGAAATATGGACATGAGCAAGCATTGCTAAAACGTTGGCTTTCAGTTGTATGCCTGGCAAGTGTTCTAGCCAAACTTCTAAATGTGTCATCTACTAATGCACCATGTCAGTGGGAGTGTATCGACAGATGAGGATATTATAAAGAGGAACCACTTTATTTCCCAAATTACCAGTGCTTTGGGCTCTTGGCCTGTCCAAACAGGGCAATAGAATTCGGCCATCCACGTATAGTTAGTCCTACAGTGTTAAGGTGGCCATACACATTGCCAAACGAGCGGGTCTCTGTCTGATGTGCCCACCTTGAGGTGGACAATATCGGGCTGATCCGATCGTGGGCCTTGGGGCCCAACAATCAGATCAGAGTGGAGGTAAACAGCTGGTTGAATCGCTGGACCGCATCAACGAACAGATGCGGCCGCAATCCCGCAGGATGTTTAGTCCCGTCCGATCAACATCTGGCTGACTTTCGGCCAGATATTGATCGGGGAAGCCTGTCTGAGGTCCCCAAACATGGGCCAACAAGCTGCCGACACGGTCTGTTAGCAGCTTTTATTGGCCCTTGTATGGCCACATTTAGTCTGTTTATATCACTGCAGTACATCAAGACTGTAATTGGATTAATTATCATAGTGATTTAGGAAGCTTACTTATGTTTATAAATATGGCACACAGATGTGTGTTGGGCTGTATTTTCTATATAGGAATCTGATGGACCATGCCTATCTGGGTGGCCCACCAGTGCCTATATAAATATACATTTTTGTCCTTGCTGCAAAATCTGCCAGCAAAATTGAGAGGGGTTCACCCTTCATCTACCTATTTAGCACAGCATTGACTGTATTGTACAGGAATGGGACCTGTTATCCAGAATGCTTGGTACCTGGGGTATTCCGATAACAGCTCTTTCTGTAATTTGGATATTCATACCTTAAGTATGTATGTATGTGTGTATAACTTTATTTGTAAATCGCTGTTAAGGAGCCGCAACGCTGTACAGTGCATAAAAGTACAAAATATAAAAGTGTACATGGGGAGACAAATCACATAATAAATATTTACAGAATCATAGGACAAAGAGCTGAAGTGCTATATTGTAAGAGACATAGTGGGAAGGAGGTCCCTGCCCCATAGAGCTTACAGTCTAAGTCTACTAGAAAATCATGTCAACATTAAATAAACCCTGTAGGCTTGTTCTGCTTCCATTAATGATTAATTATATCTTAGCTGGGATCAAGTACAAGGTACTGTTTTATCATTAGAGAGAAAAGGGAAATAATTTTTAAACATTTGCATTATTTGATTATAATGTTGTCTTTGGGAGACTGCCTTTCCGTTCATGAGAACAGGTTTCTGGATAATGGATCCCATGCCTACATGTATGTATGTTTCCAAGACTTGCCTCTAGTATTGGGTCACCCTACCTGACTATTAAATTGTGACCCTACACCTACTTATAGCCCCCAATCTTCTATTATAAGGCTGTCTGAATGGTGTAAAATAACATTAATATGAAAACGTTCAATCCTTTTTACTTATGGTCTCCGTTCTCTGGCCTTGATAATTTATAGCAGCCTTATAATAGAAAACATGCACAACTGCAAGCAAGGAACAAGGAAAAAAATGTCTCCCCAACAACATTACATTCGTGAGAAATAACTGCTACAATTTATATCATTTTAAATGTCTTCTACCGATACAAATATTTATATAAATTGTCTCTCAAAGGAGCAGCTTGTCGTTTTAGTGACATTTTGCAATAAAAGTGGAATAATTCACTGCATGGGGATTCCCATTACGCCAAGCATAACTAGCTCTGATAGAAATTATTATTTTGTAACAACTTGCACACGGCAGGCCCAACATTATTTGCAACAGTTTTACTGTGGGAAATTTGATGAAATGTAGTTCTGCCTCAGAGAGCGATTTTATAGAAAAATAGATTTGGAGTCTGTTATCTAGATTGCTTGGGCCCTTGGTCTTTTGTGTAATGGGGAACACTTTGTCTTCAAGTGCAACTAAACCCATTGCTTATTTAAAAGGAAAATAAAAAACTATATGTGGGAGCACAGCTTTAACATACTTCTAAATACGGAGCTGAATGATGGACAGTGTACATAGAATATAGCAGCATTAAAAGATGCTGAAATGATGGGGTGTAGTAAGTTCATTGATCAGTGAAAATATAGACTGCAACCTGCATGTTTTCAATGTGCCTTTAATATATCTTTAAATATATAAAAGGAAACAAGAAAAGTCACAATCATTTTCTTTCCATCGCATCACATTTTTGGTTACACGTAAAGGGTATGAATAGCATGGGGGAGGCAAGTTATGGAAAATCTTATATATGTAAGCAAACATTTTGGTGTGACAAGAGGGACTTGTTTGTGTGTAAGTGACGGCATTCTGAGTTGCCTTACAAGGAGCAACTGTTCCAAAACAGTTCTAAAACCCTATAAAAGAATGCAGCTTTAGTGTTTAACTTCAAAACTCGTAAAGCCAGTGGGTATGTAATTACATATACGTGCGATTCTTCTGTGTAACAATTTTATCTTGTTGAATTAATACGCCAACATTAAATAGTTTTTTTCCTTAAATATGCTAGAAAATAGAATGATTACAATTTCTTCACAAGCCATGCAAAATACTATTCATTCAGAGTTTCATGGGTTTCCGTTACAAAAACCACTGATTTCTCAAATGAGTGTTCTACCCACACAGATAAGCATTTGTTTAATTGAATATATATAGAGTCTCTCTGGCAGAGCCACCCTATGATGTATGGTTTTGTTGTATAGCTTTTACTGTGGGATTAATTGCTAGGGCTTGTTTTATTTACCCTAGCAACCTGCAGTGGAAGGCTGGAGTTCCAGACTTGGAGAACAGACGGTCAGTAGGAAAATGAAGCTGTGAATTATAATTAACAATAAAATTAAAACATTCAATTTTCTTCAGGTTGCAAGGGTCAGTTTAACTAGCAAGGGCCATGGTGATATTTTGATGCTGTAGACAGGCTTTAGCAAACTTGGAATGAAGGGGGGGGGGGAACATCGGTCCCCACTTACTTGGCAGAGCCCAAAGCCCAAATTGCTCAGATGGGTGATAGTCTACAAACCAGACACCCTGAGGGAGGGCCCTGCTAACTTAATAGTACTGGTCTCCTGGTTTCTGATGGTGCCCTGGACCCAACAACCAGATGTTTTTAGTTGCAGTCTGGAAATCAGTGGATTATAGAGGAAGCAGACCCCACATTTGTTGGAGTCCCAGACTGCTGGGTCTACTACTTCTATAGGTGGCCATACATGTAGATATCCGCTCATTTGGCGATGTCGCCAAACCAGCGGATCTCTCCCCGATATGCCCACCTTGAGGTGGGTGATATCGGGCTGATCCGATCATATGTTTTAATTGATGTACATTGTAAAATTTCTTGTAATTATGTTTACTTTTCAAAAGGCTTAAGTTATGTCTGTGTGGAGTTCAACTTTAAAATAATAAATATGCCTTTGGGAGAATAATGTGTCAAAATTTAGGCTTCATAGATTCTCCGTGAATATTGACCAGCGTATTTTCCCTATATAATTGTAGTGGGAAAAACTTGCTATAGGCTTTAGGACACAAAGAACTTACGTATGTGACATATTAGCATGGAGGAAGTGATTTAGTTAATGAGATGCAATCATGTCTGCTCTGTATCTTTAGCCTGATGTTCTTGTGGCTGCATGGAAGCAAATCATGCCAACAATGTCCCAATATCTAGTGGAAAGATTCCTAACAAGTAGGGGCTGTTATAGCAGCAAAGGGAGTCTCGAACTCTGGCCTTATAGCAGTGATCCCCAACCAGTAGCTCGCGAGCAACATGTTGCTCTCCAACCCCTTGGATGTTGCTCCCAGTCACCTCAAAGCAGGTTCTTATTTTTTAATTAATGGCTTAGAGGCAAGTTTTGGTTCTCCTGTAGGCTGCCAGTCCATATAGGGGCTACCAAAAAGTCAATCAGAGCTCTTATTTGACATCCCCATGGACTTTTTCATGCTTGTGTTGCTCTCCAACTCTTTTTAAATTTAAATGTGGCTCACGAGCAAAAAAGGTTGGGGACCCCTGCCTTATAGTGTATATACAAAGGCAATTTAAAGCCTCTGTGTATGTAAGGTTAAAGGGATACTGTCATGGGAAAACATGTTTTTTTCAAAATGCATCCATTAATAGTGCTGCTCCAGCAGACTTCTGCACTGAAATCCATTTCTCAGAAGAGCAAACTGATTTTTTATATTCATTTATCTGAGATGGGGCTAGACATGTCAATTTCCCAGCTGCCCCTGGACTTATGATGTGTGCCATCACTTTAGAAGGGAACTGCTTTCTGGCAGGTTGTTGTTTTTCCTTCTCAATGTAACTGAATGGAACACAGTGGGACATGGGTTTACTATTATCTTATGTTAAGGAGCTGTTATCTGGTTACCTTCCCATTGTTCTGTTGTTAGGCTGTTTGGGGTGGAAGAATGGGCAGGCTGATACTCCAACTTGCAGTAAAGAGTGATTGAAGTTTATCATAGCACAAGTCACATGACTTGGGGCAGCTGGGAGATTGACAATATGTCTAGCCCCATGTCCGATTTCAAAAAGATTGCTTTCACCCTGATAAAAATTTTCCGCAACATATTAGCTAATAGGCACTGTGTTTCTTTGGGAATGTCTATAGATATGATTGCGTTCCACAGAAGTCATTAAGCATAATTTATTGTCAGAGGGTCTTTTATACTCAATGAATCCACCTTTGTTTTTGCTCATTTGCTACATGAATTAATTTGTGGCCGGGGGCTATTTGGCCACTGTGTGTGTGTTAAAATTCATGACTTGGCTGTTGAGCATGCGATGAGTAAGCAAAAGTGAAGTAACAACACTCAAAGTTGCCCCATGAGGAAACCTCTGGAGAATTCGGAAAACAAAGCACCCCGAGTGCCATCCCGCCAGTGATTTATATTCTAGCCAGCGGGAAGGCAGTCCATGGAGATTAGTCACCCTGAAGAAAAGGAGATTTGTTGCTGGGCAACTAATCTCCCCGAATCTTCTCGTGTGTCTCTGCCCTTATCTACACATAGGGGCAGATTTACTATTGTTCGAATTGAAAAAAATTCGAAATTCGACCATGTGAATAGGTAGGGAAGTAAAATCCTTCTAATTCGACTATCGCATTCAGAGGATTTTACCGCAATTCGATTGGTCGAACAATCGAATAGAAAATATAAATTGTTCGAATTGATCGATTCAAACAATTTTTTCGATCGATCGAATATTTTTTATTCAATCAAAATTAATGAAACCCAATTCGGTAGCTTTGATCTGGCGAACTAGGTGGTCAAATAAAAATTTAAAGGGGAAGTACTTCGACAGTCAAATGGTCGAATATTCTAATATTTTATTCGAATCATTCGATTGGATTGAATTTACAAAATTCACTGGTAGAAGTGGTCTTCAAAAACATTCGAGAATTCGAATGTTTTTGAAAATTCGAACGAACTTCGAATCCTTCATGTGAATTTAGTAAATCTGCTCCAAAGGGTTGCCACGTGGCTGGTATTTTTGATGGTTGATCCCAATGTTGTTAATAGGAAAAAAAGATAAATCTATAGGACGGCCGGTATTTTTTTCAAGAAAAGGTGGCAACCCTATCTATACAGTAGTTTAGATATCTGCCTCCCTTAAAGGAGCCGTTAGAGCAACCTCATAGTCTTCCCTCCTGTCTATCCTGCATAAGACAAGCATATTACATTTTCTTGCACACAAGGCTTTCCACACCTCTTGTAAATCAAAAGCTTTTCTTTGTATCAGATAATGTCAAAAGTACATATTAGGCATTGCATCAGCGTAGTAGAGTGGGTCAGGAAGAAGTAATTTTGCCATTAACATGTGATTATTAAACCATCTTCTCAGATGCATGTTGAAGAAATTGAGTGTAAAAATTCTTGAGCGGTGTTGTGTCTGACTCTTTATCAGAGATTGTTGGGAGCACCCAGGCCATACAAATATGAAACATCACCACCAACATTTTAATTAGGGTTATAAGCCTAAGGATCAAGGCACATACAGCCATGGCTTGCTCACTTGATAAAAACAGTGTCACGTGGAATACCATGCCTTAAAGTGATATTAACACTGAAAAACTACTTTTTAAAATATGCATTAAAATATGTGCATTAAAAGTTACCTATAAGTCATGTGGATTGTTTTGTGCTGAGAGGTCTGTTTTTGTAAATAATCATTAGTTGAAGTTTCTAAACCTGACTGTTTTGCCAACCGGACTGTCCCATCTCAGCCTGTTACAATTTCTAATACTAACGGACTCCTGCTGCACAAATACGCAGCCCCCTCATACAGGAACATGGGGGGATCAGACGGGTAATGTAAAAGCATTGTGCAACTACTTTGTGCCAAAGTTATAAGTAGCTTTAAATGGCAATATTATGATAGTTGTAAAATTTCTGGTATCTTTTTAAAGCTACTTTACACTCTCCTGTTAGGGATTCCAGCTCATCCCCTTATCAACAGAAACAGTCCTTAGGAATATGAAGCAGCATTTTTGTCCAAAAAGAGTATACTGAGCAGATCACATCACAATTGCAACGTTTCAGGGCAATATACTTGAGGTTTATCAAACCTTAGTAAAAATATCTTCCGCCATCCGATGTAGTTAAAGGGAATTACAGGAAGTGACATCATCTACCTGGCTAGTGACGTTGTCTATCTAGCTAGGTAGATGATGCCACTTCCTGTATTACCTTTAAATACATGGGATGGAGGAAGATGTGTTTAATAAGACTTGATAAAAGGCAAATATATTGCCTGTAATGTCGCAGTTGTGATTTGCTGAATATACTTTTTTTGCAAGGTCAGTCGTGGGAAACTATCATCCCTCCTGAAGTTGTACTGCAACATTTAAGGGCCCATTGGTTACTGGGAATTGTAGCTGAGTCCCATGTTCCATGCCTGAACTAGATAAAAGGATCTTTTCTATGTTTACTAAATGGAACACGTGTACCTGTCAGGCCAGCGATGATATGCTACCCCTGAACATCATAGTGGGAATGAATGCAATTGGATTTAATCATTTGTTGTTGGAGTTATTCTGGTTGCTTTGAGTGCCAGACAGCTGGAAGTGAGCACCAGCAGACACCTGATAGCTTGGCACTCCTGGTTTTGTTGACATTCTTGTGGGCCATTGACTGATAAAGGAAGAAAACGGTAGCCTGGTGTGCCAAACTGTCAAAGTTAAAGGAACAGTAACACCAAAAAATGAAAGTGTTTTAAAGTAATGAAATATTGTGTACTGTTGCCCTGCACTAGTAAAACTGATGTGTTTGCTTCAGAAACACTACTATAGTTCATATAAACAAGCTGTTGTGTAGCAATGGCAGAAATTGAAAAAAGGTTATATGTCACAGGATAAAAAGTGGATAACAGATAACACCATTATGTTATGTTATGCTGTGTAATCTGAGCCTTTTCTCCTTTGATGGTAGGGGCAGACGAGCAGATTTGGGGAGATTTAGTCGCCAGGCGGAAGAGGCAATTCATCCCCGAACTACCTTCTTCCTGCCTTCCATTTGATGCAATGAGCAATCGCCTACGGTAATTTACTCGCAGCGCTTCGATTTCCTCACAAGGAAACTTCGGGCGACTTCGGAAATCGAAGCGCCGTGAGTGAATTAGCGCAGGCAATTCCTCATTATCATGCTGTTGGGTTGTTTGGGGTCACTGGTACTGGCAGACGAAAAACTCCTGCTTTATTATTCTATGCTTTTTATTATTATGTTTTATTACTTATTGTCTCACACCATCACTATGTAAATCATACGAAATGTAATTACTTTCTAAGCTTTTTGTTAAACGGAGATCATGATATGAGTGTGTCAGTTTAACACTGGCCGGAATGTCACACTCTTCGTTTAGATCTTTTCATGTTTATCTGTTTCTGTTTGGTTTCCCTTCTTTAAGTACAAAGTTTAACAGAAGCCCTTTGCATAGTCAGATGTTGCTTTACTTTGTAATTCCAGTGTTAAGGGTAAGGGCACACCTGCCGCTTCACTCTGTCTTGCACCGGCTATAATGAAAAGTCGCCTGCGGCATGACACACACGTTGCTTTGTTTTCCAAATTCACCCGAAGTTCCCTCGTGAGGCAACCTCGGGCGACTTTGGAAAACGAAGGGACGCATTTAGCTTATATTACACAGAAGGTGGCAAAATATTTCTATGAAAAAGGGATCTTTATGTATGCCTAGAGCAAAGAGATGCTGGGTGGCACTCCCAACTGGTAAAGCTGCTTGTATCAACTGGTGCAAGTTGGATCCCAGTGCCTCAATCTGGACCACTAGCTTTATTTATAAAAAAGGAAACTTGTCCATACTAATGAAGGCAACTTGCAGAGTGGGAAAGGATCTCCCTTATTTAGGGCTAGTCCAGACGGGGAGATTCGGGGGCGATCCGTCGCCTGGCGACTTCTCGCCGCGACGGATCGCCCCCGCATCTCCCCGAATAGCTAGGCGCCGGCGCGTGTCCACAAGTAGCGCCAGGCAACCACGTAAACATTAAATAAACCCAATAGGCTGCTTTTGCTTTCAAAATTATTAATTCTACTTTAGTTGAGAAAAGTTACTGTTTTATTATTACACAGAAAAGGGAATCCTTTTTAAAAAATTGGCTAAAATTTAGTCTATTGGAGACTGCCTTTTTGTAATTCAAGTCTTTTGTAATTCAGGGTTTCCAGATAACTGATCCCATAGTTCTACAAATAAATAGAGAGCTAAGCATAATGTGGAGGTATCAAGAAACAGTTGTTACCTCTCGACTGCCCCCTTTGTCTAAGTGCAGGGATCTTGGCCAGCTTGGTCCTGTTAATGATATTCCATACCAATGATTTTTTACTCTTTTACTCCCGTATTCATTCATTCATTCATTCATTCATTCATTCAATGTAAATGTTATTGAAAATAAGTTCGAAAATTAAGCTCCTAGGGGGTTATTTATAAAACTCCGAACGTATCTATTTTTTTTTCTGTAATATACCGTACTCAGACCAAACCCACACAGGTTATTTGCTCTTACGTAGCAATACAGTTTCTGGAACAATGAGAGTATGGAAAAATACTCCCAAAAAAAATGTACGAAAATTTCAATCGTGTGAATTTTTCGATTTTCACAAAAACCACAAAATGTTTGGATTTTTGCACAAAACCCAAAGCAGATCAGGAAATCTTCGGGACTTCTCTCACTGACTTATATACAACCTTGGCAGGTCTGACATGCTGGTTTTTTGGATTCAGTTTTTTTCCATTCTCGGGGTATAATAAATCGTGAAAATTTTGGATTTTATAGTAAAAAAAAAAGTTTTGGGCATTCAGACTTTAATGAATAACCCTCTTAGTTTGGCATTGTGGGGAAGCGGGTACAGTTATGGGACCAGTTATCCAGAATGCTTGGGACCTGGGGTTTTCCGGATAACGGATCTTTCCATAATTTGGATCTTCATACCTTAAGTCTAATAGAAAATCATTTAAAAGTTAAATAAAATCAATGGGATGGTTCTGCTTCCAACAAGGATTAATTATATCTTAGTTTGGATCACGTACAAGCTACTGTTTTATTATTACAGAGAAAAATGAAATAATTTTTTTAAAAAATTTGGTTTAATTTATTATAATGGAGTCTATGAGAGACAGCCTTTCCTTTTATTCACAACTTTCTGGAGAACGGGTTTCCAGATAACAGATCCCATACCTGTATTACTATTCCTGTGCATGAACTAGTGACATAGAGTGGCAGATTAATTGAGATTTAGCTAAAGGGCCAGCTAATTTATTCTTTAAGCGCATTAGTTAAACCCACAATGAATCCAATGGCTTAACAGAGCTTGTTTGGAAGATGGCCTGCAGAGATAAGAGCGAAAAGCATCCTAGCAGCGGGTAACATTATCTCTGAATAAGTGGGTTTCATAATGGCTTTGTCAGTAATTAGCTGTAATTTATTAGTCATTATGAGAGTGAATAAGAGGGATATCTGTGAATTGATTGTATCACATGTCCCTGCTGTTTATGCACTTCCTCTTGTTTGATTGGCTGCGAAAAGCTTCTCTCTGGCTTTGTCCCATGTTTCTGCTAGTTCCTACTCGTTACAGTGTGCATCATGGGACGATAATCCTGATAAATCAGCAATGTGCAGTCAAGGTTGGAATATGTGTCCTCTGGACTCTGCTCTTGCTTTGGTTCATGTTTTTAGTGTTTATCTAGTTGCTAGCATCACTTCCTTGTTCTCTTGCGTTGGCTACAAGCCACATCAAAGTGAAAGTGATATTGCCTGACAAAATGGCACTTTACTCACAAAGGTACCTTTCTCAGCTCCTGTGGGTGCAGATCTAGTGATCTCGTTAGTGCTGCTGAGTTAAGCCGTCCCTTTTTCTTTTCCCCTATCGGCAGCTGTGGTTCCTAGTGAGATGAAGAATGCCAGTTTCTCCTTCAGATGGGGTAGTCATGGCTTCCCAGTGGCATCTATAAGAATAGGTGGAGCGTGGCTCAGATAATTCATTGCCTGTAAGGCATATACTAAGCAGTATATTTACCAATATCAATGCGATTTGTTTCTCTTTCACTTGTGACACAATAAAAGCAGCATGTCTGCCAGTTTCAATCCCGGCACTGCTGGCCTAAGAAACAGATTTAAATGAAATGTAAACACTCAAAACAAAGGAATGCACAATTACTCGGATTACGTTTGCAATGAATTTTTAAAGGGGAACTAAAGTCTAAAAGAAAATAATGCTAGAAATGCTGTATTTAGTACACTAAACATAAACATGAACTTAGCTGCACCACAAGTTGAACAAAACAAATGATTTATGCTTTCAAATTTGGCCTCGGGGTGGGGGGGTCATCATTTTGTAACTTTGTTAAAGGGATTCTGTCATGATTTTTATTTCTAAATTACACAGTTTACACTGCAGAAAGAGCCAGGACTTGGGATAGAACTGCTTTCTGGCAGGCTGTTGTTTCTCCTACTTAATGTAACTGAATGTGTCTCAGTGGGACTTGGTTTTTTACTATTGAGTGTTGTTCTTAGATCTACCAGGGAGCTGTTATCTTGTGTAAAGGTGGCCAAAGACTCGGAGATCTGCTCGTTTGGCAATGTCGCTAAACGAGCAGATCTCTCCCCGATATGCCCACATTAAAGTGGGCGATATTGGGCTTATCCGATCGTGGGCCCTAGGGCCCAACAATCGGATCATAATTCATCCAAAACTGGTGGTCGGATCGCAGAACTGCATACATACACAGATGCGGCTGCGATCCAACGGGATTTTTTAACCTGCCCATCAAGATCTTACCAGTCGGTTGGTCCCCCACACGGGCCAAAAAGCTGCAGACTCGGTCTGTCGGCAGCTTTTATTGGCCCGTGTATCGGGGCCTTTAGGGAGCTGCTATCTGGTTACCTTCCCATTTTTCTGTTGTTAGGCTGCTGGGGGGGGATGATATCCCTACAACTTGCAGTAAAGAGTGACTGAAGTTTATCAGAGCACAAGTCACATGACTGGGGCAGC
>CM044441.1:123392094-123416814 GCA_024363595.1 Xenopus borealis | reverse complement strand
CCCCCCCCCCCAATCAAGTAGGCCAGGCTGCCCCACGGGTAATGGGAAGCTCTGCATTATAGCCTTTGTATAAAATGTGCCTTGGTATGATGTCAGGTCTCATTTGTTCAGTATATCCTCCTTACATCCCTATGTAACTTCCTGTATATGTATACTTTCTGCCATTGTTTACAGTTGATATCAAGTAGGTATACAACTGGCAGCCTTCTGCCTGCGTTTTTACGTTGCTTTTTTTAAAAAGCCCTGTCGCCACTGACACCACACACGACTGTCAACATTCGTTTTTCAGCACCTAGGTTTCTTTTTCCAACATGCACTTCTCATTGTTCTCGTTCCCCATAATTCAGCTGGCTACAAATAGAAAATAACAAAGCCGTTTATATGCAAAATGGAGCAGGAATAATCAGCAATACATAACATAACTAAATACATAACATAATTACGTACCGTAAAAATGTATACATGTCACTTATCTCTCGAGAATCTGGACACCATATTTAAAATACGCTTCGTATTAAAGTAAAGTATCATTTTAAACGTGCAGATACCTTAGAGTCCATTCAATTGTTCAGTTTCTTGAAGTTTTGGCGTTTCTGCTGGAAAAAACCAATACTGGCGTCCCTCGGCAGATTTCAGCTTGCAAGCGCCATGTGAGAATTGCAATAGTATGTTTTCCATTAGTTTCAGTGGAAGTGCAGTTTATGTGTATTTACGCCCAACTGAGCTTTTTTTAAAAATGCAACATAAAAACCCCACGTCTGGCCTTGCCCTAAGGATAGCTGAGGTCAGAACATTGTTACTTGTTTTGTTAAGACGTATCTCAGTATATCTTTATATATAAGTATATCTTTAAAATGTTATTGATTTCAACTTGTTTTATTCACACAGTTTTAGTCAAATTGTGAGTCATTGGCCAGCACTGGTATCCTCTGTACTAAGCACTGTGTGCAGCAAAGTATAATGGTACCCCTCTGTATAGGCTATGAGAAGATGTTGCTGTTTTCATCCAAACTTCAGCTATTACGGTGTATTTCAATTACCAGATTTTGGATAGCTATTTCCCCCTTATATGTTCGTCAGCCCAGCCTCCTTGCTATGCCACCTGCTGGCATCTTGGGAGTATGGCTGAATCTGTTGGCTGATTGTGCAGCACTGCCTTCAAGTGAGGAAATGTAATTAAAGGAACTGTTCAGTATAAAAAAAAAAACTGGGTAAAAAGATAGGCTGTGCAAAATGAAAAATTGTTCTTATATAGTTAGTTAGCCAAAAATGTAATGTATAAAGGCTGGAGAGACTGGATGTCGAACAGAACACTACTTCCTGCTTTTTAGTGACTTTAGGGGGGCCACATGGGACATAACCGTTCAGTGAGTTTGCAATTGATCCTCAGCATTCAGCTCAAAAGCAACAGTCATGGCCCATGTGCCCCCGTCGAGTCACTGATTGGTTTCTGCCTGGTAACCAATCAGTGGAAACCAAGAGAGCTGCAAAGTAGGAAGTAGCGTTCTTTCTGTTCTGTTAGACATCCAGTCACTGCAGCCTTTATACATTACATTTTTGGGTAAGTAACTATATTAGAAACATTTTTCATTTTTCACAGTCTATCTATTTAACCAGTTTTTATTTTTATACTGAACCGTCCTTTTATTACATTTCCTCACTTTTTTGGCTAACTATATTATTATTAACTATTTTTTTTTTTTATTTTGAACTGACTATTTACTCAGGTTTTATTTTTACATTGAACTGTTCCTTTAAAGTGATAAGGGGGGGCGAACATTTGCTCTTCATACCAAAATATGTTTCAGTTAATATGCTTCAAGTTAGCCTATACTGTATGTGTATTGTTATGTGGTGTATTTTTGGGGGGCAAAAATAGGGACTTTTCCAGTAGGAAGTTTTTTTTTTGTTTTTTTTTTATTTGAAAAGTGCCCATTAATTTTTCCCACTGCTGGATGGGTCGCTGAATACTTTTTGCTGTGGTTTTTTATTTATGTTTCACAAAAAGGGGTTGTTCACCTTAAAACAACTAGTTGTCTGCTGATAGATCAACAGAAATAATGACTTTTTCCAATTACTTTCTATTTTCCATGTGTGACCATTTTTCTAATATTTATATAATATAATTTTTCACCTTTTAAAGCAGCACTCTGAAGTTTTATTGTTTTATTTCTGGGGAACAATCTGAAAACAGCTGAACTAAAAAAAAAAGTGTTTGGAAGGTGAACAAAAACCCTTTAAAGGGGTTATACGCCTTTCCGTTAACTGATGTAGAGAGTGATGCTCTGAAACAATTTGCAGTTGGTTTTCAGTTTATTATTTGTGAGTTTTCAGTTATTTAGCTTTTCATTTAATAGCTCTCCAATTTGCAATTTCAGCAGTCTGGCAGCTAGTCCCAGCTGCCCTAGCAACCATTCATTAATTTGAATAAGCCGCTGGGAGATAAATAGGAGAGGGCCTGAATAGAAAGATGAGTAATAAAAGTAGTAATAAGTAATTTGTACCTTGCAGAACATTTGTTTACTAGATGGGGTCAGTGACCCCTATTTGAAAGCAGAAAAGTGTCAGAAGAAAAAGGCAAATCATTTGAATAAAATATAAAAAATAAATAATGAAGACCAATTGAGAAGTTGCTTAGAATTGGCCATTGGCTAACATACTGAACATTTACTTAAAGGTGGACTACCCCTTTAGCAACTTTTTTAGCACCCTTTTAGCTCTGCGGGTTTGTGCTGCTGCTTTTGCTGCTGCCAGTTCAGTAGGCAAGTTCTGCATAATAATTGGCTCAGCAGGAGCCTACTAGCACCTTGCCTTTGCTCTGTCACTGTTGGGTGGCAGGCCTCCTGGCTGCAGCTGCTCAGTGATCCTTTCCTAATGGGTTACTGAGAGGAGATGACTTTGAAGGATTAATTGCATAATCTCCTGTCAGTGGAGTGTCCCTCCCCACGAGAGGAAATAGTAAGTAAGAGAAAACCTGCTGCAGCCTTTTGGGCCAAACTACAGCGAGTGATCTCTTTGCATAGTAAACAAAGAGCAAGCTGGAAGGCAATTGGGCGGCTGTCAGGGAGTGAGAGAAGGTGGAGCAGAGGGTTTGGGACGTGAGACGGAAGCCTTGACTCCAGCAGCAGCAGCTGATCACATTGTCACCACTTCCTATTGCTCCGCTCACACTAGCTGAAGCCTTTCCCTCTCCACCAGACATGAACCCCAACACGGACTTTAGTTGAGTGTCCTGCCAAGCTCACCCCACGCCGGATCTGGAGGTAACAGGAAAGCTACAAGGCACTTACTTGTTAACTTCAAGTCTGGCTGCTGAGTAAGCACATTGTATCTACAAAGATAATGATTTGTCTCTCTCTCTCTCCTGTTGTTAGAGCTGCTCTTCTCGTAAATGTATCTATTGTTACTACCCCCTTAATATTACTACTTGCTGCAACTTTCCTTACTTATTCACTGCTTACACTCAGTGGGACTAGTGAGCAGCTTTCCCACCACACAGAAAATAAACAATATTCCTCTACCCATTGCTAGGATTGCTGGGAGATGGTCTTTTTTAGCATTCACCCTAATATTAAGTGGAAAGCATTGTCTGTGGCTTTCCAGCAGTTGCTGAACTACAGCTCTAAACAACCAGAGCGCTATGGGTGGCATTAAGCAATATGGAGTGAGACATCTTTAAGTTCATATTTGGCACCCTAAATTGTATAAAAATATGTTTTAGAAAAATGTATATGAGGCCTAGGGCGTCGTATAGATCCCTTGGTGGGCATAACAGGGTTGTTCACCTTCCAAACACTTTTTTTTCAAGTGCATTTGTTTTCTGACTGTTCCCCAGCAATAAAGACTTACTTTCCATTATTTATTTTATATTGTTTTTTATTTTCTAAATGCAAAAAGTTGAATGTTCGTGTCTCTGTTGATTGAGTCTGGCAGCTCAGTAATTCAGGTGCAGACAATTTTGCAACATTTAGTTGATACATTTCTATGTATCTCTGGAGTATTAGCAACTTTTGTATCCATTCTAATAGCTGCCTGTAATGAAACCCAGGGATTCTGCTCATCAGGGACAAAGAGAAGAAATGTATCAATTTAGAACAGGTTACAGGGTCGACAACACACCACCCAGAGCTTCTTTAGAAGGTGAAAAATGCCACTTTACATTTCAATATTAGAAAAAAGTTCACAAAAAGAAAAATAGACCGTAATTGGAAAAATTTGTTATTTCTGGTGATCTATCTGAAAACAACTAGTTGTTTGAAGGTGAACAACCCCTTTAATTCAGCCCACAAGATCCATGGGTGAAAGGTTACTGGCATTAAGCAATATGGAGTGAGACGTCTTTTATTTCATATTCGGCACCCTAAATTGTATAAATATATGTTTTAGAAAAATGTATATGATCCCTTGGTGGGTTTAATTCAGCCCACAAAATCCTGGAGACCATGGATTCTACAAATGAACACGACGACTATGTTCATGTTGTAGATTATCAGCTCTTGTGATTGACATGCACCTGCTGTCATGCAGCTCTGCTGGATATATTCCTGGCTAAATGCTAATAAAAATAATAATGGAACTGGGGCAGTACCTAGAAACAAACTGTGCTTATCTATGTTCAAGACAGTGGCTCATGCAGATACAAGAGGTAAGAATAGGAGATTCGTTAGCAGAGTGCATGCAGTGCAGCGAGGAACACACAGTATAGAACTTCTAAAGGAGCAAAGTTTAGGAACTAGGGATGCACCGAATCCAGGATTTGGCCATTTTCAGCAGGATTCTGATTCGGCTGAATCCTTGTGCCTGGCCAAACCAAATCCGAATCCTTAAAATCATGTGACTTTTCATCACAAAACAAGGAAGTAAAAAAAATTCCTGCACACTTCGTGCACGGCTGCCTTTTACCCTTCCTCTCACTAATTTGCATATGTTCGGTATTCGGCCGAATCGTTCACAATAGATTCGGGGGTTCGGCTGAATCCAAAATAGTGGATTCAGTGCATCCTTATTAGGAACACACAGTATAGACCGTATAAAGGAGCAAAGATTTGGAACACAGTATAGAACGTATAAAGGAACAAATATGTGGAACACACAGTATAGAATGTATAAAGGAGCAAAGTTTAGGAACACACAGTATAGAACGTATAAAGGAGCAAAGACTAGGAACACAATATAGAACGTATAAAGGAGCAAAGATTAGGAACACACAGTATAGAACGTATAAAGGAGCAAAGATTTGGAACACACAGTATAGAACAGTGATCCCCAACCAGTAGCTCGCGAGCAACATGTTGCTCTCTAACCCCTTGGATGTTGCTCCCAGTGGCCTCAAAGCAGGTGCTTATTTTTGAATTACTGGCTTAGAGGCAAGTTTTGGTTGCATAAAAAACAGATGTCCTGCCAAACATTCTCTCCTGTAGGCTGCCAGTCCATATAGGGGTTACCAAAAAGCCAATCACAGCTCTTATTTGACATCCCCATGGACTTTTTCATGCTTGTGTTGCTCTCCAACTCTTTTTTAAATTTAAATGTGGCTCACGAGCAAAAAAGGTTGGGGACCCCTGGTATAGAACGTATAAAGGAGCAAAGATTAGGAACACACAGTATAGAACGTATAAAGGAGCAAAGACTAAGAACGCAATATACAATGTAAAAAGGAGCAAAGATTAGGAACACACAGTATAGAAAGTATAAAGGAGCAAAGATTAGGAACACACAGTATAGAAAGTATAAAGGAGCAAAGATTAGGAACACACAGTATAGAAAGTATAAAGGAGCAAAGATTAGGAACACACAGTATAGAACGTATAAAGGAGTAAATATTGGGCTATAGGAGTGTTAAAACTGTAGTTTTACCAAAACCATTGACAATCCCCAGAGAGTAGAGAGGCACTTCTAGTGTGATACTGCTTGTTTTTCTTTATAAATTCAGAGGTGGAGCTCCGCATAGCAGATACTCAGCGAGTTTCCCTTTTGATAAAAAACTTGAGAAACCAGTTTGGCCGCTCCTACCCTTCTTAAAAAGTTTGATCATTCATCTCCGTGACATGAAATATGTGAAGGCGCTGTCAGAGAATGTACATTCCTTACACAATACAGACCCTTGCTGTTAGAGTTGCCACCTGGCCGGTAAAAATGATGCTTGAGCCCAATGTTATTAATAGGGAAAAGAGATAAATATATAGGAAGGCCGGTATTTTTTCCCAGAAAAGGTGGCAACCCTACTTGCTGTGCGTACATAAAGGGGAATTGAGCTAAATATTTCCTAGGAGGTTGTGCAGAGTGAGTACATTTCATTTCGTGCCTCCTCACTTAGTGCCAGTTTATCCCCTTTATGATACTATTATTAGATTAACATAAGGAGAAATAGAAGGCAGGAGAGCTCTCGTGTGGCCGTTAGTTTGTTATTGGAGAGTGGTGCCTAGGGGCAAGATAGGTGCATCATTTCCTCTCCCTCTCCTAATACTGTATATGTTGCCTGTGCACTGGCTAATGGGATGTTTGTGTGTCACTAATGGGAGGAGTATGTATATAAATACATTTCTGAACCAAATACAAATCTCACCAGTCTTCTGGCCATACATTGCGTATGTATATCTGTTACAGTTCAGTACTCATTAAGGTTTAAAAGAAAAAACAAACAAACGAAATAAGTAAATGTGTGTGTGTGTGTATATAAACCAGACACAACACAGCATGCCTGGGTGCAGGTAAAATGTGTTCAAAATAAGCACTTAACAGGCTCAGCTAGGCTAGGTCTACACAAGGAGATTCGGGGAGATTAGTCACCCCATTGACAAGTCGCTTCTTCTTTTGGGCGACTAATCGCTAATCTTGCGCTGGCTAAAATGAAAATCACCTGCGGCAATTCACACACTTCGCTTCGTAACTGATTTTAATAGACAAGAAAAAGAAATTCCAACGTTCATAGTGATCTTACTCTAGCGGCAAAAACGAACGAGTGTAAGCATTTTTTAAAGGTTTGCACTGCTTATACTCTTGTTGGTTTTTTTTTTGTTATTTTATATATACAGGTATGGGATCAGTTATCTGGAAACCCATTATCCAGAAAGCTCCGAATTAAGGAATGTCTGTCTCCCGTAGACTCCATTCTAATCAAATAATTCAAATATATTAAAGGGCACCTATGAGCAGAAGAAAAATCCCCAAACCGAAGGTGCGGGCTGATAGAGCCCACATTCCGGTTTGGGGTTGTAGTAGTTTAAAAAAAAAAATGATGAACAATGTAAAATGAGGGAAAGGGGATGTAAAATTGAGGTTCTACTTTTTTTCTACATATATATATATATATATATTATGCTGGTTCATCTTTTTTCTTTTTTTTCATCCTTGTTTAGGGCTCTTACACACGAGCTTCTGAAGCTGCGCAGGTGTAGACGCATTCAATTTTTTTCAGTGGGGCTGTACACACACAGGCGCATGTAGTATAGTAGTATAGCCCCATTGCTCATGCACTCCCCTGCAACTGAAAGCATAAAACTGGAACACAGGGTAGTGCAGCTTCAGACGCTCATGTGTAAGAGCCCTTAGTTCTGCTGTGCGCAGTACTTTGTTTAGGTACTTCAGTTACGTGTCACTACCTGTTTCAGGCTACAGTCCTTGGCCAGTTTGAAGACTTGAGTCTGTGGTGGTGCTACAACAGGGGCACAGGAGCATCTGCCTAAGAAATAGGAAACTATACTGGAACACTGGGTACTAAGAAGTCTTGTTAACTATAATAATGTTTAAAAGATCCCTAAGGTTTGTCCGTATGTAAGTGGCCTTTGCTATTAGGCGAGTCTAAAGCTGCCATGCTTGCATTACACTGTGACGTGCAAATTCACTCAATAGATTTATGATTATAACACACAGCATGAGCTAAAACAGCCATGAAGGCCCTTAGTTATGCAGAAAGACTACATTTTGAGAAGAAATACAGAGCAAAGCAGACTTTATTAACCTCCTACAGCAGCCCCGTACCATTGCCTTGCGACTTTATCTGAAATTTGTCAGGTTGGTGTCCCTTCCAGTGTTGTGTGTGCAGCAGTGCTTGCTAGTATAAGCTACTTGCTGTTATTCTGGTGCAGTGTATAAAGAAGCGCCTCCCTCCACAAACGCATGGCAAGGAGATTATTTGCTGCGCTACTACTTTCTGTCCTGTGTGAGCTGCACTCATACTTTGTGCTGACTCTGCTCTGACCTCTAAATAACCCGCCTGTTATTCTGGAATTCCACTACCTTTGTTTTCCATTGTGTCTTTCATTTGCAGCACCTACAGCCCATAGATAATCATGGAGAAATGGGAACGTATGAGAGGGGTTGATCACCTTTTAAATTAACTATTAGTATGATGTAGCGAGTAATATTCGGAGACAGTTTGCATTGTCTATTTGTGGTTTTTGAGTTATTTAGTTTTTTATTCAGCAGTTCTCCTGTTTTCCGTTTCAGCAATCTGTTGCTAGGGTCCAAATGACCGTAGCAACCCTGCATTACTATGATTAAGAGACTGGAATATTAACAGGAGAGGCCTGAATAGACAGATGAGTAATAAAAAGCAGCAATAACAATACATGTGTATCCTCACAGAGCATTTGGTGTTTTTTAAAAGTCAACTGAAGACATATTTTTATATCTTGGCTTTTAATTAGTATGAGCTAATGTGTTGTAATGTATTAACTATCATTGATGCGTGGGCTTGAATGATAATTATATTGGACTTCTGAGTAATTGATGTCATTTCAAGTTAATTTGTGTTTTGTAAAGCACTTTGTAGCTCTGCTTTGAAAGGTGCTATATAAATAAATTTTTACTTACCATTTGAAAGCCAGACAGAATCGGAAGAAGGCAAATGATAAAAAACTATAAAAAAAGAAGAAAAAGGTCAATCTAAAAGTTGCTTAGAATTAGCCATCCTAGAACATCCTAAAATTTCACTTAAAGTTGAACCACCCCTTTAACTACACACCGAAAACCAAAGCATTGACTTTCAGTTATGTATTATTCATCCAAGCAGTATCTGAAAGTATATTAGTAAGAGTGATACTGTTTCTTGTACAAAGAGGTAGCTGTTAAATGGCCACTATATATCCCATTGTGTGACATCATTTCGGTGAAATGAGGCTTGTGCCAAACGTTCTTGCCTGTTGTTTTAAAATGTTTTCTTGTCATTTCTTGAGTTAAAAAGGGCAGACCAAGTTCTGCCAAGTTTAATGTCTTGTTAGGTGGTTAATCGCATTGCCAATGCATAGATACACCCAAAACAGTCACAACAAAGGTTGAAGGAAGTGGGATTTTTCATGCAGAGCTTGTATGTCTCACTTTAAATTAAGAATTAAGGGGAATTAAAAATGGCAAAGCAAAACAATTATAATCTCTTCTGGGCTGGCCATTAAAGGCCATGACAAGTATGTGCATGGAGTTTGTTCTGTATGTTTTCTGTGTCTGCGTGGCTTTCCTTCCGCATCCTTCCTCCAAATATATACAGAATAACTGGCTCCTGATACATCTGACCTTAATGTGAATATGATAGAGAACTAATGGAGAGAATGTATATGCCACCAAGCTTTCCTATAGCTGCCTTGTTCAACTACACCTACCATCACACACTTCTAGACTAGTGGGACAGTACCCACCCAGATACTGCATTGGTCTGGCTGCTGAAAAATCAATGTATCGTGTACAAATAAACATTGACCCAGAACTGGGGCAAGGAGATATATAAAATAATAACTCCTCTGTTTGCATTGCTTGGTGCAAACCTTCTATTGGATTGTTAAAGCTATATATAGATTCTGGGCATTTGTTATTGTCACATGGGACTCCTACTGTATACATCCTTATGAGGCAATAGGACTGTGGCTTTACTATAATTTCTTAGCTCCCTCATTTACAGGGATCTTTTTTACTAGCACCGATGGGTAGAGTCGTTTTGAAAATGATTTGTAATTGTAATTGAAAGCAGCATCTTTCTGCCTGTTTATACTTCCTACACAACTGGTTCTGACTCATGAGACCTTGTAGCTGGAGTCCACCGATTTGATGCAATAAATCCATTGTTACCGTGATATTGCAGGTGTAAGCATACAGAACTCTCAAGGTCAAAAAATAATTCCAAAATGTTCTTCCGCTCTCCCAACAATTTTCTCAATTCTTTTGCATTGACATAAATATCATTTTAAAAATGAAAGTCACACTATATCTGCAGTAGCTCACTGAGAAAAATAATGTGATCTTTTGTATATGAAAATTGACCATATGTGGCCAATGTTTAGGTTGGTCAGGCATGAGGCACAATTGGTCAGATATTAGTCTAGTTTACTCCTACTTTTACTGATCCCAGTGATGTTATTGGTCTTTAACAAAAGCTAGATATGCCATTGGAAGTTTTAGGAGCCAGTTGCAAGTACAATGGGTTTCCCCAGTTATGTTTCTGTGAAGCAATGTATTTTGTACTCGGTATAAAAAAGCTTAAAAGGAGCATTAGAGTAGTTGTTCACCTTTGATACCACCTTTTGAAGGTTAGACCCCTTTAACTGTATAAAACCAGATGCCTTGCCATGTCTCTCATTTCTTGTCTCTCTGTTTATTGCACAGTTGCTGATATGTGTTCAAGATGAGTGGCATGGGAGAAAATCCCTCTGACCCTAGCAGGGCAGAGCCACGGAAGCGCAAGGAAAGCCACGATCAGCTTGGGCCTAGGTAAGTTGTGCATGAGATGATATGCCATGGAGCACAAGCCCATCCAACAAGATTGCCCTAACCTGTAATGCTCATTTTGGGGTTTGTGTGGAGTTTGTTGCTCTTTCTAAATCCTTCTTGGTGTTTGTGTGTAGTGCACTGTTCTCTTGAAATCAGTCTTGGGGATAGTTCAGTGTTCTCTTAGAATCCATCATGAGGTTGATGTGCTGTTTGGTGTCCCTAAATCTTTCTTGGCATTAGTGCCATTCCTTCTAAATTCATGTTGATGTTCTCCATAAACCCACCTTCATAGTAGTGTACTTGTTAATGCACCTTTCTCTCGAAATCCATCTATGTGTTTTTGTGTTTGTGCAATTTTCTCTCTAGATCCATCTTGTTAGGGCACTTGTTCTCTCTAAATTCTTTGGCGATTGTGTGTGTTTGTTCTTTCTAAACCTATCTTGGCATTTGTGTGTGTGTGTGTTAGCAAGCTGTTTTCTCAAAATCCATCTTGGCGTTAATAGTATTATTAATCCATTGGACATGGACCTTTGTAACCACACCTTACCAAAGTGCTATTCAGTAGTCAAGACTGGTTTAATGGTAGGGAGAGAATTTGCCATGGGCCTCCAGCATCACAGGAGCCTTTGGGGTGTTGTGCGGCAAAGAACATACCTTATGAATGCACAACCAACAGGTTTTCAGCTGTTTTTAACTGAAGTTCTAAGGATACTGAAAGTTTGTTGAGTTTGCTGTTTAGAAACAGCTGGGGAGACATCCTATATTTATGTATTTTCTCTCCCCCCCTTGTATGAGAGTCCTAGCATTCCCCCATATTTCAACTCCAGTAGTATAGTGAGAGCATGTTTATGTAGGGGCCCTGCTGTGAGAAAATGCCAAATGAGCAATACTAGCACCAATAAAACATAACGTTACCAATACAAATGGAGCAAGTTAGGTTTGTTAACCGAATCTTACAGGAAAAGTGGGTTATCTTGACACCCCAAAGTAAAAGCTGCCGTTAAAATGTCTTTTACTTTTCAGTGTGGTTTCACAAAGTTGGGGTCTTGAATTTGTTTTTGGGGCAGCCTGAAGGCCAGTAAGATTTATGGCAAATGTGTATTCTCCGTCGTAGACACAGAATGATTAATTCAGGAGCCAATCGTGTGTAGAAACACCAGCTTTCAGTATACATTCAGTTCATGTTCAGTGCATTTAGTTGCTAAGCGCATTAGATTCTTGTTTTTATTCGGCAGTGCTTCCTGAGATGATCTCTTGCTGTAATGCTGGGGCTAAGTGATAAGATAGCTGTCCCAAATGTACAAGGGGGAGTTTTAGCCTCTCCGCTGCCTTGCTTGCACTGTATCACCCTGTTATTCCATATTTCCTGACAAATGGTGTGGTTTTCAGAAGCCATAGCATTGAAAGGTTTTTGGCTTTTTATTCTGCTCTCTTCTTGTAGCCTCATTCTTCTAGCCGGATAATATATTAGAAGGAAATGGTCGGTGGAAATACGACATCTGGGGCCAAAGTAGCATGTCTTGCATTAAAACTTTTCTCCTCTTTATTCCTGAGGTATAAAAACATTGATCGGCATCAAAGTGTATAGCTGTAGGTTGATAAAGGCAATTTTGTTTGTATATTGTACAGCACTCCTTTTTGTTGGGAGATTAAAAGGCTTTGATGGCATAATGACCCAACAAGACAATATGTAATGGTCTGAGCAAGTGGATAATGGTTTTCATGCTCCGTTTGTGGTACATCCTTCACCTGCACTTTTCTCCTCTAGTCCAAAGCGAAGCACGGAGAAACGGAATCGAGAGCAGGAGAATAAATATATAGAGGAGCTGGCAGAACTGATTTTTGCAAACTTCAACGACATTGACAACTTAAACTTTAAACCTGACAAATGTGCAATTTTGAAGGAAACTGTGAAGCAAATTCGCCAGATCAAAGAACATGGTAAGAAAGAACTCTTAATACAAGTTATGTGTTGTAAAGTAAGCCACCTGTATGTTCCATGTGTGAAGTCTTTAGTTTGTGCTGGGTTTGCAAGCTGACCGTGATGAGCCAAGGGGTGAGCTAAATCAGGCTGATCCAATCTTTTGCATCTAATGTGCGGACCCATCCACACAGAACCCAGTTTACTTTAATTTTAAATCAGATGTTGTTTCAGGTCAATATTTTTGCCAGTAAGATGTCAACGTGTACATGAGTAGTCAAGTCCAGTGTCAACCTGTGAAGTAGAAGTAAACTTGTTTTTAGTGCACATTCGACTCTTAAACATTTTCCAAAATATTTAGATTTGCATAAAACAGAAAAAAATTTTAATATCTTTTTAAAAAAAAAAAAGATTTTTTGGGTTTCTTCAAGCATAGCATCATCAGCAGGAACAACTGCCAAGGTAATGCTAAAAAGATACCATAAACTATGCCATGATAGGTAGGATCTGTTCTATGCACAATTCAGCAGCAGGTGTTTATAGGTAAAGTGTGTGAAATAAAATGCTGCTTAGTTGCTGCAGTCAGTGGAATTATATGCTAGCAATTTGTATGGCTATTTTACTATTGCTTATCTTTCTGCTCAGGGGACCATATTATAAGAGTTAACCTTGCATTCAGGCAGCTGGAAAAACAACAGTTTTTGCCTTCAAAACTGCTTTAGGCACGAGGGTGCATGCACAGTATAGTTTGTATTGATCGCAGAAGAGTGACAGAACACCCCCCTTCTACAGAGCTGCACCACCAAATTTAGCCAGAAGTGTTTAAAGTTGAAGGAAAGGTTAAAGGGATCCTGTCATGGGAAAAAAACATTTTTCAAAATGTATCAGTTTTAATAGTGCTGTTCCAGAAGAATTCTGCATTGAAATCCATTTCTCAAAAGAGCAAACAGATTTTTTTATATTTCATTTTGAAATCTGACATGAGGCTAGACATATTGTCAATTTCCCAGCTGCCCCAAGTAATGTGACTTGTGCTCTGATAAACTTCAGTCATTCTTTACTGCTGTACTGCAATTTGGAGTTATATCAACCCCTCCCTTTTCCCCTCCAGCAGCCTAACAACAGAACAATGGGAAGGTAACCAGATAACAGCTCCCTAACACAATGTAACAGCTGCCTGGTAGATCTAACAGCACTCAGTAGTAAAAACCCATGTCCCACTGCGTACTATTCATACTATATAAAAAAAAATCTGTTTGCTCTTTTGAGAAATGGATTTCAGTGCAGAAGTGTACTGGAGCAGCACTATTAACTGATGCATTTAAAAAAAAAACATGTTTTCCCATGACAGTTTCCCTTTAAAATGAAGTAAGCCTTATCAGAATGGTCCACCTAAGTATACCAGCAGTGATCCACAAACTTGGCCCTACAGCTTTTAAGGAACTACAAGTCCCACAATGCAATGAAGGAGTCTGACAGCCATAGTCAGGCAAATGCATTGTGGGACTTGTAGTTCCTTAACAGCTGGAGGGCCAAGTTTGAGGATCACTGCCGGAGTAAACCCTCAAAGCAATGCTGCTCTGAGTCCTGAGTCAAAAGAAACACCTAATTTCTTTCCTTCTATTGTATACTATGTATCAGACTTCCTGTTTTCAGCTTAAACCTCCAGGGCAAGTGCTTGAGCATGCTCTGTTTGCTCCTTTTCCTCCCACCTCCCTTCTCTGCTGTAATCTGAGCCCAGAGCTATAAGTGAGCAGGCAGACGTCACACAATGATGTCACACCAAGCTAATACTGCAGCTGCTATCCTAAGCAAACCGAGAGATTCAGGAGTTTTTTGCCCAGGTATGGTAAAACATTCTACAGAATAAATATAGCATTCATTGCAGCTAATCTATTGGCAATAAAATGCCTCCGTAGCTTTCCTCCTCCTTTAAAGGGAAACTGTCATGGGAAAACATGTTTTTTTTTAAATGCATCAGTTAATAGTGCTGCTCCAGTTGACTTCTGCACTGAAATCCAAGTCCAAGTCACATGACTTGGGGCAGCTGGGAAATTGACAAAATGTCTAGCCCCATGTCAGATTTCAAAATGAAATATAAAAAAATCTGTTTGCTCTTTTGAGAAATGGATTTCAGGGCAGAATTCTTCTGGAACAGCACTATTAATTGATGCATTTTGAAAAAATCTTTTTTCCCATGACAGGATCCCTTTAAAGTGTTTTTTAAAGCTATTGTCTCAAGCACAGTCCCATGACCTCATGTTATATTATCCCACAAAATGCTGTTGTTCCTGTAACTTGCTTTGCTCCTGATACATGTAGTAAACTCCGTGTAGTTCCGATATTTCCATTGCAGTCACTTACCTTTCTCAGCTTTTAGTTTCTGCATTTTGGGTTTCACTTTCATATTTACCAGTCGAGCCTTCCAGTAAACATGTATTATTCAGTTGAGTAACAACGTAAGAATAACGCCCAAACTCCAAAAAACACCAAAAAGTGATGGCTTCACTGTATGGTCCATGTACTCCAGCTGTGATTTCAAAGCAGAAGGAGAGTGACCGAAGCAGTTTATAATATAGATTATCCAAAGACTATAATTATTCTGCAGAATGCTTTACCATACCTGAGTAAACCACTTCAGAAGCTCTCTGTTTGTTTAGGATAGCAGCTGCCATATTAGCTTGGTGTGACATTACTTCCTGCCTGAATCTCCAGTTGTTGCTGATCTACAGTGCCCAGTAACTGTATATTGGGATGCTGGCAGTTCAGCAAGAGCCAGAGACTCACAGGGTTGGAAAATCCCTGCTTTAATGGAGTTGATGAGAAATTATAATTACCCGTATGTAGCTTTCTATTATGTTTTATTTGAAATAACCAGTCATTACCCATCGGTATTAAACACATGATTTTCTCTCAGTCTCTAAGTTCATGCTTCTTGAAAATGCTTTCAACTGGACTTACTGTATTATTATTATTAGTACAATTCTTGGGCTGACTAACAGGAAACAACCCTGTATTTTGTGATTGCTACAGCTTTCTATATACAGGAAAACAGAAACAATTTTAGCTGGAAATATGGTATGCAGGGACAAAAATAACTGTTCTGTACATTATAACATTTTCAAGTCAGTCGCTGTGGCGCTTAAACTTCCAGGCCTTCTGCCTGTACATTTCAGTCATTACAGAGGGACATAAACCAATTGAACAAATAGAGCAAGTCTTTGTACAAGCTGGGAGCAGTTATTATAGTGTGCCCTTTGCCAAACATTCGTTCTGGTAAAATTGCACTTTTCATAGTCTATTCTATATACCAGCTTGATAGTGCTGAAGTTGGCCATACCTATGCAGATCACTCAAGGTAGGTGACCTGTCCAAACGAAAGAATCTTGCCCCAGTATGCCCACCTTGAATGGGCAATATCAGCTGATACTATCGTGGGCCCCAGAATAGGCTTAAAAAAGGTGCTCGGTGTGAGGGCTGCATCAACAATGTTGCAGTCCTTGACCCGATGGGATTTTTAAACCTGCCCAACTGTCATCTGGCTGATTTTTGGATAAATCTTGGTCGGGAAACCTGTCGGAGGGCCCAATACACTGGCCAATAAGTTGCCGACTTGGACCGCCAGTGTATGGCAACCTTTAGCTAATATAGTGCAACTCCTTGCTTCCTTAATGCCAGGGTATGCAGGGAATTGTACTTCATCAATAGTTAAAGTTCTGTGATTAAAAAACTTTTTTTTCTATTGGTGCTTTCAGCTTTGCTACATTGTCAGGTTTCCCCCAAGATTTTTTAAATGATTTGCCTTTTTCTTCTCATTCTCTCCAGCTTTCAAATGGGGCTCACTGACCCCATCTAAAAACAAATGCCCTGTAAGGTGAACAACCCCTTTCATTTCAGCTGGATCCATGGCACAAGTAGAGGGCACAGGTAGAGAGGCGAGCGTTGCCGGTGATTAAGTCTGTTCACACTTGTAGATGTAACATTCCTCAGGTTAACTCTGCAATGTCTCGGCCGCACTGTTTAATCTGTGCAAACTCTCCCCTGTTTGCTTAGTCATCTTGTCACGAGGCTTTGCAAGCAATTCCTGGCATAGTTGAGCGTGCAACAAAATCTCACTTTCTCAGCTGAGATGAGGGGGAGAAAGAGAAAGCAGCATTACGCCGGGACTAGTGAAATGTGCTGTTAGGATCCAAACAAGGATGGAGTGTGTCTGTGAGACAGAGATGGTGTGTGATACTCACATTCACTCGGAGAGAGGGTACAGCTGCCTGTAAAGCTTTGCTCTTTGCCTTTAATGCACAGCGGCCCTTGATATATAGGGCATTAATGTTGAAAAGATAAACATATTGGGAGAGCACAGGAAGGGCCCTGTCTTTTTCTATGTTGGCAGAATGCTTCCTAATGAATACGAATGTGATGCTGCCCTCACCAAGCCATATGGCAGCTTTTCTAATTTTAGTATAGTGCAAATGCATAATAGTCTCACTTGCTTACTTCCTAAAGCTTTCCTGAGCAGCAACATGTCTTTAACTCCTCTCAGCCCCACAGCTCTACAGAGAACATGCCACAATACATTAGCGGAGGAGCCCAGTGCTCATCAAGAGCTTGCCAAGCCCTTCTGTCACTTGCAGGATACACAAATCTCTCCAGAGGCTTAACATTTGCTTCTAGCGTGAATTAGCATGCCGCCTTTCCTTTTTTTTTTTTCCTGCTTTAACATATTAAGGAAATTATGCACGACTATAAAAAACAACAGCTTGTGTTGAAACTGTAGCCCATAGCAACCAATCGGCAGCTGGCATTTACTAGCCAAGTTCGGTTTCAGTCGTGAAAGTATGCGGTTGCTATGGGTTACTGGACTAGGGCAAACCTTGCCCATGTTTCTCTGTTACACTACAGGGATGACAGAATATATGAACGTTTATCATGAAGGTTGCCAGATTCTACCAGTTAGTAAGGGCAGTTTTAGGAAATCATTCTTTGAATGGGTTATAATGTATTCAGATGAGCACAAAAAAACAGCATTTCCCTTTCTCACTGCCACTGTGGACCTTCATGTGTATGTAGGGATTCAGAAGTATTTTGAGAGTGTCTTCCCCGTCTTTCTTACATTCTGGAGACCCTCCTTCTATCCTTTTTACTGATGAATTAAATGTTATGTTTTAACTTTATTATAACACATGGTTGCTGCTGAACGAGAATTTTTCTAATGAACTACCAAAATGTATCCTATAAGGCATCCCATCCACTTTATGCACTTTATATTTATTCAATGAATGAATTTATGGGTATGACACAGAGAAAGACACGAAATGAATTAAATGAATTTATTGTTATTAATACATATTGAATCATCTGATCACAAGTTGATCCTGTAATTTATGCAACACATTAAGTAAGTATTTAACTTTCTCTTATCACATAATTATCACGGTATATGGATGGTGCGATTTAATATAACTCTTCTGTTGTCTCTTTTCTTATTCCTATTAAATTTGGAATTGTCTGCACATCCATTATCACTAGATAATTTTTTGTATTAATTGGCAATGATGGTTTGTTCGAAGGTGTGGAAAATCCATAGAAAATAGATTTTTGTGTTTTGGGCCACCAGCCAAAACTCTTCATGGCATCTAAGTGTCATAGGGGGAGGGTGATATTTTTATTTTGGGGGGCTACCAACAGAAACATCTTATTATATATTAATATAATATACAAGAGCCAAGAATACCCTTTAAATTATATCCTTATAAACTGTGCTTAGTGATGTCATCAGGAATAATCAGTGCCTAGTGATGTTATTTCTGTCACATGACCAGGGTTGGATTGGGGGGCCTGGAGCCCACCGGGACTACTGTCCAGGGCCCCACTCCAGCCCCCCAACTGGTGCGCGCCTCGCCTGCTTGAAAGCGCCACTCAGCGCATGGGCATTCACGAACAGCTCTGTTCAGCGTGTAGACGCTGATGGTGCTTCGAAATGCCAACTTTTTTTAGTTTTAGAAAGAGGTCTTCTAGGGAGTGGGTCTGGCCCTGCACATAACTCACTGTGTTTTATAATAAATAAAGTACCCCCTGTTGAAAAATATTAGGATATTATAAGCCACCTTGGAGTTCCATGACCTGTATAGAAACACCTGGTCTTCTGCCTCGTGTTTTTATATGGTCATGGAACGCCACTGTAACTTATAATATCCTTATACTTTACAAAAGGGGGTACTTTACTTTCTACTGAATTGCCCCAGGAGTCTAACAGACTGATAGTGTATGAAGGGCCATGAATAATATGGGTGCCTTTCTATTTTTTCAATCATACCTGGAAACTTGGCTTGTATGTGAATAACTCTGCAAACCAGCCTCCTCTTTTGCCGCTTTCTTAAAATATATTTCTCTCTTTAAAAATAGTGTTTTTTTATTGTGCAGTACACAAATTTTGAGGTTCTGGCCGGAATATGTTTATTTTATCTGGACAGATTAAAAGATGCAGAATTAGTTTTGGAAGGCCAGTGCTTGCTATTTCTGCCTTTCACAATGAATGTCCCTTTCTTGTGGTAACTGGCAGATTGTTGCAGTGTGTCTAAAAATGACTGCAAACATTGTAACCACCCTAACAGTGGTGCCCTTCCAAGGGAATATTTCAAACTTAGTTCCTTGAATTATATAAAAAGTTGTTTGTGGTGATACTTGTATCCAGACTAAGATGAAGGTCTGACATTGCAATTACAGGGAGCTGCTGGTTTAGAGAACATTAGAACCATGAGGTCAGGTGCACTTGTGAAGCTCTAATGTAGATCTGCTGAGGTTCAAGGGGACTCCTTGTTCCCCATATTTCCCTGTAGCCCAAATGCTGCTTTCAAGTTTTCTAGTTATGACTTTTCCATATATAGCAGACATTTTTGTAGAAAACCTGTAATGTTGTGATGGATAATGAGGCCTTTGGGGAACCACATCAGGCAATATAAATTCATTATTATTATTATTATTATTCTGATCAGTACTTGCCTTTATGCAGAAAAAACAGCAGCTGCAAACGAGGATGAAGTTCAGAAGGCTGACGTGTCCTCTACAGGCCAAAGTGTCATAGACAAGGATGCGCTCGGACCAATGATGCTTGAGGTAAGAAGATGTAAATGCCAATTTGGCTTCAAGTGACTACATAGAGGTGGGTAGTGTTGCAGCCCTGTCTGTAATGGTAACAGGAAGAGATACAGTTTTCTAGAGTAGCAAACTTTTGTCTCTGGCGCTATACTGTATACATATATATATATATATATATATATATATATATGTGTTTGTGTGTGTATATGTGTGTGCTTGTTTGTTTGTGTGTGTGCATATATATATATGTATGTGTGTGAGAGGCCCTTGGTGGGCCGAAACTTTAGTCCATAGTTCTACAATAAATTATTCTTTAGAATTTTTTAAGACCTGTGAGTGCTGATCTCACTTCTGGTTTGTTTTGGACTACGCTTTTGCCGATCGTGCACCCAGGCACATATATTGGCTATTTTAGTGAGTGCCGGTATACCTTGGAGTTATATATACATACATATATAATCGATCCACGAAGGTTCAGCACACCATATGGTTAATTCTGACCCAGGTGCTACTCTCCATAGCTGAAAATAAAAAAAAACAAAAAATTGAGGTGCACACTGGGAACCTTTTTAAATAGTTAAAAATTAATTTCTTTATTTAATCCATTAAAAATGACAGGTCAACGTTTCGGTCTGTGTCTAGGACCTTTCTCAAGACCATATAAATATATATATATATATATATATATATATATATATATATATATATATATAGTGTATGTGTAATCTCCTGCACTGATGGAGACTGTGCACAAATAAGCTTGTTAGTCATTTGATCAGCCTACTGTTTATTCCAGGCCTGTGGCCCTCTGACTGTATCCTTTTTTCTTTATTTTTAAATATTGAAAGTTCAAGGTTGTGATTTCAGTCATACCAAAAAAAGCAACCGTGCAGTCACAAAGTGGGCAGTGCAATCACAAAGTGGGTAGTGCAATCAGTGAACTCTTCCTTAAAATGGAAAGGCTCCTAAATACAGGACTGGAACTAGGGTTGTCACCCGGATGGTATTTTACTGGCCATGGGTAAAACATCTGCAAAGGCTTGGGCCAGTAGCACAAATTTACTGGCAATGTAGCTGCCAGTAAATTTGTAATACCCATAACAAAAGGCCTTGCAGCCCCCAATCCAATCAAAACATAACTTTTTTGTTCCCACCACTGGCTGGTGGAAATTTTATATAGGTGCCAACCCTTGATGGAACTAGGGTAGGCAACAGAGCCACATGCTTAGGGTACAAAGCTAGGCACATACCTAATATGTAGCTGCATGGACACCTGCTTATTAGTGTATGCATGCTTGAGGGGGCTAGGTGAGCTTGGCACAGCGTTACCTGAAAACCCAAGGACTAATGGCTCTACAGGAATCCAGAGTCTTTGGTCTCTCTGTCGCCGAAGCTAAGAAGACTCTTTATCCACAACCCCCAAGACTAAAGGCTCTAAAAGGCAAGGGTCTTCAAGACCCATTTTATACACACAGCTGGTTTGATTTCTGTTGGCTCCAGAAAACGTGCTTTTTTTTAAAAGTTCAAATTACATTTAATTATATTTAATTTTTTTTAGTAATAACCAATACTCCAGCTTCTCAACTCAACTTCAACTCCTGTTGACTCCTGTCAGATGGAGAACATAAATTTTGCCTTCCTAATTTACTTTAATAAATACCCAAGACCCTCTGCATTGTCTGTTAGGTTGCAGGTTCTGAGCGTTGACACAGGATTAAGGACCGCATAAATGCCCCAATGCAGTACTCCCTGGTAGAAGACCCTGATATGCAGGCCAGTAAGCTGCCATGTTGTTCTGGAGGATCAAAGCCAGCAACTTTTATCTGCCTGTATATTACCAGTGTCATTTTCAGGTCATAGTATTCCTATGTCTATAGTAAGACATTAAATAGGTTATTCACCTTTGAGTAAAATATTAATATGAGAGAGTGATGTTCTGAGACAATTTGCAATTGGTTTTCAATTTTTTATTATCTATGGTTTTTTGAGGTATTTTGCTTTTTATTCCACAGTTTTCCAGTTTGTAATTTCAGTAATATGGTTGCTAGGGTCCAAATTACCTTAGCAACCATGCATCAATTTGAATACAAGAACTGAATAGGAGAGGGCCCCGTTAGAAAGTTGGGTAACAAAAAGCAGCATTAACAATAAATTTGTAGCCTTGTGGAGCATTTGTTTTTTTTGATGGGCTCAGTTACCCCCATTTGAAAATGCAAATACAAATAGTTCATAAAACTATAAAAATGGAAATGTAGCTTAGAATTGGTTTGTCGCAATGGGTGACTAGACCTAAACAAACTTTTTATTGTATAGCGTCATTTGTATTGGAAGGAAAGGTTTTTAGTTTGTGTTCCCAATATGTTTTTTAGTTGTCAGATTGTGTCTAGCAATTACGTGAGCGTGTATCGTTTGCCAAACCTCCTACACAGTAGACATAATCTAATTAGTACCCACACCCGCCTGAAAACTGCGCTCCAGCTCAAGGTACAGTACTTGGAAACATGGCGTGCATTTGCTCTCACTGGGTATTGGCACGGCTGATGTTATTATCAGCTGAACTATTGTGCGGCTATGTAGCTAATCTTGTTGCGTGTCAGAAGTGCATCAGTAAGGAAGCATCTGCTCTCTAATTGTGCCTTGAAATGTCTGTGCATTTGTGGATGTCATAACGTAAGTATACAGCAGTTGCTAGGCAACCCGAGCATGGGCTGCAATTTCTCGCAACAAAATAATTCAGCATCAGAGTACCGAGAACAGATGCAGGGTTTCTCTGTTATTCACCCAGTTTTTGACTCAGGCCCCAATTAGAGTTGCCACCTTTTTTTGCAAAGAAATACCGGCCTTCCTATATGTTTAGATTTTTCCCTAACATTGGGGTCAAGCATAATTTTTACTGGTCAGACTGGTAAAATACTGGCCAGGTGGCAACCCTAGCCCCAATATTTGATTCCTTATGGCTGCAGATTCAGGTGTCTGTGTTGTACCTTAAAGTACAATATTCTAGGAAAACAGTTCGCTCAAAAACAGCTCCAGGCAGTATTTTCAAACCCTTGTTTTTACATAAAGTGTCCTAAATAAACAGCTAGGCTTCTTATATGTTAATTGCCAACATTAATTAAAGAATTATCTAACCCTAAGCCCGGTGTCCTTGTTATATCAGCAGGGTTTTCTGATGTGTATCTCTGGTAGATAGAAATGTTGTACATGATGTTTTGTGCTTCTGTACCAGCCCAAGGCAACCAGCCTTTAGCAGTAAAGATCTGTGTCTCCCCAGTAGATGCCCCAGTAGCTCCCCATCTTCTTTTCTGCTGATTCACTGATTCACATGCTCTGTGCTGCTGTCACTTACTGAGCTTAGGGACCCACTCACAATATACAGTACCCATAAATTAAAAAAATGTCACAGTATAAGGCTGATTAGTAATTAATTTGGGTAATTACTACACAGCAGCACAGAAACCAGTAGAATTTAATAATCGCCCCTGTAGCATCAGCTTGTATGACAGGCCAATCTCATTTTCTGCTGTATAATTAGTGAAAACCCCTAAGCTTAGCTTCTCAACAGCTGCTCAGAGCCCACTGAGCATGTGAGTGTGGCAGACACTTTCCAAGATGGCGACCCTCTGTGACAAGTCTGAAGTCCTGGAACATTGTTGCTATTAGCAAGCTGAAAACTGCATTTTTAGTCCCATTAATTTTAAGGGTTTCTTTCTCCTTTAAATGTTAACAAATGGTAAATAAACTGTTGACACACATCACAAGAACATTTTTATGATAAGATTCTTTCATTTAGCTTTTGGCTTCACAGACAAAATCTCTTGCTTTTAGGCCTTGGATGGGTTCTTTTTTGTGGTGAACCGTGAAGGGAACGTGGTGTTTGTTTCTGAGAATGTGACCCAATATCTGCGATACAACCAAGAAGAGCTGATGAATACAAGTGTGTACAGCATTTTGCATGTGGGAGATCACAGCGAGTTCATCAAAAACCTGCTGCCAAAGTCTTTAGGTATGCTTTGCTATATAAATCCTTCAAGATTGCTCATGGATATACATTTTCTAGCTTGAAAATCCATGTCAGTGTATTTTGGGAGGTGAGCTCTCAGGTTTAGTGGGAACCGGGCTTCTATGTTAAAACCAAAAGTTTAGCTTGTAATATTAATTGTAAAAAACATATTAGTGTCTCCACCTATGCAGGTTCGCTATTTTGTTTTCACTATTCACTAGTCAGAAGAGAGGTTTTACTAGTAGGATATATGTTTGTTTTTGTAGCTCATAGCTAAACATTAGCCTGCAATGTCCACAGAGAATATAAACTAAATGTAATATATTACATGATCCAGAAGTTGCTTAAACTACTACAGGCAGCCTTTTTAGCCCAGCTTATTCATACTTTATGTATATGGAACCATGTGTTCCAGTCTAGTAATATATGTAATAAAATCTAATAATGTGTTGTGTCTTTCACAGTAAATGGGGGGCCTAGACGAAATAGCCATACCTTTAACTGTCGTATGCTGGTGAAACCAATGATGGAATGCGAGGATGAAGGTCACGATGGTCAGGAAGCGCATCAGAAATATGAAACTATGCAGTGCTTTGCTGTATCCCAACCAAAGTCAATTAAAGAAGAAGGTGAAGGTATGGTTATCTCCGTCTTTTCTTTCTTTCCAGAGACCCTATCATGCACTGGATGGTCATAACATCAGAGAAGAGGTGAATATATTCCATATCCAGGCAAATTCTCTGTATAGCTATATTGTAATGACTTGGCTTCTGTTTTGTCACAAGCTGGAGGGATATATACTTCCAAAGCTTGAGAGAAGAGAGACACCCTACTCCCCCAAACTGGACAATCAGGATTGTCACCCAGCCAGCACATAGAGAATAGTGAATTTGGACTTCCTAATGCAAACGGCCCCCCAGAACTGGACAATCTGCATTTTTACTCAGCCAACACATAGATAATAGGGAATTTGGACTTCCTAATGCAAACGGCCCCCCAGAAC
>CM044441.1:123358588-123391310 GCA_024363595.1 Xenopus borealis | reverse complement strand
CAACTGTACAGTCTCGATTGTCACCCAGTCAACACCCAGAGAGTAGTGAATCTGGACTGCCCTAAAGCATACGAACATCGTTGCTGCTGCTCTTCAACTGCCAAACGCTTTCACAGTGACTTTTTATACCCCATAATGTATGGATTATACATTGACATGGCAACTCTGTTCATGCAGTCATGTGTTTCATGCTAGTTCCTTGATGTGTACTATAAAACCTGTTGTACCACCTGTGATTTACAAACAGCATATTTGACTCTATTATGTATTTGAGTAAACACAGATGTGTTATTACTTTATAGGAATTTGATATACAATAGTTGCATACCAACCTCCAGCATACTCTGTTCTGCATGGATATAAAGATAAAGTATATAGATATATACTTGTAATAGGTAGACTTGTGTTTTACTTATTGGATTTTCAGGCTTTAAATGTGCAATGTTTTTTTTTTTTCTTGTAGATTTCCAGTCTTGTTTGATTTGCGTGGCCAGAAGAGTTCCAATGAAAGAGAGGCCTGTACCTCCCCCATCTGAGAGCTTCACAACTCGTCAGGACTTGCAAGGTGATCATCTGCCCTCCCCACCATGAATGCTCCTATAACCCCTTATTGTCATTAGAGGGCAATGTACTGCCAGTAGAAAATGGTAGAATGAATGGGCTGGATACATAAGTATCACTTCAAGTATCCAGTCACTATATCTTGGTTACATGAAAATAATGTTTTGTTCAGAGATCAGCCAGTCATACAGTGCCTCTTAGGGTATGTTAAGTGTTATGACAGGGGCTCACATTCTGTGTCCCCTGTAGAGCACACCTGAGTGGCCTTACATAGGGTGATTAAAGTCACCTGGTATCACATTAGCTGTTCCTGATTCATGGAGCTTTACTCTTATATATTTACTTTGCAGTATTCTTGCACAATTATAAAGCATAATCCTTTTAAAGACCTGTCTTGAAAAGGTATAAAAAAAACTCTTAGCCCTGAGTCAGCAGAGATTTACACATTAGATGCTTATAATTAAAGGTGATGATTACCCAGACAAGACCAACAACACCTGTGTTTTCAGTGTATGGAGCTGCTGCAGATATCTCGTTATATTATTCCATCCTTTGTGCTTACTTTTTGGATAGTGAGGTTTCAGATTGCCTGAAGGCAAAAGCTGTATCTGACATGGCAAAATGTCATTAGCTCAGTGGATCACTGTTGAATTTATTGTATTGCCCAAAGTCATATATGCCCTTTAATCACAGGGGATTTGTTAGTTCTGTAAATCTTTTTGTGTTTTTGTATGGGCCTCTGTTATACTCGCGCTAAATTGTCTGCTTGTTCCATGGCTTATTTCCAAACATAATATTGCAAGTTTAGGTTTGGTGGTTTTGCAGTCTGTAGTACCTGTAATACACACTGAGATTTTTGCCTGAAGTTCAGAGCAATATTTTGGTCTTATCAAATTATAATATTTTTTTCCCATCTCGTGTGGGCAAATGCTAAAACTAGTTTCACATTATTCTGTTTGAATCATGGAATTTACTGTGCCACCTCACATGCAGGTTGATGTTATGTACAGCTCTTGCTATGGTTGTCCCATACCTAGGGCTATGTTTAGGTGTTACCGAACCTCTGCCTTCCCCCATCCCTTTGCAGTTGGCATTGATAGTCCTCTGTAATGCACAAGTGTCAAACGCAGAAGAGCCAGGTTTTTGGGGGTGCTTTTTTAGTTAACATTTTTTTATTTACCATATAGGCCCCCTAAGATCGTTCTCCTAAAGCTGCCTCCCTAAGGCAAGGTCCTTGAAGTGCCTATATGGTAATGCCCATACCTACACAATTCATGGTGGTGGAAACTGAGGAACTACAGTCAATGCCACTGAGGTTAGGGACCTCAGATCTTGCTAGCTCCAACACTGTGCGCAGCTTGGGTTTACTAATTGATGGGGAATTAAACTTCAGGAGCCAAATTTCAGCTGTGGTGAAACATTCCTTCTATCACCTAAGGAATATTGCAAAAATTAAACACCTCATTCCTTCTGAGGTTCTTCCAACACTAGTTCACGCCTTCATCACATCACGACTGGACTATTGCAATGCCCTCTATGCAGGCCTTCCAAATAAAGACCTACACCGCTTGCAGCTAGTACAGAATGCTGCCGCAAGATTGCTAACAAGCCAACCCTGCCATTGCCACATAACACCAATCCTTCGCTCACTACACTGGCTACCCATATAATAGAGAATCCTTTTCAAAATTGGAATGCTGACATTCAAATCCCTACATGGCCTAGGACCCGGATACCTGAAGGACTTGTTGCAACGACGTCACACCTCCCACAATCTTAGATCAAATGGATCCAATAATCTGACCACCCCCAGAGTCCAACTGAAAACCTTTGGATCCAGAGCTTTCTGTCATGCTGCCCCTACCCTGTGGAATGCCCTGCCAAACGGGATCAAGACAGCTCCAACCCCTGGAACTGAAAAGCCACCTGTTTAGCCTGGCATTTATGGTCACATAACTTTTCCTCTGCACACATAGATATGTACAGAGATGAGACAAGCTTATGCGCTTTGGGTCCTACGGGAGAAAAGCGCTTTACAAATGTTGTTTGTTGTTGTTGTTGTACTTTCAATAGACCAGATCTTGTTAAAACAGAAGGAAAAATGATTAGTACAAAATACAGGCAAGAGAATGGGTTTTAATCTCATACATAAACAGAAGCCTTTAAAAGAATGGCTCAAGAACCAAACAGTGAATCGCCAACAATGCCCAAGTCAATACATTGATTAGTGTCCAACTGAGAATCTTTCGTACTGTCTGAAATTTTAAGCATACCAGATTCATTCACCAAACCTGAACACCCTGGATCAAATGTGCCTGGAAGAATCTCTTCCAAACATTGTGCAAAGCTGTACACATGTATCCCAAACAGTGTATAAGTATAATAAACTCTTTCAGGTACCACCATCTCAATGGTTAATGCTACCTTTGCACTACAAACCTGAAACCATAAGATAGTATCCCTTTATAAGTACTGAGTTTTCTAAATTAGACATATTATTCTGTGTTGGGCTCTGTCAACAGATCTGTTGTACAGTAAGTATACAGCAATGAGCTTTGTCAGAAATTACAAAGGTAATCTTACATTGCACTGTATTTGGCCATGTTAACACTGTGTCACTATTAATGTAAACTATTTTTATATGTTTTGCAACGTTAACATTTATTTTTATTGTTAAAAAATTAGGCAAAATAACATCTCTGGACACAACCAATATGAGGGCGCTAATGAGACCAGGATGGGAGGATTTGGTGCGGCGATGCATCCAGAGATTTCATTCCCAGCATGACGGAGAAATATCTTACAGCAGAAGACATCACCAAGAAGGTAATGCAAGATTCTACTGAAAGTAGAATGGACTTGCTCCACTTCATTAGTATATTGTATCTCAACTGATTATTTTTGTCTCTCTCCCTATAAAATCTACAGTTCTCAGGCAGGGGCATGCGACCAGTCCTGTCTATCGCTTTTCTTTGTCGGATGGCACGACTGTTGTGGCCCAAACCAAGAGCAAGCTCATGCGTTCACAGACTACTAATGAACCTCAGCTTGTGCTATCTCTACATGTGCTTCAAAGGTAATAATTATTTGCTCATGAGTTCCTGAGATTTTATGTGCCTTCTAATTTATGCACCTTGCACAGATCCATACTATAGGGAAAATGTTTCCCTCGCTGTATCAAATGTTGTAGAAGTGTTTTCCCATGGTATTTGAGCATTGTTGTTGTGGCATAATTATGTGGTCCTGTACATTATTTCAATGAACACTTCCAATGGACAACATGATCCCCTACTACCCTGATCCCCAACATTATTGCTTAGTCTTCATAGAAACAGGCCTACAGTTTATAGGCACTACAGATCCTGCCGCCCTATATTATTTTAAATGTATTATAGCAGGAAGAAAGCCTTAAAGTAGGGCCACATTTCCCTTGTTTTTGACCATATAATCTTTTATGAGATGGTTGAAAACATAATAAGACTGAATTAAAACAGCTGATAGAATTACAATTATGCACAGTCCTCTCCGGTTCATTATTAACATGACTAATCTAGATGCCTTTGTAGCCACAGAATTTCAATTTAGTAGTTGCTTATTCAGTTACTTTACATGCCTTACCAAAAACCGCAAGTTTTAAAGGGGCAATGAACCCCCTTATTCAAAATGAGTGCAATGAATAGAGCTTGTGCTTAATATACTTGTTGTCAATTGTTTTAATGAGGACCAATCTATGATTTTTGTTATTTATTTATTGAGCTAAACAGATTTTGAAACTACTCCATGTTTCATCCTTGTGAGGTACATAATTTGATTACCAGTGTATAACTCACTCCTTTTGCCCTTAGTTGTGACTGTTTTGTTTGCAGAAGTCCTTTATGCAGGGGGAATACCTGTACAATGGTAAGCCACAGCTCCTCTTCATTTCCTGCTGTTCTAGTCATATGGCCTGTTGAACAGCATAAACAGCCTTTAAGGAGAAGTTCACCTTAAAATTACATGTTATTATGTAGTTTATAGTGACATTAGAAAATGCAAGTCTTCAGTTTGGAATTTAAAGGATATGTTTGCCAGGTTCCAATCAAAAAGGAATTTGAATTACCCCTTCATTATTTTTTGTACAGAGCCTTTAATTCATTAAGTCCTGTATTAGAATGTGTTGTGTTTAGCATAAGTTTCACTGTGCAGATGCCTGCTAATATGTCCTTTGTCTCATTGTAGAGAACAGAATGTGTGTGGATTGAATCCGGACTTGGCTGCACAAGCAATGGGAAAGACATTAAATCCAGTTCAATCCAGCAGTCCAGCTCATCAGGCAATGTACGGCGGTAACCCAGGTCAAGATACGACCATAAGTAGCAATATGAATTATGCCATAACTGGCCCAAAGGAACAAATGGTTGTGGCGACTGGCAGGTTTGTTGGATCTGGTGGAATAAATCATATCTCCAGTTTGCAAGCAACCACTCCTCAGGGTAATAACTATGCACTTAAAATGAATAGCCCATCACACGGAAGTCCTGGCATGGGCCAGGGTCAGCCTAATTCTATGCTTTCACCAAGGCACCGTGTCAGCCCAGGAGTGGCAGGAAGTCCTCGGATTGCACCTAGTCAGTTTTCCCCTGCAGGAAGTTTGCATTCACCAGTAAGTGTTTGCAGTAGCACAGGAAATAGCCATAGTTACACCAACAGCTCTCTAAATGCACTTCAGGCTCTCAGCGAGGGTCATGGCCCCCTTGCCCCCCCATTGTCTTCACCTGATCTAAAAGTTGGAAATCTTCAGCATTCGCCTGGCAACATGAACCCTCCTCAGCTTAGAAAGATGGGGAGCATAGACTCTAAAGAATCTTTTGGTCTGTATGGGGAGCAGCCTGAAAGTGCAACTGGACAGGGGGAGTCTGGCTGCCATTCAAATGAGCAGAAAGACTGCGGTGAAAACCTGTCAACTGTTGTTGACAAAACGGAAGGACAAAACCGATTGCTTGATAGCAAAGGTCAGCAAAAACTGTTGAAATTGCTCACCATCAAATCTGAACCGATTGAGCCATCAGCGCTACCTAGTAATACTTTGGGAGACATGAACAAAGACTCCTTGTCAAATTTTGCATCAAACAGTATGTCTGCCTCAGCACATGGAACCTCACTGAGAGAGAAGCATAAAATTTTGCACAGACTCCTTCAGGACAGCAGTTCTCCTGTTGACTTGGCCAAGCTTACAGCAGAGGCCACTGGGAAAGAACTGAGCCAGGAGTCCAACAGCACAGCTCCTGGTTCAGAGGTCACTGTAAAGCAGGAACCTGTCAGCCCCAAGAAAAAAGAGCATGCACTACTTCGCTACTTATTGGATAAGGATGATACTAAGGATAATGTAGCGGATATCACACCCAAACTAGAGCGAGCAGATAACAAGATGGACCCTAACAGCTGTCCAAAATTATCAGCTGTCAAAGCAGAGAAGGAGGAGCCAAACTTTGGACACACAGACCAGGTAATGAGTAACGGTGGTGGTAATGTTTAAGATATTCTATTCACAAGTGTCATGGACTTCTTTTTTCCATATTAACCAGTGCAGTATGTGTGCTCACATCATGAATACATACGTTAAATGTAAGTTGGATATTTCTGTTACAATCTACAGTCTGGTCATTTCCATATGGGACCAGACTGTAAATTATATCCTTATAATTGGTGTGTCAGAACACGCCGTTTATAACCAGGGCTGAAGTTGATGCCGTGCGTCTGAATTTGACGCTGCACGGCTGGATTTGACGCCGGCGTGCCAACCAGAATGGACGACGGTAACCATAATGGACCCCCCTCCCGACATTTCACTGTAGATTATAATGCATAATGTACCTAGGCGTGCCACAGTTTCCTGAAAAAAATACCGGCCTTCCTATATATTTTTCTTTTTTTCCTATTAATAACATTGGGATCAAACATAAAAAATTCTGTCCAGGCCAGAAAATACAGCCAGGTGGCAACCCTAAATGTACCCCCTACTGAAATTTATAAAGTTATCAGAAGTCACTTTGGAGTTATGTGATCTGTATATGGTCACATAACTGCTCGGTGTCTTATAATATCTTTATAAATTACAGTAGCAGGTACATTATCCACTTTATTATGATCTGCAGTTTGGAAGTGACAAGTTTGTTTCTACTTTTCTACAAGTCCAGATAATTTTCTCTTTTATTTTGTTGATTTTGTTGTCTGAGGTTTCTACATACACTTTTCTAGGTAGACCTGCTATAGGGCCCGTTAAATAAGAAAAACACGAACAGGACTGATACAGCCATATTCATTTAGTCTCATTCAGTCTCAAAGAAGTTTTTGATATGATCAGTTTAGTTTATAATTTGTGCCGTAATATTTACATAGACGCACGGATATTATAGCACAAAACAAATGTTTGTATGATATTTGGTGTGTGTATGGCAGAAGACGGTAGAAGACTTGGGTATCGGTTGGCTCCGGGATCAGCTCAGGCGGAAAATTTTGATTGGGCGCCTTTGAAGGCACCCAAACATAGCCCACTATTTAATGCTGAATCGACAGATACAGGTAGAATTCCATTGTTTTTACCTGTATATCTGACGATTCAGCTCTACATGTTTATATTGAAACAAACAATCTTTCCGGGAAAGATCTTTGCTTTGCTGTATTTTGCCATTTTCTGAATAATGGGTTTGGGATAATAGATCCCACATCTTTACTGAAATTGAACCTAGAGAATGATCTAAAGCCTTTAGGTTCAATCTCTTGACAGGCTTCATCGATCAATATCTGGCCGAAAGTCAGGCAGATGGCAATCGGACAGGGTAAAAATCCCATCGGATCGCAGCTGTATCTGTTCGTTGATGCGGTCCTGTGATCCAGCCACCCGTATTGCCTACATTATGATCCAATTGTTGGGCCCTAGGGTCAACGATCGGATCAGCCCAATATCGCCCACTTCATTGTGGGAAAATCTGGTAGAGATCCTGTTAGTAGAAAACTTCACCAGCACAGGGCTCTTCTAAGTGAGCACCACAGAGTGATCCTTTTCTTCTTCTTTCTTTGATGCGTAGAGCTGAATGAAAAAGGTGGCTTTTTACTCTGCTGCACATGAGCACCACCACAAAGGAGGAAGAAGAAAGAAGATGATCACTCTGTAGAGTTGTGCTCATCACAGCGATTGAGACTTTCCTATTCCCCCAACCTTTTGTACCCACAAGTCACATTCAAATGTAAAAATAGTTAGGGAGCAACATGAGTATGAAAAAAAGGGTCTAAAGGGGTGCCAAACAAAGACTGGGATTGGCTATTTGGTAGCCTCTATATGGACTGGCAGCCCACAGGAGGCTCTGTTTGGCTGAAACCTGGTTTTTATGTAACCAAAACTGGTCTCTAAGCCAGGGATTCAAAAAGAAGCACTTTCTTATAGGTCACAGGGTGCCACATCCAAGGGGTGGTGAGCAACGTTTCTTATGAGCCACTGATTGGGGATCACTGCTAAAACAACAGTGCAGAGCAGGGTTTAACAGGTATGCACAATCCACTGCTTTGCTTAATTGTCGGCCTGTCCTGCACTACTCTGAATTTCCGAAGGCTCCTAGGGGCCACTCTTACCTGTACCCTAACTTGCTCTTGATTTAGAGTGCAGCCAGTTTCTTATCATAAGTGCTTTTAGAATGAACACTAAAGGGTGCTCTTTGTGCCCCTTAGTGCTTTTAGCAGTCATGCCTGGATCAATAAATAAAGACAACTGAGTTTTTTCTGTTTTTTCCCAGAGCAAAAAAAATAAGTAGGGTTACTCTCATGTTTGACAGAGGCTTCCATAAAAAGTCTTTGCTCTGTAATCCCAAGCCTGCATTCTGCTACTTCCATGATAATTTGACATTTGTAACACTGATATATTGGTATTTATAGTCTGATGCCCTCCATAAATTAAAAGAAAAAGCCCAGCTGACAGTCCCAGACTACACATAAACATTACAATATCATTGCATAGGGATTCTAGACAGGGAAAGGTCTCAAGGCCACACCCCCTTCTTGCTTGTAATAATAATTATAATATAAGACAATTAGAAAACTATAGCAGTTAATATGAGAAATTTGGCTGTAGGTACACATAGTATAGACATGGGTGCAAAGCAAACCTGGAGGGTGACTAGATCCCATCCTTAGCATTATGAAACTTTATAAGAACAACTGATATTTTTTTTGTTTTATGTTTAAACCGGATTATGTTGTTTATGCACAGTGTGTGTTGTGCTAGAACCGGTTCTTCTTTAAAGGAAGCACAGTTCCAAGTTGAATCCACTGCTCCACCCCTGTTAAATCAATGCCCTAGATACTATTCAATGAGAGCACAGGGTGCGAGTGTGAAAACACATCAATTTCATGACGTACCAAATGACTGCATAGGCTGAACTAATTGTTTTGGGATGTTGTTTTGGGAATTTAAGGACAAGGAAAGTTAAACTAAAGAAGTAGTTGGAAATGTTGTACATTATATTTTGTGCTTTGGTACCAGCCCAAGGCAACCACAGCCCTTTAGTTGGGAAGATCTGTGTCTCCAAAGATGCCCCAGTAGCTCCCCATCTTCTTTTCTGCTGATTCACTGATTCACATGCTCTGTGCTGCTGTCACTTACTGAGCTTAGGGACCCACTCACAATATACAGTACACATAGAATAGAAATGTCACAATATAAGGCTGATTAGTCATTAATACAGACAATTAATACATGGCAGCACAGAAACCAGTACAATTAGCATCAGAATTTAATAATCAGCCCTGTAGCATCAGCTTACAGTATATTACAGGCCAATCTCGTTTTCTGCTGGATAATTAGTGACGACCCCTAAGCTTAGCTTCTCAACTGCTGCTCAGAGCCCACTGAACATGTGAGTGTCACAGACACTTTCCAAGATGGTGACCCCCTGTGACAAGTTTGAAGTCCTGGATCATTGCTGCTATTGACAAGCTGAAACTTTAGGCTGGTGCAATAAGTTTAGTATGTAAAACATGACATTATTCATTTTTAGGGTTTAGTTGTCCTTTAACCCTGGCATTACCATTCCATAACCCAATATCTTTGTACTGCTCATTGGTTAAAGTAGGGCAGTAGGTACCTGACCCATATTCGTAGTTCTGCTGCACAACTGTCATCATGTACACCAGGAACCAGCATTGTTTGTTAGTAGGTTTAACCACCCATGACAGCCACACTCAACTATCCATTGCCCAGACACTGCTCAGAGACAGCCATACTGTCAACTATCCATTGCCCAGACACTGCTCAGAGACAGCCATACTGTCAACTATCCATTGCCCAGACACTGCTCAGAGACAGCCATACTGTCAACTATCCATTGCCCAGACACTGCTCAGAGACAGCCATACTGTCAACTATCCATTGCCCAGACACTGCTCAGAGACAGCCATACTGTCAACTATCCATTGCCCAGACACTGCTCAGAGACAGCCATACTGTCAACTATCCATTGCCCAGACACTGCTCAGAGACAGCCATACTGTCAACTATCCATTGCCCAGACACTGCTCAGAGGCAGCCATACTGTCAACTATCCATTGCCCAGACACTGCACAGAGGCCGCCACTTACCTTTTGTCTCTTTTCTTACCACTATCTCTTTATTTGTACAGCATGCCCTCTCAAATACAAAGAAGCGTTTAAGGATCAGTACTCTTATAACCTACTGTTAATGAACAGGGTAACTGTGTACATTAGAGCACACATTATTGTTTTAAGTATATTTGTTATAGTTTTGCTGTTTGTACATCTACTCTGAGCACCAACTCTTCTTTTCTGAGTTATTTCTATTATCATATATTTATTATAAATGGTCATTTGGATCTGCCATAGTGCATACATTTACCTATACTTTACTACCTTTGCAAGGTATAGGAAAAGGCTGCTGTTTCTTGCTTTGCAAAGTTGGGGGTAAGGCATATAATGCTGTGTAGTGTTAACCTAGTCCAACTATAACACGGGCAGCCAATGGGCAGAGCTGGTTGAAAAACCTTAACACACCAATAGTATCTAATATGTCATTCTAAAACAACTGGATGTGCTGAGTTATCATTGAAGACGTTTCACTACCCATCCAAACAGCTTCTTCAGTTCAACTGGCATATAAACTCTTCCACTAATCCAATCACATTGGCACAATGTAACTCTTCAAAGAGGTGACGTGAATTTGATACTGTGTAGTTACTGTGATGGGATTACCAATGTCATGCAACTCCTAGAAACAGGTGTTACTTGTGAGAGTTGCATGAATGGATGTGTGAAGTATTCTGAAACTGCCGGGGTACAGATATGAGAACAGCATTGTATGTAGCAGACAGCTGGTGTCGAAGGCCCCCCTCTGTTTAGGGATGGTTTCTCCACCTTGACATGAATCGCCTCTTTAAAGGAGAAGTCTACGTTCCCTGTACAAACCCCCCCCCCCCAGGCAAATGCCCCTAAGTTGTTACCCCTCGGCGGGGGACCTGTCCATGGAGTTTGCAGGCGCCATCTTCTCCCCAGCCGTCTTCTTCCTTGATTCTTCGGCACTTGGCGGCTCATGCATAGTAGGAGCATTTACTGGTTTGCGCCAATAGTCACAAAGTTTCAATCGGAAAACTTGTGACTTTCTGCGCATGTGCAGTAGAGCTGAACCAGTAAATGCTCCTACTGCTCATATGCCGCAAAACGCAGATGGAATGAGGAAGAAGACTGGGAGGCTGGGGAGAAGATGGCACCTGCAAACTCCATGGACAGGACCTGCGCCGAGTGGTAAGTAGCAACTTAGGGGCATTTGCCAGGGGGAAAGGGGGGCCTACAGGGGGGTGGTTGCGGGGAGGGTAGATTTCTCCTTTGACGCCTCTTTCAAATCAGCGGCCTTCTTTATCCAAGATTTGGACATTGCTATCTTCAAAGGAGTATCCCTTGTCTTTTAGGTGTAGAAAGACAGCTGAGTCTTGCCCAGTAGTCCTCCTATGCTGAGCCTTTCGCTTGGTGAACAGTTGTTTGATCTGCCCAATGTATAGATCTGTGCACTCCTTGCTACTTTGGACTCTGTATACCATATTGCTTTGTTTTTCCTTTAGTATTGCTTCCTTTGGGTGTACCAGTGTCTCAGTGTGTTGCTAGGTTTGAAAAACACATGGACGTGGTGTTTGTTGATGCTCCTCCTGAGTTTCTCTGACACTCCATTTGCATATGGGTTGACTATTCTGGCAGGGACCTAAAGGTGGCCATAGATGCACAAATAATATTGTTTGGTATGATATCTGGTTTGTATATGGTGGGAGATGTGCTGATTGACATTGGCAGATGACTTGGATATTGATTGGACAGGCTGGAAACTTTTGAACAGGCTCCTTTCAAGGCACCCAGATCTCACCCACTGTTACTGCTGAATAGTCAGATACAGGTAGAATTCTATAGTTTTACCTGTATATTTGACAATTCTGTATTGAAAAGAAACCAACGGTCGCAGGAAAGATTGCAATTGTTACATCTATGGACACCTGTCTGCTGCAGTCCACTGATATCAGATGTACAGGTGGCCTGTTGTAATGTTGTAATGTACAAAGACACAAAACTTCCACATGACAATACACCCAGTGCAAACTGCCATTCTTATATTTTACCCAATTTCTCTTTGTGTTGGTAGGGGTTTTTGGCCTAAGCCATGAAAATGTGCTCTCTAAATTGCCACTATCGCGAACATGTAATATGGGTCAAAGAAAATGTTATGACCCATGTGGCCCACCCTCAAGTCACTGATTGGTTACTGCCTGGTAACCAATCAGTGGAAACCAAGAGAGTTGCAAAGTAGGAAGTAGTGTTCTGGCTATTATGTTAGACATCCAGTCACTCCAGCCTTTATACATCACATTTTTGGCTAACTAAATATATTAGAAACATGTTTTATTTTGCACAGTCTGTGTATTTACCCCGTTTTTATTTTTACACCGAACAATTCCTTAAAATGCCTTAAATGAAGTGCGCTGTACTGAGTGACATTAATAACCTCATCACTGGCTTCTGTGCAGTTGGTCAGTTTTAAGGGCCGGCCCTGCAAATTAAGGGCAGCGATGTAGAAGTGTGTGCACTTTTTATTCTGCTGTATTTCTGTCCTGTCCTTATGGATCACTCGTACAGAGTCTGCCTCAATGTTGCTGCTATTAAACTGTAGTAGCTGCTCCATTTACTACAACAGGCACATCGGCGGAGGTTAATGTTCCGCTTACACACTCGCTGACATTATCCTAATGAGGCTAAACTGCACTTAGACCCCCCCTTTATTAAGTGAACATATGTCTTGATAGTGCATGTCAGTGCAATTACCTAGTGGAGTTTAATGGGACAAGGAAATAGTGCCACGCACTGCGCTGAAATGTTCATGTGGGTAATGGCAGGTATGAAGCAATGGGGAGACACTCAGCAGCTGTCGTCCATTTGTCGTTTACGTTAAAGGGAACAGAGGGAGCTCTTGCTCTGGGGGAGAGGTGTTTGTCACATTCATATACAGGGCTGGATGTATACATAACCAATAGGCCGGGACCACTGGTCAACCCCTCCTTTTGCCTTTCTGCCTCCCGTTTTCATATGCATACACTAAGTCTTATCTGTTTGGGTCCAGAGCATAAGAATTGGTGCACAGGAGATTTTAAAGGAACAGTTCAGGGTAAAAATAAAAACTGGGTAAATAGATAGGCTGTGCAAAATAAAAAATGTTTCTAATATAGTTAGTTAGCCAAAAATGTAATGTATAAAAGCTGGAGTGAGTGGATGTCTCATATAACAGACTACAACACAACATCCTGCTTTTCAGCTCTCTAAATCTGAGTAAGTCAGCGACTTGAGGGGGGGCCACATGGGACATAACTGTTCAGTGAGTTTGCAATTGATCCTCAGCATTCAGCTCAGATTCAAAAGCAACAGTTATGTCCCATGTGGCCCTCCCTCAATTCACTGATTGGTTACTGCCTGGTAACCAGGGTAACCAGTCAGTGTAAACAAAAGAGAGCTGAAAAGCAAGAAGTAGTGTTCTCTTCTGTTAGGTTAGACTTGCAGTCACTCCAGCCTTTATACATTACATTTTTGCCTAACTAACTATATTGAAAACATGTTTTATTTTGCACAGCCTGTCTATTTATACAGTTTTTACTTTTATACTGAACAATTCCTTTAAGAGCTATGCCGAGTGACATAAACCCGTCCTGACTTGCGGGGGAGGAGGGGGTTTTCTTATTGACTATAGAGGAAGCAGACCCCACAGTCTGGGCCCCCCTGCAGTTGCAGTCTGCTTCCTCTAAACTTAGACCACTGGCTATGTCCACATGTCCCCAGCGCTTCTGAACCCACTGCAATGTGTCTGGGCGGATACATTGCTTACATGTCTATAATGTTTAAAGGGGTGGTTCACCTTTAATTTAAAGAGAGATTGACATGGGAAAAAATGTGAAAACACATCAGTTAGTTAGCAGAAGTCTACATTGAAATCCGTTTCTCAAAAGAGCAAGCAGATTTTTTTTTATTTAATTTTGAAATCTGACATGGGTCTAGACATATTGTCAGTTTCCCAGCTGCCCCCAGTCATGTGACTTGTGCTCTGATAAACTTCAGTCACTCTTTACTGCTGTAGTTGCAGTGATATAACATCTCCCCCTCCCCATGAGCCTAAAAATAGAGCAATGGGAAGATAACCAGGTAACAGTTCCCTAACACGAGATAACAGCTGCCTGGTAGATCTAATAACAGCACTCAATAGTAAAATCCATGTCACACTGAGACACATTCAGTTGCATTGAGTAGGAGAAACGACAGCCTGCCAGAAAGCAGTTCCATCCTAAAGTGCTGGCTCTTTCTTAAAGCACATGCCCAGGCAAAATGACCAGAGATGGCTGCCTACACAAAACAAAAATACACTTGCTGGTTCTGGAATTTTATATTGTAGAGTGAATTATTCGCAGTGTAAACTGTGCCATTTAGAAATAAAAGCTACATCATAAAAATCATGACAGAATCCCTTTTAGTATGTTATCTTTGTTTATATTCTTTAAATTATCTGCCTTATTCTTCTGTTTCTAGCTTTCAAATGGGGGTCACTGAACCTGTCTAAAAGCAGATGTTCTGTAAAGCTACAAATGTTTTGTTGTTGTAACTATTTTCCTACTCGGTTTTTCTGTTCAGACCCTCTCCTGTACATATTCCAGCCTCTCATTCAAATCAAGACGTGGTTGCTAGGGTCATTTGGACCCTAGCAATCCAATCGCTGAAATTGCAAACCGGAGAGCTGCTGGATTAAAAGCTAAATAACTCAAAAACTATAAAAAATTAAAACCAAAATTCAGATAGGCCAAGCATAAGCATACTACAGCATACTAAAAACTCACAAGGTACACAACCCCTTTAATAGTTAACCGTCTTTGGGGCTACTCTTGCTGTTCTGATTGTGTTGCCCCTGTGAAGACTGCCCCCATGAGACCATCTGGATATTAAACACAATCCATTGCAGTGCTGGTGAAATACATCTCTTGTAATAAACAAGGGATGCAGGGAGGTGTAGTTCAAGGAGCTAAAGAGCCGTGAGAGTATTTCCCTGGCTGTTGCAAGAGGTCTCCTAGTACTTTGTGCTGTGACTTTCTCTTGTAAGGTTGCTTGTCCTAAACTAACCTGGATGCAGCAACCCCCCCTTTCCCATATGGCAGATGCCGTGTGCACTTTCAGATGGAACTGACACTTTCTGACGTCGGTGTTACAGAAAGGTGCTGTTTTCTCATCGGTGGAACAGTTGTGATATGCCATTCTTTTCTCTTAAATTTGTGAATGTAACTATTTCCTACCCAGCACTGCTCAAAAGCTCTGATGATATTCTGTGTGGCCCTTTCTTCTGTTAACCCTGCATCTACAGGATACCTGCAGGTACATAATGAAAAAGTACTAATTTAAAGGGGCAGTGTAACCCCCCAAACCTAATAGGGGTTGTGCGAGTAACCCATAGATTCCTTTCTTTATTGTAACAGTTGCACCCTTGGTTACTATGGGTCCCTGGAGCAGGTCAGACTTTGCCCATGCTACTTGTTAGCAGTGGTGTAACTAGTTATCACTGGGACCCACAGCAAATTATTTTTCAGGTCTCCAAAATGTCTAGAAGTTGACCTGTTTTACCAATATTTATTGAAATTGTATATGAATTATACCGGCCTTCCTATATATTTATCTTTTTTTCCTATTAATAATATTGGGATCAACCATCAAAAATACCTTAAAAAAAAAAACCTACCCCCAGCAAATACAGCCATTTTTATCTATTTCTCTTTGCAGTAACTGTGTTATTAAGGCTTTCATTTATTACAAGCTGGAGCTTTAAAGATAATTTTCAGCCTCCTGTGTAATTGTCTCTGAACACAATAATCTGTTTACCGATATATCCTGTAATATATGTAATGGGGCTGTGTAATGAAATACACAAATAATGGCAGGGGCAGTTGGCCTCATCTGAACCAAGTAATGCATATTACAAACAGAACAGCGTCTTATTCTGAGGGTTGGGAAAGTGTTCTATGCAAAATGTGCTTTTGTGTCCCCTATAAGGATGAAAAACAGTGTGTGTGTATGTATGTATGCGTGTATATATATATATATATATATATATATATATATATATATATATATATATATATATATATATATATATATATATATATATATATATATATATATATATATATACTCAAACCGTTCAGTCTGCACACGTTTGTCATGAATCCGTTTGTATCCGTATGCAATGAATCCTTCGAGAAAGAAGTCATTCAAACTCCCTCCACACCCTAATTTGCATATGCAAATTAGGGTTTGGATTTGGTAGGCTGGGCAGAAGGATTCATCCAAATCCTGCTGAAAAAGCCCGAATCCCGGATTCAGTGCTATATATATAGCATCAAAATTAGCCAGCACTCTCGTTACAAATCAAAGTGCCTGGTTGCAGTCATAAAATGTAGAATATAGTAGTCATAAAATATGTAACATAGTAAGTTAGGCTGAAAAAAGACTCACGTCCATCAAGTTCAACCTTTTTAACTTTTTTTATTTTTTTTATTTTAACAGCCTAACTGCTAGTTGATCCAGAGGAAGGCAAAAAACCCCATCCTTAGCCTCTCCAATTTGCCTCATAGGGGGAAAAAATTCCTTCCTGACTCCAAAAAGGCAATCGGACTAGTCCCTGGATCAACTTGTATAATGAGCTATCTTCCATAACCCTGTATTCCCTCACTTGCTAAAAAGCCATCCAACCCCTTCTTAAAGCTATCTAATGTATCAGCCAGTACAACAGTTTCAGGGAGAGAATTCCACATCTTCACAGCTCTCACTGTAAAAAACCCCCTTCCGAATATTGAGGCGGAACCTCTTTTCTTCTAAACGGAATGGGTGATCTAGTGTCAGCTGGAAAGACCTACTGGTGAATAAAGCATTAGAGAGATTATTATATGATCCCCTTATATATTTATACATAGTTATCATATCACCCCTTAAGCGCCTCTTCTCCAGCGTGGACATCCCCAATTTGGCCAGTAGTCATAAAATGTAGAATAAAATGAAGAATAGTATTATATAGATATATTATAGTTTTTTTTTTTGTAACAACCCATCTCTCGTTCCCCATAGCTTATGCAGCCGGGCTCTGATTTGGATAATCTAGATGAAATTCTGGACGACCTGCAAAACAGTCAGCTAAGCCAGCTTTTCTCAGACAGGAGGCACGATGGCAACTCGGCGGATAAACAAGCCATCATGAATGACCTGATGCAACTGGCTGGTGATAACAGCACAGGTCTCTCTGCCGGGGCCCAGAAGCAGAGAATTCTCCGGATGCAGCAGAACAGTAAGCGACAGACCCCTCTATGTTTCCTATTACTCATCTCTACGAACACCATCATCTTGTCTGTGCCCCTGCCCAGTATAAAACCCAGACATGTGCTTTATATCTATAGAAACAGCGCCACCTGCTGGGTTTTCTAGGAATGATTTATATTGAAGTGAGACTCCATCCATAGAATGTACAACTCCAAGTGTTCAGGATACAATTATGATTTATTTATAAACCATACATAGCTGTATACAGAGATTTTCATACTAGCAAGTGGGCCATTCATTTACTCTAGTAACTCTTGGGTGGCAGTGTATTTTTATAGGGGCGTTGTAAATGGTTTGAAGTTATTCTAATTAATTTAGGAATGCCGATACAGGTACTACTCAATTCCCTGTGTAGAACTATTGTGCTCTGCATTATTGTGCTGGTTGCACCATTAGTAGTGCTCTCCATCTGTTCACCAGAAATAGACTTTTTGCAATTATTTTCCATTTTTTATATTTTACAGATTTTCTAAAATCTAAGTTTAAAGTTGAATGTTGGTGTCTCTTGTGTTTGAGTCTGGCAGCTCAGTAATTCAGGCGCAGACTCTAAACAATTACAATTTTGCAACATTTAGTTGATACATTTCTCAGCAGCATCTCTGAAGTATTAGCAACTATTGTATTGATTCTAACAGCCGCCTATAATGAAACTCAGGGATTCTGCTCAACAGGGACAAAAATAAGAAATGTATCTATTATATGTATCAATTTAGAATAATTTAGATAGTCTGTATCCCCCCTCTCAGAGCTGCTTTAGAAAGTGAAAAATTACAGTTTACACTTCAATATTAGAAAAACAGTCAAGCATAGAAAATGGAAAGTAATTGGAAAAAGGTTTTATTTCTGGTGAACTATCTGCAACCATATGAACTGAAAGTACAGGGGAGCCAGATGTATTGTCGGGGGGAAAAAACGTGGTTCTATGTCTCTGTTTTCACATTTTTCTCATTGCTTGCCTTTTTGTAAATGTTATTTTTTTAAGTACAACCTGCTCTCAGTCCCTGAGCCAGTGGAGTTAATAGCTGTTGTGCCCTAGTAACACACATACAGCTGGGCTAATTTTGAACTTGCCTCTATGTGCCCCTTTAAATTCTTGCAGCATGGCTCGATGTCCCTATTGGGCAGAGGCCTTCTTAAATGCCTGTATACACATCTTCTAATTATTTTGTGTCTGTAACCTTTGTTTCTTTTTTTTTTATTAAGATGGTTTCAATAGCCAACTGGCTGCACAGCTGGGACGCTTGCCAAACCAGAGTTTGGACATTAATTTACAAAGCCAAGCAAGTGCAGGATCCTATCCACCAATGAGGAGCAGCGGTCCGTACACTACTGTGCCTCAGTCTGGAGTGATGAATAACCAGGCAATGATGAGCAGTCAAGGCAATGTCAGTAACAGCAGCCCAGGTAAGTGTTTTCTTCCATATGTGAAACTGATATGGCGACTCCTAAAGAAATCCACTAGAGGGAGCTACTCCTCAGTCCATGAAGCAGTTTTACAGAGGTTCAGGTTTCTGCCAGAGGTTTCTAGAAAGCAGAGATCAGCTCACATTGCCTTGAAGAGAAATTATCCAGCATTGGCCATGGTCACCAGATCTGGTTTATCAGTGTTACCCAGAGCTCTGGTTGTCTGAAGGGGCTACAGAATAACTACCTTGCGTTCTTTATTCCTGGATTGCTAAAAGTCTAAATGCTTTTCTGCAGGTATTGTAGGTGTGAATGGCCCCAGGCCAGCATTAAAGCCAGGAGACTGGGGCTCTCAGGCATCTGCTGTGAGACCAACATGCCCGACCACAAGCACTGCTATGAACAGGCCAATCCATGACATGACCCGCAGCCCAACTGCCAGCATTCCCATGAGGCCAGGCGGCCAGGTGTGCCCTAGGCAAATGCTTCAGTCACCAGTAATGAATATGGGTAAGTGGCATAGCATGGTGGCAGGGTTCTTACAGGGAGTTATAAATCAAACCAATGTGTTTATCCTGAAACTTGCCAGTCGGAAGGTAGGTGAGTATAATTAAGCTGCGGATTGTTCTGATTGGATTTGCAGAAGATGACATTAGTTCTGACATCGGCCTTTAATTAAAGTTACTGGATGCAGATGGCTCTAGTCTGATCCAAGTTCTTGCATCCAATATTCAGCACAGATAAGGGTCAACTGTCAGTCCAAAGTCTGTATTGTGAAAAAGCACTTTACAGTGACGAGTGGCAATATATTTTCCAGGAGTGATGAGAAGGGTATTCATGACTTATGGGCCTCAGTATAACAGGTGGGATATGCTTAACAGCTCAACAAATAACCATCTGGGTGGCATGAAAGTGTATTTGTTGTGGAGTTTGCTATAGTGGGCAATTCTTACATAACCCACCACCTTCCCACTGTCCAATATTCTTAGGGTCTTCTGAGCTGGATATGAACATTGGCGGTCCTCAGTACACCCAACAGCAAGCACCCCCTAACCAAACTGCACCCTGGCCTGACAGCATTTTGCCTATTGATCAGCCCGGTTTCAACAATCAAAACAGGTAAGCCGAAATGTTTCATCTGCCTCCCAAAGAACAACTGGGGCTTGTGATATTTCCAGAAATACTATCCTCGAGCCTATTATTATCTTTTTGTTTTATTATGTATAGAACTCACACGGTCCATTAAGATTATGCGTAATCAAAGAAACTGCAAAGCAACTTTCCAATATACAACATTTTCAGTGATATCTGTTGCTGTTTGTAAATCTAATCTCTATTAAAAGCATTATTTGTCTGCCCCTTTCAATTCTCTGCACCCACTTCCAGGTTTGACTCTTGAAGCTGGATAGCAGTTGGGCATCCAATAAGAATTAAGTAGGCATGTGTGGAGAGCATCAGTGCAGTGACATTTTGTGTTGTAAGCAGTTACTTTGCTGCATTGCTACAAACGATAAGAGAATTGTCAGTGACTTGATAGCCCCTTAAAAAATTGCTGCAAGTTTGTACACTAATAATGCTTTAGCTAAATTGCCTGGTGATGTTCATTAGCAGTTTTTCTGATCTGTATGTGATCAATTGTAGGCAGCCATTTGGCAGTCCTGCAGATGATTTGATCTGTCAGCCAATTGCATCGGAGTCTCCTACAGACGACGGGAACCTTCTGGACCAGCTGTACATGGCCTTGAGAAACTTTGACGGGCTAGAAGAGATTGACCGAGCCCTTGGAATCCCAGAGATGGTTAGCCAGGTACACAACACATTGGCAGTGATTAATCTGCTGTTGAGGATCGGCTGTTCGTTATAAAGCCGGATGTTGCCCGTGTTCTGGGGTGGTTACACGACACATTGATGTTGCTTCTGTGATTATTTGTACAATGCAATGTAAGCTGTCAATCACAGCACTGACTGCAGGCATCCCTACATCTCACATTCTACCTGCTGCCTTGTATTCTTCCATGTTCTCTATTGAACCGCTCTCAAGTTTATAGAGACGTCTTCTACCCTGGCTTTTGTTGTGGGGCTATAAATTAATATTCACTGTTAAGGGGACCTGCCCTATCTATAACATTAGTGTTCACTGACACTATTCACAAAGGCACATGCACCTCGTAACAAAGGTATATAACTAGCATTTTGCCGCCAACCGTAGGGACCCTGAAATTGGCAGCAGTCAGGACCTGTTGGTAATTCCATGACAAACTCTGTAGTTTCCATCCATAACTCTAACTGGCTTGAGCTAAGCTAATTGAATGCTGATACTAGTATTGATGCCGCACACCAGAAGTGACAACATATGCAGCTGCAGCAGAAACTATTTTTCTGGCAGTTTGCTGTGCATTCGCTCACAGCGTAAGAAATTATTAAAGGGTCTCAAAATAATACGTAACGGTTGGGGTGTTGGTGAGCACCAACCATCATACACAGGAAATGGTGTGCAGAGTCAGATAATTAATCATAAATTATAAGAGAAATAAAGAGGATCCGACCCATATGACTGCACCCTCCCATCTATAATATCCAAAGCTCATGTGTATAGATAATTAAAACTTAACTTTTCATAAGAAACCAATTTTAATGATACACACTGGACATCGATTTTAGTAATTAATCTAAACACATGAGCTTTGGATATTATAGATGGGAGGGTGCAGTCATATGGGTCAGTTCTTCCTTCCTTCTCTTATAATCTCAAAAATAATACGTGTAGGTGTTACAGTATTATACGTGTGCTTGTATTGCCTTGAATTGTCTCACGTTCCTTTATTTCAAATATTTTGCACTGGTGCCTAGGAGACAAAAGGGAAAATCATATATTATGAGAGAATCTATTAAATAATGCTTGGCTCTGCATTTAATTGCTATTTAAACTTTAAACGCAAGCACAATGCCAGCCTGAGTAACTATGTGCGCTGTTCAATGAATGGCAATGATTTTAGACAATATGGCACCCACATGATCACTTGCTACTTGTAGTGGTGATCCAGGATTACTTCTGTACGTAACTGTGTTTTGATTGCTCTAATAAGCTGTGTGAGCCATAAGTCTAAACTGTACTATACTGTGTCTCTGTTCTTTTGTTTTGTGACTTTCTCTTCATGAACCACTTTGTGTGTATTTGCATAGGGTCAGGCTGCTGAACAGGAATCATTTGTAAGTCCTGAATCAAACTTAATGATGGAGCAAAAGCCACCTCTCTATAACCATGCATATGCAACTCAAGGCCATATGGCACAGAACAGTTACCCACCAATGCAGGATCCTGGCTACAACCCCATGGGCCAGCGTCCAAGCTATGGAATCCTGCGGATGCAAAACAGGCCCGGGCTACGGCCTACTGGAATGGTGCAGAACCAGCCAAACCAGCTGAGACTGCAGCTGCAGCACCGCCTTCAAGCACAGGTATCCCTAACCCTGTTATTATGTCCCAGTCCTCATGGCGTCACTTCTAGCAGCAGTCTGTATAGTTTCTATAAAAGGCCATATTCAGATAAAAAAGCATCAAATTTAAGTGCATACATTGCACAGAACACAAGACTCGTTAGTTGGGTGTCTTTAAATAAATGAAAAACTCGTTTAGCTGTGAAATGAGTCAGGTTTAGCTTTCACTATTACAAACAAGAAGTCGTGAAATACCAGCATTGAGTACTGCAGGAAGTAATTCAATAATTGTGTACGGGCTCTTGGTTGAAAGGGAGTTGATGTACCTCCCACACCCTCTGAGTCAGTAGTATGCACTGCTGTTCTGTAGAATAAGCCCCCGTTCCAGCAGGATCAGCCTTCACAGTGCAGTGTGGCCAGATTTGTGCATTAAGGAGCAGATTTATGGAACTTTACACTAGGACTGCAGTCCCCAAGTTTTTTTGGCCTGGTGAAGAGCCAAAATTATTTTCAGGGGGGGAGGGGTCAGGGCGACCAGTGGAAATTGCGAGTTAATTGGTCATTGGGATCGGAGGCCCAGTTCAGGACTGTCTGGGTTGTGGCGAAGCGGACCACTGCACTAGGGAATTCCATTTTATCAAACAGAGCAGGTTCATCAGAGCCTCTCTAACACCCCTCCAGGATTTATTTCACGGGCTATTTTCATCTTAAAGGAACAGTTCACTGTAAAAATAAACACTATCTAACAGAACAGAACACTACTTCCTGCTTTTCAGTGACTTGAAGGGGGGGGGGTCACATGGGACATAACTGTTCAGTGAGTTTGCAAACAGTTATGGCCCATGTGGCCTCCTCTTAAGTCACTGATTGGTTACTGCCTGGTAACCAATCAGTGGAAACCAAGAGAGCTACAAAGCAGGAAGTATATAGTGTTCTGTTATGTTAGACATACAGTTACTCCAGCCTTTATACATTACATTTTTGGCTAACCAACTATATTAGATACATTTTTTATTTTGCACAGCCTATTTATTTATTTACCCAGGTTATTCTTATACTGAACAATTCCTTTAATTTAGCAAAGAGACTTACATTTTTATTATTTTCTGTTGTTTAGACCCGGCAGCAATTAATGAACCCAATAAACAATGTCTCAAACATGAACCTGGCAATGCGACCTGGAGTGCCAGGGCAGCTGAGAGAGCAGGTATGTATTCTATCTGGCTGTGTATGGCCACTTTAAGGCTCTGTATGTGTGAGCAGTATCTAGCCCCATTGTTAGTGTATTAAAGGAGAAGGAAAGGTAAAACATAGGTAAACCTGTATGACAAGTCTGTTATCTAATCACTTGCTGAGCGGAGTTAATCCCGTGTCCCTGGTGTGTAGCAGTAGTAAACTCGCTGTGATCAGACTGCGAGCGCAAGGCTCCAGTGACGTCACGGATTTTTCATCAAGCTTCCGCAAGGCTGCCCGAGGCAGCCTTGAGTCGCATTGGGTCAGATTAGCTATCATTGCGCATGCTTCACGTGCTCAGCTTTGCTCCCTTTAGCGCAACATCATCTATGACACGCTTGGCGAGAGGGGGAGTGGTTTTTTGCACATGCGCTATAGCGAAGAAGAGGAAAGGAAGCCTGTAATCCTTTCTCAAGATGGCGACTGCGTTTTGCTGATCAAGAGCTGGACATGATGCATGATGTTCTGCTTTAATATACACATAGGTAATCTAACACTATTGCGATTTAAGGCATCTGTACAAGAACTTTTGATATAGGTAGTGCATAACTTTTTCCTTTCCTTCTCCTTTAAGCTGGCCATAGACATAAAGATATAATCGTACAAAAAGAAGATTTGTATGATTAACGAACAGTGTGTGGATTGTCCCAACATTTACATACCATGGCCATTGGTCGTTTAGTCACTCAGACAGGTTAAAAGATTTGTGTCAGAGATCATTTCTCTGCATGTGTTGCCTGTCTGATGATATCAGTGGGAGTTTGTCACTACTATTTGTCAGACATAACGTCTGTCAATTAACAGCCAGAACATCATCTGATTTGTTAATTTTACTACTCTGAATAGTTAGTAGCAGGTCAATGCTTTGGAATGAACAATCGTCTATGTTCATGGGAATAAAATCTGCATGTCTATGGCCAGCTTTAGTGTCATTTTCAGAAACCTTAAAGCAGGGGTGGCCACATTGGAAAAATAAAAATTGTCTGGGGCCACACACGAGACACACAAACACTTTTGATTTGTAAAAGTAAAGAAAATACACAGAAAATAACTACAATACCAATTGGAAAACCAGATGGCGCTATACACTGGAATATGGGACACCTGGATATTACAGTAAATAGACGTATTATTATATTATTTTGACAGTTCCTCAGGAACCAAGCGTTTCAAGCTGGGCCGCTTTCACATCCATCCTGGGCCGCAGGTTGGACACACTTGCTGTAAAGAATATACATCATTTGTCATTATCCGTTGTGCTGATGCAGAGAAATAAGCATTTGACAAGCACTTATTTGGGTATATGAACACCAACAGGACTAATTGTGGTTTCTATTTGCAGGGGCCCATCAATGCACAGATGCTGGCACAGAGGCAGAGAGAGATCTTGAGCCAACACCTACGCCAAAAGCAACTTCAGCAACAACAACAACAACAGCAGCAGCAACAACAGCAACACAGGGCCATGATGATGAGAGGCCAAGGTCTGGCTATGCCCCCTAACATGGTGGGCTCTGGAGGCATTCCTGCATCAATAAACAGCCCACGGATCCCACAAGGCAATACGCAGCAGTTTCCATTTCCTCCGAACTACGGTACTGGAATTCCATCCCCGCCACCTTTCACCAGTCCTTTTTCCCCAGTGCCCCCAAGCCCTGGGTCACAGTCGCTCTCTCACAGCTCTTTGCATGGCTCCCAGATGAATCTGGCTAACCAAGGGATCATGGGGAGCATGGGAGGACAGTATGGGCCTGTCATGAATCCCCAAATGCAACACAATGCCTTCCAGTTTGCCAACTCAGGTACCACCTTCAACTTTAAGCGCAGGTCTTGCTTATCATATCTGGCATTGCGTAGGCCTGCAACCTATTGCCAAGCAGTACATTGCAGTCCTCCCCTTCACTTTGAAAGGGACTTATACATGTCTACATAGGCTTGACCAGTTCTTACAACTGACTGGATTTACATCCCTCAAATATAACTGTGTAGCTAAGTTACAAATGCCTAAAAGACTGAATATGTTTAAGCACCACATCTGTAGCTGTAGTCTGGCTGCTTTGTGAAGTCATCGTCATGGAAAACAGCCTACTAAAACATAATGAGTCACAGCTTCTATTTTGATCTAACGTTCTATTTAAACGGTAGCAAAAGCCTGAAAATTGTCACATTTCACCAAGAGGCAAGTTATTGTACAGTTCCATATGCCTGCTGGTGCTGAGTAGCCTTTTCCTGTCACTCCTCAAAAGTCGCTCTCTAGAAAAGACCAATTATTTCTTATCCCTTTCCTTGCCCTATAGATATTCTGGTGGTATGAAACAAAGGGTGAAATAACTGCATGTGACTACTAACATATCATTAACATTCATTGACCTATAATCTCTATTCATTTGTTTGTAATAGGCCAGTTCACTGAATTTGCCAAGCCTATACCTGTACCAGCAAAGGCGCTTCTATCACTTACAATGGCTGCTGCTGTATTACTGTGCTGAGAATCTTACCTGTTGCTCTGGCCCTCCCTGCGTCTTGTCCAGTCATTTGCACACCATGTTTTCACCTTGTCTCCATGTGCCCATGGGCTTGGCTTGCTCTACTTGTGCAGCTTCTAATTATTTTGTAGCCATGTTAAATGGCCATGTACAGATGTAAAAGGAATCGGTGCTCTTTTTTTAAATTTTATTGGACACCTTCACAATATAGGTCTAGTCTGAATCCTGTCACTGGGTATCATTTGCCATATCTCATATTAAATAGCTGTATCCCAGGTTGGACACAACAATTTATTTCCCCTTTAAATGTTATAATGCCAAACTGTTTCACCTACTCCTACCACATTTGTACATATGATATGCTAGCTATTACTTCTGAAACTTAAATTTTTAAAGGGGAACTGTCATGAAAGCAAAACTAAATAAAATCTTCTTCTAATGGAAATATGAAACTTTTTTTCTTCACTATCCCTCATCTCAGCAGTTGGTCTCTCTCCATGCAAGCTTTGTGTCAGAGTATGTGTAGCATGGGCAGTAAGGTCTAATACATCATTGTCTTTCAGTGCCTACTGCCAATCTGCTAGGGTCCACTCTATGTACAGTTAGATATAGAATACACTAAATTCTATCTGTATAGTAGTAATAACAGTGGGGTCTTTTTGATGCTTTCCTTATCATGACTCTGTTGGTGTGTTCCATCTTTCCTAGATCAGAGGCCAGTGGTCCAGATACAGCCCTCCAAAATATTTTTTTTATTCTCAGAATTTCTGAGCCCTCTACAGAGACCTCTTTTTATGACCTTACCCCCATATAATGGAAAATCTTGGACAGCATTGACTTAATTAGAGCTAACAGTTTTTTCCAAAAAGCTGACTCTGACACAAAGCCTGGATATAAAATAAATTGTAGAGGGGGCTTGTGTAGCTGGTTTGTAAGATTCTTATTTCCATGAAATAAAGCTTATATGAAACTTTTGTTTTCATGATTGTTCGCTGATAATATTGTTGGAGATGTTTGTTGTAGTATGCTTTTGTTAGACAAAATTGATCTACAACTTATTTGTTTTGGAGTTTTATATGTCCAGTTTTATTCATCTTGTCAAGCAAGGAACTCTGTCACTATCTTTACCAAAGAAACCACACTGCACTGCGGCTTTACAACTCCATGGACAGCACATGAGCACCAACAGCATTGGAGTGTCAGAGCACTCTTGTAAGGCTCATAAGTAGAGTCAGAGCACTCCTGTAAGGCTCATAAGTAGAGTCACAGCACTCCTGTAAGGCTCATAAGTAGAGTCACAGCACTACTGTAAGGCTCATAAGTAGAGTCAGAGCACTCCTGTAAGGCCCATAAGTAGAGTTACAGCACTCCCGTAAGGCTCATAAGTAGCACAGTGGTACTGATTTTGGTGCAGTTCCCATAATTGTCATCAGCCACCCACTATAAACGGTCACCTGGTTGTTAGGGCCCCATGTACCCTAGCAACCAAGTACAAGTTTGAATGACAGACTGAAAGATCATTAGACTCTGAGTAGATGGAAAAGTGAATAAGAATAGAAATTCAGCTTCAGAATGGCTCTGCTTTAGGCATGTGGTTGTTGCTTACACTTCAATGGTCACCTAACCTCCCACTAACCTGTTCCTTAGGAATGAGTCAGCAGTCAGACCCAGGATTCACTGGAGCAACCACCCCACAAAGTCCAATCATGTCACCGAGAATGGGTCATATCCAGAGCCCTATGATGCAGCAGTCACAGGCCAATCCTGCGTACCAATCAGAGCTGAATGGATGGACACAGGGGAATCCTGCTGGAAACAGGTAACATGGCAGTTGATATCATATAATGTTTTTATCCAAAAACATTAGAAGCCTTTGATAACTATTATATTCTAGGGACTAGCAAGATTCTGCCATATTAAGTGTTTAACATCTTTAAGGCAATGACACATGAAGAAAGTTCTCCTCTCCCATTCAATATCTACTGCTGTCCAGTATTTATAAGAGAAGCCTTCTCCTACGTCACAGTATTTTATTAATGGTGTGTAGGAAGGTAGATAGTGGTTTCATGCATTGTGGGGGTTATTTACCAGAGGTCTAGTTTGTGACGTCTTTTCTACCTCGAATAAACTCACGACTTGAATGTTTGCTTATTTAGGAAAAAACCCAAATGTAAAAAACTCTGTTAAATGCATTCGAGGAAAGAACTCTTAATACCTTGAATTTATGACGTTCATATGCTAAAAAAATCCTTGAATACTCGATTGATTTGATATGCTAAAGCACTATGAAAACCCAAAAATTAAAATTTTTCAAGGGACCTCTGACATTGACTTCTACATGACCTCAACAGATTTTCGGATTTGGGCTTTTACCAGCTTTGGGGCATAATAAATCTTGTAAAATTCCAATTTTATTTCAGGAGAACACAGCTCTACCCTGATACCCGTTGCTGAAACCCCCTTGTACAACATGATTGCAAATGAATAGGGCTTTCTTGAGCTAGAGTGAGAGGGAGGGGTTGTTCACCATTAATCTAATTATTTGCTTTGCAAGGACCAAACATGGAGTAGCTTCAATCTCCCTGTTTAGCTCAAGAAATAAAAACATATTTTTTGCAATTAAAAAAACAAAAATGTTGAAGACAAGCCCAGTTCATTGCACTCATATTGAACAAGTCAACATACTGCCCCTTTAATCTTTAAGTAGCATATCATTTAGCAATATTTTGCATGGTACTCGTGTGGAGGCCCCCTGCAGGGGAGTGTACTATAACAACATTTCTGAAGCACAGACACAGTGGATATTTTACATACATGCAGTTGATTACTGCAACCAGTCCTGAAACAATCAGGGAAAAAGATTTACTGAACACCGATGGTGTTCCAAGTTTTCTCATTTTTCCTCATGCTGGACCTATGCCAGGCTCTTGATTGGCAGAGTAGTGCCCCCAAGCCCAGCCATGTTGTTATTTAGCTGTGCCAGGCTCTTGTTGAACAGAGAATTGCTGCACACTACAGTACTTTGAATTGCCTCTGCACCCCTCCTCCCTTGCAAGTACCACAGTCCATTAGTGATCTGACAGGGTCATAGTGCTCAGGTTAAGGAACATAATGAAAAGTTATAAATTGCTGTTACAGGTATGGGACCTGTTATCCAGAATCCTCAGGACCTGGGGTTTTCCAGATAATGGAGCTCTCCAGAATTTGGATCATCACACATTAAGTCTACTAGAAAATCATGTAAACATTAAATAAACCCAATAGGCTGTTTTTTCTTCCAATAAGAATTAATTATATCTTAGTTGGGATCAAGTACAAGCTTCTGTTTTATTATTACAGAGAAATAGGTAATAGTTAACATTTTGCATTATTAAATGGAGTCTATGGGAGACAGCCTTTCAGTAATTCAAAGCTTTCCGGATAACGGGTTTCCATATAACAGATCCCATACCTGTACTAGGCTTTGGCCCAGCTTCTTCAGTCTCTCAAAGACAAAGTATAGCACAATGGTATTGACATATTACACACCAGCATATAAATGTCACTTGGTATTGACATATTACACACCAGTATATAAATGTCACTGTTTCCTCTGGAGCGCATTGTGATAAAAACCCTCTTGTATATGCCACAGCATGTTTTCACAACAGTCCCCTCCACATTTTGGGCAACAAAGTGGCACCAGCATGTACAACAGTAACAACATGAACATCAGTGTGTCAATGGCAGCCAATGGGAATGGCATGAACAGCATGAATCCGATGACCGGGCAGATCAACATGACCTCAGTGACCTCTGTGCCTACATCAGGGTTGTCTTCAATGGGCCCAGAGCAGGTCAGTACATTTCTTGCATCTGTTTTACTCAGAACCCCTCTCTGCAGCATTTATACTGTATGAAGCAGCACTGATGTTAAGTCCCTGCCATGTAACTGCTGCTAGATGGGGTCAGAGACCCCTGTTTGAAAGCTAGAAAAAATAAATAAAGGAGACCAATTGAAAAGTTGCTTGGAATCAACTATTATATAACATACTAAAACATACTGAACCACCCCTTTAATCATGAAAAAAATCTATGGTTTCTATCATTTGAGCTAAACTGAGAAACTATAGCCACTCAAGGTTTTTAACGTGCAATATAAATAATGGTAATCTATAGGAATGCACCAAATCCAGGATTCAGTTCGGGATTCTGCCTTTTTCAGCAGGAATCGGCTGAATCCTTCTGCTCAGCCGAATCCGAACCCTAATTTGCATATGCAAATTAGTTGTGGGAGGGAAATTGCATGACTTTTTGTCCCAAAACCAAAAAGTAAAAAAATGCAAATTAGGGTTCGGATTCGGTTAGGTATTTGGCTGAATCTTTCTCGAAGGATTCGGAGGTTTGGCCGAATCCAAAATAGTGGATTCCGTGCATCCCTAGTAATAGATTACCAGAGCTCAAATAATCCCCATGCGTAATGGTCTCCATCTGGTAAAGCAGTCACAGCATAGGGGTGATGGGAAATGATCTGTATACCAGTAATCTAGCTACCTGGCAAGGTAGAAATAGCTTAAAGGAACAGTTCAGTGTAAAAATAAAAATTGGATAAATAGATAGGCTGTGCAAAATAAAAAATGTTTCCAATATAGTTAGTCAGGTAAAAATGCTAATTATAAAGGCTGGAGTGAGTGGATGTCTTATATAATAGCCAGAATCCAACTTCCTGCTTTTCAGCTCTGTAACTCTGAGTTAGTCAGCGACTTGAAGGGGGGCCACATGGGACATAACTGTTCAGTGAGTTTGCAATTTATCCTCAGCATTCAGCTCAGATTCAAAAGCAACAGTTATGGCCCGTGCTGCCTTCCCTCAAGTCACTGATTGGTTACTGCCTGGTCACCAGGGTAACCAGTCAGTGGAAAACAAGAGAGCTTAAAAGCAGGAAGTTGGATTGTGGCTATTATGTTACACATCCACTCACTCCAGCCTTTATACATTACATTTTTGGCTAACTAACTATATTAGAAACATTTTTTATTTTACACTGCCTATCTATTTACCAAGTTTTTATTTTTATACTGAACAATTCCTTTAATTTTCCCAGTTTAGCTCAAGAAATGATTAAAAATAAATGTAAATTGCAGGATCAGCATTAACCCTATTCATTGCATTTATGCTGAAAGGGGGTATACTGATCTTTTATAAAAAAAGAAAATCTGCGGCGTGTAGACAAAATTCTGCCCCCATTATGGCTTGTTTATCATATTTTTTCATCTAACCAATAATTGAAAAACTTAAATATTTCTGGCTTTTAACAATGTTTCATCCACACACAAAAAAACAAAAACCGGGATCAGTGGCCCTACAAAGTGAAAGGATTCATGAAGCCTGACTAGAAGGTGTGACTGTTTTAAGACGGGTCTCCACTTCAACAGATTACATGAGCAAAGGCCTAATACAAAAATCCCTACTTGTTTTCCATCACACCAGAGACCATATACAAGGGCATATTTAATGTCCCTCTCTAAATCCCCTTTATAGATTAGCTGTCGTGGAAGGTTCTCCTATGGGAAGGGTATCTTCTGCTAATCACAAACTTTAGATTTATGTGCAGCTGTGAGCGTGGTTACTTACATCTTATGAACACAACACATATAAATAATGTACAGCAATCCTTTTATATAGGTATGGCACTGGTCAAAACCACGTGAAAAAAATAACTACATGAACCATTAAAGTAGATTCATAAGTCTCTTCCCTTTCAGCCTACAAATCTAAGAGCCCTAAACGTGATCCACACAATGCATATGATTGTGTTGTTTTAGTTTTGGTTTTTTTTTTTTTTTTATATATAAACAAGAGACATACACTTCCTGGTTTCCCTTTAATTCAGTTTAATTATTCCTATTGCCCTGTATGGAAAAGTCACTTAGCTAACAGACACAAATCTTATAGGTTCTCCTTCCACAGTTTGTGTTGACAGTGTGTGTGCCAAGCATAGGCAATGACACATAAGAAAATATGTGCTGGCACGGCACAGTTATTTATATAAATTTAAAAAAAAGTATGCACTCCGTTAAAGGGATACTGTCCTGGGAAACTTTTTTTTTTCTTCAAAAACACATCAGTACTCCAGTAGACTTCTGCACTGAAATCCAATTCTCAAAACAGCAAACAGATTTTTTTATATTCAATTTTGAAATCTGACATTGGGTTAGACATATTGTCAGTTTCCCAGTTGGCCCCAGTCATGTGACTTGTGCCTGCACTTTAGGATGGCAGGCTGTTATTTTTCCTACTAAGGCTTGTTGCACACAGGCAGATTGGGGGAGATATAGTTGCCTGGCGACTAATTGCCTTTTCTTCTGGGCTACAATCTCCCCAAACTAACTTCTGGTGTCTTCCCGTCCACTACAATGAAAAGTCGCCTGCACTAAAGCATACATAGCACTTCGTTTTCCAAAGTCGCCAGGTGACTAAATCTCCACGAATCTGCCCGTGTGTCTCAAGTCTGAACTGACTTTTACTATTGAGTAATGTTCTTAGAGCTACCAGGCAGCTGTTATCTTGTGTTAGGGAGCTGTTATCTGGTTACCTTCCCATTGTTCTGTTGTTAGCCTGATGGGAGGGGGGGTGATATCACTCCAGCTTGTAGTACAGCAGTAAAGAGTGATTGAAGTTTATCAGAGCACAAGTCACATGAC
>CM044441.1:123248374-123338750 GCA_024363595.1 Xenopus borealis | reverse complement strand
CTGGCCCAACATGGTAGGAAAGGACTGGCCCAACATGGCAGGAAAGGACTGGCCCAACATAGTAGAAAAAGGGTAGTTAGAAAGATGATCTTAGCTGCAACACTCTGCCCTGAGTGTCCCCAGAGTAGGAGGCCAATTAGAAGGGCTTTCAGGAATCAATAGATGGGATTATAAAGGAGTCAATGGGCATTGCTGTTGCATTATGACACAAGTGTGGGATGTGCTAAACCCGGGATGAACAGCTAAATGTAGGATTTTAGTAAAACCCATTCAGCAAGTGGTTTAATCCTAACAATAACATTGCTGATCTGATCCAGCTGGGCCACCATTCATCATCAGCTCTGTGACCTGTATGCATACGTCCTGAATATAAACACACCCTTTCTCTATACTTTCCAACCTAATCAGGCACAGAGAGAAAGTAAAAATAATACTGGTAACACATAATATCAATATCCAACATTTTTACAAAAATTAAAAAAGAAAATGAAATGCATCTGCTCTGTGTCTATCTTTCACCCCTGCAGGTCTGGTGACAAGTGCATTGCTCATTAACCATTAAATCCCAGATCCCACCAACAGGATATTTGGGTCAAGCTGTTTCTGTGTTTCTGGGTTTGGCTGAAACCCACAGAAACATATTTTGTACAACTGAACCTCCTTTATTTTCCAAAAATATTATGACCTAGGCAGGTGCCTCTGTTCCCTGCCCCCAGTTCTAGCCCCACACCTGGTCAGCTAAACACCAGGTGGCAAATTCACTAAGCAGCGAAAATGAGCTAGCGATGGCTTCGCCACAATGCGCCGCACTTCACCAGGCAAATTTTCGCCAGCCTGCTGCTAATTCATTACAATGCAAACTTGCGCTCAGGGAGGCGAATGGTAGCAAAGTTGCGCTAGTGTTACTTCCCCAGGCAAAGCGCATTTACGTTAGCGATGACTAATTTGCATACGGTGCAAAGTTAAACATATAATAGAAGTATCTGTTACAGCCACTACATTCCACTACACAAGCCCAGGAAACCTTTAATAAATAAAATAAAGTTGTCCTATTGCCCTAAACATGTGCCCCCTGTATAGTTGTGTAGCCATATGTTAGGAAATGTAGGGGGGAAGGAGGGTAACCCCGCCAAAAAATTACGCTATTTTTTAGACTATCACCCTAAAAAAGTAAAAGATGCCAGCGTTTTTTTTTGTTAAGTTTTTTTTTCAAACTCCTATCTATTGTATTGAACTTCACCAGGTCTGACCTGGGGAAGTAAAGTCTAGCGCAAGAGGTAACGTTCAGTAAAATTGTCATCTTAGTGAATTAGCGTAGTTATGTCCCTTAGTCGGTGCGCAACTTTGCCTGGCGTAAGGGTGCGAAGTTGCTCTAGTCTATCTACTTCGCTAGCAAATTTTCGCCAGGGACACTGTTAATAAATTGGCGAAGTAGCGTTAGATGCTTCGCGCTTTCGTGACTTTGCCCCCAGGTGTCTTATGATCTGCCCTTTCAGCTATTATATTTAGCACTGTACAGAACCGTGCCTTCCCTCTATATTATTATATATGTGTTCAGTTTATACATTGAACATACAGATTACATACAGAACTACAACCCATATAAGTGTTAAAGGTGGCCCTAGAGCTTACGGAGTAAAAGGAAAATGGGTGGAGAAATCTCTCTCATTGAATTGTACTACAGGTACGGGATCCTTTATCCAGAAACCCTCAGAATTACAGGAAGCTCCCTTAGACTCCATTGTAATCATATCATTCAGATTCTTAAAATTGATTTGCTTTTTCTCTGTAATAATAAGTTCAGCAGAGAAGAGGAACAATGGGATTCCTATACATTCGGCACAATCCTGGCAGACTCCCTTCAGCTCTTGGAAAGACTTTGTGTCCTGTCTGTGTCTCTCAGTCCCAGATACTGTAGCTGAAGTGTCTGTTATGATTTGCACAATATATTTGCACTCATCTGCTCATTTGTCGATCATAACTGCACTGGGTTGATTATTAAAAATAGATTAATACAAAAAAAACCTATATTTCCTATAAACTCTGAATGAAGAAACAAAGGAATATTTGGGTGGGTATTTGTGTGTTTAAATATGATGCAACGTGTAAATCCACAGTTTGACATCACTGACCCTGTCAAAACGTCAGTGAGATTAAATAAAAGCCAATTGCTCTTTCATTAAATATGTAACTCGTGAATCAGGGGGAAGCGCCACTTCTAGGAGCTTAGTGACAATAGACTGGGATTTAGGTAATTGGACATTTGCTAATTCCAGGGAACCAGACTGACAGTCAGAAGGGCAGAATTATTTAGAGAATGGGGCAGCAGAGAATGAAGGAGACTGAACTCTCTACTTTAAGGCTACTAAATCATTTAAACATTAAATAAATCCAATGGGATTGTTTTTGTCATCAATATGGATTCATGCAGCTTAGTTACCATCAAGCAGAAGGTAATGTTTTATTATTACAGAGAAGAAGCAGTTTAGTCACAAGTGAAGAAATAGCAAGTTTTCTGCACAACAGGTTTTTGGACACATAGACTGTAGATCAGTGATCCCCAACCAGTGGCTCACGAGCAACATGTTACTCACCAACCCCTTGGATGTTGCTCCCAGTGGCCTCAGAGCAGATGCTTATTTTTTAATTCCTGGTTTGGAGGCAAGTTTTAGTTGTATAAATAGCCGTGTACTGCCAAACACATAGGGGCTACCAGATAACCAATCAGAGTAATGTGCACCACCCAGGAACATTTTTCATGCTTGTGTTGCCCCCCCCAACTCTTTTTACATTTGAATGTGGCTCATGGGTAAAAATAAAAAAGGTTGGGGATCCCTGCTGTAGACTTTATACTTTGTACATGTACAGTATATCGTATATAGCTAACCAAAGAATATAATGTACCACCCAGGTTGTGAAAGACTCTGTGCTCCTGCATTTCCATGACAAGCATGGGTGGTCTAGCAATGTGCACTACCTGAATGGCTCATGCTGAATGTGGTTGCATGTTATTTGGTGCATGGCCGACTCCTTAACGGGCATCTAAAGTCTAAAATAGAATAATGTTAGAAATGCTGTATTTTGTATACTAATTACTAAACATGAACTTACTGCACCACAAGCCTAATCAAACAAATGATTTATGCTTTCAAAGTTGGCTACAGGGAGCTGTCATCTTGTAACTTTGTTAAACTTCTATGCAAGACCAAGACTGTGCACATGCTCAGTGTGATCTGGGCTAAGCTTGGGGATTGTCATAAATGATCAAAACAGCACAAGTCAAATAATATCTTCCATAGAAGCCAATACAGCAAGACTGATTAATAATCAGAATATACAGACTGCACTCAGTCTGTGGATACAGATTTCTATACAGTCACAGGCTGCTTTACAGGGAAACAAACAAAGCTGCTCAAGTTCTGGGAAGTAAGGTGGTGGGAGCTCCCCCCTGCAGTTTGAAAGTGTGATCATTTACCTGCTTAGCGGTTAGGGCAAGGTCAGATGTGGCGTTTTTGCTGCGTTTTTTAAAACGCTCCGTCAGGTGTAAATATGCCACTGAAACCACACAAGACTGTCAACATGCATTTTTCAGCCCATAGGTTTCTTTTCCCAACATCATTGTTCTCATTAAGAATTTGGACTCCATATTTAAACTACACTTCTTATTTATGCAAAGTGTGGTTTCAAATGTGCAGATCCCGTAGACACTATTGATTTGATAGTTTCTTGACATATTTGCGTTTTTGCGTCCTGTGGCGGATTTCGGCTTGCAAGCGCCCTGTGTGAATTGCCATAGTGCATTTTCCATTAGTTTCAGTGGTAGTGCAATTTATGTGTATTTACACTGGATGGAGCTGTCAGAGCAAGTAAAATGAAGGGGGAATCTCACTTCATACAGTCAGGTTTATTATAAAAAAAAAACATAAATTTTTTAATTGAAGTATATTGGAGATGATAGATTTCTTTTTCATTAATGAAAGTAAAAATGGGATTTTATTTCTTTGCTTTTACATCCAGTTTAAGAGCTAGTCCACACAGCAAGATTCAGAGAGATTTGTCGACCTGGCGACTTATCGCCGCTTCTTTGGAGTGACTAATCTTCCTGAATGGCTTGCCGTGTCTCCCGCCCGATGAAATGCAAAGTCGCCTGCGCCTATTCACACGCGGCACTGCGTTTTCCTAAGTCACTGAATCTTGCCATGTGGACTAGCCCTAAGGGTCCAGTAAAGGATCTGCGCTCCCTGAGTTCACTCCTGCCTTTGCCCTGCTCATATCTGCTGCTAGAGAGACACTGACAGTGTGTGTAGTAGTGTTAGAGATGCCACGTTCTGTGCACAATAGGCTGGAGCTGAGCGGCAGGTAAACCTAACAATCCACTCTGAACTGATAATGTCGACCACCTGACAAAATATTTACTACACATACATTTGTTTTTTCATTAAATATCAGACTCCCTGTGTTCCTGTATGAGGGGGCTGCCATATTTGTGCAGCAGGAGTCCGTTAGCATTAGAAACTGTAAGGCTGGGGACAGACAGGGAGATTCGGAGATTCAGGGAGATTCAGGGAGATTCGGGGAGATTCTGTTGCCTGGCGTTTTTAGCAGGCGACAGAATCTCCCTGAATCTCCCTGTCTGTCCCCAGCCTAACAGACTGAGAAGGGAAAGTCAGGTTGGCAAAGTCAGAGAGTCAGGCTTAAGAACTTTAACTAACAATTATAAACAAAAACAAACCTCTACGCAAAAAATGATCAGCATGACCTATAGGTAACATTTAGTGTACATGAGTGTAGTATTTTAAAAAGTAGTTTTTTAGTGTCAGTATCACTTTAAAGGGGTTGTTTGAGTTAACTTTTAGTATGATGTAAAAAGTGATTGTGAGATTATTTGCAATTGGTGTAATTTTTTATCATTTGTTTTTCTTCAGCAGCGCTCCAGTTTACCACTTCCCCAATTTGGTTGCTAGGGTTCAAATGATCCATTGATTTGAATATGAGATTGAAAATGGAATAGGAGAGGGCCTAAATCTGTCTCTGGTGATTGAGTCTGACAGCTCAGTAATTCAGGAGCAGACTCTAAACTGTTACAATTTTGCAACATTTTGTTGATACATTTCTCAGCAGCATCTCTGGAGTATTAGCAACTATTGTATCAAGTCTAACAGCTGCCTGTAATGAAACCCAGAGATTCTGCTCAGCAGGGACAAAGATAACAAATGTATTAACTAAATGTATCAATTTAGAGCAGTTTACAGGGTCGGAGACCCAACCTTCCAGAGCTGCGTTAGAATGTGAAAATAGACACTTTACACTTCAATATTAGAAAAACGGTCACACATAGAAAATAGAGAGTAGTTGCAAAAAGTCTTTATTTCTGGTGAACTTTCTGAAAACAGCTGAACTGAAAAAAGTGTTGGAAGGTGAACAACCCCTTTAAAGGAGCTCTGATTTTGAAACAGCATTATTGGCTCAGCCCGACATCAGCATGAAAACAGCAAACTCATTGTGATGTCTCGCTCACCCCGAGGCCCCGGGTATCAATATCCTCACCCAGTATTTGCTTCTTTCTCCTCAGCTGCCAGGCTTGCTCACCCAGCAATATGGAGCTCACTATTTCCCTGCCATTATGTGCTTGCTCTATAGGCTCCCTCTATAAGGGACTGCACCCCACGATGTGTTTGCTTTATAGGCTCCCTCTATAAGGGACTGCTCCCCATTACGTGCTTGCTATATAGTCTCCATCTATAAGGGACAGCACCCTACTATGTGTTTGCTTTATAGACTCCCTCTATAAGGGACTGCACCCCACTATGTGTTTGCTTTATAGTCTCCATCTATAAGGGACTGCACCCCACTATGTGTTTGCTTTATAGTCTCCCTCTATAAGGGACTGCACCCCACTATGTGTTTGCTTAATAGACTCCCTCTATAAGGGACTGCACCCCACTATGTGTTTGCTTTATAGGCTCCCTCTATAAGGGACTGCACCCCACTATGTGTTTGTTTTATAGGCTCCCTCTATAAGAGACTGTACCTGGGGCCTCACTCCTCCACACTGACACCTCCTCTTGACTAGAACATTAATGGAACAGGCTCCAGGGTCTATAGGTAAGAACAGGACCTGTTTCAGGCCTTCTATGGCACCTTCATTAGAGGGTCAACCTATAAAATGGGAGAGAGTCGTCTTACAAAAGTCAGTATTGTCATTATGAACAGCACACATTGGGTATAAATTGGTTTATATGTGGAACATACAGATTACATATAAAATATAACTGATAACTGATACAAGATGTAAAAAGGGTGCTGCTCAAAAAACTTTGTGTTCAAAAGGAGAAAGGTTTGGGGAGGGAGTCCCCAATTTCAGACAGACCTACAACTCAGTGACCTTCTATGTAGGTTTGTCAGTACTGCTACTGTGTCCTGTAAGTTGTTTATTGAACTGTACTCACATTGGAGGGAACTGTGCCCGTTGCTTACAGAATGCTCACCTTTGAAAGAACATTGGCCAGACATGGAGGCCCAATAGCCCTGAGCTGTTAGTGGGGTGGCCCATTGTAAAGCCAACTAAGGGGTTAAATTTAAGCAGAATGCATGTTTGTCCTTAGTTAACCTCACATGGAATGTTTTGATGCCCAAGCAGTGTCAAGTTCATTGGTGGATGTCAAACCACTGGACAATAATGGCATTTGCTCTGACCCTGCCAGTGCCCAATGCACAAGTGTTTCGAACTCTGCCAGTGAGCTAGCACTTACCCCCATGTGCCATTGCCATTGAACATTGTCCTGGAAGTCTATAGTGAAGGTCGGTCAGAATACGATCTGGAGACAAGATTATGGACTGTAGTGACCCAGCCATGTCAGTCTCATGGTCTGTCTGATTAATGAGCCCCTCTAAGTGCTAATGTGCCATTATCGTTCCCAATAGTGATGATAATGTGACCCATTGGCCTCCCCGACCCCTTAGGTGCTGCCTGTAAATAACAATCCTATGATATGGCCCAATAGTAATGCTTTTAAGGGTGGGTGGGTGTGAGATGTGCGGTAGCTCCGGCTCCCCGGCTCCATGCAGAACAATGGGCAGCCCAGGATAATGAAAAGACTTCAGCCTGGGGTGGCATTATGGGAATTTCCAATAAAGCTGGTTGTATGTAATAGTGTAAAGTGAGTGGTTAGAGCCAGGCTAGGGTTGCCACCTGGCCAGCATTTTACCAGCCTGGTCAGTATATTTGATGGTTGATCCCAATGTTATTAATGGGAAAAAAAGATAAAATATATAGGAAGGCCGGTATTTTTTTCAAGAAAAGGTGGCAACCCTAGAACCAGCATGTGTGGGGCAAGGTAGTGCCCGGGCTGGGTGCGTGCGAGGCAGGCCAGGACTGGCAATCTGTGGCAAATGCCAGAGGGGCTGCTATAAGTTCCCATAGAAAGTCAGTATTTAGTGGGCTGGTGGGGGGCTGATTGGGCCTCTGAGTGCCTGAAATGCCAGGGCCTATTTTAATTCTCAGTCCGGACTTGATGCGAGGCGCAGTTACCTCCTAGAGCAGGGGTCCCCAACCTTTTTTGCTTGTGAGCCACATTAAAGAGTTGGAGATCAACACAAGCATGAAAAAGTCCATGGAGATGTCAAATAAGAGCTCTGATTGGCTTTTTGGTAACCCCTATATGGACTGGCAGCCTACAGGAGAGAATGTTTGGCAGGACATCTGTTTTTTATGCAACTAAAACTTGCCTCTTAGCCAGTAATTCAAAAATAAGCACCTGCTTTGAGGCGACTGGGAGCAACATCCAAGGGGTTGGAGAGCAACATGTTGCTTGCGAGCTACTGGTTGGGGATCACTGTCCTAGTGCAACAGGTGTGTAGTTTTAATTGTGCGACTTACAGGCACAGTCTCTGTAACGTGTATCCATAGAGTGCGCCACTAGGGGGCAGTGGATCTTCGCAACGAGACTGGGAAGCAGCTGCACATTGAGCCTGTTGGCACGAGACCTGCATAATGTTCTGACACTCATTGGAACCAGGCCCGGGCAATATGTGGGTTCTGGCAACAAATGCCTGAGGGGCTGCTGTAAATTGGTTAAGTTTGGGCCTCTGTGTGTACCTGGGTCTATTTTGATCCTAAGTCCAGACTTGATACGAACCGGTACCACAAAGGGCCTGGAGGCATCACTGATAAAAAGGAGACAAGCAACACATTTATAGAGCATTGAAACCCGTTACAACTTGGGAAATTTAGGCTAAAGAGATGAGCAAAACCTAATAAAGGTCCCGGCAGAGACCGAAACGTCACTATACTCGGTATAATACGATCATTTTAACGTGCGCCTGTTATATCGCATGTGAATTGTGACTGCAGGGCCCGAGCAATGAGCGCAATGTCCTGTTTAATGGCCTGTCCCTACAATCCCCTGCCTTGACGCATTTAGATTTAGTTAAGTGGGCATCATCTATATTGGAGGAAAAACACAAACACATCGATTATATGTTGCCAGAGGGTTATGTGTGCGGCTAATGCATATTTCTTGCCTACAAACAGGACTGGGAATTGAACCTGTGTGATCTCGTGCTGTGCTTGTGTAGAACCAGGGAGAGCTGCTTGCACGGATTTCCCATCTTTATGTCTCCATAATTCGAGGGATTACTGATGAGTAATATTTCACTTTAGCTGGGTGTCTAGTGGCATTTGCTTTACTCTACAGGTTTCTCAGAGTCCCAGAGTGGGCAATAATGGGATAAATAAAGGTACCAGCTGATGTCAGAGGTGATGTCCTGGTTATGCGGCCAACATGAAGCCTGTATGGCAAAATATACAGATATACACACACACACACATCAATATTAACACATATATACACACATCTATACACATATACACACATATACACATATATACACACATATACACACACACATATATACACACATATACACACACACATATATATATACACATCAATATTAACACATCTATACACACATCTATACACATATATACACACATATACACACACACATATACACATATACACATATATATATACACACACACACATATATACACACACACACATATATACACACATATATACACACACACACACATATATACAGATATATACACACACACACACATATATACACACACACATATATACAGATATACATGTACATGTTTCAGCAGGTAGAGTGAGCAGTGCAGCCTCCTAAGGAAGGCCCCCAGAGACCAAGGGAAGATGAGTAGATCTCTAGCCAATGGCTGTTGGGGGTGAGGTGGGAGGGGCCGGGGATGCAGGTTTTTCAGGACACACTTTGGGACTGCACGTGACCCCCACCCCCTTTCCTGAGTTTCCTTTTAACACCATCTGCCTTGTACAGCTGAGACACAAGCAGGAGCCCTCACTCTACTCCAGGCTTGATCGCTCCCAAAGCAAGACATGAGCCAGAGTCCGACCCCAGCAGGAGGCAGCAGCGCTCATTAGTCACGGGATGAGCTGGGGCCACACGATTCTACTTGGAGGCTTAACTGGAATTCACGAGTTTTCACTACTAACAGTAAGTACAATTCACTCCTGACCCCACTGATCTCCTCTGAGTGCCGAATTATTACTGTCTGGCGCAACCATAAGCGCTAAATGCGTCTGTGCGATTTGCGGCGTTGTGAGCGCAACCTCTGGCAGCCAGACTGCTGTCTCAATGCTTTTTTTGTCAATGTGGAGCGATGGCTTCATTATTTGTGACCTCTTGCCCTGACCCCTTGTTTCTCCATTTGTGTGTCACGACCCCGTTTTGTTTCACTGAGAGCTTTGCCATTGATCTGGCCCATCGGATCACATTCATGGCGATTTAAGCTGCTGCCAGTTTAACAATTGTGCCAATTGTTTATTGATCATGAAATAAAGGTTATTGTAAGCGGGGACTGTTTAACCCGACCACTCGCTGTAACTCTGCGGGGCTCCTTTATTCCTCCCATTATATTCCCCCGGTGCGCGTCTTTTTACTGTATCTGATGAAAATGACATTTATCTTGATTATAAATATTCTCCACAGCCAGTTAAACGAAATTCGTTTCAATATATATTTATATTTCTGTATTGTCTGTAGCTAAATTCATGAATCATTATGCCAACTCCAGCGCCCCAAACGCAATGGATGCAGAATTAGGTTTTTATTTTTAAAACAAATCGAATTAATTAGATCTGCTCTTATAACTGGTATCAGTATTCGGTTTTACAGAATTGTCCTTTGTGCCAGTATAAAGCTTAGACAAAAAGCTACATATTAAACATTTTTATTTCTCCCCCGAATCCAAACGGAAAAAATGTAGAGAAAATTAGCCCACAAATATATATATATACAGTATTGTAAATTGCCAATGATAGAAATAACAGAACCAGAAATACTTTATTACTGAACCTACAAATAAATATCCTTGAGAGTCAATATCCTTCTGTGATTAGGGGGATTCGGGGCGGCATTTGCACAGTATTCAGTTAATCTCCCCATTTTCTCATTGGCTTTGGTGTGAATGAATATATCCCCTGCCTTGGGCATTACTTTTGGTATTAGCAATCACTTAATTACCTAATAGAGAAGCTGCATCACTCACAGAGATAAAATCCAACTCAGGGAGGGGACGGTGCAAGTGAATGAGATCCCTCACTAAGCAGGGCTTGAAATGATTCTCTTCATTATGGTATTTGGTTCCCAATTAGCAATCTAATAATAGGGCTTACCTGACGCGCTGAGACCTGTGTTTATTTGCAACAATTAAATCAGAAATGTTCTCATGGGGAAGGAAATGTAACTGTTTGGTCCCGGGAACTCTTGGTAGAATTCGATTGTTTACTATCGAAAATGATCTGAAACAAAGAGAGAAACGAATAATTAAATGAGAGTAAACGAATATTTGATGGCACGTCTGCACTGTTTATTTCTATCAAACAGAAAAATAGAAAATTTCCCTTTTAAGGAGTAGTTTTTAGTGAGTAATTAGGGTAAGCACAAAAAAAAGCAAAAGAAATAATCTTTTCAATGAGAAAAAATCAGCGCAGGGTTATAAAATTTTAGGAGAAAACAACTGAGTTTGGGTTTGTACAGTGTTGCTTTGCAATGTTATCTCTGTGAGTAATGCAGCTTCTCTAGTAGGTAATTAAGTGATTGCTCATACCAAAACTCATGCCCAAGGCAGTGGATATATTCATTCATTTGCTTTTGGGTTTTTTGTTTTTTACCTGGAACTTGTCTCATAATAAAAAGCCTGGAAGGTTCTCAGTAGCCAACATTGGGCAGTGGTATGAGTGCAGCTGGAGGGTGGCACCCCCCTAGCAAATAATGGCATCTGAGGGGGCACGAGTAGCTTCACTTGCCACAAATCTGCAATGGCACCAGCTCAGTTGTACCCACTTCTCTTTCCATTGACTCGTTTGTACCAGGCGCATTTTCATGGCTACTTGTCTAATTTGTGTGGGGTTTGTATCATTGGGGCAGAGAGGATAATTATCCATTACTGGAGATTATATAAGAATGGTGATGCAGAATACAAAATATAAGGGGGTGAAGAATATGACTGGTATCAAGAATTTGTACCTTTTCTAGAATCTCTTTATTACACTTCGATTTTAAGGAAATGAATCAAAATGTATCATTTATATTCGGGGCAGGTGGGGGGAAACGGAACCAGAAACACAAGGTGATATTTCGTGTAAACCTGTTCTTTATGGTCATTTTACATCTAAACCAGGGATGTGAATACTGGTATTTGTTTATTTGCTGACTATTTGTGCATGGAAATAACGATTTTGCTCTGGATACTCGGAGCATTGAAGATTAATACTTTTTTTTGAGAGTAGGAATCACACTGTGCAAATTTAATTATTTTCAATTAAAGCTGCAACTATCTCTGCCTGTTCCCTCTATCTATCTATCTATCTATCTATCTATCTATCTATCTATCTCTCTCTCTCTCTCTCTCTCTCTCTCTCTCTATCTATCTATCTATCTATCTATCTCTCTCTCTCTCTCTCTCTCTCTCTCTCTCTCTCTATCTATCTATCTATCTATCTATTTACATCTATCTATCTATCTACAGTATTTATATCTAATCTATTTATTTATATCTATCTATCTATCTATCTATCTATCTATCTATCTATCTATCTATCTATCTATCTATTTATTTATATCTATCTATCCATCTATCTATTATGTATCAACTATTTATTTATTTATTTCTCTCTTGTTTTGTTTCTCCATGTGATCTAGATGTGTCTATATCTAACTGTATGGATCTGTTTATAGCGGTGCTTCTCTCAGATAAACAATATTTCTGTCCTTCTAATGCACCTTCCCTATATGCATCTATCTATCTATATATGTAACTACATTTTGCCTATTTCTATAATATTCCTCTATTTATACAAATTCATATATTTATAGTACTTTAAAGAGATTATACTTTATTCACACAGTCCCTATCCCAATGGAATTTACAATCTAAGGTCCTACAGTCAATTTTATCAGGAGTAGTTAACATTCCTGTATGTTTTTTTAAGTGTGCACAGAAACCTACACAAACACAGGGAGACAATTCATTTTCTCTCTCTCTCTCTCTCTCTCTCTCTCTCTCTCTCTCTCTCTCTCTATATCCATCTATCTTTATCTTTCTCTAATTTGTATGTCCATACATGTATTTATTTGGGTCTATTTCTAGCATCTGTCTCATTTTCAGTTGCCAGTGTAACAGTCTGATTTTCTGTCTGTCTTTCTCTAGCTCGGTGTCTGTATGTCTCCCATTGCCGCTGTAGCCCTAATAAGAATCTCTGCTGTTCTTACAGGTCTGGGACTGATCTCCTTCACTGGGTCTGTGTGTGCAAAGTCCATCTCCATGGCTCTGTCTGTTCCCAGTCACCCCAGGCAAATTGAAAGGGCTCTCCATTGTGACTCCCTTCAGATCAGCCCATCAGCTGTACCCCCTTATTTCCCTCCATTCCTGCCCCCCAGTCAGTACATGAATATTCTGGCCACTCCTCATGACATGTTCAACCCTCTGAAATCCCTGGGCAGACTGGTCACCAACTCCTCTCACTTGGGGCCCTTCAACTTCCGAAACCTCCCAACTTTACTGAATCAAAGCTCCCCCCCAAATGAGGCCCAACTGCACCCGCTCCTGGGAGCCTATTCCCTTCTGACTAAGGTTCAACAGCAGCAACAGACTGTCTCCCACAGCAAACATGAGTCTCTTGGCACTATCCGGGGCTCCTCTCTAGCCCAAGCCCCCAGTCCCACTAGCCCTGAGCACCCCAAATCTCCCATAGTCCCAAAAAAGTGTAAAAGTGTGTCCCTGAGCGTCCCCAGCCTAGAGGTGAGACCCACTCGCACTTACCAATTTACAGAGGAAGACTTACACTCAGTGCTGTATGGATACTGCTATGGAGGCGACCCCAGGAGAACTCACCAGAGTATCACCCAGCACGCCCTGACTGGTCTGAGGATTCCTGCCCCCAGTTCTACAGGTGAATGTTTTACACAAGCCCAGAGACTCACCCATAATATATATATATATATATATATATATATATATATATACTTGTGAATATTAGTACTGGATTGCAGTAATGAGTAAACCTGTGCAGTAGCGGCCTCACTTGTCACATAAGAAATTGGATCAGAAAGCAGGTAATATATTCAAACTAAAGTCTTTATTGAATGTTATTGCAGGGCTGGATCCACACATTCTGGACAATGACTCGTTGCAGTTGCCAGAAGGTAAATATCAGAACCTTTGCTGATATCATTAGCCAGTTTCCTTCCATTGCACCTTGGCGCTAATAGCCAGATTATTGCAGGTCTTACAGTGCTGGATTCTTCCTATGGGACATTGCCCAAATCTGGAGTTTTCTGCAAGAACCTCATCCCTAAAGGAACCAAGTTCGGTCCATTTCAAGGCAAAGTGGTGCATCCCAGTGAAATAAAGACTTATGGGGACAACTCGCTCATGTGGGAGGTAAGTCTGCACCTTTTGCACTGCGCATGTTAATACCCATAATAATATGTACCGACTGTTATTAAGGGATCGATAGAACCGATACTGCATTTCTCCTGGGTTTCCTTGTCAGAGGTTAATCTCCACTAAATATAGCGCTGACCGCAAACGGGTCTGCGTCACCTGAAATCTGCATTGATGGCAACAGAAACATGATACATAGATACAATACAGACTTGGAGTCGCTATATGTACAGGGCGCAATTATACTGATCCATAGGCAACGGACATATTTAAGAATATTGTTGCGTTAAATAGCGATAGTATGACGCAAATATAGAATGATATTTCCTCCTCTTCTGGCAGATCTTTGATGAGGGGCGACTCAGTCACTTTATAGACGGAAAAGGCAGCTCGGGGAACTGGATGACCAGAGTGAATTGCGCCCGTTTTCCAGAGGAGCAGAATCTGATTGCGCTGCAGTGCGATGGGGAGATCTACTACGAGTCGTGCAAAGAGATTCTCCCTGGGCAGGAGCTGCTCGTCTGGTACGGGGACGGTTACCTGCAATTCCTCGGCATTCCACTCAGCCTCAAGGACCTGGGGGAAGGAAGGCCGCCCTACCAACCCACTGAAGGTAAGTACTAGCCCTTTACAGCAGTACCCGGCGCACTTAGTTCATTAATTCTTATGTAAAGTCCCTGCACTATGCTATCATTCCTGAGTATCTTCGTGCCTTTACTGTATGGAGCACTCTAATATCCATGCGAGGACTTTCGTTTAATAACAAGCACTCTGATTCAAGTATTGCAAGTTTTACCATTCTCATCATTATGATTCAGACATCAGGAAAATAAGCAATTATTTGGTTTACTTAAACGAACTATGCAATTACCAAACGAACTAATTCCCATTCCCAGTGAAAAGCGTTTCTCATACCCACACTTGGCAATTTCTATTTAATACATTGTTAATTCCAATCAATTACCAAAGAAAGTAAATATATAAATACTACTGGCGAGAAGGTACGATCTTCTAGGTGTAGGAAAAGTTTTTTTGGCTGCCATAGAATGGATTGGTTTTCTTCTTGTTAGTTTGAAGTCAATTGAGATTCAGATATTACTAATACCAGAAGTGAGGGATCTTTCTTATATCCAGTATATTGAAATATCCAGTAGTCTTATGCAACTACTTTGCTCTGACCATTGAACAACCACCCCTTGATTAAAGGAACAGTAACACCAAAAAATAAAAGAGTTTTAAAGGAATGACAGTATAATGAACTGTTGCCCTGCACTGGTAAAACTGGTGTTTTTGCCTTCAGAAAAAAAAACCTATAGTTTATATAAACAAGCTGCTGTTTAACCATGGGGGCAGCCATTCAAGCACAGGATACACAGGAGATAACAGATAAGTTCTGAAGAATCTCATTGTATACTACAGAGCTTATCTGTTATGTATAACCTGTACATTTTCTTTGTATTCGGCTTTGAATGGCTGCCCCCATGGCTACACAGCAGCTTGTTTCTATAAACTATTGTAGAGTTTTTCAAGAAAGCACACCAGTTTTACTAGTTCAGGGCAACAGTACATTAAATTCTTTTAAAAACTTTCCTTTTTTAGTGTAAACTCCCATGTGTAAGTGTTGATGTCACAATTGGCTCAATCTGTTCTGTTACATGTGACAGACCCTGCGTCGGCGGAGGGATACAAGTGTGAGCGCTGCGGCAAAGTGTTCGCCTATCGCTATTACCGGGACAAGCACCTCAAATACACGCGCTGTGTGGATCAGGGGGACAGAAAGTTCCCGTGTCATCTGTGCAACAGGTCTTTTGAGAAACGGGACCGACTGCGAATTCACATTCTTCATGTACATGAGAAGCACCGACCCCACAAGGTAAATTCCCTCCTCTGCTCCCCAACTGAATGGCACTGCCCTATATGCCCAAAACCAAAGCATTGAAATATTCTAAAAATGAAAATAAAGGTCAGATCTGCCTATGAAACTGAATATGTCTGCAAGGGATGTTGGGATTTGTAGAGTTACAAAAACTCAGCAGATTATTGACTGTCATATCCATCAGCCTCTGTAGTAAGTTTCTAGACTGTAATATTATTTCCCCCAAAGCCTCACCCTAACTGGGTCTCCCCATCCATAATAATGAACTCCCTTGGGTGAGACCCATATCACTGCCTGGTCATTGATGTTCACTATAAGGGTGACATCAGTGACGTAACTAGATATTACTGGGCCCCACAGCAAATTATTTTTCAGGCCCCCAAAATGTTTAGCTGTTGACTTGTTTTACCAATATTTATTGAAACTGTATATGAATTAGGTCCTATACCTCCTGGGCCACCCTTGCAGCCACAGGTTCTACTACCTCTGTAGTTACACCCCTGGGTGACATGTCATTAAAGGAACAGTAACACCAAAAATGAAAGTGTTCTAAAGTAATGAAAATATCTAGCACTGTTGCCCTGCACTGGTAAAACTGATGTGTTTGCTTCAGAAACACTACTATATTTCATATAAACAAGCTACTGTGTAGCAATGGTGGAAATTGAAAAACGGCTATATGGCACAGGTTAAATAGTGGATAACAGACAACACCATTATGTTCTACAGAGCTTATCTGCTGTGTAACTTGAGCCTTTTCTCCTTGAATGTCTGCCCCCCATTGCTACACAGCAGCTTATTTATATAAACAATAGTAGTGTTTCTGAAGCAAAAAGCTGACCAACACTGCATTGTATTTTTATTACATTAAAACACTTTAATTTGTTTTATGTTACTGTTCCTTTAAGGATTGCAGGCCCTATCCCCCTCTGTGCCCACCGATATCATTGCAGCCAACAGGAATTGCATTTGGCCAAATAAGCTTTATACTGAAATACCAATCCTAACCCCAATTTCCTCCTCTCTCCCTCCCCCATTGTTTTCTAATTGCCACCATTAAATTCTCTTTTGACCCGAACAAAAGAAATAGAGGAAATGAGTAAGTTGGACAGCAGTCATCTGCAATCTGGGGCACCTGTCTGCCTTTAATGCTGCTGGGCTGCTGCCCTCTGTGCACAATAAACAGCAATAACTCTGTTGTGCTGATACAAAGTCATGGTATATTTCTTACTGTGCCTTCCAGCTCTGCACCCACAACTGCCCTAAATGGGGGTACTGTTTCAGCACTCTTTTCTGCTCCTCTTCCAAAGTTCCGCACACACATCCCCAAATGAGCCTGTTCTATATGTATATCAGTGAGGAGCTTTATGTCCTGTCCAGCAGATACAGGTTGAACCCCAATCATTGCTGCTGCCATCCCCAGTCTGTTTGGCTGAGGGCCCTTTATTTAGCAGTGAAAGGCTTGTAAACTGAAATAGATCCAAGTCTGACTCAATAAGGCACACGTCCATCTCACGTGCCCCCTTACATTATTTAACAGCTCAGTTAGCTCAGATGATTTTCTTGAGTGTTCTACACATATCTGCAACTAATGCATTGTGAGTAATATTAGAGATGTGCCTGCGATCAATAGCAAGCTCTTCTCCTGACTGGCACAAATGGGAATCAAGGGGGGGGGGGGGAGCGCCAGTTCTTACCACCACTGCAGGTTGCACATCATTTCTTTCATTCACAGAACAAGGAGGGCACAGAGAGACCCAACCAAATCCCCTGTCCCTTTGCCCATGGATAGATATAGAGTTCACAGAACCCCTATTACCATGTGCCTCTAGGAAATAAGCAGAGAAGAATTTACTTAATCTACCCCTCTGGCCTTTATAGTAAGGGGTTGCACTGAGAGATGGAGGGTAAAAAAAAAACCCTGAGGATATTTTAGGAGAAACAAGACTGCAGCAATATGGGAGACCCCCTGCCATCTTTAACTTTTTTTCCCGATAAGCAAATTCCATCTCTGCAATTAGTAATAACTGTCTCTCCCTTTGTGTTGCAGTGCACTGTGTGTGGGAAAAGCTTCTCCCAGTCCTCCAGTCTGAACAAGCACATGAGGGTTCACTCCGGGGAGAGGCCGTACAAATGTGTCTACTGCAACAAGGTGAGTGCGACTGGAATGCTGTGCCAATGGGGGCTTGGAAAGGAAAGGGGATTTGCCACTGGTGATTGTACATTGTTGGGCAGATTTACTAAGGGTCAAAGTGAATATTGGAATGCAAAAAAATTTGATGTAAATCTTTTAAAACTTCGACCATCGATTCGAATGTTGAATAGTAAAATCCTTCAACTTTGAAATTCAAAGTACTGTCTCTTTAAAAATACTTTTGATTTTTTTACTTTGTCAAATAAAAGCTGTCGAAGTGCTATGTTAGCCTATGGGGACCTTCTAGAGCATTTTTCTAAGTTTCCTTCGATCATACGCTAAAATCCTTCGAACCGTTCGATTCGAAGGGTTTTATCATTTGATCGAACGATTGTTCTTCGATCAAAGGAATGCCAAATTCGAATATCGAAGTCGAAGGATTTTAATTCAATGGACGAATTTCAAAGTATTTTCTACTTCGAAATTCGACTCTCTCCGGTCTCTCATACAATTAATATTGTATGACAACCTGTTAGGCTAACAGCAGACATGGTGCTTCTCGGCTAGTGGATAAATTTCATCCCTACATCAAGAATCAGCTCATTCTTTGTCTGCAACCAGAACCATAGAGTTGGCTTGGGTGGAGGCAGTGGGTGATTCTGGTCCTAGAAGCCGCCCCTCTCTCCCCACCCTCTTACCTATCTCAATACAAATGGGGTCGGGGGGCAGCATCACTAGTGTAGCAAATTCAATTGCGCTATCTGCACTATATGATCCAAATTCCTGGCTTATTAATCAGAAATTCAGCTCTTAAACTTTCCAGAAGCAACTTTTTGCTTCCCCATGTAACTTACAGGATGATGGAACCTGAGGCAAGATTCTCACCTCATCACGGGCACACTCCTGGGTGCAAGCTCATGATTTTGGCAGTGAAATCTAAACTCTTTTGGGTTTTTGTGCCGAAATCAGCTGGGTGGGCCTGCATCCGGGTCAATGCCATGGTTCTGGGTGCAGGCAAAGAAGGCGCTGTTAGCCTAAGACTATCGAGTACACTAATAGCTGGTGGGGAGGGAGGTCCAAAAACACTCAGGGGTAAATTTATCAAAGAGTGAAGTTTCGCCACTAGAGGGAAATTCCGCCCCTCTCCGTTCATTTCTATGGGATTTTGAAAGGTGTATTTATCAAAGGCGTATTCACTATTTGATAAATATACCCGTCAGACTGTCTGTTTTTGTCCTCGCCCTGGCATTTCTATCCATATCACCCAGGACTAGAATATTTCCCTAATCTTGTTCTTTCTTTTCTCAGGCATTCACTGCATCCAGCATCCTCCGCACACACATCCGACAGCACTCGGGCGAGAAGCCCTTCAAATGCAAACACTGCGGCAAAGCCTTCGCCTCACATGCTGCCCACGACAGCCACGTACGTCGCACTCACGCCAAGGAAAAGGGCTTCGTCTGCTCCCTGTGCGGGAAAACCTTCCTGGAAATGGAGGAATTTCGGTATCACATGCAAATACACTCCAGCCTCTAGGGAGTCCTCTGCAGGCGCCCCCCCATTCCCTTCGCTTCTTTGGACTGTGCCAACCTTAATTTATTATTATTTTCAAGAAGACGCTTATTTATACAATATTCTTTGAAGAAATGTATGTTCAGATATTATTGAATGTTATATAAGGTTTCAAGCCTCCTATAGCAAATGTACACTTAATTTATTTCAGATTGATGACATGGTTCATTAAATATGGTATCCGACTACTGCAGTTGCTTTATTGCTTATGAACTATGCAGTGCTTCTGATTATACATTCATCATAGCAGATGTTACGCAGTGATTGGGTAACAGGGAATGTCCCACCTTTGCATCTCCATATCTTGCAGGACTACAACTCCCAGCATCCTCTAAGCATTTTAGGTAGAGTCAAACCAAGAAAACTGCAAGTTTCATATTCCCAGGGCAGAGAAACAGCAAATGCCAACTGAAATGAATGCTGTGGATAGATATAGCAGCTAATAGGTCAAGTTCTGCAAACACAATATTTTTTATAATTGACGTATCTAGTCCATAGAATACAATAGATGGGCGCAAGCACTGAATAATGCAAATTGTTAGGAAACACTTGCTGCACATTTTAATGACCTCAATACAGAGAGAATTTCTATTTTACATTATGTCCTGTGAATACCTGGCGTTTTCTGGGCACTTCTCCACTGCATGTGTGAAAAGACAAAGGCAACATTATGGGCTGGAGTGTAGATAACATGGGTCCAACCTGTCCTTCCCATTATCTTAAATGTAGTGATTTGTATTTATGCGGCACTGGAATTTTATTAAATAAACAAAACATAGTGGGCACATCCGCTCTTGAAGAAAAAGAATATATATGTTAAGTTACAGGAGATGTAAATATCCCCATAGGGTCTCGTCATCAAATCCCAGTTCCAGGTTTACCAAAATTGGATTCATTAAAAAACAATGGAAAGAGAACCACGGATAGTAAGTACAGTAGCAAACATAGTTATTAAAGATATCATTTAAGATAAAATAAGATAAAGATATTTATTAAGAAATTTGGTGAAATGTTATTACTATTATAATGGATAATCTATCCCCTGTTGTAAAACAAAAGGATATTACGAGTCACTTAGTACTTCCAAGGCCAAGTAAAGTGACAAGGCCATAGAGCGAGTGCTTTTATACAGGTCATGGAATGTCAATGTGACTTCTAATATTCTCATATTTTACAAGATGGGGTACATTATTTATTATACAGGTATGGCATCCGGAACTCATTATTCAGAAAGCTCCATATTACAGAAAGGCCGTCTCCCGTCGACTCCATTTTATCCAAATAATTCAAATTATTAAAAATGATTTCCTTTTTTTTTCTGTTATTATAAAACAGTAGATTGTACTTGATACCAGCTAATATATCATTAATCCTTACTGGAGGCAAAATCAGCCTATTGGGGTTATTTAATGCTAACAATTTTCTAATAGACTTAGGGGCAGATTTACAAAATTCACATGTATTCACATGAAGGATTCGAATATTCGATCGAATTTTCAAAAAGATTCGAATTTGAATTTCGAATATGCAAATTAGGCAAATTCGACAATCAAATATTCGAATTCGAATGATTCGAATATTCAAATTAAATTTTATTCGAATATTCAAAAATTCAATGGTCGAATACTTCCCCTTTAAATTTAAATTCGATCACCTACTTCGCCAGATTAAACCTACTGAAATGGGGATCATTCCCTAAGATCGAATAAGAAAAATTTGTTCGATCGTTTAAAAATCGTTAGAAAATTCGATTTGAATTCAATCGAATTTCCCTGTTCGATTATTCGATCGATCAAATTGTGCTAAAAAAAAAAATCGAATTCGAAATTTGAATTTTTTTAATTCCCCACTATTCCCTGGTCGAATTTCGAATTTTTTTGGCATTCGAAATTCGACCCTTAGTAAATCTGCCCCTTAAGGTATGAAGATCCAAATTATGGAAAGATCTGTTATCTGGAAAACCCCAGGTCCTGAACATTTTGGATAACAAGTCCCTTACCTGTAATATAAAAGTTTCAGTGAGTCATATAACAGAAATGACATCACTGAGCACCGATTATTACTGATGGATGACATCACAAAGCACACTTTCTAAAGATTTAATATGCAAGATATTCATGGCTGTTGTGTTTTTTAAGGATACTAGAATTTATTATAGTACACAGTCATGTGACAACAATTATATGACTATGCACCAGTTATCACTGAGCACCAATTCTAATGATATCATTTCCAGTATATTTATGGTTCTTGTATATTATATAGCTCCCATCATTCCTTTATCCAGTTTACTGTACAGCTTTCATTCAGAAAATTCCATGAGGAGAGTAATTGATGTGTAGAAAGCAGCAGTCTGATAGTTTTACATGGCTCTTTTCAAGCTAATTTCATGGCAGAATGGCACACTCACCTAAACAGCTTTATAACTTCTTTTTTTTAATTATTCCCAAAGGCTTATTGGCCCGTGTGTGGGGCCCTTCGTTGGGCTTCCCGATCGATATCTGGCCGAAAATCTGGCAGATGTTGATCGGGGAGGATTAAAAATCCAGTTGGATCGCGGGCGCATGATGTGGTCCCGCAATCCAACTGCCCACAGTATCGGACTGGCCCACCGGGATACCAGGAAAACTCCAGGTGGGCCCAGATGTCAGTGGGCCCAGATGTCAGTGGGCCCTTTTGCTCCTAACCATAGCCTATTTCACAGTCATTCCCTATTTCTTTATGGTAAAAAAGAGGCTTAATAATGGAAGAATAGAGTATAGTAAATAGATATAAAAGACTAGGAGATAAAGAGGTTGAGTGAGGAGAGGAGGAATAATAGTTTGGAAAGTGGGTCCATGGCCTAAAGTTTTCCGGTGGGACACTGGTCTAAGGTTTTCTGGTGGGCCACTGGCATCCCAGTCCGACACTGACTGCCCGTATTGACTGCATTGTGATCCGATCGTTGGGCCCTAGGGCCCATAATCGTATCAGCTCGATATCTCCCACCTCAGTGTGGGCATATCAGGGAAAATGTGCTTAAAATGAGAACTACAGAATCTCTTAACAGTAATTGTCAAAGGCCTTTCGCACAGGGGGTCACCATCTTGTATTTGTTTAGGAGTGTCAGTGACAATGCTCATACTCAGTGGGCTCTGAGCAGCTGTTGAGAAGCTAAGCTTAGGGACTGTCGCAAATTAGGTTTATATGCCATAGAAGCTGATGCTACAGGGCTGATTATTAAATTATGATGCTAATTGTACTGGTTTCTGAGCTGCCATGTAGTAATTATCTGTATTAATGACTAATCAGATTTATATTGTGACTATATTTCTATTCTATGTGTACTGTATATTGTGAGTGGGTCCCTAAACTCAGTAAGTGACAGCAGCACAGAGCATGTGAATCAGTGAATCAGCAGAAAAGAAGATGGGGAGCTACTGGGGCATCTACTGGGGAGACACAGATCTTTACTGCTAAAGGGTTGTGGTTGCCTTGGGCTGGTACAGAAGCACAAAACATAATGTACAACATTACTAGCTACTTCTTTGTTAAGCTTTAGTTCTCCTTTAACTGCAAGGGCATTTCTGCTTTTCCCTGTTCAGCATATTTTATAGGAATAAGAAGGTGGGAGGTCAGCAGTTGCCTAGTACATGAAGTATTTTTTTTATTTGTGGATCAGTGCTTGAACAGAGGAGATCTTGGACAAGACTGTAAACTGTTGCTGATATCTGTTCACTAAACTTTATGCCCCAAATAAATAGGTAATAGGTTGTAGTGAAACAAAAATACCAATGCACGTCTACATCAGAGTATCTGTATCTCTACAACCTACTGAATCAATGAGGGATCACTGGGGTGCTGGCGCAGGGCGAATGCAAAATCATGTGGCAGAGCAATTCAGGGGCATTATATTTTAATGCCCGTCAGTACAAAATATAGTTGTTTTGTACTTATTATACAGGATGGGGTGCCCATTGCCCAACTTTCATGCAGGGCATTCACTACTAGAGAGCTCCAGGCTGGGTATCCCTGGCATACAGGGTGCAGAGGGATTTTCCATTATTGTATTGTTTACTCAGAAGTGTCTGAGTAATTACAATCTCTTTTTGTAAGGGACTTGCATCTTTAAACAACAACAAACATGGACATTTGGGCTGAAAGGTGCCTTCGTTGCATTACAATAGCCACAGAGGATCATGGAAAGTCACTTGTCAGTCACAGAAGGCGGTGCAGTAACTGCTGCTAGTCAACCTGTGGGGGAAGAGCTGTCACTCAAATGGAGCAGAATTCTTACTGTCCGTGTGTGTGTTTTGCACCATCTGACTTTGCACCCCACTGCCAGTTCCTACATGCAGATATTCTATAGCTGGCTGTGTAACTGACTGGCAGTTTATCATATATAACCAAAAGAAACTTTATACAACCAAATGCAGAAATGTCTTTATCTGCAAGAACAACTCCCTTCAAACCATCAGCTGGTTTCCTACATTTTATTGGCTCACTTTTATTTCCATACCTACCATGCACTTTCTGTATTCAGATGCTTGTACAGGTATGGGGCCTGTTATTCAGAATGCTTGTAATTTGGATCTTCCTACCTTAAGGGGTGGATTTTTTCATGGTTGAATTTCGAAGCGAAAAAACTATGAAATTCAACCATCTAATTTTTTAAGGGGCCATTTTCTATCGAAAAATGGATGAAATAGTTCAGTTTTCTATCGAATTGAAATTGTTCGAATCGTTCGAATGCATTGTACAATTCAAACGATTTCAGCCAAAATCCTTCGAATTCTTGGCAGGCTCTAGGAGGTCCCCCATAGGCTAAAATGGACTTAAGGAGGTGAAGTGTCGAATTCCAAGGATATTAAAGAGACAGTACTTCGAAATTAGAATTTTTTAATTTTTTCCAATTCATTCAAATGTTGGGCTATTCAACAGTCGAAGTAGCCCAAAATTACTTTGAAATTAGAATTTTATTTGAAAATTCTCTTTGACCCTTAGTAAATGTGCCCCTAAGTCTACTAGAAAATCATATAAACATGAAATAAACCCAAGAGGTTGGTTTTTCCTTCAATAAGGATCAATTATATCTTAGTGGGGATAATGCACAAAGTGCTGTTTTTATTATTACAGAGAAAAGGGAAATAACTGTTAAAATTTCAGATTATTTGGATAAAATGGAGTCTATGGGAGACAGCTTTTCTGTAATTCAGAGCTTTCCGGTTCATGAGTTTCTGGATAACGGATCTTTCTGTAATTTGGATCTTCCTACTTTGTCTACTCGAAAACCATGCAAACATTAAATAAACCCAATACGCTGGTTTTGCTTCCAATGAGGATTAATTATATCTTAATTTGGATAAAGTACAAAGTACTGTTTTATTATTACAGAGAAAAAGGAAATAACTTTTTTGGATAAAATAGAGTCTATGGGAGACAGCCTGTCCGTAATTCAGAGCTTTCTGGATAAGGGGTTTCTGAAAGTTCAGGGTGGTGGTGATAGCAACACTAGCACTTGTATCCTTTCACAAAAATAGATGTATTTGTTGAAGCCAAATACAAGTTCCCTTATTTCTGTTGGAAGACATGAATGCCCATCAAAAGCAAGGCCACATCCGGTGCACCCATTTGTATAGACTCTCATGCACAAATTATATAATAATACAATCATAGCCACTGCCTGGAACACAGGGGCGTAACTACAGAGGAAGCAGACCCTGCGACTGCAGGGGGGCCCAGGAGGCATAAGGGGCCCCATGGGCAATTTTATTTCAGCATTTATAGGCAAAACAGGACAATCTCTGGATATGTTGGGGGCCCTAAAATGAATTTGCTGTGGGGCCCAGTAGCATCTTGTTACACCACTGCTGGAACAGGGGCGGTCCTGGTCCCTCCACTTGCTGTTGCTGCCTCCCCCGTGCGCTCACCTTTTTGCAATGGAGGTGGGGTCCACGAGGGCGGCAGAGAGGGCCACAACTCCAGCACAGAGTACATAACTGCGCTCTCCACTAGAGGAACCAAATTTCCAGTTTGAAAACCAGAAATTCGGCTCTTAAAGAACCAGGAGCCACTGAGTACTATGTATGCAGATTCCTCTCGTTATCATTTCATTATTACAATGATTTCAAATTATTTCCTGTGCTTCCATTATTGATGCTGGGCTCTAGTGTCTGCAAGAAATGTATGTGTGTGATGGGTCTGAGGAGGGTAAAGGCTTTATTTTTATTGCACAAATGTATCTTTACAGGGGTGAAATAATATAGACAATGATGGTGGTCTCTAAGGACATCAAACTACCATCCAAAAAGCAAAAACGTGCAGGTAAATGGCCATTACGACCCAACCACTCTCATTTCCTCTTGCTTTTGGAACATAAGGAATATTTGGAGAGAATACCACAATCCTACTCCTCCCATACAAATCCCAGCCAATCCTCATTAACACCGGCCATTACAAATATAATTCATGCTTACTCCTCTTATTTTAACCTGATAATTCCTAAGTTTCTTTGTCACACTCAGTGGCAGTGGTTTTTAACATATTTCTGTACAAGCCTTTGTTTGAACACATTATTTGCATGTGAAGCATTTCGTTCCAAATATCTCTGGCAAGGAATCTGTGTTTAGCCCAAATCTCACACTAACATTATCTGGTCAGACTTTTTGGTGCAAAAACTAGAATTTTTCATTGGGGAAAAAAAACCCCTCAAAATTTCCGAAATTCCGATATCTCAGACCTGTTCAGGGTGTTCGGGCAAAAACTTAAAAAAATTGAGCGATTTGGGAAAAAAGCTTGAAATTTTCTAGTGATTCAGGTTTTTGCTCAATTTTATCGAGTTTTTCGGAGACCAGATTAATTCGGGTTATTTTTATTAATACATAAGGTCATATTGAGCATTTTGTAAAATAAAATATGTTTTTTTTGGACCCTAGCAAACAGATAGTTGAAACTGCAAACTGGAGAACTGCTGAATAAAATGCGAAATAATAAAATTAATAAAATTTGAAAACCAATTGCAAATTGTCTCCCTCTCTACATACACCTGAGGAAGGCTGTTGAGCTGAAACATTTGGATTTTAGTAAAAACACCATGCCCTTAAAACTGGGCATTAAGGAACAAAAGGGGGCTCTTTCCAAAACAGACCATATCTGCAGCCTGTTGGCCCATGTATTGGAGCAAAGCGATCACTTTCTTGTTGTAAGAGATTGTTCAGATATCAATCTGGTTGGGAGAACTATCCAATTAGCATTGTTGCTCTGTTATCTGAAAGTTGGTAACAACTCCCAACATATTCAAAGACAGTATTACAGGTAAAAGAAATCTGGAAGCTGCAATCCAGTAACTACAGAGTAAAACATTTTCCATTATACCAGGGCAAACACATTAGGATTCTCCAATGAGAACTACTGAGGTCTGAACTGGGAATCAAAATAGGCCCTGGCATTTAAAGTACACAAAGACCCAAACAGGCACATCAGCCCAATAAATAGTGTCTATGGCAGCTTACAATAGCCAAACTGGCCAGTCCGGGCATTCAACTACTGCACTTGCACAGACTAAATGACTAATAAAACAGGGGTCCGGGAATGTGAATTGATCAAACTAAGCAAACATTAGAAAAAGAGATTCGATGCATAAGAAACAATCTCCGACCAGATAGAAACCAACAGTCACATTTAGACGTGTATATGCCAAAATGTAATTATCCTGGCCATGTACAATATGAAGAATACTGAGTGTTTAGGAAAGGTGTCACCATAGCTAAATAGTCTGGTTGGCTGGTTTATTTCAGTAACAGAGGTAATGATAATTATCCTATATTGGGTTAATACCCTCTGAAGTTATAGCAGAGGGGAGAATGGTGCCTAGCTGGAGTTAGAGCGTATTACTGTCAGGGCTGCTGCCCATTGACAAACATTTTTTTAGCATTCTATTAAGATTCTGCTGTCCTTGTAAAGATGTAGGTCTGAACAGAGAAGGGCGGCTTGTTTGCCTTGTCAGCTAATAGGATCTCTTCTGTTTTGTGTAGGAGTGAGGGTCTTTTGAGCTTTAATCTGTTGTGTTCCCTGAAGGATTCCTGTAGGTTTGTCTGGTCACTTACATTAAAGAAGGGGTCTCCTCTCCTCATTAGAGGCAGAATATGCATGTACATTACTGTAAAATATTGATCCTTTTCCAAGGGATTATTGGCCAGCTGTTGGCTCAGTGTTAACTAACAATCTTTGCTCAGCTGTTAGTAAAGGCAACACTTTGGGGGAACAGGCCGATACTGAGATTCTGCTGTGTCATCTTTGGGGCTACAATGCAACTTGCTATGATATTAAACATACGTATGTAACATATGTCTAGGATTCATGCTAAATACATTCTCACTAATGGAGAAATATAATACGTTGTAAACAGACAGAAATATCATAAATAAGGAAAATATGCACCTATTAGATTTGTTAGATTATTGCACTGCAAACATTAATGATCTGCATCAGGACTTTCTTAGTAGCAGTTCTAGTACAGAGCTCACTGAAGGAATATAAAATGTGTATTTTTCCCCATTGTTGGATGGGTAGATAATATTTTTGTAGATCCACAAACACTGTACAGATATGGGACCTGTTATCCAGAATCCTCTGGACTTTTGTCATACGAGATCTTTCTTTAATTTGGATTCCCATACTTTGTTTACTAAAAGATTATTTAAACATAAAATAAAGCAAATAGGACTGTTTTGCCTCCAATAAGGATGAATTAAATCTTAGTTAGGATGAAATACAAGGTACTGGTTTATTATTAATAGAGGGAAAAAGAAATATTTATCATTTTGATTTATTTGATTCAAATTGAGTCTATGGGAGACGGTCTTTTTGTAATTTGTAACTTTCTGGATAATGTGTTTCCAGATAATTGATCCTATACCTGTATTCAATTTATAGGAGAGGCCTGAATCATGTAAAAAATTCTGCATTCCCAAAAACAAATCAATTTCCTGTTGGAGGCAATTTAATTTATTTTGTAACATAACATCATGTCCTTTAATGGCCAAATTTATCTCCAGAATAACCCCTAAATGTACTCCCAGGGGCAGTAACACATGGTAACCAATAAGATGCTTGCATTTAACCAGGTGACTAGTGAATTCTACCCACTGATTGGTTGCTATAGGTTACTGCCCTTGGGCGAACTTAGTGCCTTTTATTACATAACCCCATAAGTATATTATCGCTTGTTAAGTATACTATACAAACAATATTAACCATATAAAACAATACAGAACAAAATAGGTTTCTTTCCCTGTAAAAACTGAGGAAATGAATAATATTGTTTTTAATGTCTTTAATTTGGAACAAATAAATTGCGGATTATTTATGAATTTGGCAGTACATAAGTATTTTATATGGTAGTTATTCATGTAATATTTGGCACTCAAGCACTTTATTATTATGCACAACTAGATCTGTTTAACTTTAACTATAATGGAAATATTTTAATGGTCTTGTTCCCTATCCCATGGATTGGAAATCATTTTTAAAGTTTAACATTTATAATCTTCAGAACTAAATATGGGGAATTATGGGAGAATCTTAGCCATAAAGTGTGATAGAACAAGTGACGTAACTAGATATTACTGGGCCCCACAGCAATTTATTTTTCAGGGCCCCAATATATCTAGCAGTTGACCTGTTTTACCAATATTTATTGAAATTGTATATGAAAAATGGGCCCCCTATACCTCCTGGGCCCCTCTGTAGCTGCAGGGTCCATCTGTAGTTCCACCCCTGGATAGAACTGTTGTCTTATGGGAGAAAGAAAGGAGACTCAATACTCTCTAAGCAAGATAGAGAAAGAGGAAATCACATGGGGGGCAATTTAACACAACTTTATTTTACACATTGTTTTCAGGTACAAATACATATGTATTTTTTTCTGAATATAGTGGATAGATGGTGAGGTTTACATTACAAACCCAAGGTATTGTAAATTACCTGGCAACTCATTTTAATCTGATTAATTCAAAATTTCAAACATTTTCGCTTGACACACGTACAAAGTATAAAACGAAATAAACAGAAACAGTGCAGCCTTATAAGAAGATGCACAAACTGAGCCAAGAGCCTTCTGAATTGGAGTTGTAATCTGTTCCTCTCAGCTGTGTAACGACTATTGCCCCAGTAAAAGCCCTTATGTCACCACAGACTTGTGCCACCCAAGGATTGCCCTGTGTCTATGATCTCCCATAAGCCGTCAATGACGTTCTGTTGGTTTAAGTTATTTTGTCTTGCAATTTAGGCTTGTCATTTTATTTATGATGTCTTACTATTTAAATCGGTCCAGTCTGAAATTGTAGTTTGATTTGAATAGAAAAACAACACAGTACAACACTATTTTTTAAAATACAGGGTTCATTAAAGCCTCTCTGCAGTGTAGAGGAGGACTGACTTATTAAAGTTATGGGACCTGTTATCTAGAATACTTGAGACTTGGGGTTTTCCGGATCTTTCAGTAATTTAGATCATCATACTTTCAGTCTATTAGAAGACAATTTCAACATTACATTAACCCAACAGGCTAATTTTGCTTCTAATAAGGATTCATTATAACTTGGTTTGGATCAAGAACAAGGCACTGTTTTATTATTAGATTATTATTATTAGATTATTATTTGGATAAAATGAAGTCTATATGAGATGGCTTTCTGTATTTCAGACCTTTCTGGATAACGGGTTTCCGGATAACGGATCCCATACCTGTACTTTATTATGAAGTACAACAGAAAGAAATGCTCCCATATCTTCTAGGACAAATCCCTGTGCTTTTGCAGGTACAACAATGGCTCATATCTTCCATAATTAAATAACAATGCTCCCTTTCACTGAACATGACAGCTATGGATCTGAGGGACATATAACTTTTACTATTTTGATAACAGCACCCCCTTTAATAGTAAAAGTTACCCAGTGAGCACAGGAGAGGAGGAGTAAGGAACTACAGTGTGTGTTGCAAGAAGTAGGGCGGAGAAGTTGTAAGGGCAGAAAATGAATAACAATAGAGTGAAATAATGAGATGGACCTAAAGCCCAAACTGACGAGTGCCTAAAACAAAGGACCCTCCTTCTGACATCTGCTGCCCTTTGATTGAATCCATCATTGCACCAAATGCTCAGAATCTTTTTCTTACAAGTTGTGTAGTGACTTGATTGCCCAAAGTACTTGCACCATATACAGGTTTTCTGTCTAAGCCCCATAGAAACATTAGCTAAATAAGCAGGACATCTACAGAAAGATTACATAATCCTTACTTACGTGATGAAGGTAACAATAATAGGGGCAAATTTACTATTATTCCCCATAATTAGCTCGACCAAATTCACAATTCGATAAGTATTCGACCATCGAATGCTTATCGAATTGTTTTAGGCTATCATTTTGCTCGATATCCGATTTCTTGATGAATTTGTACGATCGGATACCAATCGTTCGATTTCCCGAAAAAATCGTGAAATTTAATTTGAGCGTCCGAAAAATTCGTACGATTCAAACGATCGCACGCTCCGATCGTACAAATGGTATTCGAGCAGGACTTAGCCTCAGAAGCCTATGGGGGGTTTCCCATAGGCTTCTATTACAATTCACTAGGTTCAATCTGACGAAGTAGGCAGTCGAATAACTTTAAAATTTTTATTTCTTCGATCATCGAAAGATTGAATTATTGAATATCTGATCATTCGATCTATTCGAAATTCGATGATCGAAGAGGCCAAAATTCACTTTAGGATTTCACGAAAAATTTGTACGATCGTTATTCGATCGAATTCGATTGAACTTCGATTATTTCACGTGAATTTCATAAACTGGCCCCATAGTCTTGTTTCAAACACCAAACCTGAAAACGTCATGAACTTCCATATGATTTAATCGCAGACACTTTACTTTGTCCTGATGGGCAGAACACAAAATAATACAGCAGAGAGCATTTACATGCACCTTACTAGAAAAACTGTTTAAGTTTTGTAAAGGGATTGTTCACCTATAAATTAACTTTTAGTATGATGTAGAGAGTGATATTCTGAGACAATTTGCAATTATTTTTCATGTTTTATGAACTGTAGTTTTTGAGTTATTTAGCTTTTTTATTCAGTAGCTCTTTAATTTGCAATTTCAGCAGTCTGGTTGCTAGGGCCCAAACTGGCATAGCAACCATGCACTCACTGAAATAAGAAACGTGAATATGAGTAGGAGAGGCCTGAATAGAAAAACAAGTAATAAAAAGTTTGTCGCCTTACAGAGCATTTATTTTTTTAGATGGAGTCAGTGGCCCCCATTGGAAAGCTGGACAGAGTCAGAAGAAGAAGGCAAATAATTCAAAAACTGTAAAAGAGAAAAAATGAAGGCCATTTGAAAAGCTACTTAGATTTGGCCATTCTATCAAACTAAAAGTTAACTTAAACGTGAACCACCCCCATTATAGAATTAAGATTTGGTTGACAACTTTGTGATTTCATGAGTACTTGTAGGATCAACCTTGCGGACATTTTTGATCTTTGTATTTCAGTTAAAGAACCCCACATTTTATTTATTATCCTCAGGCCCAGAATTGTGGTGAGGTCACAAAGGCCGGGTCTAGGGCAGCAAGATTTTGGGGGCAGCATGGTACCAGCTGAATTCTAGGAAGCTCTGGGGTTTCGCAGATTTCCCCCATGTGGGCACTCATGGAGGGGATGTGGGGCATCCAAGGAGGAAATCAGGGCCTGATTACCCCTCATTATTATTTAGTGATCAGAATATAAGACTGGGTCTCCTGAACAGCAGCTGTGGGTATTTTGCAGCCCCAGACTAATAATACATGGAATGCTCTGAGTAGATCTCACACCATGTTGCTTTGCAAGAAGGGCTTTATGGAAGCAGAAGTTTTTTAAAAAAAGCCTTGCATAATTGTGGCCAGTATGGCTGAATATCCATAGTAGACTATTGGGCATATCATTATCCATATTTTCTTCTCTGCCTTTATGGAGGCTTTCAGTCCAGACTAAACCCAAAATGAAATCAGATTAGAACTTTGTTTTAACTTTTGTAGTTGATAAGGTTGCCATACATTCACATACATTGGCTGATGACTTGCTCATTCTTCATGCAATCAGCAATCTATTGGTCTGAATATGGGCCCAAGCCCATATCTATCCATAAACCCTTTATGCAGAAAACTCCAAATTACATATAGTTCCAGGGGGTGGCAAATAAGGCTATTTGGTAGACCATTATGGACTGACAGCCTACAGCAGGCTTTGTTTGAAAGTGCACCTGATGTTTATGCAACCAAAACTTGCCTCCAAGCCTGGAATTCAAAAATAAGCAACACCAAGGGATTGTTACTCATGAGCCACTGTTTCGGGTTCAATGTGTTACATGATAGTACCCCCCTTATTAGAAATCCATCTTCAATTATTTCTCTTTGGAAGTGTACATTAAAGCATCTGAAGGAAAGGCCAATCTGTTACTAAGGCTAAAGTTCAGAAGTTTATTTAAATAACAACGGCACTGTGTTAGTGTGTTTGTTTGAACTGTTTTTTTTCATATGTTCAATTTATGTACAAAAATAACTGAAGAAAAAAAAAAAGGTAATGTATCTTATTTCCTAATAGACGTGCCAAATGGCACCAGGGCAGTTATGTAAAAATGACCCCAGCAAGATCATTGCATTCTTTTTTTAACCTGTAGCAGTCTCTGCAAATCTGATTGCTGACTGGTCGCTGTGGGTACGAGAACTTGTTTAGACAAATACAAGAGGTCCTCTGCACTCTACCTATTATCAATTTATTAAGGCCATTGAAACATTTTGTGCATACAGCTACTAAAAATGCCTTACCCTTTAAACAAAACAGGGATTGTTTGTCCATATATTGCAATATATTTTTAAGTATGCACATGTATTTCTTAAAAAAAGAGATATGTGTTATATATGTGATATATGTCTGGCTGTATCACGTACAATATTCTGATAATGAAGCGTGTGATCAGGTCACTTAGAAAATTCTAAGAAAATTTGTTTGGGTTTTGGCTGTTCTATGCCTCAGCCAGTTCTCAATAGGGAGCAATAAATGGCTTGCTGCATAAAGTGTTAATAGCAGGTGGACAGGAATGTAGAGGGCCAGGGATCAAGGCATGATTTATTTACACACAGAAGGCACTTGCAAATAGCCCAAGGCTATGGTCAGTAGGATATAGAGGAAACAATTGATCCCCTATGGCTTTGCTGGTAGGTCAGTTTGAAGGCAGAAAGTGGAAGGGCAAAGTAACAAATTCCCTCCTGTCTCTGTGTTTTCCAACATAATGACTTTATAGGCGTGATTAATTGGTGTATAACACTTTATCTAATCCAGGGTTTGGCAATCTGTGATCCTACAGATGTTTTGTTCAACTGCAGCTTTCACTCAGTACAACACTGACAGCCGAAGGCTCGCTTAGTATCGTTATATTGCTGACACGTCTTCTGTTAGCTGCTGCTCAGTTATACCCAGTGCAGAGTTATCTCTCATCACCATGCATCTACTTAAGGCATAAAAAACAGGACCGTCTGTTGAACCTGCTTTCCCTGATGTAGCCATTCATGCCCAAGTGGCGGGGCAGAAACATTATATAAAACACAAGTGCCATAAATGTCCTTTAAATGAAATCCTTATAAATCCTTATAAATAGTGATGGGCGAATTTATTCGCCTAGGTCGAATTCGCGGCAAATTCCCGCGATTCGCCGCTGGCGAATAAATTCGAAAACGACGCGACGCGCGCCGAAAACGACGCGACGCGTCAAAGTTGACGCGCCGCGCGACAAAATCGTCCCGCGACTCGTTTCGCAAATTTTTCCGCCGATTCACGAATTTCTCTAGAAATTCGCGAATCGCGGGAGATTCGCCCATCACTACTTATAAACAGTGCGTAGTGATGTTATGACTCACTGGAACTTGTTTATTATAATAAATAAACCACTTTCCAGTTTTATTTTTTAAGTTTACAAACAAAAGTGCGCAAACCCCTAATGATGTTTGTGCAAAAAGGAAAAGAAAGAAACCTGCCGCTCAATTGAAAAGACATGGAGATTTCTGCTGAAAGCAATAGGTGCAGAAACGTGCAGACATGGAACAAGGAATTGTACAGCAATAAAACAGAGTTTTCACTTTATTCAACATGACTATATATATGAACTATAACAAACAAGGGAAAGTTGTGCTCACCACTAATTTATAAAACTATTAGGGGGGGTGCAATGAGGCTGTGACCACAAGATACATATAAACAAATACAAGAGGTCCTCTGCCCTCAACCCATTATCAATATATTTAAGTCACTGAGACATTTTGTGCATACAGCTACTAAAAATGCAGCAAGTAAGTTGCAGGTAAAACTTAGTCCCTTTGTAAAATGTATAATAAAGCAATAGAATTCTTAGGGGCACATTTACTATTGGGCAAATTTCGAAGTGAAAAAACTTCGAAATTCGGTCATCGATTTTCGATATAGGTCCATTTTTGATTGAATTCGAATATTTTTTTGAAAGTCATTCGATTTGAACATTTCAACAATTTTCAAAAAAATTTTTTTGATTTTCCAAAACTCTGTAAAGGCTATGGGGGGTCCCCAATAGGCTAAAATAGCAGTTCGGCAGGTTTAAGGTGGTGAATGGTTGAATTAAAAATTTTTTAAAGAGACGGTACTTTGAAATTCAAATTTTTTCAATTCAAATCAAATTTTGGCCTATTCGATAGTCGAAGTAGCCAAAAAAAAATTCTACATTTTTTTATTCAACCCTTACTATATGTGCCCCTTAATGAATCAGATGTAATTTGAGAGTAGGACTGGCCAGATATAGGATGATTTTGACGTAGTTGGCCAGCTTAAATATATTGCAATATGTGGACAAACAATCCCTGTTTTGTTTAAAGGGGAAGGCATTTTCAAGTACTCAAAGGAACAGTAACATAAAAAATTAGTGTTTTAAAGGAATGACAATATAATGTAGTGTTGCCTTGTACTGATAAAACTGTACTATAAATAAAGTAAAAACAACTATAGTTTATATAAACAAGTTGCTTTGTAACCACGGGAGCAGCCATTCAAGCACAGAATACACAATAGATAAGAGAATCCCATTGTATACTACAGAGCTTATCCTGTGCCTTTTCTCCTTTTTCTGCTTTGAATGGCTGCCCCCAGGCCTTGATTTAAGGAAAGGCCACCTAGTCCCGGGCCTAGGGCTGCAGGATTTTGGGGGCGGCATGCTGCTCAGCCAGACCCACATTTGTTTGGAAACTCTGGGGATGTGCAGGTGATATGATAGTTTTTTAAATTTGCCATGCACCAATCCCCATTGCTCCGGTCCTGATGACAGAAATTTGCCCGAATATAGGGGAAGGGACGCGGGCGATGAGAGCAGTGGGCATAGAGGCGCCCACTATATATATCCGGCCCTGGCTGTCCCCATGGCTACACAACACAGCTACTATTATAGAGTTTCTGAAGCAAATATCAGTTTTACCAATGCAGCACAAATGTACATTATAGATTCATTACTATAAAAGATTTTTACTTTTTATTTTTACTGTTCCTTTAAGGCACAAAATGTTTTAATGTCTTTAATATATTGATAATGGGTTGAGTGCAGAGGATCTCTTGTATTTGTGTGTGTATATATATATATATATATATATATATATATATATATATATATATATACGTATATGGCCTCTAGCGTAGATGCTGAATCAAGATACAAAACAAGATAAACTTCCAAATGGACTGTATGAGCAGAGGTCCTTGTGGTTTGGAGGTCGCCTGTTTTAGTTCTCCTTTTCCCCCAAGTTCTCACTGGGCTTTCATGTCACTCCCTGGAGGAGCTTCACTTTCCAACATGTTCTGCTCCCAGACTGTCTCCGAGTGTCTACCTGTCAGTTCCTATTACAGTCGTACCTTGCGCTGCTCCGCAGAGTGCTGACCACTGACTGACAAATGACCTGTATTGATTATCTAATAGCTGCCAAGGTGGAGTGATACTATTCTAAAAGATCCTCCAACATCTCCAACAGCTAAGCAGGATCATAAACACTCCATTAAAAGGTTTTACTCAATAACCGCTCATCTCTAAAATAAACAACAAATGTTATTTTCAGGAGAATGGAAGATGAGGCAGTCAGTAAATCAGATATAATAACAGGTTATGCATTGCCACTGGGTCAATGAGAGAAAAGAATCTGAAGACTGAGGCTGGTTTACAGGTTATTTGCTGGTTAAGAAAAATGTTTTTTTTTTTGTCTTCCTCAGGATCAACTAGTAGTTGAGCAGGTATATTAGATGTGTTTCTTTTTTCAACCTAACTTACTATGTTACAATGTTCCTATGAAGGTATGGGACCTGTTATCCAGAAACAGCTTTCAAATGTAATGTACGTTTTCTGTTTATCTGACATTCTAACATTTTTTGGCCACCAGTGTAGAGTCTAAACCACTTAGTTAGAGGGTTAAAAAAGCACATAATTAGCTATTTCTAGACAATAATATAAGAAGACTAGGGCCAAACATGGCAGAAATCAGCCTGCTGAAATCCTATGCAGTCAAAAAGTTTCCAGATTGATTTGTTCCAGAAACTCGTAGAAAAAGATATAGATATAACTTTAAACAACCATGGTTCAAAAAGATGTAAAAATCTGACGTGGGGTGAAAGCAAGGCACTACGCAATCTAAGTATGGACAAAAGTTTGGTTATTAAGAACGCAGACAAGGGGGGCTCTGTAGTGGTCTTAGATTGCCCTATGTGTCAGAAGTAATGAGACAATTGTCTGATAAAGATATGTATATGCCTTAACAGAGTGACCCCACATCCATATATATGAACCAATAGGAAAAACTCCTGGACTATGGTGTTGGACAAGGTGTACTAAGCATAGAGGAATACAAGGGTTTGGCATGTAAATACACTGTAATTCCAGTGTTTTATGTCTTACCTAAAGTCCATAAGTCTTTGGAAAATGTGCAGGGTAGACCTATAGTGACGTGCATAGGATCTTTAGGCCAAAGTCTGTCACAATATGTGGATATTTTGCTACATCCCTTGGTGGAAGCACTTCCTACATATTTGAAAGACCCTACTTTGTACATCAATAAAATTCAAGCTGTAAAATGTTGGTTCACTATGGATGTGGTATCTTTATATTCTTCTATTAATCACAAGGTGGGTGTGAAATCCATTCAATTTTGGCTGGAAAAATTTAATATAATTTCTGAGGCACAGGGAGATTTCCTCATTCAATCTATCAAATTTCTGTTAGAAACTAATTACTTTATGTTTGATGGAAAATTCTACCTCCAGAAGTTTGGAGCTGCCATGGGGGCATCGTTTGCCTTCACATTTTCCAACCTAGTCATGGGTTGGCTGGCTCCACATCTTTGGAGATAGAAATATGTTTATCTCCCAAATCATACTATTTTTCCACTCTATCGATGATTGTGTAGGGACAATTTGTCCAGTATTGTAGTTGCATGGTACCAGGGATTTCGTTCACCTTTGAATCACATGTACAGAACATAGCGTTTTTAGATGTGATGTTTATTGCTCAGGAGAACCACATAGTAACAGATCTTTATAGAAAGCCCATAACACGGAATAGCCTGTTATACTATAATCAGTGTCGGACTGGCCCACCAGTATACCAGGAAAACTCACAGTGGGCCAAGGTGTCAGTGGGCCCTCTTGCTACTAACCTATTTCATGGTCATTCCCTATTTATTTATGGGGAAAAAAGCTTAGTAATGGAATAATATAGTAAGTACTGTAGAGATAAAGGACTATGAGAATAAAGAAGCTGAGTAAATAGAGGAGGTATAAGAATTTCGAAAGTGGCCCCATGGTCTAAGGTTTTCTGGTGGGCCCTTGGCATCCCAGTCTGACACTGACTATAATAGTGCACACCCTGATATATAATAGTGCACACCCTGATATATAATAGTGCACACCCTGATATATAATAGTGCACACCCTGATATATATAATAGTGCACACCCTGATATATAATAGTGCACACCCTGATATATAATAGTGCACACCCTGATATATAATAGTGCACACCCTGATATACAATAGTGCACATCCTGATATATAATAGTGCACACCCTGATATACAATAGTGCACACCCTGATATATAATAGTGCACACCCTGATATATAATAGTGCACACCCTGATATATAATAGTGCACACCCTGATATACAATAGTGCACACCCTGATATATAATAGTGCACACCCTGATATACAATAGTGCACACCCTGATATATATAATAGTGCACACCCTGACACTTGCTTGATAGGGATACCGGTAGGTAGGACAATTTCTGTGTTTACGCAGGATTTGTTTCTCTTGGCAATGTTTCCAGAGGCTTTAATGAATCAGATATAAATGAAAGAGTCTTTAATGAATCAGATATAAAAATAGCCTATGATAGAGCAGTATTCAATAATAGGTCCGAACTTCTTGGTAACAAAAAGGGAAAGGGTAATAAAAATGTGAAGGGCCCGCCTACACTCTGTTTTTGTACTACATTTAATAAGGGAGGGAACACACTTCGTGGAATGTAGTGTACGAAAACACTGGGATATACTTTTACAAGATCCAGTCCTGAGACAATATCTAGATAAGAAACAATACTTTGTAGATAAAAAAGAGAGAGACATAGCTTCCAAGGTATCAAGGAGTCTTTTTGACTCTAGAGAGCCTAGTGCAGTCATCCCCAATCAGTAGTTAGTGAGCAACATGTTGCTCTCCAACCCCTTGGATGTTGCTCTCAGTGGCCTCAAAGCAGGTGCATAACTTTTAAGTTCCAAGCAAGTTTTGCTGTATAAAAACCAGGTGCATTACCAAACCAAGCCTCAGTGTAGGTGACAATCCACATAGGGGCTACCAAATGGCCAATCACAGCACTTATTTCGCAGCCCAAGAACATTTTTCATACTAGAGTTGCTCCCCAACTCTTTTTACCTCTGAATGTTGCTCACGGGTTCAAAAGGTTGGGGATCCCTGGCCTAGTGAGTCCAAAAATTGGCTAAAACATTGTGGCAATTATGGTTGTGGAAGGACTAGATGTGGCTCATGCCAATATATCAAGAAATGAAAGGAATTCGTAAGTAAGAATACTGGCCATTCCTATTTAATTAATCAATATTTCAATTGCCTTTATCAAGGTATCATGTATTTGCCCACTTGTGAGTCTCAGTATGTAGGGAAACCCATACGTTAAGCAGGAACTTAATCAGGGACTTGTTTTCTAGAACATTTATCAGCAGTGGATAGAGAAGACACTAAATCAGCAATAGTTCAACATCTGATAGAGAAACATGATGGTAGAAAGTGTATTTGTTTCCAAATTATTGATAAGCCTGGCTGGCTAGAAAGGGTGAGTTCAACACCAGATTATTAAGGAAAGAGGCTTATTGGATTTATCGTTTAAAAACCTTGGAATGTGAGGTAGGCTTAAACAAAGATTGGGAACTTTCCTGTTACTACTAATAAGCTAGTCTCTCCAGAATATAATATAGGTGGGGATAAGTAACCTTACAGAGGAACTATTATGGGTAGATATCTTTTTGCTTTATCCACCTATTGATCTATTTCCCTTTGCAGCTTTTTTCCTTCTTTTCCTTTTTCTTTTGTAGCTTTCTTGAAGTTTCTGCTAGTTTTTTTTAGGGATGCACCGAATCCAGGATTCGGTTCGGGATTCAGCCTTTATCATCAGGATTCGGATTCAGCCGAATCCTTCTGCCTGGCCGAACCGAATCCGAATCCTAATTTGCATATGCAAATTAGGGCCAGGGAGCTAAATCACGTGACTTTTTGGCACAAAACAAGGAAGTAGAAAATGTTTTCCCCTTCCCACCCATAATTTGCATATGCAAATTAGGGTTCGGATTCGGTTCGGTATTCGGCCAAATCTTTCGGGAAGGATTCGGGGGTTCGGCCGAATCCAAAATAGTGGATTCGGTGCATCCCTAGTTTTTTTTGCAGTTTTGTTTCTTGTTGACTTTTCAGTTAAAATTACATAAATTGTTGCTACTACATTTGTTACTATTTTGCATACTTGTAAATATATCAAATATGATTTGTATCAACATATTTACAGTAACTATTTTTTATATCAGATAATACTTAATTAAGGACCCAAAGATGTGGAGTGTTGCAATGGTTAATGTTTTTTGGGGTGGTACTAATGGGTATTTAAACAATGTAATGGAATCAGGTGTTTTGCGTCTGTGGAAGTGGCGAGCGGCCATGCGAGAGGCCACGAAACGCATAAAGCGCAGGGTCCTGATGTTCGTGTAAACATGACTATTTTTTAATATGGAACATTAAAAATTGTTATTTTATTCACTCACTCCGGTAGCTGCCTATTTGTCGTTAGAAATCAACCTACTGAAATCCACAGGCTGATTTCCGCTGCCGACCGCTAGTTGAATTTTCTTGTCTGCCCAAGTCCGAAAGCCTTGGGTTGGCTCCAGGGCAAACAAACTTGGTGGATTTTGGCAAAGAAACGAGAGGCTTTGCATTTTGAGCCAAGTCTGTTCATGCCGGAGCCAACACAACTATTGCTCTCAAGCTTGGGCCAGCAGCCTGAATGATCAGAACAGCAGGAAGTGAAGACCAACTGCAATTTTATTTTGTCTCTCATGTGCCCATGTACTGCACACTGTCCAACATGGTGCATCTACAGATTAAATTATTTACCCCTACCTGATCGAGGGAACCAAGTGAAATCTATGGTACTTATCAGTTGGGATTGTCCAGGCAGAGCACAAAGACCATGAACTAAAATAAAATATAGCAAAATATATGCTTTATCAGCCAAAATAATGACTAGTGATTATTTTAATCAAAATGTTATTCAATTTACAAATTTTTTATAAACAACAAATCAGATTCCAGAATGTGGTAACAAGTTGATCAGTTCCTATAACACACAGTAACTGCGTTGCAATCGCACTTAGTTTTGCTAGAATTAACTCATTGTTTACAAAAAAACCTCCTGCCAGGAGATCTGTAAGTCAGGCGAGTGTCCATTGTGTTTACTGGAGGTACCAAGAGTACCATTTGTCATTGTCACCTCCTAGAAAAAAAATCTTTTTTTCATTTGTAAAACAGCTCACCTTTTTTTTAATTAAGCTGCATAGAATGAGATTCCCCACATGCCATTCGAAGGGATTCCGAGCAGATGATTTGCCTGCCACGGCAGATGTTATCCTCACCGCTTGTGCTCCTCTTGATTAATTCTGTCTACCTCAGTGTCCCCGAGGAGTCAATCTCACTGGCCACTGATTCACTTCTGCTCAGGGAGACAGCTAAATATTTTCTAAGGCTCTTTGTAAGTGGGATGACCACCCGGAAGATCAGGCAGTTGCAGGCAAGCTCATGCATCTCTGACTGACAGAAAATTACTTATTCCTTTTTCTTCTTTATTCAAAGTTTTTGCATATTTAGCTGTAACACATTTATGCTAAATTTCTCTTGCAATTTGCTAATGAGATGACAGAAACAGATTTTAGCAGAATGAGAAGAAAAGCCTTTGTATTCTTGGCTAAGCATCTATAAAATGTTACAACTTAAAGAATCGGCCGTATGAAAATACCATCATTTTATGTTTCTGTCCATCTCTTTGGTCTATGCCGCACAGCATTGTGTATTAACTGGCAACTCATGGCATGGCAAAATCAAAGTGTTGAGGCACTAAAGCTGGTCATATATGCCCAGGTTTGGTTGGGCAGCCAGTTTTGGTGCTTTTGGGCAAATTGTGGTGGATTGAAGATTATCAGTCCTGATGCAAAAATGAAGTGAAGAAGAAAGCTCTGTAATTCTACACTGGTTCTTGCTCTTCTATGCTATCCCAAACCTTTATGAAGCGATCCATTTCACAAAGTCGCCCGAAGTTGACTCACAAGGAAACTTCAGGCGACTTTGTAAAACCAAAGGGATCTGTATGCCATCCCACCTGCAATTCACATTCTTGCCGGCGGGAAGGCATTTCGGGGGGTCGCCCGAAGAATAGGGGATTTGTTTCTGGGTGACTCTAATCCCACCCGAATCAACAGGTGTGCCACCACCCTTAGGAAGAAGGAATAAAATGACCAATACAAAGTTGCAATACCACCTTAAAACTGCTGGGACACTGTATGGCTTGACCCATATATGACCACCTTGGACTGGTTACACGATTGGCTACACTCAGGATCTTGCCCAGCAGTGGATTTCACAGAACTGAACTTCAGTGGACAGAACTTCAGAGCCCATTTGTTCTCCCCACCTTATCTCCCCACCACTCAGTCCTTGGCAGCTGTTGAGTGTAAAGTATAAGAGTGGAGGGATGCTGAGGGGAACTTCCTATTTCCAACATTTCTTATTGGAAAGTCTTCTTTATAAAACCATTACAGCAAATCATGGTTAAGGAAAAAGGGGAAATACTGGGGATAAGCTAATAATTAAATTTGTTTGATTGGAATAGAGGTCTGAATATATCAGATAAAATAAATCAAACCCAAAAGAGTGAGAGAAAAGAACCCCTACTCCAACAACACCAACAACTTCTATAGTAATTTCCAATTGATCGGGGTATCAATAAATCCAAACTAAAATCCAATCCCACGTGAAGGTTGTGGGAAATTGAATTAAATAACAATATACTATGAAAAATGTAAATAAAATTATTAGTAAGACATGATTGTAACTGATTATCCTAAAATTGATCCTGTATAATAATCAGTTAAAAACTGATCAAAGTGCTTATAAGTGCAATATTGTAAATAAATAACAATTTATTAATGAAATTAAAGAATCAATTAGTATTTGAAATTAATTAATGAAACATGGCAATAATCTCATGAATTTCTAATCACTTAATTACAGCAAATTGTGGTTATTACCAATATATTATCCCCTGATATGTTCACTGCAGAATAAATACTAACGCCCCATGATACTGAGGTCTCATTTTTGAGACTTAAATCCCAACTGAGTTCCTAGGATAAATTAAACAGTGGAAAAAATTGTATCCAAGCCTTTATAAGGGATACAGTATTTTTAAGAGGATAAAACATTCAAGGCTATTTGTCACTTCCTATAGACAGTACAGTTTATATTACCGCCCACAGTCGGAACTGAAGTCTCCGCCACCTAATGATCATCATTTATTTAGGGCTCATTAACTGCATTATTTTGCCACATTAGTATTGATCATCACTGGCATTTTCTAAAGACTTATTTTTCAGGGTTCACAAAAAGGAGAGTCAGAGGTCAGACAGTAATTAGGCTGTAGTTCCAAAAGAACTGGGATTTCGTAGAGTCATTAGCAGATAATCAGAAGCACAATGAGCTGTGATATTGATGGTGCGTGTGTGATGCTATTCTGCATTTATAATAATAAAATGACATGGAATTTAAATGAAAGGAATTTAAGAGAAAAAATAAAGGTGCATTCACTTATCAATTTAAGGCACGACTATGCACCACTTTTTCCCCTAAAATTCCACCATGATTTTGGCAGCAACAGGGGTGTTATAAAATGCGATTGCGCTGTTTCTGGTGCAACTGCATCTGATTCATCAAAATGTTCATAACCGTGCATGTGCTTCTTCATTAATCAGACAAGTTGCACTGAATACTTACTAAGTCTGCTTGGCATCATTCCCAGTGTTTGTAGAGCAAGTGACAACTGCACCTAATTCTTTACATGGAAATGCCGGTTCCAGAGTGAACCCCGGAGCTACTAACTAGTCAAAAAGGTGGCAGTTGGTCCACAGATCCCCTGCATAGGCACAGCAGCACCCAATTTAGACCAGAAGACTATACTGAAGTCAGAAGAATGCATTTGAACGTGCTTTTAATGGAAGAGGTTTTAGATGCAGCTCACTGTGGGGGAAAAGTGCAAGTTGTCCATTGTACTTGTGGTGCCCTATAGTTTATTTGTAGGTTTTACTTACTGTATATACTTGCTCTTTATGTTTTCTTCCCAGTTTCTTTGATTATTACTTGTATACAGCAGACATGTATTTACTTTTTATATACCATGCTTTGGGTGACCATACAGGGACAGATTTGGTCTGACAGCTTGAATTTACTGCCTGAACATCTGGGAATCTAAATTACATTGGTAGCCCATACACAAGTCAATACAGGGCTGGAACTAGGGGTAGGCAGAGGAGGCATGTGCCTAGAAAGCAATGCTTGAAGGCTCTCAGCACACAGCTAATATGTAGCCTACCCCTAGCCTGCGCCCTTGTCCATACACTTCCCACAAGTTGAAAAACTCCCTGTGCTGCCTGTAACAAGCATACGTGCCTGGGTTTGGCTCGGCACTGGTTCAATAGGCTGCCAACTTGGTCTGGATGGGCAGAGTTGGCACCTATTATTGGCCCTGTATAGCAAGCTTTACTTGCAATTTGGAGGCCTCATGACGGGACAGAATGAAACTGCCGACTTTATACCTTCAGACCAAGCTGGCCACTTATATCCATGGGGCATGATTTGAAAATCCTTCCTGAAAAGGACTGCATTGTCACATTGTTGAGGCCCTCATCTCACAGGTCTTGATAAGCTTAATGTATGATCCAATTGCTGGGTCCCACTCCAGAGTTGGATCAACCCTAGTGATGAGCGAATCTATCCCATTTCCTTCACTGTAAAATTCATAAAACTGCACAAAAATTGGCAAAATGGTGAAAAATTCACTAAAAGGATTGAAGTCAACGGGTGTCAATTTTTTTATTCACAACCATTTTTCTAGCTCCAAATGCATTTTTATGGAGACTTCTTTCTCCAAATGCATTAAAGTCAATGAGCATTTTTTCTTGTGGGTGTTTTATTCTTGGCTACTGTTTTTTTCACTGCAAATATTTCTGCAGCTAATTTTGGCCGCATTTTCACGAAAAAATGTGCAGATAGCCGCAGATAGACATCTGCTCATTTGATAAATTTTCCAAGCAAGTAAATATATGTATAGCCAGGCTAACTGATCATAGACTGACAACCAGTGCAGGAAGACTTTGTAATAATATCTATCAACTGTAACACAATATTGTGCATTATAAAGTGCTTAGAGGCTCAGGGCAAATTTCCCTTTCTGTGCTATCTGCTGTACAATAAAAGAGACTGCGGCAGAATTGCAAATAATACTATTTTTATATTTATGTTTGGTTATCCCAAGACAAATCAGCATCTGGGAATTCATAGTCTAATGTATTTCAGCAATATCATAAATCTGATATCTTTACACGCATTATATATACAAATTGACACAGGTACAAAATGTCCTACTGATAGACACTGGCTATTTTATTATTAGGATTTGCCTTGATTGAAGTAGTATAATGTTACACTGTAAGTGAATCCTTGTTAGATCCCATAACAAAGTTGTTAAGTCACATATGGGGTCTCTCTCCTATTTTATTCTTGCTCAGCTCATCACAGTCACTGGCTGCTGTGAACTAAGTGCTGTGGCTACTCTCTAATGGACCCGATTATTTACCCTGTGATTCCCCACTCCATGGTCAGAAGGGACACAGCCGAGGAGCCCTTCACTCCACATATACACTGCATTTCAGCGGTTTAGTAAAAAAGGGTGTCTTCCTGTGAAAACCTTTATTCTGCCATCTGTCTCATTCAGCACCAGCCCATCATCTGCACCCCCAAAAACACTGCTTAAGCATCTCTAACATACAGTAACTACAAGCCTGTTTTGAAAACCCACTTGAAAGTAAAACTACAGATGAAACATTTTCAGTTATTTAGAAATATACAGTAATTGCAATAGGAAGCACTGTTTGTAAACTTCTTATCTTTTTTGAACTGGAGTAAAGAGTGGGATTACATATCAACATCTGAAACATATGGTCGGGGGGGATTTATTACAGAAATATGCATTTATTTGATTTAATTGAAAATAAAAAAAAACATATAAAGCATTTTTTCAAGGGGAAAATAATATTTGAATTGTTATTTGCACAACCCAATAAAAGGATTGGGCGTCACCAAGTAGTAGACTGTTAATACAATAAACCTTGCTTTGTATCCCTTTTAGCCCAGAGTTAATAAACTTCCATGAGGGTGGGATGGAAGAAGACAAATTAGGGGAGATCATACAATCAGCGCCAAAATCAAATAACTGCAATTTCCCTACCCACCTCCCCAGGGCCCATCTGCTCCATTATCCTTATTTCCTAATGTTAAACACCGTCCCCTGTCCTAAATGACACTCTATTCATTTGCTCTGAGCACCTCAGCACCCACACGGTCCATCATCTGTACAGGTCTCCTAGAGACAACAGAAGTTAAACTTGGGATCGATTAGCCAGACACTTGTTATTCACAGAGATCCAAAGTACCGCAATTCCATTTCCCATACAGCTCTACTGCCTTTTTGGCCTATTTGCATTGTTTCTGTTACATTAAAGGACAAGGAAAGTAGCTAGAAATGTTGTACATTATGTTTTCTGTACCAGCCCAAGGCAACCACAGCCCTTTAGCAGTAAAGATCTGTGTCTCCCCAGTAGATGCCCCAGTAGCTCCCCATCTTCTTTTCTGCTGATTCACTGATTCACATGCTCTGTGCTGCTGTCACTTACTGAGCTTAGGGACCCACTCACAATATACAGTACACATAGAATAGAAATATAGTCACAATATAAACTGAATAGTAATTAATACAGATAATTACTACATGGCAGAATAGAAACCAGAGGAACTAGCATCAGAATTTTATAATCAGAAAAAACTCATTTTCTGCTGGGTAATTAGTGACGACCCCTAAGCTTAGCTTCTCAACAGCTGCTCAGAGCCCACTGAGCATGTGAGTGTCACAGACACTTTCCAAGATGTTGACCCCCTGTGACAAGTTTGAAGTCATTTATTACTTTCTTTATTACTACACATTCACTCGGTGAACTGATATTTTTCTCATTTTATTCTGTAATTAAAAATGCTTTATATAGTACAATACAAGGTAGTTCAGCTTTAAATAAATGTTTAGTATGTTGTAGGCAGTGACAATTTGCAATTGGTTTTCAGTTTTTGTTTTTTCATTAAGCTTTTGGTTCCCTACCAACATAGGTGAGGGACAGAAATATAAGTACAGGTATGGGACCCATTATCCAGAATTCTTGGGACTTGGGGTTTTCCGGAGAATGAATCTTTCTGTAATTTGGATCTTCATACCTTAAATCTATTAGAAAATCACATAAAGATTAAATAACCACAATAGGCTGGTTTCACTTCCAATAAGGATTAATTATATCTTAGTTGGGATCAAGTACAAGTTACTGTTTTATTATTACAGAGAAAAAGTAAATCATTGTTTAAAATTTGGATTATTTGGATAAAACAGAGTCTATTGGAGACAGCCTTTCCGTAAATCGATATTCGATTTCATCGGATTTTACCTCGACCTAAATTCGAGGGTCGAAATTCGACCCTTGATAAATCTGCCCCTTAATGTTTGAAGAATTTTTAGCAGACTTAAGGTATGAAGTTCCTAATTACAGAAAGACCCCTTTTTCTGGAAAACCCCTCTCCTAATTACTCTGAGTAACAGGTCCCATACCTGTAGAAATAAATAATGAAAAGTTGCTAGGAATAAGCCCTTCTACAGTATAACATACTGCATTTCTTGCTGTTTGGGAGGAAGACATAGCTCTAAAAACAAAGAGAAGATAAAGGCAGATTTATAGGAGCGAGTAGAGATTTATAGGATTATATAGGATGTTTCCACTTGCTTATAAAATGTTGTATTTTGTACATTGTGCAGAGCCCTGGCACCCCCCATAGAAATGCACATTGCAGCTGTAGCGCACACTGATCATTGACTGGTTTCAGCCATTGATGTTCTTGGCTGCTGATGTGTGAGAGCTGTTTAGTGGATTTGGAAGGATTAGGCAATACACAGGCAGGCATTAGGCCAGATTGCAGGGATGGCCTTCCTCAAGGGCTGAAGGCTAATAATTAAACCTCCTGAGACCAATAATTTGATAAGAGCTTGTGTAGAGCAAAGCAGTGCAAGAAACATGATAGAAGAGCCAGGGAGTCGAATGTTGTTCAGCTGATTGATGGCAGAGGGTGGTAAAACCTGTCTTATCAATAAATGTCATTCAGAATTAACAACGCTGACAGAAATGTAACCAGTCGGAGGGTTAATTTATCGGAGGGCCTGCCTTCCCCTCTGCCTCCTCCTCCTCTTCTTGGCACCTTGCCTGCTCTAATCATGCTCTAAGTCTTCTCCTGATAGATGCCTGGGATGCAGGGAGTAGATTTAAACTTAATCATGACAATGACTGACATAATAACCTGCTTCCGAGCTAAAGCCAAGGGTGAAAGCACCAGTAGTGCCATGTCCAGTTGCCCGGGGGATTATTAGCCATCTTTACACCATGTTGCTTGCTCGGAGGGGTCAGCCACCTCTGACCTGAACTTGTTCAACTGACATGATTAAAAAGCTATGGGGATAATTGAAGCTGACAAAAGGCATCTCACATCTCAATAAGTCAGCCCCACAGCGCCCTTTCAGTGGTTAACATCATTCTCGTTCTGCATTAGGTAACTAAATGAATTCGACATTCCCGCATTGTTTATTGGTATAGCTATTTTACCCAGCATTCTCACTGAGAAAGCATCAGCAGAAAAAGAGAAAATATCATAGCATAAAAGCATGTATAATATAGATCGGGTGGTTAAAATAACAAAAAAAGAAGAGGTTCCAGGGGGCACTCTGGATTAAAACAGAGGTATCTTTATTGAGACACAATGGGTAACATCATCGCCTTATCATCATCACATTAAAATAACAGCTGCACACATCCACCTGTAGGTGCTATACACCATCAATTAGGGGTTAAGAATTTTCATTCTCTTTATTTTTCAACTTTTATTTGGAGATAACATTTAGGGTATGGAAGAAAGGAACCTGGCTACTACATGAAGCCTGATGTCTGCTGCAAAATGCTGCCATACTGCTTATCCTACCTTCTCAGAACCCCCCTGTCCAAATGTTATTCAGATACCAATGATGAATCTGTATTTCAGTCCCAGCCTTTTTGCAAATGGATGTGCAGTTGCACAAACAATTTAATTAGAAGTCAAATAACCTTCCAAAATAAAATAACTCAGACAAAAGGAAGGCCACAACTCCAGACAAACAGTCAGGCATATTTATTGGCACATTTGTACCAGTGCAATAATCCACAGGAACCCGAAATTGATTTCTATTCTCCTACTTGCGGTTTCCCAAGCAAAGCTAAACAGCAGAACCAATCCACCGTGCCTTGTGTTCTCCAAGTCCACAATCTTGTCTAATTATGTTAAAAAGATCGAATCCCTCCTGCTAAGAAATCAGTAGGAAATATAGAAAGATTTTGCTACAACATTTAAAGGCAGGGCAGACGCTGGTGCATGAAATTAGGGGTAGGGCGACATGGGGTGATAATTGTGCACCACACAAACACGGTATAAATATTTGCACTGGTTAGCACCCAGTTATGTCCTTAACAAAACAGACATGCTGTGAATAGGATATGCAGAATATACAGTATTTACATGCTTAATCAACTGCACACACATCCAAAATGTTCCAGATCATTTTCTGGATAAGGGAACTTTCTGTAATTTGGATCTCCATAATCTTAAATAGCTAAAAATCATGTTAGTATTAATATTAAATGAACAGAATAAGATTGTTTTTCCACCAGCGTGGCTTAATTATCTTTAACATAATCAAGCACATTGTACTGTTTTATTAATACAAAAAAAAAGGAATTACTTTTAAAAATGCCTAATTATTTGCTGAGGGAGCAACATACAGCAGCCCCTCTGGCATTTGCCAGACCCACAGATTGCCAGTCCGGGCATGCCTTCCGGTAATTCTGAGCTTTCTGAATAACAGGTCCTATACATGCACAAGGCCAATAAAAAAATCTGTCTAATGTTTCTTCTCTAGGTCAGAGTTGGTTGAAAAGAATGTTCAACATAGGCATACAGTAGGTAAGTTGTACAACTCTTTAATGGGAGGCTATAATGCACTTATATGTTCTATCAAATGAAATCTGAACTGACTGATCTGTTTCTTTAGGAATAGGAAGTATTGTTTTCCACATATAAGGCTGCATTGTCACTGGTACCATTCATGTCCAGATAGGGACAGACAATTTGGCTGATTTTCACCATACTACCCATCTGTCTTGTTGTGTCTTTGGGCTTACCACCTGATTTATCCAGTATGTAACTGCATCACCTAAGTCTCACTCCCACAATGTTTCTTCATTTTTTACACCAGTAGCAAAGTTATAAAAGAATGCAAAAGACTATAATATAATGTACTTTTATATTAAGACTATAATGATGGAACAGGGTCTTTCCTCCTATGTAGACCAGCAATGATCATTTGTTTTCTTTCACCCTTCTCTGCTGAGTGCTGATAATGTGCTTAATTGGTAGAAAGGTACATTAGCCTGTTCAGGACACTATCTAACTAATAAGATGAATACTTTGTACACTAAACTCATTTACCCCCTCATGGAATATTTTACAATGAGCCCTATGCAAAAAAGAAGAGAAACAGTAAAATTTGCTTTTAAACATTCATGACATGTTATTGGCCCTCATTTCCTTTTTATGTGCACTAACTGCTGCCTCTCTACTGGCAGGGCTAATGCACTATTGGAAGCGTCTAAGTATAAAGCGTCTCAGATGACCCCAATTTGAACACTGCAGCTCAGCACTGAAGGGAGTAGTAGAGTCTGTGTGCTTACAACACTAAACCGAGCCATCCACTAGTGTGTGACCTTGCATTAATGACCCATCTTTCAGCAGCTCACATATACACATATACACATATATACAATATATACAAACACATATAGACATGCATTAGCCAGGAACATGGCTGGCTGGGAGTCAGGACACCAGTGTCATTATATTTAACCTATACATCAAAATAAAGAAACTTCTCTTAACTGCCTTGGATATTACAGTCTGCCAATACACATTAGTCTTTAGTTCCATTTCAATGTATTTTATGCAAGAAAATGTATGTAAGGCGAGTATGCGTCCACCCCTGCATTAGCCTATTCCGTTTCAAATCAGACAGTGTGACATCTAAGATCTCAGGCATTACTCTAGTTGGCACTAGCCAACATAGTGCAGCTACAAAATATACTGTCTCAGAGGCAAATGTAAATATAGTGAAGGTTATCTGTACAAATGTTAATCTTATGTCAGTTTTTGTGTTAAAAATATTTGTACAAAGATACATTCTCCACTTAGCATCTCTGTATATTTATTTTTATATGTTTATAACAAAAATAGCACCTGACATTTGTGTCTCAGATAAGGTTGTTGGTGACAGACTGTGCCAGTCTGATAATTATAGATATTAGATATAAATTTGGATTTGGATATGCCTGGCCAAATTGAATCCGCACCCTGCATGAATTTTAAAAAAAATTATACTTTCTGCAAGCTATGAAAGATTCTGGATTCGCCCAAATCCTAAAATAGTATATATATATATATATATATATATATATATATATATACTTGAAAAAGGTCCCAAGAGGGACTGAAACATTGGAGCACTGAAAAAATGTGTGTATAAATAAAAGACACTTAGGGGCAGATTTACTAAATCCGTGTGAATGATTTGAAATTCAATTGAATTTAAAAATAAATTAAATTTGAATTTTCGACTAGTTTTTCTGGCCACTTCGACCATCGAATTTTAAAAATTCGATTGAATGATTTGAATAGATTGAATTAAAATCTATTCGATCATTCGACAACTCGAGGGTCGAAGTACTTGCCCTTTAAATTTTAATTTTAATCCCTAGTTCACCAGATTAAACCTACCGAATTGCTGTAGAACCCTATGGGAAGCTCCCATAGGGTTTTTCCAGCATTTTTAGATAGAATAAAAAAAATTTGATCAAAGGGTCAAAATCGTTCGATTTGTTCGATTCTAACGATTTTATCGATCGATCCAATTTTTCTTATTCGATTGTTCGATAAATCGAATAGCGTTAAAATTTGATTTAGAAGGATTTTAATTCTATTCAACTTTGATGGTCCAATTCAAGGGATATTTTTAGGGATGCACCGAATCCACTATTTTGGATTCCGCTGAACCCCCGAATCCTTCCCGAAAGATTCGGCCGAATACTGAACTGAATCCGAACCCTAATTTGCATATGCAAATTAGAGGTGGGAAAGGGAAAACATTTTTTACTTCCTTGTTTTGTGCCAAAAAGTCACGGGATTTCCCTCCCTGGCCTTAATTTACATGTGCAAATTAGGATTCAGATTTGGTTCGGCCATGCTAAAGGATTCAGCCGAATCTGAATCCTGTTGAAAAATGCCAAATCCTGGCCGAATCCCGAACCGAATCCTGGAATTGGTGCATCCCTAGTTATTTTACCCTTGAATTCGACCCTTGATAAATCTGCCCCTTATTTCACCAAGGGAAGTGCTGGCCCAAGAATGTTTTATCCAATGCTGCCAATATATTAATAAAATTGGCCATGCACCCCTGAGATTGCCTGACTTGAGTGTGGATACTGAAGATTTATCACTAGTTATCACTTTAGTTTAGTAGTTTTCCTGTTTTTCTGAGTGATAAAACATAAAAATCTGGTAATTTGTTATAGGATTCAGCTTTTCCCAACCAACATGAGTCAGTGTATGAAATTCATTCTACCCATTGTAACTGTGAAAACAATTCATTGTGCTTAATTCTTGCACAGTGTCTGGCTTTTCCAATTACAGAACAACAGTAAAATTATTTGTGGCATTACAGTAAGTCTATTAAAAAAACAAAAGACCTTATGCTCCTGTCGCTCATGGATGCACTATTGATAGCTACTAATTGTCTGATCCCAGTGTGAGAACCATTGCTTTGAATGGCAAGACAACTCTATTTCTATTGCTGTGGAACAGAGAAAAAAAAAAGAGAGACTAACAAAATGCAAAAAACGACTCACAATGCCTGAAACCATCTGTATAATCATTTAAATGGAGCCTTTCTTATTAAATGAGATGGAAATAAAGGATATTGGATGATGGAATCTTTCATGCTGACTGGTTTTGATGGTTGATTGTTCTTCATTCCAAAACAGGATTCTATTTAAGTATAACCAATGAAAATAATAATTCCCTATTCTAAACAATATCCAGTATTCCACTAGTCCTTGTTTATGTATCCTGGCTATTTTAATGGGTTATTTCATTGTAGGTAAAGGCTTTAGCAATTGGATGGTTAACAGTACTACCTATCCAATATGTTGTTTAAATTTAAGTGAACAATTATGCAGAGGACTAATAATATCAGTAATATTCATTCTCCGAAACACAAAATGGTATTTCTGGGCATGATCACATTTTAGAATTCTGTTGACAAGACCCTTTGTCTGTTCTTTACTTTCCTGCAGCCTCAGGGAAATTACAGAGAAATCGTCCCTAGAGTTTATGGAGCCTTTACCACTATATTTATACATTTTTGTTAGCTACCATTGAACCTAACACTCTGTCAATACCCAATTAGTTTTAGCTGCAGTTTCCAGTAGTGTATGTAATGTAAGCAAAACATAAGTCAGATAAACATTTATCCTTCCATGTTGGTTGATTCCCAGATCAGATTGATTTCTTGATTTTTTAATGCCTTTTAGCATAAACGTACCATAGCTGCGTTCGTGTCCTTAAATTGTAGCATAAATGGTAGTACCTTTGCCTGGCATGTATATGATGCTCCTTAGTCATTATATTGAATATGTCTTACTTTAAAAAGTGTGACCTCGAGCTGTCATTGGTCTGCTGAAGCAGGCCTCTATTAGGAAGCATCCATTACTGTTCTAAGATATGTGCTACAGTAGAGCCCATCCCCCAGAGAGACGCAAGATAAAGGACCTTTACTATCCTCTAGACACCACAATCCATTTGCTGGAAAACCTACAAGCTGGAGGTGATGGATTGTAAAACTCAGTTGCTTTTTTGGCAATGCACAGTGTGTATGTATATATATATATAAACATAAATATATATAAAACTTGAGGGTGGCACTCCGCTTCCTCTGTGTGCCCAGGTGCAAGGTAAATTTGAAAATATTCTCCAAAAAGACCAGCAACACCGGGACTTTTGTGCAAAAATAAAGATTATATTTGTGTGAGCATATGTATTTATAAAGCTAATTATTTGATTGAGCCGTTTGTTTTTGAATGTTACAAGCATGTTATTTTTTTTCAGGCTTGGCCATTATATTGGATTATTTAGAGTGGTCTAACAACTGCTTGCCTTACTTATTAAATATGATTAAGATTTACACTATGAATTTATGACCTGTATCCAGATGATCTTAAATGGACTGCCCTCGGCATAATAAAGGCATGGGATTTATAATCCAGAATGCTCTGGACCTGGGGTTTTCAAGATAACGGATCTTTTCGTAATTTGGATCTCAATAAGACTTAACAGTCTACTAAAGAATAATTTTCACATTAATTAAACACAACAGGCTTGTTTTGGCTCCAATTATGATTAATTATATCTTAGGATAATGTAAAATGACCTGTTTTATTATTACAGAGAAAAAGGGAATCAACATTTTAATTATTTGGAAAGAAATGAGTCTATGACATGGCCTTCCCTGTAATTCGGACTGGAGCTGTCTGTATCATGGGTTTCTGGATAACAGATCCTGTACATGTAGATAACTGACTGGGTTACTGTGCCTGTAGCTTGGGCAGAAACCCAACTGCCTTTTTTAGGCACCTGCATCCATTATATCCACTATAACTGCTACTGCCATGTTCTATGGGGAAATCAGATTCAACCATTGACTACAGTGTGCGCATGTGATAAGGGACTGAAGATGGCTGTGTATATTAACATTTAGACAAACAGTCTGGGCCATTTCTACCATTTGAAGACATGTCTGTCAATGCACAGTGTGGTGGTTACATAGCACATTCCCAGACAAGGAATTGATGAGGAGCCGCAGCTATAATTCAGGCAATCAGCCCAATAGGACAGATCAATAGAAGGTGGCCTGCACAGGTATGATCACTTGTACATTATACACCCATTGCTGTGGATGTGGAGCATCAGTCAGTGTATAGTCAAATTTAGAATATAAACTCCACTCGGGCAAGGACAAATAGGAATCTCTGTACAAGTCTACACTGTATAAATACAAGTGAAAGTGGAATATTTTATAAATGGTAAATGCATCTGGCAACATAAGCAGAAGAGGAACAAAGGGTATTTTCCTTACTCCTACATCAGCATATTCTCATTTTCTATCCCTGCTCACTGATGTTGATGCTTTTCTAAAACCTTTAGCAGAATTTAGGGGTCATTTACTATAACTTCAGGCAAAAGTAGAAGAGCACCTACATGCAAGACCTGCAGTGATTTGTCAAAGTTCTTCCACTTGAGCCCTTGTAGCTCTGAGATCTTCCAAATGCAAATGCTGAGCTGATATGTAAGCTCCCCTGATACATGGTACTGAGATTTTAATCCCACCATCTTCGTCCAAGGGAAATGATACCATTGGTGTAGCATGTGCATTGCTCATTCTATGGGGGAAAGTTGCGAAGTGGTGAATGCTGGCGTAAATTCGCCAGCGTGAAGTAATTTCGATACTTCGCCCATACTTCGCACTGGTGAAAATAGGCTAGCGAAGGAGATAGACCGTAGCACAACTTTGCACTATAACACCAGGCGAATTTTCAAAAGGGCTAAAGAGTGTTACTACGCAACTTCACTAAGAAGTTGATATTTGAACGTTACCTCTTATGCCAGACTTACCTTTGTCAGCTCAGACCTGGTGAAGTGCAACAGAGTAGATAGGGCTTCCAAAAAAAGTCAAATTTTTTCAATGTCCCAAAAAACGCTGGCGTGTTTTTCATTTTCATGGGTGATAGGCTGCACAAGGACAAATTTTTTTTTTGAGTATCCTGCTTCCCCCCTACATTTCCTAACATATGGCACACAAACTATACTCTGGGCACATGTGTAGGGCAATAAAACATCTCTATTTGCCTTTATTATGGTTCCCTGGGCTTGTGTATTGTTAGGTATTTTGTGTTACATATATGTCCTGCTGTATGCAAATTGCACTTCGCTAGCGCAACTTCGCTTTGCCTGGTGATTTTCGCTAGCGCCGTTCAGCCACAGGGGAGCGCAGGTCTAGACGCACCTCATTAGTTTCAATGGGTTTGTACCCATGAGACACATGTAAGCACCGAATGCAGATTCAGGCGCAACATGCTGCGTCTGAATCTGCGTCCGGCGCTTACACGCGTCTCGTGGGTACAACCTCATTGAAAAGAATGAGGTGTGTCTAGACCTGCGCTCCCCTGTGGCTGAACACAGCCAAAATCAATGCAGGGGAGCACAGGTCCAAAACGCCCGTGTGTAAGGGCCCTAAGTCTACTAGAAAATCATGTAAACATTAAATAAACCCAATAGGCTGGTTTTGCTTCCAATAAGGAGTAATCTTATTAGTTTGGATCCATTACAAGGAACTATTTTATTATTACAGAGAAAAGTGAAATTATTTGAAAACATTTGGATTATTTGGATGAAAAAGGAGTCTATGGGGGACAGCCTTTCCAAAATTTAGAGCTTTCTGGATAATGGATCCCGTGCCTGTACATGAATAACTAAACTTAATCCAGATTCAGGTTTAAGGGCCCTTACACACGGGCGTTTTTACCTGCGCTCCCCTGCGTTCCGTTTTGCTGCGTTCAGCCGCAGGGGAGCGCAGGTATAGACGCACTCAATTATTTTCAATGGGGCTGTACTCACACGAACGCATGTAGGCGCCAAACGCAGGGAAAATGCAGCATGTTGCGTCTGAACCTGCGTTCGGCGCTTACACGCGTCTCGTGTGTACAACCTCATTGAAAAGAATGAGGCGCGACTAGACCTGCCCTCCCCTGCGGCTGAACTCAGCCAAACGCAGGTCCAAAACGCCCGTGTGTAAGCGCCCTTAGAGATTGTGTGTTAATTTTCAACTACATAATCGCAAATCTATTATTTTTCATTCATACTACTTTTCTCTCAGTATCTACCTATATGTGACCACTTCTCTAATTAGCCATTAGTCTTAGCTTCACATTGTCGACGTTGCTCCAAAGCAATTTGCATAATGGTTTGCAGCTGAGAGTCAGGAAACAATGTTCTTATTTCATAGCACTGCATTAGTATCTGCAAGTAGGAGACAACATATAATTATAGCAAGCTTTCTTTTAAGAGAATATATGAATTATATTCAAAAACCTGGTTGGACAAGGACTACATCTGACCATCTTTATATTATTGTAGATTTAGATAGTAGATTTAGATAGGTCTAGGCAGACTATTTATCAGATAGATGGCATGCTATTACCTAGGCATATAGAACTGATTGAGATGTGATTTTAACAAAGTCTTGAAGTCACACACTCCTATTGTGATACAGATATGGGGTCAGTTATCCAGAAACCTGTTATCCAGAACCTATGAATTACGGGAAGACTCCATTCTATCCAAATAATTAAAGTTTGAAAAATGATTTCCTTGTGCATCATCCTGACTAAGATATAATTAGTCCATTTGGGAGGTAAAACAAACCTGGGTTAAAAGATATTTTAGTAGATGCAATGTATGAAGTAGCAAATTACAGAAAAATCTGAGTTTCTGAGCATTCTGGATAATAGGTCCCAAACCTGTATCCTTATCTCATTGGACACAACTCAATCTACTAGCAGAGTCCAATACATAATACTGTAAAAGGATATCTTTAGAGCAGGTTCAAATGGAAACCAAAGGGGCACATGGGGCCTCCAAGATATTTTCCACCAACCTATAACTCTGTATAAAATCATCTTTTTCGCTGGTGCCACTAATTAGCCAACTACATGAATAAAACCTGTGAGCACTACTTTAATGTATCAGGTTAATTTGATGTTATGAACTCACATTAACTGCACCAATATATTTATGTGCACACAAGCTGTGTAACCAAATGAGACTTCCAATCTTTCTACTATTTCCTAATCCTGGTCTACCAAATGATTATGTCTCATATCCTCCCAGTGATGGGCTTTGCTTATCTTCACATGTACACTAATTCTGCAGAATTTAGAGACCATCAGGGTCATTTACTTATTGCACCACAGTTGCAAGTCCTCAAATTTCCCGAGTCAGTTGTGCAAAAAACCCTTGCATCAACATTCTCTCCTTGTATGTCCTTATAGCTGCACTCTGCACCACTGCCTTCCCCCTCCTATTCTTAATCAAGTACAATTGCACCTATGGACACAGGGGAAACCCTGGAACTAACCCCCAGCCAACCAGGTAGTAGCTCCAGGGTTCAGACAACTGCCTGAATTAATAGTTGCAGCACAGATCATCATCATATTTATTTCTATAAAAGTTAAAGGCAAAGCAATAAGGTGCACTGTTCTTCTGACCTAGAATACTGGAAAGGATGCTAACCTAATTTTGCAATTTATTTAACTCATGGAATCAAAAAGGCTGCACATAAGTTGCAATTTAGCATCTTCACAGCATTCATATTTTAAGGGCTTGTTCTCTTTAAGGGAGAATTCAACCCCATAGGTGCAAAAATCCCTCCCCCCTCCCCTGTGTAGATCCCCCCTCCCGCCTTCCCCCAGCCTACCTCCCCCCACCGGCCAAATGCCCCTAACTTGTTACTTACCCCTCCTTCCAGGTCCTCTCCAGCGGAATTCACTGCAACCATCTTCTCCCGATCGGTCTTCTTCTTGGATTCATCTGCGAATGCACATTTGCCAGTGCAGATCTACTGCGCATGTGCCGAAAACAAACATGACTTTCAGGCGCATGCACAGTAGCTCCGTACCTCCAACTGCTCATGCGCCCAAATGTCCCGAACATTTGAAAAAAATTAAAACAAAGAAAATAATTCAAAAACTATAAAAAAGAAAAAATGCAGACCAGTTGAAAAGTTTCTTAAGCTGGCCATAGACGCAACGATCCGATCGTTCGAATCCTCGATTCGTACGATTTTCGGATCGTGTGTGGAGTGTTCCGACATTTGTCGTGCCATGCCGATCGGTCGTTTGTTCGATCGGCCAGGTTAGAAAAATTTTGTCGGCTGGCGATAATATCTTTGCGTCTATTGCAGATCGTACGATTTTCAGTGGGAGACCGTCACTAGGTTTTTAATCGTACAACTTTCGTACGATCCTTGTCAGGGGCAGAACGTCAGCTGTCTGTGCTTTTTACTACTTTAGTTGATCTGAAGGTTAGTGACAGGTCGGGAGATGCAAAGATCCGATCGTTGGAATCATCTTACGATCGGATCTTTGCGTCTATGGCCAGCTTTAGAATTAGCCATTCGATTACATAATAAAAGTTAACTTAAAGGTGAACCAGCCCTTGAATGTGTTTGGGAGTGAATTATATGTAATGATGTCATTGGAGGTAGATGGCTTTGTAGGGTGGGGCAGTAGGGAAATATGAATCTGTTCATGTTATACAGTTATATACAATCACATCTTATGAATAAGGATTGTCACATCAGCAGAGTTTCTCTTATTCTTTGCCTTAAGTAAATAAAAAAAATCTGACTAAAATCAATGAAGTAACCTGTAAACATGCCTAAGTGCAGGAAGACAGAACGTAATGATGGTTTATGATACTGTTTATTCCTTGCTGACATCTATCACTTTATATGCATGAGTTCTTACTTGAGGCTTTTCTTTTACCAGAAAGAAAAGCATCTTTAAAGGAAATGCTTCGAGACAACTTCTCTACGTCTTGAGCTAATGGTCCTTAATATGCTGTGCATGTTTCTATATCTCGTCATCTCATTCTGGATTCTTCTTCTGGATTGACTAATTCTCAGATGTATAAGTACTGGGAAAAGAACATAAGCTGTTTAGGTAACATTATTAAATAAAGAGCTTATTGCACAAATAAAGGGTTGGAGGTTGAGGCACTTTATCAACAGCTCTTCCATTAAAAAGGTTGTTCACCTTTAAATGAACTTTTAGCATGATGTAAACAGTGATATTCTGAGACAATTTGCAGTTGGTTTTCATTTTTTATTATTTGTGGTTTTTGAGTTATTTCCCTTTTTATTCAGCAGCTCCCCAGTTTGCAGTTTCAACAATCTGGTTGTTAGGGTCCAAATAACCCGAGCAACCATGCATTGATCTGAATAACAGACTAGAACATGAATAGGAGAGGGCCTGAATAGAAAGATAAATATTACAAAGTAGCAATATCATACATTTGCAACCTGTGATTAATTATCTATGGGCTGAACCAAAGTTTTTACCAAGAACAGCTAAAAAAACACCCTTTAGTAGGACCTACCTATAAGGTTAAGGTCACACAGGCAGATTCGGGGAGATTTAGTCGCCTGGTGACTAATTGCCTCTTCCTCTGGGCGCGGTGGCGTAACTACTCCCTGGTGGGCCCCGGTACAGGATGGGCACCTGGGCCCCCCCTGTCGGGCCCTTACCTTTATAAATCGTATGCTGGAGTGTTGGTGGCATGTGTGATGTATAATCTCCCTCTAGATAACCTCCTGCCCTAACCATTTTCATGGCTCCAATGGGCTCCAAGGGGGGTGGGGCCCTGGTGCAATTGCACCCTCTGCACCCCTGGTAGTTAAAGAATACGCGGCACATTTTCCGAAGTTGCCTCACGAGGAAACTTTGGGTTACTTCAGAAAAGGAAGCACCGCGTGTGCTTTAGCGCAGGCGACATTTCATTGTATCGGACAGAAAGGCAGGGAAAGTCAGTTTGGGGAGATTGTTGCCCAGAAGAAGAGTCACCCAAATCTCCTGCAATCTGCCCGTGTGGCCTTACCCTTAGGCTTAGTAACAGAGAACTTTCCTTTGGCCTGTGGCAAGATCTAGAAGGAAGACAAAAATAATACAAAGGAAATGGGGATGTCACCCTAAAGATTTGTGGAATTATCATCAGGTACATCGCTTTATATACAAAAATAAGGCAGCAGACTGGAATAGATCACTAACAAAGTGGGTGTATCTTCTAGATTGAAATATAGACAAAGCATATAAATAACATATAAATAGCATATAGAATATAATATATACAGTAGATAAAGCATATAAAATACTACAGTATATCTAGCATTCCTCTCCCCAAAAATTCAGCACATCAAGAATGGGAAAGAGATCTTAATATAACAATTACATCCGTAATATGGGATAAGATTTTAGGCATAACACATAAATCAACTAGAGCAGCAAGAATAAGGGAGATGAATTCGAAATTAGCTACTTAAAAAAATATATAGTTCAGATTGACGCTGGAGATGTGATCAAGATATAGGTCTACATAAAGAGAAAAATGGAAGAGATGACACATATATTACACAATACAAGCAAAACATACTGGAAAATCTGGGAACCCTGTTTATCAGGTCTGGACTGGGATTCAAAATAGACCCTGCCATTCCTACTAGACAGAGGCCCAAACAGCCCCACACCAGCCCACTTAATAGTCACTTTCTATGACAACTTACAGAAGCCCCTCTGGCATTTGCCAAACCCCACAGATTGCCAGTCCGGGCCTGGTTATCATTTCTCAAAAATAAAAAAAAAGTAGTATTTTATAATATCATTATAGTGAGTCAGGAATACTATGTTTAATTATATAAATTTAATGAAGTAGCTAAAGAGATATTTGAGAAATAGATAGAAAGAGTTTCTCTGTTTAATGTTGAACAAATTATGCTGTCATTCGTATATTAAGGAGTGTATCTTTAAGAATCTTTTTTCATTCCCCTTACCTTTTTGTTTTCTGTATCTTTTTTCCTTATCGAAAATAAAAAAACAACACATTTGTAACTTTACAGAGCATTTGTTATTTAGATGAGGTCAGAGACCCCATTTAAAAGTTGGAATGAGTCAGAAGTAGAAGTCAAATAATTAAAAAACTATAAAAAAATAAAACATTAAGGCCATTTGAAAAGTTGCTTCGAATTAGCCATTCTATAACATACTAAAAGTCAATTTACTACAACTTTAAGAGCAAGCCTGATATCTTTGATAGTCCTGGACGGTAATGTCCATTCATAAGGACATATTGGGACCCATATAATGACGGGACGCACCCTAGATCACTGGTGGCCACGATAAGTCCAGAATTAAAGACTTCTAGGTGAAAAGTAGGGAAATGGAAGGGGGGGGGGAAATAACATAAATACAGATACTCACCTAAACCTAACTTCTTCTGTGAAACCCTAGCTATTTTAAGTGTATTATATTCATTACAGTATAAGTGCCAAAGTGCAGTAAAACTCTATTAAACTGGGACATGAGGATTATTGGTGTAACTAGAGCCCTATATGTAAATGTCCCCCCAACCTTTCAGCTCCTCTAATATTTCTCACTTTCTCTGTTCACCCATATCCTTTCCTTAGTTCCTATATACAGGGACCGTGCATTGGACCTTTCTGAATACAAACAGATTGTAACATATTGTAAAAAATATAATTGTTATGCTTGGGGGGATTCCTCCTTTCCCTGACAAACTGCCACTAATCTAGCCCAGGCCTGGGTCCTGGAACTGCAACTGCACCCACCCCCCCACCCCCCGTGCTATGTGCACCAAAAAATCCCGTCCTCCCAAATGTCCCTTTTTTCTGGCTCCGGTGGGACCCTAGGAGGTGCTGGCCCAGGTGCTGTACCCCCAGTGGTCACATCATTGGCACTGCTTACCAATACCTCGAACATACAATTGGGGTTTGACAACAAATCTGTGATTATTATTTCAGTATCCTGCATGATACATAGGGTAATGTTATGGTGGAGAAAGTTAATGACAACAGGTAGCCTAGAAGAAAAATGAAGGAATATATGCTATTTTTTTGTATAACTAATCAAGAGGGCAAAAGCTTAAATAACTAATTAGACTGCAAAACTGCAAAGTTAAAGTTCATTAAAGTTAGAGTAATTGATAGTATCCTTCTGCAATTTCTCTAAAGCAGTGTCATATAATTCCAGGAGCATATGGCACATAATTATGCTATAAATGAAAAACGTTCTATATCTTACATGATTGAGATTCAATTTATAAGGTTCTGCTAGTAAAAACTTTATAATAAAAAAAACACAGATGATGGTGGGGATTTGTCTGGAGCCATTTATGGATTAGAAATTACCTTCCCTCTGTCCTTGTGTGGCTTTAAGCATCAGTGCTCCATTGATCCCAGTCGGTAAGTTAATAAGGTTTGGGCTAATTAATCCAATGCGTAGAGACTGGAACTGCACTGCAAAGCTTAATCAAGTCATCAGAGCTTGCTGGCCATGAAATAGGTTATTAAAGCCTGGGAAACAGAAACAGAACTTTTGCAAGAGTGGAATAGGGATGCAGAGAGCTGAACTACATGATCACGTGTGCCAACATCTAAAAAGAGAGCCCGAGAAACTACATGATCACGTGTGCCAACATCTAAAAAGAGAGCCCGAGAAACTACATGATCACATGTGCCAACATCTAAAAAGAGAGCCCGAGACCCTGAATCCACTCACAACCGACAATTTTATTTTAAAAATCTCTTCAAGATGAGTTGTGTCAGTCCCTTTCAGAACCAGTTCAATAGATAACCTAATCCACATAATAATGCCATCAACAACCAATCATTACATCTTCAACTGCAATCTACTCAAAACAACTGATTAAAGACAAAAATATAGGAATATAGGAAGGCATTGAAGACACCGTGTGAAGTTATATAAATTTGCAACTTTTTGACTGGTGGTTGGAAGCTGAAAGTTATTAAGGTTTGGGCTAATTGGAAATTCCATTAATTACTTGGCAAAAAATACAAAGTGTTAAATCTCCTTCATATAAAGTGCATGCCAATTCATGAATATAACAAGCAATGTTTGCTTCAGGTCAGGCAACATTAAAGTGGTTGTCGTTTTTAATGTTTAGTATAATGAAGAGAGTGATATTCTGAGACTATTTGCAAATGGTTTTAATTTAGTAATTTGTGGTTATTTAGCTTTTTATTCAGCAGCTCTCCAGTTTGCAATTTCAGCAATCTGGTTGCCAGTGTCTAAATTACCCTAGCAGCCAATGTACTGAATTCAATAAGAGCGGCAATAGCAAAAGCATTTGATTTTTATATGTGGGTCAGTGACCTCCATTTGAATGCTGGGAAAATGCATAAGGAAGAAAGTAAATCATTTAAAAAAGTATAAAAAAAATCAATAATGAAGACCAATTGAAAAGTTTCTTAGAATTGCCCATTCTATAACGTACTTGAAGCTAACATAAGGGCTAGTTCACATGGGAAGATTCAGAGAGATTTGTCGCCTGGCGACTAATCGACGTTTCTTTAGGGCGACTAATCTCCCTGAATTGCTTACCCGTGGCTCGCACCCGCTAAAATGAAAAGTTGCCTGCGCCTAATCTCACACAGAGGCAATTTCGAGCGACTTAGGAAAACGCAGTGCCGTGTGTAAACAGGTGACAAATCTCCCTGAATCTTCCCGTGTGGACTAGCCCTAAAGGTGAACTACCCCCGTGAGCTACCAGTCTATTAAACTTGAAATTAGGATGATTATTCTGGTAGAAAAGGTAAAAAAGTTTGCTCCAGTTCTAAACCCATATGAACCAATTAGATGTTTTCTTTGAAACTTTAGAACAGGAAATGTTGTGATTGGTCACTATGGGTAACTGCAACTGGAGTAAGCTGGATATAAACCACTAGAGCATTATATTATACACAAGAGATAGGGATATCCTGTACATTATATCCTTATAAATGGTGCTCAGTGATGTCATCACTAAGCCTTGGGCTTGTGCTATGGTCATGGAACTCCACTGTGACTTATAATATTGTACAATATTCACTATATATATATGCATGTGTGTGTGTGTGTGTGTATAATTTTTTTTATCAGAATCCCGTTGAACACCATATGGTATCCCTGGCAGTTAAGAAAGTAACTTGTTTGCAGTTGGACATAAATATTGTTTATCTCTATCAATAAGGAAAACATACAGACCCCCATAAAAATGGTAATAAATAACCTAGCGAGCAGGTTGTAGCATGGTACCATTTCCCAATGCTGGTTTCTCAGATCTGCCCCAAAACACTACTCTCATTTACAGAATAGCAAGTGCCAAATCCCTTGATGATAATAGTAATTAAGCAACGCAATTATATACATGAATTGAAAGGTGTTACTCTTAAGCTTAATGATCACCTTTCCTATAAATCTAAGCTCCAAATCTGCTGCCCTTTAACCCTTTACATTTCACAACAATGTCACAATTCACAAACATGCTGAAAAAAATGATTGCTTTATTTCTTAATAAAGACTTGACTGTACATTCCAATTGCAGTGACTGGACCCTGCAGCCCTAGAGGCTGTTCATCACTACAAGCAAGCAGTGCTTGTAGTGCTTTTGAAAAATTTAGTTTTCATTTAATCACTTTTTATATCAGCATGAAGGACTTAACCCAGTTATTATACTGAGACTGCTTTTGAGCCATCCCTATTTAATTTGTATTTCATACAAGTACTGGTTTCTTGTATTTCTCTGTTTCTACTATATGGCAATAAGGCTTCATATGTAGTGATGGGCGAATTTATTCGCCAGACGCAAACTCCCACGTTTCCAACAAAGTACGCCTGTGGCCGCTTATTCGCCAGTGCATTTTCACTGGCGAATGTTCGCCGGCATCCAAAAATGTACCCTTGCATCCAAAAACGGACCAAAAGAGACGCTGGTGTCATTTCACATATTTTTCGCCATTTTCCGAAAAATCTCCAATTTCTCTGCGAAAGGGACAAATCTGCCCATTGCTATGGTGAAACAGAACTTGGGGGCAGATTTACTAAGGGTCGAATTCAAGGGTTAATTAACCCTCAAATTCAACCATCGAATTTTGATCGAATGGTAATCGATTTTAGCGCAAGTCAATCAATCAAAGGATCGAATTAAAAAAATTTGATCAAACAATTTTAACCATTCGATCAAATTTTTTTTGTTCGATTTAAAAAAAAATTAGAAAAACCCTATGGGAGCTTCCCATAGGGTTTAATAGCAATTCGGTAGGTTTAATCAGGCGATCTAGGCAATCAAATTTTTTTTTAAAGGGCAAGTACTTTGACCATCGAATGGTCGAATGATAGAATAGATTTTTATTGAATCATTCGAATCATTCAAATCGTTCAAATTTTTTTAAATTTGATGGTCGAAGTACTCAAAAAAGTTATTCGAAATTTTAATCTTTTTGAAAATTCGATCGAATTTCGAATCCTTCACATGAATTTGATAAATCTGCCCATAAATGTTGTATATATTTATGTAGCCCTGGGTAGTAAAGCCATGGGAAGATGGAAGGTTTTGTGTGAGGGGAAAGAGAAAGAAGAATTCTTCTCAGTTTGGCTCTTGTAGGGTAACTCTCCTACCATTCATTAATGGACAATATTTAGAGCATGCACTAGTGATGAGATGTAAAGAATTGCTTGTATATTATGTACAGTATTGTACTTTCACATACAGTATAGATCCAAATATTAACTGCTCTTTCTCTCGATTATTTAATGAACATGGAGTTTTGTCTGTGCTGAGAACTTTTATGGAAGATCCATATCTTTATCCAAATTGATTGTGGCAAAATCTAAATATTTGAGTTAAAGTGTGCTGTTCCAGCAGTCACTCAAATTTTTAGGGAAATGTCCTTTTTGTTCCTCAAAAAGTAAGCATTCTGGAGTTCCTGAGAAATGTATTGAAAGGCCACTTATGTATATACCTTGGAGGTCACACATATGTTTACAGTGCTTTGGAGGTCACACATGTGGATATACCTTGGAGTTCTAGATCTGACATTTTTCCACCTACAAGTTTCCTGCTTTACTTATTGGGCTTTTGCCAGCATTGGAACCATCATTGGAACAGTGAACATAAGTAATATGCAATTGCAAGTCATATCTACTCAGTTGTTGATCCATGGTTCATTAAAGGTAGGGATGCACCGAATCTAGGATTCGGCCAATCCTTCTTCCTGGGTGAACCGAATCCGAATTTGCATATGCAAATTAAGGGTGGGGAGAGTAATCACATGACTTTTTTTTACAAAACAAGGAAGTAAAAAATGTTTTCCCCCTCCCACGCCTAATTTGCATATGCAAATCAGGATTCAGATTCAGCTTGGCATGCGGTCGAATCTTTTGCAAAGGATTCAGGGGTTCAGCCGAATCCAAAATAGTGGATTCGGAGCATCCCTAATTAAATGTTGGATATGTGCAAAATAAATCAATTTTTAACAATGAATGAATTGTTAGCATCTGAAAAGGGACTCCTGAGCTTCCACTTATGAATCTAGTAACCCATGAACATAAACCAAATGGAATGGGCAGTAAATTAAGATAAAACTTGTCTATGTGTAGTTGCAAGTGTGTATATGTGAAATATGCCCTGTAGGTGCTGGGATACCCAAGTCAGATTTCATATATAAAGTACCCATTAACAGACATACATTAGAGAAACATTTCTTTATATTCTTATATTTCTCACTGTTTGATACACCCTCTGTTTTTAGAGTCAGCTGCCCAATTGCACACACTTGCACCTTAAAGTCAAATGTATTTAAATGCACATTTTGCTCCAAAAATGAGTACTTTAGTCAACTTAGATTTATTGCCTTGCTCCTTTGTGCAGTTACAGGACTTTGTATAACTTTATTCTATCTATGCCTATTATTTAGATATATACTTTTTTATTTAAAAAAAACAGGTTTAATATAAATATATATATCCTTACACTATTCCTATCATGAATTCTGCCAAATAAAGATCTTAAAGACTTCCCTATTTAAAATATACCCCATGAACTAGTATGCCATTGATGTGCAGTAAAACATGCTCTCCCACAGAATGCGCATTCTTGAATAACAATAAGTGAACACTGGAAAATGCATGGAGGGATAATGTGTGGGACACGTGCCTCATGAAGCCTCTCTGGAGACCTTGTTTTAGATCATATTATTGATGGCCTGTGGGTATTAAGTAAAATTTAAAGATGGCTGTTTAAAAGGTTTTAACCAGAGAACAGTTTGACCTCATAACAAAGGGAGCGTGTTTGGGAAGGGGAAAAGTGCATCCCCTTTAAAGTGCTCAGTTGAAATGTATTTGACAACAAGCAGATCAGAAGAAAGCCCTATTTGACCCCTCTCTCTTGAGATTCCCTTGATCGGCCTGATCAGACAACAAATGGGTTAAATAAGAGGCACACGTTACTAAAGTGAGATCTTTATTACACACACATCTGTCATCTTTCCACCTGTGCTAAACCCAGACTGCAAGACAGTTGGATGAAATGAAACCTTCCCAGATGCTATTTTTTTGAGGTTTGAGGTGCTGAAATGCTGTCTCTTTCCCCTGCTCATTTTACACTGGCAGATGGAACACACCGACATGTGATCATCAGATCTTTCAATGATCTCCAACTGCCTCTAAGGCTTGGCAAGGCTTACTCACAGACTTCTTCTTACTGATTTACACTACTATCCTAACCTATATTCTAACCCACACACATTATGGGCCAGTGAATGTTGATAATAGACCAAGGTTGAATGGACCTTGTTATATAGGTATGGGGCCAGTTATCCAGCATGCTTGGGGCTTGGAGTTTTCTGGATAAGACGTCTTTCCGTAATTTGGATCTCCACGCCTTAAAGGGGTTGTTCCTCTTTAAGCACTTTTTCTTGTTTTCCAGTAGTTCACCAGAAATAAAGACTTTTTGCAATTATTTTCTATTTTCTATTTGTGATCATTTTTCTAATAGTGAAGTATAAAGTTAAAATTTTCCTAGGTGGGGGGGGGGTCGCCGACTCTGTAAATTGTTTTAAATTGATAGATTTGTATACTCTAATGTATACGTATAACATATATAACATAATATATATAACAGTTCAGAATCTGCTCCTGGATCACTGAACTGCCAGACTGAGAGGCAGATTTACTAAATTCACATGAAGGATTCGAAATTCAATCGAATTTTCAAAAAGATTCTAATTTGGATATTCAAATGTTTTTGAAGACCACTTCGACCAGTGAATTTTGAAAATTCGGTCGAATCGAATGATTCCAATAAAAATCTATTTGAATATTCAACTATTCGACAGTCGAATTACTTCTCCTTTAAATTTTTATTCAACTGCCTAGTTTGCCAGATCAAAGCTACCGAATTGGGTTTCATTATTTTTGATTGAATAAAAAAATTTGATTATTTTCTATTTTTCTATTCTATATCGAATTGCGTTAAATTCCTTTGAATTATATATTCGAATTCGAAGGATTTTACTTCCCCAACAATTCCCAACTATTCCCATGGTCGAATTCGAGGGTTTTTAAACCCTCGAATTCGACCCTTAGTAAATCTACCCCTGAGACACCAGAGACACGAATATTAAACTTAAAGAGGTTGTAAACCCAACTGTAATTCCGCTCCACAGCGCCCCCTACTTTTCTCTAAACGTTACTTTAAAACCATGGATGCAAGAAACTTCACCAATGAGAATTCTACTGATCAAAAACTTCATTATAAATGCAAAAAAACTGACCAATAAGAACTCTGATTCCAGCGCGATGTCATGCATCTTGCTGTTTTCTTACATAAAGAGTTAATTATGTCATTTTATTTCTTCATTATATTACACTGGAATCAGACATGGGGATAAAGGACAGGCTTGTTCAGTACTGGGAAACTGGGCTTAAAGCTTCCCACTCCAATTACAGTAACAAAGTAAAGGGAGAAAGTTTGATACAGATCAGCTGGATTCTTATTGGAGGCTTTTTTTTGCATTTTATTGCAGCCGCTGGCCATGGAGATTTGGGGAAAAGTTTTGGAAAAGTTTTATTGTGCAATATTGCTTTCAGAATACAACTCTGATGTTGGTGGACTACAGCTCCCAGCATGCCTCAACCTTCAGTATATGTTACATTATTCTGGGTTTGGAAGTTTGGTTGATCAGTGCAGCAGGGTTTACTACCCCTTTAAATATTGGAAAAAAATTAAAAATAGAAATCGAAAGCAATTGAAAAAAGTTCATTTTTGGTGAACAATCTGAAGCACAAAAAGGGTTTGGAAGGTGAACATTCTCTAGTTTACAAAAAAAAAAGTAATCACTAAATCAAAACAAAAGGATTGTTTTGCCTCCAATAAAGATTACATATATTTTCGTTTGTATCTAGTGCAAACTATTGTTTTATTATTACATTTGGATTGTAGGAATATTCTGTAAATCATTTTCACTTTTAACTGTAATTAAAATAAATGTTCCTTTACAACACTGTGCTTTGGTTGCAAATGCAGACACACCCTGACATACCCAATAACTAATAAAAAAGATGTGTTAAAATGGCACTTTCTTAATTGATACTTTTGGATAGTTAATAGTTGTTACGTATTTATTCTTTGCAAAAAGAACCAATATTTTTTCCTGAGCCGTAGCACAAAAATGTAATATGGAATAAATAAAGCCATGGCTATTCCCAAGGGATGAGTTGTGTCCTCAGTTTCCCTGCAGCTCATACAGTACACATAGAGAGGAATGTGGGAGCTATAGCCTATTAAGGACAATCAGTTAACAGGTCAATCATTAAAAGATGACATGTTTGTCACACCTCAGTATCACAACAGCTGCCCTGGTGCATACACCTGAAAGGATCTAATGGTCATTCATCTGATTTCCTCCAACAACAGTAGACAATACATACACAAATAATACCCAAGGCAGCCTATTAGCTCAATGATTACCCCACTCATTGCTGTAACCTATAAGGAAAATTAGTCTAATGATGTGCCAGGAGTCTCTGCTGTTACATGATGTCATTTTATTTACTCCAGTGAAAAAACGGCAGCAACATTTCCTTCTAGCCCATTGTTTAATTTACACTAGGAAAGTCAAAATAAAAATCTAATTCCGACTCCTAGCCACATCATAGCCATCATATTGCTTGTTACGTAAATCGCAAGTCAAGTGGCTCCCCAAAATTGTTAGCTAAACTGCCTCAAAGATATTGGTACAGATTAATAAAACTCTTTTCTTTATATTGCATTTCTTATGACAGAAGAGTTTAAAATTAATACAGAAAATACATGGGTTTATCTTGATGGTACAGCTAAGGGATCTATTATCCAGAATGCTTGAGATTTGGGGGTATTTCCGCAAATGGGGGTATTTCATAATTTGGAAAACGATGACCTATTAAATAAAAACACAGTATGGTTTTACCTTCAGTATGCCATCAATATGTAATCTTTATGTTCAATACATACATTCATTTATAGTACAGCGCTGTGGAATATGTTGGCACTGCACTAATAATAATAATCTCAAGAACAATATACAGCAGTATGTCAAAATAATATCATATGGCTCAACAAATCAGGTCTCCCAATCTGTCCAAATGGTAGGCTTGCTTTACAAATGTATAATAAAATATAGAGAAAATGAATCAAAAGAGTATAAATCTAAACATATCTATCTCTGCTCAGATAATGAATAATAGCCCGAAAGAGTAAAAAATATTCAAATGTCTGTTCGTCTCTCTCTTTTTATTTTTCTTTACTAAAGGGGCTATTCCCCTCTGTATTATAAAAAAAACTGAAACGCAACAAAAAAAATCAAATGCGAATAAATACATGATAACAGTAATGATTATTACAGAAGAAAACCAGTGCATTCAATTTAAAAAAAATGTAATTTAAACATTACTGGTCTAGTTTATGTTTTTTTTAAAACAAGAAAATGTTTAAAATTACATTTTTCAACATTTATTGAATATAAAATAAAAGTTCAGGTATGGTATCCATTATCCAAAAACCCGTTCTCCAAAAAGGCCATCTGCCATAGATTAAATTTTATCCAACAAAGTCAAAGTTTTAAAAATGATTTCCCTTTTCTCTGTAATAATAAAACAGTAGCTTGTACTTGATCCCAACAAAGATATAATTAATTCTCATTAGAAGAAAAACCAGTCTGTTGGGTTTATTTAATGTTTAAATGATTTACTAGTATGATTAAGGTATGAAGATCCAATTTATGAAAAGTGTATCCGGAAAACCCCAGGTCCCGAGCATTTTGGATAACAGGTCCCATACTTGCATTGCATGGAGCATGGTGAAAGTAATGAGCCCGATGCTGAATTCATTCAATAAACTCATTGCATTTCTAATGCAGTTTTAGCAGTTTTCTCTTAGCATCTCTTTACATTATATTCTGTTTTAGCTGGTTGGCATGGAATGTCATGTGGCAGTTCTATGAACAGATACCCTATACTACATTGGTCACCAGAAACAAGTATTTCTTAACTTCATGGTGAAAACTACAGTGCCCTTCCACTTGGGTGTCTGTCCTATGCATCTGTCTGTCACACACTGGGTATTAGTTTTCTTGTTCTATTTTACCCATTTGTTTGTTGAATTTATACATCATTCTTTGTTCAGTCAACCGCTTTTTTTAATTCCTTCCATTCATTCCTGCTGTCTTTCTCCAGCAACCTATCCATACATCTACCTACCTTTGCCTATCTATCTTTGTTTCTCTATCTTTGCCACTATCTATAGATCATCTGTCTCTGTCCTCATCCTTCCTTTGTATGAGGGTAATGTACTTAAAGCTACTGCCCACATGATGAAGTTAATTGCCGTTCTTAACGGCTGTGTCTGTATGTAAAAGAGTGGCACACTTTGAATGGAGGGGCAGTAAAAGAAAAAAGAAAAGATTAACCAAAGGGTAACCCCCCCCCTCCTTTAAAAACCTTGCAGTGCAATTGCCTTTATTACCAAGCCCACAGTGTTGTTAGAAGCCCACACAGGCCCGATGCTAGAAGACTTAAACAATGCCTCAGGCACATGCAGACACAATTACCCTAGGTCTGCACACTTTACATCTTAATAGGGATTAAGTCTTCTTAGCACGTGTGCAGCACACTCCCAGCAGCTAATTCAGTGTAAGGCAGCAACAGTCAGAGACAACAGAGGACGTAAGACAGGGCAAACAGAATGTGAATACAGCATATTGAATGATCCCTTTACAGCCCAGATGTACACATATGAATGCACTGAATATCAGCACTTCTGTTCACAGCACCTATGGCAACCATAAAAAAAACAACAGTTTATGGCCACCACACCATATTACGGCATCATTGCTGGCTGAAGCAAACAGGACTTTTATTAAATGACTTAGTGCCAAGACTGATTTAAGAGTTTACAGTCTCATTGACAGCAGGGATCTCTACACACATATAACACGTCCAATTAGCAATGAACTAAACTGAACGCTTGTGTATTTTGATGGCTTTATTTTGGAACAACATTTCATTTTGTAAGCCAAACCTCCCAGGGATATAACATCCTCTGTAGGTCAAGGCACAGTAGGTGAAGCACTACCATAAGTCATACAGTTGCCCCTAGAATTAGGCTGATGCTTTGATGACACATCTAATTTGCTTAGAGTTTAATAGTGCTGAGGGGAAGAAAAAAAGGTAAAATGCTTCATCCATCTAAATGTGTGTTATTTTTTTTCTAACTCCCCCCAAAAAAAGAAAAAAAAATACAGAAAAAAAGAGCAGGGAAACATGAACAACATAAAATGTATATACATGTGAAAGTACAACTAATGATAATAAATAATAGTCATTAGTGAAACTGGACTGATAATGAACACAGTTCTAAAAGCAATAAAAGAAACCATACCATCAACATTGCAGGAGTGGACTGCTCAGTATATATTATTATAGTTATAGTAGGGGTGCATTCTGTACAATAAAACACACGTAACTGGACTGGATCATGTCCATAGCCATCCACAGGCCTGTCTGTACTTTTGGGGCACTTATTGCAGGCCATGTGCTTGTTACAATAATACTTTTGTTAACTGGATATATATAGACATTATACAGATGTGAGACCTAATATCAAGACTGCTTTGGGCCTGGGATTTTCTGTATACAGTTTTTTTCATAATTCATGACTAAAAGCTACAAATACTATTATAAATAATAATGCTTTTGTGCTAGCTTTGTTATCAAGTAAATTATCAGGTATAGTGTACTGTCTAAAGAATACAGAGAAACAGCAAGTATGTAAATAATTAAAAATTGCTTGTTTAAATCTACTGGGTCACAACTACACTCATGTATGTAATACTCAGTTTAACGAAATGCAGATAAATCAATGTTTATAAGCAGGGCTCTGGTTATCCCATGTTGAGCCATGTTAAAGTATGATATACAGTATAAACATATACGGGAAATTCTGTGTTAAATGTATACCCAAAAAAAGTTCAATAGAAAATAATTTGAAAAAAAAAAATTGCTTGTTGAAATTGGGATTTTTGTACAAAATGTTTTTGGATGCCATAAATGATATGCTGCATGCATAAGATTTCAGCTTCAGCTCTTTCTGACCTTGTTCCACCCTCGTCATGCTGTAGGAAGGCATTATATATATCAATATGTGTTCGCTGTTGCTGTTGCTGTAGGTACTTTGGATCGCTAGTCACATATTCATGTTGCCAAAAATTTAATTTCTAACTGATATAACCATGGGCTTCAGTCTCTGTATGGGGTAAACCGTAAACACATGATTGCATTGAATGTTGGCCATGTCGCCAAAAAAGCAGATCTCTCCCCGAAGTTGAAGTGGGCGATATCAGACTGATCCAATTGTGGGCCGTAGGGCTCAACAATCAGGTCATAATGCATCCGAAATGGGAGGTCGGATTACAGAACCGCATACACGCACAGATGCGCCTGCGATCCGACGGGATTTCTTAACCTGCCGACTTTCAGCCAGATATCAATCTGGGTAGCCCGTCGGATGGCCCCACACAAGGCCAATAAGCTGCCGACTGTCGGCAGCTTTTATCGGCCCGTGTTCATAAGTCAATTAGTCAATGAGTCAAATGTGACACCTGGTGGCTTCTCTCTGGCATACTTCTGCCTGGTTCCAGTGGTGACTGGTTGTTTACTTTGAAGTCAATGATAGGTGGCACAGAAGTTTTCAAGCTTTTCTCCATCTGCTGAAATAGCCTGTAGTGGTGTGACATTAACCCAAAGAAAATATCAGGATGGTCGATGACCTCTGCTATAATGTTTGCAAGGACCACAGTCAACAGGCAAGGGCATTCTCTAGTGATCTCATTGGGTCAGTTGTCTGGATTAGTAAAATATGTCCAACATTGCAACATATGAATAAATGATGTTGTCACCAGTAGGCTGTGGTGAAGTTATCATCCTAGATATAAATCTAGCAGTGATAACTTAGAAACATGATCCTTCACTGTAATTTAAGAAATACTTAAACTACTTGATTTCTAGATTATTGCTTTACGGGACATTTGTTACCCTCTAAGGGTAATTAAAAGCAGTATTTTGAGACTGAAACTGCTACAGTACCACCTACTGATGGCAAGGGGAAGTGCTGTTGCATTAACATGTCCGTGTTTTCACATTCATTTTTGTGCATAAATGAAAAGGAGTAGAATTTAGGTATAAAAGGAAATATCCAGGGCAAGAATGATCTGCACACACAATTATTCCTCCACATTTCCTACTTGTCTATTTAAGGGAAATAATATAAGATACAGATATTACACTAAACTGAATATATTTTATTCGGCCAAACAGAGATGGGACCCCATTTGTTGTTAAGAAAACATTTGCCAAAAAATGCCTGGACTGTCTAATTCTGCTTGTATTGCACGTGACCAATCCCCCTATATTTTGAAGTTTATGATCACAACTAACAATTTCTTGTTTGTGACATACGGGTCACACTATTATATCGAATGAATTGGATCCATTTTTGGTGATTTATTTTTTCTAGAGAGAATGTGCTATTCCCAATCCAATCAAATTCTTAGTTTTGCCCTGATCATCACTTATTTTTGTGACACCCAATGCTTAGAGAACAGCTCTACTTGCACTTAAGAAACCCTTTATCCGGAAAGCTCTGAATTACGCAATGGTCGTCTCCCATAGACTCCATTTTATCCAAATTTTTAAAAAAGTAGCTTGTACTTGAGCCCAAATAAAGGTAGCCATGTCCCTGAAATGCCCACCTTGAGGTCAGCGATATCGGGCTCACCCGATCATGGGCCCTAAGGCCCAACGATTGGTTCATAATGACAGCCATACGGATCATGGTACCGCATCAATGAACAGAAGCAATCCGACAGTATTTTAGTCGATTGGGGAGGGCCCCATACATGGGCCAATAAGCTGCCAACTCGGACTGTCTGCAACTTTTATCAGCCCATGTATGACCACCTTAAGATATAATTGAACCTTATTGGAGGCAAAACCAGCCCATCGGGTTTATTTAGGGGAACATTTACAAAGGGTCGAAGTGAATATTTGAATAAAATTCAAATTTACGCGAATAGGCCAAAATTTTGAAAATTTGAATTTTGAAGTACTGTCCCTTTAAAAAACTTCGAATTCAACCATTCGCTATCTCAAACCTGCCAAATTGCTATGTTAGCCTATGGGGACCTCCTAGAACCTATAGCCAAAGTTCTTTATTTTAAAATCGATCGATTAAATCGTTTGAATCAATCTATTCAAACTATTTCTACGATCGATCAATTTTACTTCAATCAAAAATGTCCAAATTTAAAAAAACCTTCAATAATCAAAGTTTTTGAATTCGATGGTCGAATTTCGAAGTTTTAGCCCTTCCTTAGTAAATATACCCCTAAGGGTCGAAGTGAATTTTCGAAAAAAAAATTGGAATTTTTAAAATACAAATTTCGAAGTAATTTTGGGCTACTTCAACGATCAAATTGCCCAAAATTCTATTTGAAATGAAAAAAATGCTAGAATTCGAAAATTTTAATTTTGAAGTACTGTCTCTTTAAAAAAAATCTAATTCGACTATTTGCCACCTTAAAGCTGCTGAATTGCCATTGTAGCCTATGGGGATTCAAATTTCGAAATACTGGCCCTTAAACAATCCTTAAAATTCGACTATTCGCAGCCTTAAAGCTGCCAAATTGTCATTTTAGCCTATCCTAGAACCTGTCCTGAAATTTTTTTCTAAGTCCTGAGAAATCAACTCTTTTTTTAAAAAAAATTGTTCAAATAGTTTGATTCAAACTATTTTAAATCAATCAAAAATGGCAGTTTTCGATCAAAAATGGACATATTTGATCGAAAATTACCCCCCAAATAAAATTTGATGGTCGAATTTCAAAAACCCAGTTCCCAAGCATTCTGGATAACAAGTTCTATACCTGTACAAGAAATATATACTTGGTTTTCTATGGTCATTTCTATGGAATGGTATAAGAAGAGTAAAAAAAGGTGATTATTACATAAGGTTTGTAAACTTAATATTTAACCAAGGATTTAGGTGCTTTAACTAACAAGTGCCAGTGTGAATGGATCCAGCTGCGTGAATTAAGCTTAGTATGCACAGCAGTAATCGATCTGGGAAGTCTAAATATTATAAAGTGCAAGCAGAACTGTTCTCTAACTGTTGGGTGTCACAGATAAATGATGATCAGGGAAGAACTAGGAATAGTTTGTTTTTTTCTCTAGAAAAAAGAAATCAACAAAAATGGATCCAAGTTACCTGATAATGATTTAATAGTGTGACCTTTATATTACAAATTAGAAATTGTTAGCCATCATAAACTTCACAATATAGGGGGTTTGGTCACGTGCAGTTCCAGCAGATTTAAACAGTCCAGGCATTTTTTTGTTTTCTCTACAACAAATGGGGAGGACTAGTCATCAATCAATTCAAATGTGTTTTTTTTCTATTTTGAATAAACTCGCAGTTTAAAATAAAAAAAAAAACACAGGAATATTACCTCATTTATTAAATAATACAAATATAAAAAACTTGAATGAATAAAATCATGGAAAAAAATCAAACACCTCAAATTTGTGTTTTACTCATCAGTGTGTTGACAAGTTCAAACTTCAAACACATTTGAAAAAAAAATGGAATTAAAAGCTTATATTTTGGCTAGGACTAGTGATGGGCGAATCTGCGGCGCTTCACAGAAGTTTTTGCAAATTTCTAGAGAAATTCGCAAAACGGCAAAAAATTTGTGAAACACCGCTGCGTCTCATTTTGGACTCCAAAAAAACGGATGCCAGCGTCCAAAAAACGGAGACACTGTGAATTTTCACCAGGCGAAATTTTACTGGTGTTTCGTGAATTTATTCACCTGCAGCGAATAGCGGGAATTCGCACATCACTAGATAGGACAACTCCCATTGACTTCTCCATGACCTAAAAATGTTTTTCATTTTGCTTAATAACTATGGAAATTCATGTTTTGTTTTTTTTTTTTAAACTATCATTTACATTCATGCATTACGCACAAAGCAATTATCCATAGAAAAAAAATAAAACAAAGAAGACCAACTGCAATTTCTCTTAGAATATTACTCTCTACATCATACTAAAAGTTCACAAAAGGTCACAAAAGATTTCTCTTGAGGTTTATGTTTATTTGTGTGTCTCTGGCTCTTTTTTGACTAGTTGCAGCCTTTTGAGGGGCACATAATAGTAAGAAAACATCCCTAAGCTAGTGGCTACCACAGCTTCTCTCTGAAACTTGCAGAATATCAGATCCTTCTCCTCCTAAGGTGAAAGTATCCTTTTAAGGCATGTTTGTAAACATGAAAATGATTATAGCAGATTCCTGGTACAATTCCAGCCTTTATGTAGAATTCCAGGAACGTCTGGTAGGTACATTGTAAGAGGGTAAATCATGTTATATCATCATGTTATAAATGACAGCTAAATGCAGCCATGTCAGGCTTAAGTATTAATGTATTTGAAGCTGCCACTCTGAATGCGATCGGTGCCAAGGGACTTGCACCCGAGGGAATGTGGGATTCTGTGTAAGATAAGATCCTGAAATGATTCCCGTATCAGCGCACAATCTATATTCTTCACTTGTCATCTACATTTTTAATTAAATACCTCATTTATGTTACATGTGTAAATATAATTTTACGGTTCTTTAGAGAACAAAGGAAATATAGTGAAAGGCTACTATTATATACCTCTTGCTTTCTGTAGCAAAGTGGAAGCTGTATGTTTGCTCTTTATTTGACCTTGACTGTAAGTTTAAGCTCCTTGTTCACCACACAGCGGTTACTTCTTCATTCCCCCCCGCCCCTATTTTTTTGGATTTATATCTCCCTCTGGAGAAGATGTTTATTAACCTTGACTCAATTGTGGTCTAAAGCTATCAGTCATTCATTATTCAACATCATCCTATCCTCTAACCTCCCTCCCTATCTTTATTTATACCATCCACACAATATAAAATGATCCACAGGTACAGTGCAAGCCTTCCTTTTTAAAAGTGTATGTGTAGCCAGCAGATTATTCCAAGTGACACTTTGATTAGTATTAAAGTGTGTGCTTCTGTAAAACACTGGGTCAAGTCCAGCACAGTTATTTTAACTTTATAAAATGTTTTAGCGTTTGTGTGCAAAGAGGTTATTTCCTGTCATGTGACTTTGTTTACTTCCTTTCAGGGCTTGTTACCTGGTTGTATTTGAAGTAGACTATTAAATGTTAGATTGTACTTTTCCTTGTAGAATGCGATAGCGCTCCCCATATGCCTGGCAATACCACTACCTGCCTAATCCCATCCCAGATCTGTCCAAACCGGTCCCCGGTCGAACTGTTTCTATTACAACAGGTATAGGATTTATCGTCCTGAATGCTTGGGAGTTTTTCACATAAGGGCTTTCCATTATTTGCATCTCCATACTAAAAACACTTAAAGGAGAACTAAAACCTAAAAATTAATTTGGCTAAAAATGCAATGTTTTATATACTGAAATTATTGCACCAGCCTAAAGTTTCAGCTTGTCACAGGGGGTCACCATCTTGGAAAGTGTCTGCGACACTCACATGCTCAGTGGGCTCTGAACAGCTGAGCAGACTTTCCAGCTAATTCTGCAAATATTAAGCAGAAAATGAGGTTGGCTTGTAATATAAAATGATGCTACAGGGCTGATTATTAAATTGTGATGCTAATTGCACTGGTTTCTGTGCTGCAATGTATTAATTAATTATTTGTATTTATAACTTATCAGCCTTATACTGTGACATTTCTATTCTATGTGTACTGTATATTGTGAGTGGGTCCCTAAGCTCAGTAAGTGACAGCAGCACAGAGCATGCTGTGAATCAGCAGAAAAGAAGATGGGGAGCTACTGGGGCATCTTTGAAGACACAGATCTTTACTGTTAAAGAGCTTTGGTTGCATCATTTCTGGCCTAGTTTAACTTACCTTGTCCTTTAAAACCATAAACCTGGTTGGATTGTTTTGCCATCAATATGGATTTATTCAGCTTAGTTGCCACAATGTACAAGGTACTGTTTTACTATTTCAAAGTAAAGTTAAAGAATAAAAAAAATGGAAATAATTGCTTTAAATTGACTCTTTAAGATCTGGCATTCCCCTATTCATTAATTCTGGATTACAATTCCAGATATGACATCCTATACATATATATGGCATCCTAAACATTTAATATAATGCTACATGGTGATGCCTAGTCCAACATCCAGGAAGCAAGAGCACCACTGAACTTTTGAACAGGGGCCTAACATTGCGTAGTCGAGGCCCCCACTCCATGTACTTCACAGGCCTCCGTTACCCCTGTGCCTCTCCTCACTGGGCTTAAACTGCTGAAACTGCAAACTAGAGGGATGCTGAGAAAAAAAGCTAAATAACTCAAAAACCCCAAATAATGCAAATTGTCTTGGAATATCTCTACATTACACCAAAACCTCATTTAAAGGTGAACAACCCCTAAGGGCTGAACTCCACAAACAATTCTTGTCGGATCCATTGCAATGATAAAAAGATTGCAGGTATAAACTACATGTGTTTATGCTGTGTCTTCATCCAACAGTTGTGTTGTGTGAAGTTTGCACCTGTGATTTTCTCTCCCATTATATTCAGCGCCTGTGTTTTGTTGCAGCGCAGCACAGAGCTGGGCCACACCGGCCAGGTGCCCTATGCAACCTGGCCAGCTGCGGTGCTGGCTGAGTGCACACACGCACAAAGTGACACCATGACACCTCATGCATGCACACCAGCGGCACTGCACATGGGATGACACTGGCACGCATGTGCAGAAATGCCAATGCGTAGGCGCAAGAAGATGTTGGGTAGCGAGGGGCCCGGACTGGGGTAGGCTACAGAGCAGGTTGGCAACCCCCAGCTTTGCGCCCTTGGCACGTGCCTACTCTGCCTACCCCTTGGTCCGGCCCTGGCACAGCGGATACAACAAGATTCACTCGTGGAGTACAGCTCTTAGATTACAACATATAATTGTAACCTGACAATGCTTCAGTAGTTTTTAGAATGATTTGTGGTAAATATGAATAAGTTCACTATATACATGAACTTAGAGTAATTGCCATGGATTGAGAACAGCTCTGGCACCTTGTAGCTATTTGTCATGTCTCTTGGGCAGTGACTGGAAGCAGAGAACCTTTCAGTGATCAATTAGTCATTGACTAGATTGCTCCTGTAAGTGGCTCTTTGGGGAATGGCTAAATAAACACATCCAATATTTGGATAGAATAAAAAGCAATGATAGTTAGTTAACCAATTTCATTGTTTTATACAATTATGGTATCATATTCTGTTTCAAGATTTGTCTGTTGCACCTTCAAATGTATGTGGGCTGTCAACATCCATCCTCCTCTTATTTATTTATTTTTATAGTTCATGCTGACCTTCATTTATCCTATATAAAGGTCATCAACCCACAATTGTTTTGTGTGCAGTCACTATGCGGCGCACTCCAGTTAGGCCCAGACCGGCAATCTGCGGGTTCTCGCAAATGCCAGAGGTTCTGCTGTAAGGTGCCATAGACAGTCACTATTAAGAGGGCTAGTGGAGGACTATTTGGGCCTCTATGTACTTGGAGTGCCAGGGCCTATATTGACTCCCAGTCCAGACCTGTATTGCATTACTCCAAACAGCACTGCATTGGTTAGTTGAATAAACTCCTTCCTCTGTGGCTTCTTTGAGCACAAACCCCTAAATTGGTCTTAATTTTTTATTCCTGTGTTTAGCATGTTTCTATCCAGAAACAGACCTCAAAGTATGAAAGGAATCAATTAATATGTGGTGGAATGCATTGGAACACACAACATGGCACTACATGAAGAAATATTTGGTTAGAAGAAACATCCTGGATCTTATACTGTATAAACATTACAATAGGGGAACATTTCCATTAAAGTTGTCTGAATGTGAGAGAGAGATTTAACATAGTGATGGCACTGTAAAGACATCCCAGCAGCTCCTGTGACAGTTATGGAGAAAAAACTGTGCTATATTTAACGAGATGGCTTATATTCATACCAATGCGACCCAACTTGCAGCCTCTTAGATGTTGAAATACAACTCTCAAGTTAACACCCAAATGCTTTTAGGGAGAGATGAAAGTTGTATTTAAGCAAAACCTAAAGTGCCACATGCTAGAAAACCCTATTGTGTAAAACAATCAGGTCCCCACTAGTGATGGGCGAATCTAGGCAGATTCGCTTCACCGAAAAATTATCAAAACGACATGTGTCAAGTTTCTGACATGCGTTGCGTCATTTTCGTCACACCGTTTTCGTTGCGCGTCACGTCGTATTCGACGCATTGCGTCGTTTTTGTTGCGCGTCGCGTCATTTTCGGCACGTGTCTTGTTTTTTTCTCTTTTTATTCAAATTTCGCCAGGCAAATTTTTTTGGGTGTTTAGCGAATTTATTCGCCGGCGGCAAATGGTGGGAATTCACCGCAAATTCGCTGCTGGTGAATAAATTCGCCCATCCCTAGTCCCCACTAGTACTAAAGGCAGCCCTGCTGTTATTAAACTTCCCAACACACTGTTAATACATTGTCATTTCTAATTACTCTAAGACTTGTATGCATCAACTTAATGGATTTTACCATATATATATATTAGATTGGATTGGAAAAAGGACCCACTGTGCACTCTATCTATGTTCATGACACACATACAAACACATATAGCAATTTCCTTGCGTTTCACTCACATGCACTGGACCAAAGCTTTGCTCTATGATGTGAGACACTCACTGAGCTGGAAACTGGTTTTGCTGATTAAGCTCATTAATCAGAGCCATCTGTTAGTATACTATTGGGGGCTATTTCATGATACTTGATGCACATCCTTCTAGCTTGCTGTATCGGATGCCCTACCCAAAACTATTAGAAGAGAAGGGTGCTGTACAATGAGAGAATGATATACAATATACAATACAGACCAAAGAAGCTGAGGAGGGCCCTAATGATTAGAGTTTCTTCGAAGGAAAAACCAAACAAGAGAAACACAGTTTGCAGAGGGGAAGTAACTTAAATGGACTGTTCACCTTATAACACTTTTCTCAGTTGAGTTGATTTCAGATAGTTTGCTAGAAGCAATAACCTTTTTCCCAATTAGTTTCTATTTCTTATTTGTGATTGTTTTTCTAATATTCAAGTTTAAAGTTTCCCTTTTCACATTCTTAGAGCAGCTCTGGGAGGGGGTCACGGAAACTGTTCTAAACCGATACATTTAGTTGATATATTCCTTATCTTTGGCCCTGCTGAGCATAATCCCTGAGTTTATGTGCTTGGAAATTGTTGTGCAGTTCTCAAATCCTCTTTTCAGCCTTCCGTATGAGACCAGAGAGGATGCTTGTCATGAAGCAGAAGTGCACTGTTCATTCAGAGATCCCTGCATCCCACATCAGGTGTATTCCAGGAAATATTCTCTTGATACTAAGGGCTTTTATGGGCATTTTTATGAGTTTAAGGGCTCCTACACACGGGCGTTTTTACCTGCGCTCTCCTGCGTTTTGCTGCGTTCAAATGCAGGGGAGCGCAGGTATAGACGCACTCAATTATTTTCAATGGGGCTGTACTCACACGAACGCAGGAAAAATGCAGCATGTTGCGTCTGAATCTGCGTTCGGCGCTTACACGCGTCTCGTGGGTACAACCTCATTGAACAAAATGAGGTGCGTCTAGACCTGCGCTCCCCTGCGGCTGAACGCAACCAAACGCAACGCGCAGGTCCAAAACGTCCGTGTGTAGGAGCCCTAACTAGTATTTAATCTCAGGTTTGAGCTCAAACAAATGCATTCACTAATTGATTCTGTTATATTCTGCCTGGTTGTACTCATGAGCATCTAGGTCACATTTACTCCATCTTATTGTGTTTGATTAGATGCAGTATGTTGCATTTTCTTGCACTTGACACAGATTCAGCTATCCATAGAACAGAGGGTTGTGTTTGCAACAGAAAAAAATGAACTTATTTGTTTAAATGCTATTTATGCATTTTTTTCCATGCTCAGCATTTGCTTAAAAAATGCCAGTATTTCACAGCCCTAACAAAGCTCACCTGCTGTGGGGCAGCAGAGATTTCAGCAAGCTGCTCATGGGTAGTGTAATATAATTTCCAAAAAGTATTGGTAACGGCCCTTGCACACTGACTTTGTGCAAGTTTGCTCAAGCCCACAAGCTAATTTATTTCACTTTATGCTGCCTGGTTCTACCCTCATTTTTACAATCTGTGTTTAAGCACAGTTCTGATCATCTGCAACATCGAGGAACTCACAGAAACAAAAAAACATAAGAACATGATCTATGCATTTAGCATGCATGTAAATAGATGTACTTTCAAGTACTCATTTGTAATGAACTTGGGGGCTTACACAGCAGATTTTATTGGAAGTCCTCGCTTTAATAAATACCATCCTACAAGTCAGCTGTAGTTGCACATCTCTGGGTAGAACTCCATGGTGTGCCTACATTTGTCCAACTGTCAGATGAAAACGCTGCATGCTGCGTCTTTATCAGACAGTTGGATAAATCTAGTTCTTACCTGCGATTCCTCATTCACTTCCTGTATCTTTGGGACATCCGACACATCTCATGCATTCAGGCAATCTTTGGGTTCTGGCAAATGCCAGAGGGGCTGCTATAAGGTCCCATAGAAAGTCAGTATTTAGTGGGCTGGTGGCAGCTGTTTGGGCCTCTGTGTCGGCTTATTGGGCCTCTGCGTACCTGAAATGCCAGGGCCTATTTTAATTCTCAGTCCAGACCTGCATGCGTTTCATCACATGGCAATATATCGGCTCGAGGCGCACTAAATCTTATGTAGCCCAATTGTAAATTACCTAAAACATGTCATCATACGACTGTCAGAACGGAACACTGCATGCTGTATTTTCATCTAGCAAGATAGAAGCAGAAATACTTTTGTTTCATGGTGAAGTACAGTGACTGGCAGATGCAGATTTATGAAAACAAGGAAACATCCAGTTTTATATGATCAGATTTTACATTGCAGCGCTGGGGATCAGATTCTGAAGCATCCGCATCTCACAAAATCAAAGTGTGTCACGTGCAGCTGTATGCAGAGGTTTTAGTTATTATCTTCTCAGAAAATTTTATTTGCATGAATCAACACTGAACAAGTTTTCTGTAGCAGGGTAAACAGTCACATATATATTAGTTCCCATGCAGTAGCCATATAGCAGGTATACCCTGAAATGATAACTGGTGAACGTGCAATGAATATTTTTGTATTGAATGATATGCCAGTAGGTTTGATGTTTTTGGCTGCTCTTTAATTGAGGCCTCCTGCACAATTTAAATGTGAGTGCAATACATTAGATTCAAGGGCTTTGAGGGGCACTCAGAAAATGCATCAATTGAATTGAAGCTGGAATGTGATTTCTGACAATTCATTTGTTCTAGTCTCACTGCCCTGAGGGCTCTTACACATGAGCGTTTTTACCTGCGCTCCCCTGCATTCCGTTTTGCTGCATTCAGGTATAGACGCACTCACTGCTTTTCAATGGGGCTGTACTCACACAAACGCATGTAGGCGCTGAACACAGGTTCAGACGCAACATGCTGCATTTTTCCTGCGTTCGGCGCCTTCATGCGTTTGTGTGAGTACAGCCCCATTGAAAAGCATTGAGTGCGTCTATACCTGCGCTCCCCTGCGGCTGAACACAGCAAAACTGAATGCAGGAGAGTGCAGGTAAAAAGGCTCGTGTGTAAGAGCCCTTAGTGCTAAGATTTCAAGGTACTGCTGCCTTTTAAGAAGTGTAGTATTTAAAGGGGACATGATGGAGAGTATAAACCTGGGGTATCCAAAAGGTAGATAGGGATCTACCAGTAGACCTTTAGCTGGTGATCATTATATCTCAAAACATGCTTTTAGATATTTTTTATGTAAAGGTTACATAAGAAATAGTTGTTTGTTAAATATAGCAATATGCATTTTCTCATAAATCATAAATTTTATGGATGCAAATTATAACGGGACAAAATCACTAAAAGTAGACCTCGCATTAGTAAAGTATGGGCACTCCTGGTATAAACCAACAAATTATTTGATACTTTGCACAGAAATTATATCAGTGAGATGGTATTCACTTTATATATCCTTCTGAGATAGGCTTTTGCTATAGCTCTCTTCCCAGTCACCCATGGTCCCAAATGTACTGTCCATAGATATGATATAGATAATTTAAGCCTCCAGAAATAACAGTTTTAAGCAATGCATAGCAAAATGCAAATGTGTTAATTCTTTAAACAATAGTGTTTGTTTGCTAATCTTGATTTAGGCTTGATTTTCAGTGTCTGTTTTCAATCCATGCCCTATAATTATTAAAAGGTGGTTCAAACCCAATATTAATATTCTAATCATTAAGCATATCACATACGGCAGGTGTTGCACATTGTGCCAGCAGGTATAGCATTGTGCCACATTGTGCCAGCTTTTAATTTTGTTACGTGCAAAGGCAACACAAGAAATGTTGGGTGATTGGATCAGGTTCTATATTTCTCTTTTAACCTACTAGTGTGTATAAAAGGGGCATAATTCTGGCCATTGGGTTGAACAGGTAGATCTTCCAGTATGTGCTAGGCCTTAAAGGAGAATTCAACCCTTCTTGATGTTAAGACCCCATCTGCCCCCCTCCGTTCGTCCCCCTACCTGCCTCCCCCTGCACAGTCTTACCACTGAATCCTTCTCCCTCCAGAAATAGTGACTGGAAAAGCAGAGTGAGAGCAGCGGAGCTCCCAGCCGCTATCTTCTTATATTTGTGAATGGAGCTGGGTTTTTAGCGCATGCACAGATGTAGCAAATTTCCAGGTTTAACAACTGCGCATGCACCGAAAGAGACAGGATGTGCCAAAGAGGAGAAAGAAGACACGAACATTACCAAAGGTAAGAAGATTGTGGCTGGGAGCTCCGCTGCGCTCACTCTGATTTTCCGATTGCTATTTCTGGAGGGAAAAGGATTCAGGGGTAAGACTGTGCAGGAGGAGGCAGAGATGGGGGGTTGAATTCTCCTTTAAAGGGGAATGAGTTTGAGTTAGTGCTGGGGGGGTTTCATTCCCTTTTAAGGTTAAACTACACAGGAGATTTTGATAAGATTTTGTGGATCAGATTTTGTGGAATCCTACAATATCTGATCCCAATAGCCGTAATGTAAGTCAGATGAAATATAGACCGATGATGTAGTTTGTTCATGCATCTACATGCAACATTTCAAAGAGAAAAAAAAAGTCAAATACCAACAAATTTTATCTCAGCAGTATGCAGCTTTTGCATCCGACAGGCATGACATTTTGTGTTGGATGGCAAATTTTCCATGTAGTATACACATCAGATTTTACACATCAGTCCCGTTATATGACCGATGAGACTACAGCTGACTTGTACGGTGAAATCTGTCATCCTACAAAATGTGTAGTGTAGCCCTATGAATTCTAATACATTTAAAAATATCAATTCCTGAAGATACCTCTTACTCTTGGCAGTGGTAGCGCAGTAAAGACTGATCGTATAATGTGATAACCCTGCCCCTGCAGTGCTATTAAAAACCCTCCCTTCATGCCATGCAGCTGATATATCAATATTATTGTGAGGCTGTTGCTGTTGGAATACTTCTGCAATTTGTGTGAAACAAAAGGGATTTCTTAAGGTAGAAAAACTCAACCAGAGAATATTGTCCGGCCTGTAATATTCATTAGCTCCTGGTATTCAAATGTAATGAAACATCAAGAGTCCCACTGAGCTGTTGTCCAACAAACTCTGCTTTCAGCTCTAACCCTGCATTTACCTCTGCTGTCTCTAAACAGGCCATTCAGTGCTGATTAATAATGTGTCTGCAAGCACAACTACTCCTCCTATTATGGAAATGTCACCAAGTGGAAGCTGGAATAGAAGCAGAAGCGCAGTTGGAAAAGCTTCTTTGTTCAGTATTTATGGTAATGTTCTCTGTTTCTACCCATTGAGTCATTAACACTGGGATGTGTACTATACAGGTACTCTACCTGCCATTGTTATTCCGACGGCCCTTTGAATGAACAGTTTTACATTTCATGAGCAAATGCAGGGATAACAACATGGTACTGAGAAGACTTCTGAATGGTGTTTAATTCTACATTGTGCACCTTGAATTCTTTGTTTGGCTGTATAGAACAGGACCACGGTTAAATAAAAGGGGACCTTAGGCAGTGCAGGGAAGTTGACTTGTTAAAGTGATTATTTTGGTTTTCACTTCAGACAAAGTCACCCACAGCTTCAATAGCTTCAGCAACAGATGAAAACTAACTATATTCACTGGCTCCAGAATCCTTATGGTACCACTTAATGCCCACATTGGTACTAACTGCCCTCAATTATGCCCAGTTGTGCTTTCTGCTTTGAACAGTGTTTTTATTAGGTGGATTATCAGGTTGATCTATGCTGGGACAAGCAGACCAATTGGAATTGTATTGATGTTTGTGTGTATAATATCTCTTACTAATCTATCCATTACTGTCTAAACCAGGGGTGTCCAAACTTTTGGCATCAAGGGCCACATTGGAAGAAGAAAAATTTTCTGGGGGCCACACATGAAATACACAAACACTAGAATAAGGGACACCTGGATATTAAGTAGACTTTTATTATTTATTACTATCTGGGCAATGGGCAGAGTCCCTCCTCCTCCTATATCCTTTGCAACATGACGTTTTTTTGGGAACTGAGCGTTTCAAGCTGGGCTGCATTCATATCCATCCTGGGCCGCATTTGGCCCTCGGGCCGCAGTTTGGACACCCCTAGTCTAAACCTTAAGTATGATTTAATATATGCCCCATACATGGAACAGAACAGAGGGTTGTTGAACTACCAGCACCAACATCCCCGCAAGTTGCAGTCAGTGTAGGACTGTCCCACGGGGGATACAGGGAAAGGGTGGGATAGGACTGGTCATACTGGCTGTAGTTGCATATTAATGCTGCCCCACTTCTGTGAGTATCCACTGATCATGAAGCTATGCAGGTTTCTGATAAGATGACATTTATCCCCTGCTGGGATTGTGTTTTTTCTTGCATACAGATATGCAAATATGCTGATCAATGGCAATTGTCATTGTAACACTGAGACTTATTTACTAATAACAGTTAAATTCACAGTCTGAAGTTTTTTCCCACAAAGCAAACTTTGTTTTCAAGAGCTCTAGAGTCACTGCCCCAGTACATTCTTATAGCACAGAGTTGTGCATTCTCATTTGTATTGCAGTGAATGATAGAGTGCAGCTTTGAATGAAACAGCTGAAAATATCATATAAATATATACTGTATATACAGTTGTGCTCAGACCTTAAAGGAAAACTATACCCCCCGAACAATGTAGGTCTCTATAAACAGATATTGC
>CM044441.1:123224641-123242134 GCA_024363595.1 Xenopus borealis | reverse complement strand
ACAAAATACAGCATTTCTAGCCTTATTCTATTTTAGACTTTCCTTGCCCTTTAAGACTCATGAATAAATGTTGCACAAGACAATGGAGTAACAACAAAAAAGGATGAATAAATACTGATTTCAACTGAATGACAACTGATTCTCAGCACCTTTGAAATCCAGGGTACACAGTCCTGTGCATCTCAGGGCCCACCTGCAGAGTTATTCCATGTTACCACTTAACGTTCATTTGGACACGGCATGCAACAAAACGTTTCAGTATCTGTCCTTACATCTGGATGGAGGTGGATGACTACTTTTTGTTTACTAAAAAAATCAGCCTCCTCATGCAAAATAGCTTGCCAATCTGACTAAATCAATTTAAATGAATTTAAAAGAATATAAATGAATAAATACTATGCCACATATTGGGGTACCACTATTCAAAGCAAAATACTAGCTAAAGTTGAAATTTTAGTGGCCCATTGTCTTGTATGTTTCTTAAGACCATCCCTACTGAATGTTACCAATACAAATCAAATTGCGCACGTGGTTTCAAATAAGAATCAACCATAATACCATAGTAGGTGCATGTTGCATGTTTCCCCATTTTCAAAATAGATAGCACAACAGAGGCAAAATACATTGCAAAGTCAATTTATTGCTAATAAATAAATGTCATTACAAAGAGACTATTGTCAGTAAGAAATGTGCACTTTTTATAGACTCAATCCAAATGGATGCCAAGAGTCCACATTGACCTCACCAGACTAGGAATAATATAGATGGCTGAACAGTAACTAGAGTAATCTAGAACAATTCAACTCTTTCTCCCAGCAACTCTTCATTGCCATGTCCCAAGGAATTCTGGGAGTTGTAGTACAGGTATTGGAACTGTAATCTGGAAACCCTTATCCAGAAAGCTCAGAATTACAGAAAAAAAGTAATGTCCCATAGACTCCATTTTATCCAAATAATCCAAATCTAAATCTTTTTATCTTTAATAATAAAATAGTACCTTGTACTTTATCCAAACTAATATAATTAATCCTTATTGAAGGAAGTAGTAAGGCTGATGCTGATAGGACAAGTATGGAGCAGTGAGAAATATAAAGATAGAAATCAGTGTTGGGCATTGGAACCATTGACCACTGGAACAACAGAGCCTTTGATATTTACCTGATGGTAATTACTTTTTAGCAGTCTCCCGAGATTTCAGAAGAGAAGCTAATGAGCTTTGGGAAGCAGCAGTGGAACACCCAAATGATGATATATATAATAATAGTAGAAAAGGAAATAAGCCAGGATTTCCAACAACTTTTCATTCTTATTTAATTTGCTGATTCATAAGAAGATACAGATATATTCATCTCCCCAGCAGTGATTCAATTCACGCCCACAAACCATATCCAGAAAGATTCAATGACTGATCCATCCATAATAATGATGATGTAATAAGAGATATTTTAGCGCTGATTCCAGGGGTATGAAATATTAAAAGTGTTTTTCCCTTTAATCAATAGCTTCATAGCCATGCATGGCCCTGGAGCCAATCAATTCCATCCTTAGCAATGGTGCAAGCTCACAAACAATGGAGTCCAATACTTACACATGAACACTACTTATCAATGGCACTGGCTACCTGAGAGTAGGGTTGCCACTTGGCCGGTATTTTACCGGCCTGGCCGGTATTTTTGATGGCTGAGCCCAATGTTGTTAATAGGAAAAAAAGAGAAATATATAGGAAGGCCGGTATTTTTTTCAAGAAAAGGTGGCAACCTGAGAGATTGTTTGGCCACATACTCTGGCAAGCAATAAATGCCACTTTTTGGCTGCCCTCCTGCCTGTCTGTTCTCCTGTTACCTGCCCCTCCCCACAGTGCCACCATAGCCCCAGACCTATCCCTTTCTAGTAAATGGATCTCGGCCCACCCTGGGGGAGTCTGGTTACCCATTACATTCCATATTCGTTTTAGAGATGCAAAGCGACATCAAGGTTTCCATTCCGTGTGTCACGGCAATCAGTTTCTTGCTGAATATTACACAGAGCATAAGGTCTCTTCTTCATTTACAGCATCTGTCATCCTTCCACCCAACACTTGGCCAAACTGACAAACCATGTGGCTCATTACCTCTTATTCTCATTTCTTCTGCCTTTGTAACTTTAGCACATAATTGCATCCAGGACTTGGAGTGACCGGCAGGACAAATATTCTTTAGAGTCAAATGCCACTTAGCAGCCAACAGTACTGAGATGTAGTTGGGTGACAAACAGTACAGATTTCATTTGTTCTGATCAACTACCTGAATTGTTGAAAGGGCACCATGCACTGGTCAACATGTGTATTGGCAGATAAGAAACAGACTGACCAATATCCATAGTATATATCCATCTCTTGGGTTAGTCTGCCCAGCATACATGTGCCAATAACCATTTGAAACTTTGTTCAGAGGACAGTAGTGACGACAGTAGTAGATGCATGGGAGAGCTGAGTGAGCTGCTGTAGTTCTGAATTCTGTAGCATCACAGCACTGATAAACCCATAGGAGTGATATAGGTATGGGACCTGATTAAGTGGCCGATTAAGGGTAGGGACAGACAGGGAGATTCGGGGAGATTTTGTCGCCTGGCGTTTTTAGCAGGCGACAATCTCCCCGAATTTCCTTCTCCCTGTCTGCCGATCGTTCCTGGGACAAAGCGCCAGCGCCTGTGCAGACACGGCGCGGCGATTTCCGGAATTGCCCGAAGTTTCCTCAAGAGGTATCTTCGGGCGATTCCGGAAATCGCCGCGCCGCGTCTGCACAGGCGACAAAATCTCCCCGAATCTCCCTGTCTGTCCCTACCCTAAGTGCCTACAGGCATGAAGCGCATAAGGCTATGTATTAACTTTTATTGTGGTCTATAATAAAAAAAAAGCCTGTTTGTTGGATCAGTGAGTGGCTGCCATTTTCTCCTTTGGTTAGATACTTCCACCTTGAGCTGTAGGTCTGGGGCTATACTTAAAGTCTACTAAAAAAATGACATCAACATTAAATAAACCCAATAGAATTGTTTTGCCTCCAATACAGATTCATTACATTTTAGTTAGGATCAAGTACAAGATACTGTTTTATTATTAGAGAGAAAAAGAAATATGTTTAAAAGTTTTTAATTATTTGATTACAATTTAAGGGGATGTTCACCTTTGAGTTAACCTTTATTATAATGTAGAGAGTGATATTCTGAGACAGTTTGCAATGGGACTTCATTTTTTTTTTTTTTATGGATTTTAAGTTATTAACGCCTATATGTAATATAAGGCACTAAGTTTGCCCAGGGGCAGTAACACATGGCAACCAATAAGATGCTTACATTTAAACAGGTGACTAGTGAATGCTACCTGCTGATTGGTTGCTATAGGTTACTGCCCTTGGGCAAACTTAGTGCCTTTTATTACATAACCCCATTAGTGTTTTATTCAGCAATCTGGTTGCTAGGGCCCAACTTACCCTAGCAACCATGCACTATATAGGATAGGGCCTGCAAAGAAAGACGAGTGATCAAAAGTACCAGTAGCAATGTGTGCAGCCAGATGGGGTCAGTGACTCCTATTTGAAAGTTGGAAAGAGACCGAAGAAGAAGAAGGCAAATAAGGAAAAAACTTAAAAAAAAAAACAAAAAACAATGAAGGCAAATTGAAAAGTTGTTTAGAATTGGCCATACTATAACATACCAAAAGTTAACAGTAATTGGTTTTTACTGAGAAAGAGCAAGGAGGCAGGTTATTCCTCTATGATAAAAGGGGATACGGTAAGGCACCCTACACAAGGTACCCCCCATAAATATTAGATAATATGCAACCTGTATAACAGAAAATGTAGTGTACCTACTAAAATGCCCATGTGGTAAAGGGTATGTTGGTCAGACCAGTAGGAGTGTAAAAGCCAGAATCAAAGAACACAGGGGTAATATTCACAACTTTAAATCCGGCACCCCCACTGACACGACCGTCTCAAGACACTTTAATGAGGCAAATCATAATCAAACGCAAATGAAATGGATGGTACTGGAAGTGATCCAGCAACCTCTGAGAGGGGTTTGATGTGAAACAGTATCTACTACAGAAAGAATCTTGGTGGATTAAAAGATTAGATACATTGTTTCCAACAGGATTGAATGAGAGCTGGAATCTAAAATGTTTCCTTTAAAGGGGTTGTTCACCTTTGAGTTAACTTTTAGTATAATGTAGAGAGTGATATTCTGAGACAATTTGCAATTGATTTTCATTTTTTATTATTTGTGGTTTTATAGTTATTTAGCTTTTTATTCAGCAACTCTATAGTTTGCAGTGTTAGCAATTTGGTTTCTAGGGTACAAATTACCCTAGCAACCCTGCAGTGATTTGAATAAGAGACTGGAATATGAAAAGGAGATGGACTGAATAGAATGATAAGTAATAAAAAGTAGCAATAACAATACATTTGTAGCCTTACAGAGCATTTGTTTTTAGATGGTGTCAGTGACCCCCGTTTGAAAGCTGCAAAGAAACAGAAGAAAATTGCAAATCATTAAAAACTATGAAAAATAAATAATGAAGACCAATTGAAAACTTTCTTAGAATCGGCCCTTCTACAATATACTAAAAATTAACTTGAAGGTGAACCACCCCTTTAATCGGATGTGTAGCAACAAAGTTTTCTTTTAACAAATGTAATGACTATCTAAAGGACTAACATAAAAACCTTTCCTTTTTTCAGATAAACTTATTGAAAACTTTTTTGAACACTACAAAAAAATCGGTAGAAAGTATGATTCCACTCCCGGGTAAGATGGGTACATACTACCTAAAGAATAGTTGTTATATTAACATGCGGAAATTGCTATAAGAAATAGTAGCATCTTGTGTTATCAGAAAAGCAATTATTTTTCTTTCTTGGTCTATTTGCAGGTGTGTCAATCTGGGTAGGCTTATGTCTGGCAGTGCCTTATTGTTGTTTTTAAAAAAACTAAAAAAAACTTTTATAATGTATTATTAATTTTTGGCTTCTGTTAAATTAACATTATTTGTTTATAGGTATGATCACCTTAATGAATTTGGGCTTATATATGGACTGTGGACTATTAACACACCCCCATTGTGCTCCCGCCTCTTTTGGCTATAAATGTTTGATACACAATGTATGTAATACACTTGATAAAGGGCCATGAGCCCGAAACATATGTGTGAATAAACACGTTTAAGCAGCAGTTAATCTGCCTTCTTGCTCTTTCTCAGTAAAAACCAATTACTGTCTACGAGGAATTATTTTGCACCTGGGTGGAGGTGTAATTAATGAGAAAGGAGCGTAAGTTTCCTCCGGAAGCACAGTCATCTCCATTGAGTGGTATACCAAAAGTTAACATAATAGTGACCCACCCCTTTAAGTCTAAGGGAGATGGCTTTCCCATAATTCTAAGCATTCTGCATAATGGGTTTCTGGATAACGAATGTGTGTTTTCAGGATCTCATATCTGTATCTGGATAACAGATCTCATTTCTGTATCTTGACAGTTATGGGACACAAAAGTTCTGTATTATTTAAATTGCTCATGTTGAGGGATCTACAGTAGTGCATGAGGAGTATGTTTATATGCTGCATGTATAGAGTGAATAAGTGATTTGGAAAAGCTATGGTGAAATGTCATTATGATTATTTAATTATTCAGCTGGTAATAGGGTTTAGGATGGAGTCCATCATTTACAACCTGGAAACTACACCCGCACTGTTAATAACTGTGGAACCGAATAGCTATCTATTGATACAATGTCGCCACCTAGTGTCAGAATGGGGTTCAGGATGCAATGTCTGTTTTTCTTTCTTTCTGTGAATAAGTAATTTGTTTATGTTTTGGAAATGTGATTATTTTTATTATTATTTATTGAGATAATAATTGTGTTTGGATTACAGCATTTACAGCCCAGGAACGATACCTGTGGTTATAGAACCAAACAAGCTAAAGGCTGATACAACATTATCACCTAGGGGCAGATTTATCATTGGTCGAATTTCGAATTAAAAAAATTAAAAATTCGACTATATGAACAAAAGGGAAGTAAAATCCTTTGAATTTGACTATCGAATTCGAAGGATTTTACCGCAATTCAATCAATTGAACTATTTAATCGATCGATCGAATTTTTTTTATTCGATATAAACTAATGATTCCCAATTCGGTAGCTTGATTCTGGTTGACTAAAAATTTAAAGGGGAAGTAATTCGACCATCGAATAGTCGAATATTCAAATAAAAATTTATTTGAATATTCGAATTAGACTATTCGATGGTCGAATTTGCCTAATTTGCATATTCAAAGATTCAAATGTAATTAAAATTTGATCGAACTTCGAATTATTCATGTGAATTTTGTAAATCTGCCCCCCAGTGTCAGAATGGAGCAGGATGCATTGTTTCTTGTTATTGTTATAAAATGTATTTTTTAGTCATTGTGGCTGTCCTGAGTTTCCAATGTTGCAATTAAGTGGGGCAATTCTACCATATTTATTGGTACCCTATTATTTAGCTTGCATGTTATCAGCTGGGAACAAGAATAAACTGGGACTGGATCTCTGTACCTGCAAGTTTACTGATATTGGCTGTTCCTGTTGGCCAAGGCTGCTAGTAAAGGGATAGTATGATTGATAAAGCTCTGAAATGGAATATTTTGCAAAGTCACCATATTTTTCTTATTATTCAGCATTAGGGTAGCAAAGGCTAGATGATACTGTGTATAAACTGGTGTGAGTAGAGGCTGCATTAGAGATTTACTGGTTATCACTATGGGGGACCTTGCTAAATGCTAAAATTGGAATGTCTGATGTTGGGTGTGACCAATGCTAGAGATCAAACAGGTGAATGATGCATGGTGAGGGGTGTTGGTTGTTGTAGCCCAGGGGTCAGTAACCTTTTTGGCTGAGAGAGCCATAAACTCCACATATTTTAAATTGTAATTCCGTGAGAGCCATACAATATGTTTAAAACTAAATACAAGTAAATGTGTGCATTTTATGTAAGACCAACACTTTTAAAGTACAATAAGTCTCTGAATTCTTTCTAATAACGTTGTTATGCTGTTGCTAACCAGTGATGAATAGTACTTCTTACCATTAATGTGACTTCTGGTGCTGCATGGTTTTGCTGATGCCTTTGTAGTCTGGTTGATACGTGGTGAGGTTAAGTTTCATGCAGGCGTTGAGACTTCCATCCGTTAAACGTGATCGTAGGTTGGTCTTAATGTGCTTTAGATGTGAGGTGTGGGTCAGACTCACACAAGACTCACACAAGACAGTATGTGTTTCTAACAGACCACAGCAATGTTGCTGGTGATACAAGGGGAATGTTAAGCTAACGTTGCAGTCTGTGGTTGATGTGAAGTAAAGTTCCCTGCACCCATGGATAATCATGCATTGGACAATATCTATTTATGTACTCCCCCAATCCAGTCAAAAAATGCCACTTTTGTTGCTCAATCTACTTACTCACAAGACATAATGCAAAAGCCCAATGTACACTCTTATGGCAGCATGTTGGGGAAATCTGTCAAATGCCAGAAATTCCAGAAAAGAAGACATGAAAAAAAATTATGAAGAACAGTGATATTTCAAATGAGTGTTTCAAATGATTTGCAGGTGGTCGCAATTGTTCTGTTATTTTTTATTGTGAAGGACAGCCAAAAATCATTCAGTTACAAATGTTCCAATATCACCATTTCACTGTATTTCTCCTCATCAGATTATATATAACATGTATGACACCTGGAAATCATTTTTAAAATATCACTCATTTGAAATATCACTGTTCTTCATAATATTTTTCATGTCTTCTTCTCTGGCACCCTTCTTTCTAGTCATTCTATCCACAGAGTGCAGGCCACGCCACCCATTATTTTTATTAAAGATTTGGCAGAGAGCCAGATGTAGCCATCAAAAGAGCCACATCATAGGTTCCCTACCCCTGGTGTAGCCCCTTGCAAGGAGCCTTCCAGCAGCAGCACCATTATGTATGCACCCAGCTTCTGATCCAAGCAGGCAAGCGTGGCACAATAGAGTCTTACTGGAACAGGCAAATGATAAATGAGCCCCAGCATATACATAACAGTTGGGGAGTTTGCTCAGAGCAATACAGATCAACACTCAGCAGGGCCAGACTGGGCCAACAGGACACAGGGGGAAAAAACCCAGTGGGCCCCCGTCGACCAGGCCTACTCCCCCCATCCAGACTGTATCATCACTATATAGAAGGAGGCAAAATATACACGATGCACACTACTAGATTGCCAGGGGACTAGATTTGCAGACGTTTGGAAGAGGCCCCTAGTGGTTGCAAAGAGCCCCAGTGGGCCACTAGTACCCCAGGCTGATGCTGCCAATCAGTAATAAACTTTGGTCAGTCAACTGGATAAAAAGTGAACTGAAATTGTGATTGGTTGCTATACATTACTGCTCATGAAATTTTGGTTCCTTGCTTGCATTGGACTGATCATACGCCTGACCAATCATATTTCATCATTCCACAGGGTACAATCAAATGCAAAAATACATCTACCCAGGGGTTTTCAAAGGTGCTGAGCTTCAATTCACCATCCCTGACTTGAAAATCGCATGCCTTCTATCTGACCAACAAGATTGCACCATTCCATAGTAACAGCATTGTGCCAAATGGAGATACGTGAGTATTCTAAGGCGCTGAGAGTCAATATTCCATCCACTTACTCCAAAATAACAGGCCTGATTATCTGACCAATGAAACCGTGACATTCTATAGTATCAGAAACTACTCAGCAGAGCATAAACATAGATAGTGGTTTGCAACTGCGCAGCTGCAACCCTGATTGGTTTTTCAGTCAATGCTGGGTACCTATCTGACCAATGAAATTGCATCAAATCAAACACTGGAGAACTTTCATCAGCACTAATACATTGCAAGGCATATAGTGGGTTTCTAGAACAATTCATCTATTTTTTGAAAGCTGTAACCTCAAATTTCCCAGGCAATGTTGGATGCAACTACTACTAATGCATATATACATTATATCATTGACACACTCTGCAATGTTTAACAGAATCCCATCAGCCACTGTCCTCAAGAACGTATATAGTCACAGAACCCATTTATGCTGTTTTATGTCAGCTGTACCATAGGAAGATGATTAAAGGGGTTGTTCACCTTTGATTTAACTTTTAGTATAATGTAGAGAGTAATATTCTGAGACAATTTGCAATTGGTTTTCATTTTTTATTGTTTGTGGTTTTATAGTTATTTAGCTTTTTATTCAGCAGCTCTTTATTTTGCAGTGTCAGCAATTTGGTTTTTAGGGTACAAATTACCCTAGCAACCCTGCATTGATTTGAATAAGAGACTGGAATATGAACAGGAGATGGACTGAACAGAATGATAAGTAATAAAAAGTGGCAATAACAATACATTTGTAGCCTTACAGAGCATTTGTTTTTAGATGGTGTCAGTGACCCCCATTTGAAAGTTGCAGAAAAATAGAAGAAAATTGCAAATCGTTAAAAAACTATGAAAGATAAATAATGAAGACCAATTGAAAAGTTTCTTAGAATTGGCCCTTCTACAATATAGTCAAATTTAACTTGAAGGTGAACCACCCCTTTAATGGTGAACCACCCCTTTAATGACAGTAAAAGAGTATCATGGAAAAGCAGTGAAAGATGGGAAACATTTACATATTTTTCCATTGAGCACAATATAAGGCATTATAGAATAGACATTCTCATATTCATACTGCAGACTATAGAAGCTCAGTGACCTAAGCATGTCACTGCCATCTTGTGGCTGAATATAAATATACCTATGTTCTATAGCAAACACACACCAACCAACTGATTTAAACTAAACTGCAAAATTCTGCATTTAAAGCATCAGTAACATCGATTTTTTTTATTAATAAATTCGTTAGTGTAGAAAAACGACACAGCAATGATCATCATTCAGTGCTTGATTTCTCCTCCCTGGATTTCTCCAATAAGGAAAGCAGGGAGGAGAAATCGAGCGCCACACGAGGGATCGCCTGATCATCTTTTCTGAAAAGGAGCAGAAGCAGAGTTTCGGTTAGTTATTTCTTAATAAAGGCTTCGCGATTTAAAAGTTTAATTTGTCTTTGTGGTTTTTTTTTTTCCGTTCTACACTAAAGAATTTTTTAATAAAAAAATTGATGTTACTGGTCCTTTAAAGTATGGGGCATGCTCTGTTCAAATCACCCCAATCAGCAAGGTAAAGGCACAGATTGCCTTTAAATTCATTTTAAGTCTGATGTAGAGAGAAGTTATGAGGGAATCTGTTCCGTTTTGCTGGAAATTTTGCGGAAATATAGGTAAATTCAGGAAATGGAGAAAAATGTGCAAACTTTTTTGTCATGGAATCAGCAATACTTTATTTATTTATTTTTTTACCTTTTTTCTGCTTTTGGGCCACCATTAATTTCCCCCCCCTCACTTTAAAGTCTTGTTGACTGTGTTCAGTGAATCTGCCATGTTTTGTTTTATGTCAAAATTCAGAAACTGGGTTTAAGATTCACTAAATTGGAGTTGAAGTCATTGGGAGGGCAAAATTACATGCACTATTCACTCATATACTGATACACTTGCCCTACATTGTTAGAAAACTTCCTAAAAAAGGCTCCTATTTTGCCTATTTCTTAAAAACTTCTGTGATTTTTGATACTAACTCAGGTTGACTGGTAATAGAATCTACTACTACTATACTTAGGGGCTGATTCACTAAGGGTCGAAGTGACTATTCAAATGCAAAAAGTTCAAATTTCGAAGTAAATTTTTTAAAAAATTTGACCATTCGATTTAAATGGTGAAATAGTAAAATCCTTCAACTTTGAAATTCGAAGTACTGTCTCTTTAAAAAAACTTTGAGGTGCCGAGGTGCTATGTTAGCCTATGGGGACCTTTTAGACCATTTTTCTAAGTTTTTTTTTATCGAAGTAAAATAATTCGATGGTACACTAACATTGTTCGATTCCAACAATTTTATTGTTCGATCGAATGATTTTACTTTGATCGTAGGAATGCTTAATTCAGGAAAAATACTTTGATTTCGATATTCAAAGTCAAAGTATTTTAATTTGATGTATTTTAATTTGATTTAATTTAATTTGAAGTGGAAAATACTTCGAAATTTGACCTTTAGTAAATCAGCCCCTAAGGTTGGAAGTGAAAATTAAAATTTTGACGTAATTTTGGGCTACTTCGGCTATCGAATAGCCCAAAATTCGATATTAATTGAAAACATTCAATTTTGAATTCTGAAGTACTGGCCTTTTAATTCTTTGACTTTTTAGCCTATGGGGGACCCTCACAGAACTTGTCCTGAAATTTTTCTAAGGTCTGCAAAATCGAAGGATTTTGGTGAAATCAGTCCGATTTGAACGATTCAAATGATTTATCATTCGATCGAAAATGGCCCTATTTGAGCGAAATAGGTCAATTTTTTATCTAAAAATCCCTTTAAAAATACTTTGAAGGTTCGAATTTCTACGTTTTTTCACTTCGAAATTCGACCATTAATAAATCTTCTCCTATGTAGCTATGTTGATGTTTAAGCAAAAAGTACCATCTATATAAAATCCTTCGACTTCGACAATTCACCACCTTAAAGCTGCCGAATTGCCATTTCAGCCTATGGGGGACCTCCTAGAACCTGTCCTGAAAATTTTTCTAAGTCCTAGGAATTCAAAGGATTTTGCTCAAAATCCTTTGAATCGTTCGATTCAAACGATGCAATCGAACAATTGGAATTATTTTTATTCCATCCAAAATGGACCTATTCGATCGAAATAGGTCCATTTTCGATCAAAAAAGCCCTTTAAAAAACTTTGATGGTCGAATTTCTACGTTTTTTAACTTCAAAAAATCAGTGCTTTGTAAATCTGCCCCATAGTGTCCAAAGAAGAAAAACATTGACCAAAATGAACAATGCATAAACATCCAACATACAAAAGTAAACAATTATATAGATTATTAGGATGCAATTCTCTTTTTTTTATATTAATATCTGAAAAGTAAAAAAGATTGATTTCATACAAGAAAGATACAGGCAAACAAACGTGTTTTAAATAACATGTAAGACTAAATTCCTCATTAAGTCCTCTTGGGGTTTGTGTTTGCAAGGTCCATATCCAATAACTCTCCTGTTGCAATAATCTTAGTTTGAAGTCCTGTCCATGTTTACTATTTACCTTTTCAAGGATTTGCCAGCATAGCAGTGAAATCCCATGTTTATTCTCATAAAAATGTTTGGCTAAGGTTGTTTCTTGTTTTTTTTTTGTTCTGTGTATTCCCACATTCCGGCTGATAATTAAAAATTACACATTTATGCTCATTTACGTGAACCTTTATAGATCTCTGTGTCTGACCTACATATGCCATGCCACATGGGCATTTAATACAATAAATACCCCTTTCAAGTTACATGTGTGAAAGCCTTTAATGTTGTGAGGGGTACATTTCAGAGCATGTGTTACATTCTCACCTTTAATAATGCCATTACAATAGCCACAGTTATGGCACGGGTAAGTGCATATAGGGATTTTTTTTAGATGTAAAAGCACTATTTTTTAGCTTAATTAGATCCTAATTGCTTATCCCTCTTTTGTAGGAAAAAACAGGAGGGGAAGGGAAAAGACGACCAATTTTTAGGTAATTTGCAATAACTCCCCAGTAGTGATGGGCGAAACGGCCACGATCAGCTTCTATGGTATCTATCTCTAAAATCAATCATTTTAAGTAATAAAGATACATTACAAAAATGTGGAATTGAAGGAGGAAAAATGTAACACTAGTCTGTACACCAAACCCACTGATCGGAAAAACAACTTACTAAGACCAACAAGCTTTCATGCTCCAAGTTTGTTTAAGGGATTACCTAAAAGTCAATTCATGCGAGTCAGAAGAATAACCTCTACAGAGGAATTATTCAGGAATCAAACAAAATGATGGTAAAAGCAATGGAAAGAGGTTACAAGCAAAATTAACTAAAAACAATTCAGGAAGAAATAGCTAAAATACCAAGGGAAACTTTGTTGCAACAGAGAAAAAAGATACATTTAAAAGAATTCCCTTTGTATCAAGATATAATGTGAATTCTAAATGTGTTAAAGGAAAAGTAAATGTTTTTCTTTTTCTTTCTGTAAATTTGCTCTAAACAGCCCCCCAGATTAATGTACCTTAGTCCCTGCTGCAAGTCTGCTCTGGTTTCTGTGTTATCAGCAGCTTGTTTCCCCTTCTTCCTGGTGCAGAGTGAAGCCCCGCCCCTTATCTTACTGAGCAGTCCATTTGCTGCTGTTCCACAATAGAGAGGAAGAGGGAGCCAGTGTGTGCATTAGTAAGCTAGTTTCCCCAAGCAAAAGGTGCTAAACACACTGGTCTCTGCTATGTCATAGTATGCAAATGATCTCCAGGACTAGTCACAGAGATATGGTCAGCTCAGTAAACTAAGGGGCGGGGCTTCACTCTGCACCAGGAAGAAGAGGAAACAAGCTGCTGATAACACAGAAACCAGAGCAGACTTGCAGCAGGGACTAAGGTACATTAATCTGGGGGGCTGTTTAGAGCAAATTTACAGATAGAAAAAAAAAGGTTTACTTGTTCTTTAAACAAACTATTTTAAAGTACTGAAGTAGTGGAGTCCTTAAAAAATGACCCAAAAATTGGTAATCTTTTCCCTTCCCCTCCTATTTTTTCCTACAAAAGATTGAAAAACACTGAGGATCTAATTAAGCTAGAAAATAGTTCTTTTACATCTAAAAAAGCTCCTATAGGCACTTACCCGTGCCAGACCTGTCACCATTGTAATGGCATTATTATTAGTAAGAATGTAATGCATCCTCTGAAAGGTACCCCTCACAACATTAAAGGCTTTCACACATGTAACTCAAAAGGGGTATTTATTGTATGAAATGCCCATGTGCAGGCCTGGACTAAGAGTCAAAATAGGCCCTGTCATTTCAGGTACACAGAGGCCCAAACAGCCCCCACCAGCCCACGAAATACTGACTTTCTATAGCACCTTATAGCAGCCCTCTGGCATTTGCCAGAACCCACAGATTGCCAGTCCGGGCCTGCCCATGTGGCATGGCATACGTAGGTCAAAACACAAAGTTCGCCTAAATGAGCATAAATGGGTAATTCATAATTACCAACCGGAATGTGGGAATGCGCAAAACAAGAAAAAACAAGAAACAACCTTAGCCAAACATTTTTATGAGAACAAATCCTTGAAAGGTAAATAGTAAACATGGACAGGACTTCAAACTAAGATTATTGCAATGGGAGAGTTATTGGATATGGACCTTGCAAATACAAACCCCAAGAGGAATTTAGCCTTATGTGTTATTTATGCATTTTGTATACTAAACATAAAAATGAACTTACTGCACCACAAGCCTAATCAAACAAATGATTTATACTTTCAAAGTTGGCCACAGGGGGCTGTCATCTTGTAACTTTGTTATACATCTTTGCAAGACTAGACTACATACACATGCTCAGTGTGGTCTGGGCTTCTTAGGGATTGTCATAAATGATCAAAAAACAAAGCTGCTTGAGTTCTGCATGGCTGGTAAGTAAGGAAGGGGCTCCCCCTGCTGTTCATAAGTATGATTGTTTCCCTGCCAGAAGTTAGGGACTGTCTGACAATTCCTATCCACAGCACTAAATGAAGGGAGAACTTCACTGTATACAGTCAGGTTTCTTATAAAAAAAAACAGTACACATTTTTTAATTAAAGTATATCGGAGATAGATTTATTTTTCATTAAAGAAAGTAAAAATGGGAATTTATTTATTTGCCTTTCCTTGCCCTTTAAATAAATCTTTTTTACTTTTCAGATATTAATATGAAAAAAAGAGAATTGCATCCAGGGTGAGGTAAAATACCCCTTTTTTTGCTATTATCAGGGAAAGATGTTCTCTTGATCAGTTAGATAACAATCTATATAATTGTTCTCTTTTGTATGCATTGTTAATTTTGGTCAATGTTTTTCTACTATATATTGGACTTTTTACACTTTCCGGAATTGAGATCTATGGTTATTGGACAATGCTTATTAATCTGGTGGAGAGAGGCAGGGCTGGGCCAAGGGGTAGGCAAGAGTAGGCACGTGCCTAGGGTGCAAAGCTGGGGGGGCAGGCACCTACCTCCTCTATCGCCTACCACCAGTCCGGTCCCTCTCTGTCCAAGTTTCTGTTGTTTCTTCTTTTAGCGCTCCTGCGCATGTGAGCATGTGAGCTGGCTTAGCACATATACGTGAATTGATGCTTGTGTGCGCATTCGAGCGTCAATTCGTGCGCTATGCCGGCGCCACAGGGAGCCTGTGCGGTCCGGCCTGGCCCTGGAGAATGGACATTTGCTTATTCTTCATGATAATGGACAACTGTTTATTCATGAGGGGGTGGGTCATTTGGTTATTTATACATTTTGTTGTATAACACTGTGACGCAAACAAACACGTAGCAAGTGCCGGTACCTAATTGTTTGTTCCAGATCATTTACTATTTAACCACCAATCACCATCTGTCATGTCTTCAGGAAAAAAATAATATCTGATTGATTACAGTGGCTTCCAGCATAAATAAAAATCTATTTTAGGTGGCAAGCTTAACCTTATCTCTTGCCACCCCCTCAGATACTCATTATAACCCAGATATAAAATCACTGCGGAAAAACACTGCAGAAATGGATAATGAACACTCCATTAACCCTAGAGTTAAGATCACTGCAGAAAGGGATAATGCACTCCATTAAGCTCAGATATGCCAGTAAGGCAATGGACACACAGGCTGAAGGCTGTAGATGTTGTCAGCTTGTGTATTTTTGCATGCTGTGAGAAGCAGATCTGCTCAGTGCCCCTGCTCCATTGATTTGAATCCGACCAGCCTGTGTGAGCTCACATATAGTGGAGCTGAAGCCGAGGTCAGCCAGGAGATGCCTCCTTTCACGTATTTGGGATAATCTCAGCTTCAGTTCTGCTGTGTGTGAGTGCACATAGGCTGATTGAATTCAAATCAATGCAGCTAAATCCATTTTCAAACACAATCCATGATCAATCTAATCCTAAAACAAAGTTCTCCAGCAAGTGCCCACTGCCTCGCACATGTCCATGGTCTCCCACCACTGAGAGCTTCTCTGACTGCAGCCAGGACTTGTGGGAGACAGCGGGGGACAAAAGTACCAGTGGCTGTAGCAGGCGGGCTGCCTACACAATACATATGGTCACAGATATCCGGAAATATTTTTTGTGAAAAAAGATTTTATTGTCTCAGTTGTAACACTCACTGCCAAGTTTCAAACTGCCTCTGGAAGTGTGCACAAGGGCAGTTGGGCAGGAGTATAGGATTTTTATGGGCAAGCAGGTACACACAAGTAGTGATGGGCAAGTTTATTCGCCTGGCTTGAATTTGCCACGAATTTACGCGATTCGCTGAATGGCAAATACATTTGTGAAACGAACGCCCGCGTCTAAAATGAGAAGCCCCTGTCCAAAATGAAATGCGGTAGCATTTTGCTAATTTTTCGCTGTTTCACCAATTTCTCAGGAAATTCAAGAAAAATTTGGCGAAGTGAAACGCCACAGATTCGCCCATCACTACACACAAGCTTAACATCATCATGCACAATGCCAAGAAGCATTTACAAGTAAGGTTCCATACCTCCCAACCATCCCATTTTCTGGGGAACAGTTCCGATTTTCACAACATAGCCATCAGTCTTGGGTTTCTTAATGAAATGTCCCGAGTTTCTCATTGATCTTCTGCACTGATGGCAGAAAAAGATTCAAAGTTTCTAAAACTTAATTAAAAGAGAGCCCAGAACATTCAGCAGCTGCACTTAGATACATTTGTAACAATTTAAGATAAGCAAGGATACAATTGTAACTATTAAAGATAAGCAGGTCTCTTGGGAGATTTGCAGCTTAAAGGGCAATTCACCTGCATTAGCAAAACTGTTATAACACATAAAACATTGCACTAAAACGCCCAGAAATGTGTTCAAACTTTCATAACCTGCCAAATGTTATAGAATGAACATGGTAATTAGGGGTGTGGTCATAAAGCAGGCGTGTCCAAAACATTTCACTGCACGGCACAACTTTTTGTCCCTCTTTCCATTTTATGAATGTTGGTTGGATTAAGAATGTCTCCAGTGCACTCGGAAAACAGCCAGTTACAAACAATAGTGTGTCTGATCATGTTAAATGGACCCAAATGGTGCGCTCTTTGAGATAATTCAATAAAAGAACGTGCAACCCAACACCCTCTTTGCATTTCCTTATAGTTGCATTAAGTGCCTTTGTTTTCAGTCTGCTCTGATAAATCCAGCACCCCTGACATGAGGGAACCTCACCTCAACTGCTAGACAGAGCCCTGACCTCAACCCAACTGAACCTCTGTGGGATGAACTATAATGCCCACTGATAGGGATGGCGCGAACCGCCGAAAAAAAGTTCGCGAACATGTTCGCGAACT
>CM044441.1:123196147-123218935 GCA_024363595.1 Xenopus borealis | reverse complement strand
AACACCGGATGTTCGCGCGAACTAGTTCGCCGGCGAACAGTTCGCGCCATCCCTACCCACTGAGAGCCAGGCCTGACTGCCCAACCTCAGTAACAACTTCACTAATGTTCTTGTGGCTGCATGGAAGCAAACACCACCAGTAATGTTCCAATATTTAGTGCAAAGCCTTCCTAAAATAGTAGGGGCTGTTATAGCAAAGGGAAGATCAAACTCGCATTAATAACCTTGGATTGAGGATGAGTTAGGTGTCTGCTTTGGTAATAAAGTGAATAGTATAGTATATAGTACCCCCTATTGCAAAACATAAGGATATAATAAGTTACCAAGGAATACCATGACTATAAAAAAGCACAAGGTCAAACGCCTGTTTTAATACAGGTCATGTAACTCTGAGGTGACTTCTAATATCCTCCTATTTTGCAACGGGGCTACTATTATTATAGTATTATTATTATTATTATTATTATAAACACATTTCAGTGAGTCATGTGACAGAAACGACATCACAAAGCTCCAATTATAGTTTAGCTTATAGCAAGGAAGTGAAATATGTTTTCCCCTTCCCACCCCTAATTTACATATACAAATTAGGATTTGGTTCGGTATTCAGCTAAATCTTTCGCGAAGGTTTAAGTAATTACAAGGAACTAGATTTAACCATAACATATACAAGTAGTAGTACACATTTGATTTGTTTGATTTCACTGAACTAGTCAACCTCCACTTACAGTTCTTTTATCAAAATAGCAGTAAAGTCAATCAGGAACACCAGAAGAACACACAGAGGAGATACGCACGGCAGGGAGATGTCCCTTGGCGGCAGGAGTACGATGTTTAACACAAATATATTCTGGTTGTTTTACAAACCTTATAACACACTGCAACAGAAACTGGTGCATCCTAAATACCAAAGACTTAAGCCCAAACCAGTATGGTATATTCTGCCCAGTGTAATTAAGAGTGCCCAGATCCATACATTGGGAAATGTTAATTAACGTCTCAGTAAACCAATAGCCCAACATAGGAGGCAACTCCCCAGTATAAGACAACAGTCTACTGAAGGAAAAGGGACACTCCTTAAATAATGATGACAAATAGGTTGAAAAATGTGTAATGACTCTTACAATTTCATTTTCTAAACTGAACAATTTCACACCAGTCTTATCTCAAAGGTTTTTATGACTGTAGACAGTTGGCCAAAATGACCAGCAGATGGCACTGTTGTTACAAAACTCACCACAAGAGTCCCACAATGTAAAATTGTCTAAATCTCAGAAATTAAAACAAAAAAATATTCATGTAACATGAAGAGGAGCTCTTTGAGCAATTTTACATTTAGTTGTATAAAGGTTTACATATAATATAAATGATGTTTGTTTTACCTGTAAGTTGGCTGTGATCACAAGAAGAAGATTAGGTTTCTTTTAATGTAATGTTCAGTAGTAGTTCCCAAACAAGTTATATATATATATATATATATATATATATATATATATATATATATATATATATATATAGTTCCAGCTGTGGTGCACTCCAATTAAAGCAAAGTTAATGCCTGGGTGCTGTCATATGAAGTGTAGATAATCCTTTTCCAAAGAATGACGCACTCCAGGACTTCATAGTAGAATCAACCAAGGTGAAGTTTATTTGTCAACGTTTCGGTCCAGTCTGGACCTTTCTCAAGACATAACATAATATATATTTATATATATATATATTTCCAATTAGAATCTTTAAGCAACTTTCTCCAGCTGAACAACACTAGAAAAAATACTTTTTAAAAATTATTTTACAGTATTATGCAACTGTCCCAAAAACACATATATATCCAAGGCAGCCACCCACACATACAAAGTTGTATAAAAAAAAGTCCTTTTAAAATGAAACATGAAACCAAATTTTGTTTTTATTGAAACATCCATACCAGTTATAAAGGTATTTAAAAATCTCAACTGTTATCATATATTGCACTTCTCACATACTCTGTCCTCACCGTCAATTATTTTGTACCCACTGCATAGGCATTGGAATTAGGTGCCAGGTTCAAGAGCATAAAAAAGATTTTGAGATGATGCCAAGCTTGCACTTAATAGTGTCTACAAACTGGCTGCTGCCTGCTTGCAGAGATTTTTAACTTCAAGAATGAAGGAAACGTATTTTAATTAATTTATAAAATGTAAGTAAAGTTTATTTTGCGACAAACACAGTAGCAAAGAAATTATTTCTTAGGGTAACAGGTCCCCTTTAATGCTCTGTCTTGCTCCCCAAATCCCTTCCTTTAGTATGAATACTGTGGATATCTTGCATGCCTAAAAGTTAATGGGCCACACACTACCTGTGACAACTCACCCTGGTGGTCCAGTGGGCCGGCGGGGACACCCACTGCAGTGATCCTTCCATGTTATTGCGTTAATGCGTCGCGTTTGTCATGACGTCATTGCAATGGCGCAAAAAAATACTTAAAGGGGCTCTGTGCACAAACTCATTGCCCATTGTTTGATTCTACTAGTTATTTTCCTAGGTGCTTTATTCTGAATCTGACTCTTGTTTTTGATATCTGCATGACTATTCTGTATTCTGTGATCCTGACCTTTGCCTGTTGTCTGACTATTCTGAACCCCATACCCTGACCCTGCCTGCCTGACCATTCTGATTGACCTCCCGGTTTGACCCTTGCCTGTCTAACTCTGCTTGAACTCTGCCTGCAACGACCCCGCTTGGTTGGCTACTCCCAGAACTGTGCTTTACATTTTAATCCTTGATAACAATCGTGCCCCATTGCTCGTCCAGAACCTTCGCTTCACTTCTCTATTTATAAGACCTGGCGGCATCCGATTAGCTGAGGACTCCTCCCAAGGTGAAAGGCAGCTGTTAAAGGCAGAAGCAAGAGCCATGGCCAGGGAGGCTAGCACTGGTTCTGGATTTTGGGTGCTGTTTGTGACACTACCATCCTAGAAACTGGGTCTGCTGTGTCTGTTGGTGTGCTCCTGGCAGCATTATGAGCATATAGGAGAGGCAAGCTTGTGTCATCTCAGGCAGGGAGAAAAAATGTGCCCCTTGTGTGGTCTTGGATTTATATCCCAAATTCACTGTGGAATGTCCTTTGGAGACCCCTTTCAACCACAGCTGAATCAGCAGTGGACATTTTGGTTAACACTACTTGTCAAGTTTGCATCAGCGAATAGATACATACACTATATCAGAATGTCATATCTTCTAAGAACAATTACAGCTATAACAGCTATATATTTGTAACTAAAACAAGTTACTTTTTCTGTTGTCGAAATTATCCCAGCAGCAACCCAGACCTCACAACTATAAATCTTCTTAAATGTCCCACAACATCATTACAGATCTTTTACAATAACGTTATTCATGTCTTGCTCAAGAATAGGACAGATGTGAAAAGTCTGTTGGGGGTCTGATAATAAAATCCCAGCTTACACAGACTCTAGGCATGTCGGGGTCATAAATTAATTTTATGGTTGGGCACAGATGACAAATGTGTTACAGAGATGTGTAAAGATCATTTAAACAAAATGGCGCTGCAAATAGCTGCTTTCAACAATCATTTGCAATCTTAGAACACTCATTTTTTTTTCTTTTCAGAAACTTTTTGTAGATGCCCTGTGGTTCCTGGGGTCATTGACTCAAAAAACCAGAATAGGCCCATCTATATAAGTTTATTCAAAACTTCCAACTGAAAGGGAACAAGCAATAGTGAGTGTAAGTTAGACCCAATGTCTAGAGGCAATGGTGTTCTACAGTGGAGGTTTCTATGTTTATCATGATTAGATCAAGACAGTATTTTGTAATAGTTATATTATATATATATATATATTTATAACAAATATAACAGTTTAAGGACAATTTTACCATTATAAGAAAACAGCTTGCCAAAAACCACCATTTGCTTTAAACCAATAGTTGCCTTCAACTTTATCTACCTTATCGACATGTGAGAACTAGAAGCCATTGTGTTTATAATGATCCCCCAAGAACACAAACCTGCAGTATCACAATCATTTGTATACTACACAAATGATCAACTAACCGGCAGGTAGATTTTGTGGGACAAAAGGCAGAACTTGTTGGATATTTTTTAATCCCCAGCTACTATGATACAAACCTGACAATCATTTTACAAAAAATCAGGGGTTTAACTATAGAGGAAACATACCCTACAATTGCTGGGGACCCAGGAACTATAGGGGGACTCTTGCAACTCTTGCTGCAATATATGTTCATGGAAGATGTCTTGTTCACAAAGTTTAGGGGTCATATGATCTTGCTGTGGGGCCCAATAACTAGTTACTTTCCTACTGAAAAGTTCATGTAGGAGATGTCCATATAATTCAGTAAATAGATCCCAATATAAACAGCTGAGGTTACTTTTTAGTAGTTCATATCATTAATAAATATTAAAGGAGACCTGTCATCCAGATATAAAAAGATGTATAATAAAAGTCCATTTCAAATTAAACATGAAACCCACATTGTTTTTTTTTAATTAAAGCATGCATAGCTGTTGTAAACTCATTTAAAAATCTCATCTGTCAATCAAACATTTCCTTAGGCATAGAGGCGGGGCAGGCAATTACTTTCACTTTCCTTTCTGCACTTACTAGATGTCACTGCACTACCCACATTCCCCCCTCCCTCCTCACCATTTAATTGTGTAACCAATGCATGGGCATGGGCAACAAACAAGATTTTGAGATGATGCAAGGCTATCCTTAATAACAGTGCCTCCTGCCTGCTTGCTATAATTATGAATTCCCAGAACAAGATTAAAAAATGTATATAGTGTAATTAAAGTTCATTTTGCTTGACTAATGTGATAACATAGGATCTGGAACATTTTTTGGGGGGACAGGTCCCCTTTAATGTGCCAATAAACCTTACACTCCTGCCTGCCCCGTCACACTGCTCTGTATTGTCATTGCTTGAAGCGTCTACAAAAATAATTTTTCCCTATAAGTAAAGCAAATTGCATATGTTTAGGGGACCAGTTATCTTGCTATGGGCCCTATACTCATTTAAATGCTGAAATATTCATGTAGGCTTTTGTGGGAGATTGTATATGTTCTTGCTATGCAACTGCACACAACAGCCAGTGTCGGACTGGCCCACCACAACACCAGGAAAACTCCCGGTGGGCCAAGGTGTCAGTGGGCCCTCATGCTGATAAACTTTTGGCCTATTTCATGGCCATTCCCTATTTCTATGAGAACAAAGAGGCTAAATAGACGCAATAATTGATTATAGTATGTAAATAAAATAAACTAAGAGAATAGAGGTTGATTGAGGAGATGAAGAATATTAGTACTGAGAGTGGCCCCCTGGTCTAAGGTTTTATGGTGGGCCCTGGTGTAAGGTTTTTGGGTGGGTCCCTGGTGTCCCAGTCCGACAGTGGCAACAGCACAGGATTTGTTGGCTGCTTTGAAATCTGATACACCTAAAGCTAGAATGTAAAGTCGGATCAGATAAAAGTGGATGATGTAATTTGTTCATGCATCTGCATCCGATAGTCAATGTATTCCAACGGGAAATAAAAGTCTTCCAGACACCATTAGATTTTATCTCATCAGATGTAGATGCAGTGGATGGAAAATGTTCCATGTAATTAACACATCAGATTTTTGTATCAGTCCCATTATATTTCGACCGATGCGACTACATCCGACTTGTAGGATACCCTGGTAATATAATACTAGGGATGCACCGAATCCAGGATTCAGCCTTTTTCAGCAGGATTTGGATTCGGCCGAATCCTTCTGCCTGGCTGAACCAGATCCTAATTTGCATATGTAAATTAGGGCCAAGGAGGGAAATCACATGACTTTTTGGCACAAAACAAGGAAGTAAAACATGTTTTCCCCTTCCCACCCATAATTTGCATATGCAAATTAGGGTTCCGTTCAGTATTTGGCCGAATCTTTCAGCAAGGATGGGGGGGTTCGGCCAAATCCAAAATAGTGAATTTGGTGCATTCCTATATACTACAAATGAAAAAAAAAATAATTAAAAAATTTTACGGTAGAAAACAAGATTACTGGTATGAATTTTGCCATTGTGCAGCTGTGTTGCAGATTTCTGTAACTGTTAATGAATGTCTGCACATTTTTAATGGATGTCTGTTGAACATATATTGTTTTTTTTCGGGAGAAGCTACAGAAGGGTTGATGGTGGTGATTTCTTACAAGGGATCTAAACCCAAAAAATTATTTGATGTCAAATTTATTTAAATTTTCTTTCTTTTAGTGGTTTCTGAGTTGCATTTTTAGACTACTAGTCTTTTGGCATAACTGAGTGTCAGCAACCCTAGAGTTATCTGAATACTGAAGGATCATAGAAAGTGCATGGATAGTTTGGGTCACTGACACTCTGACCTTCAAAGAGAGCTGTTGAACTGAAAGTCATTTGCAGTCTAAGGGCCCTTACACACGGGCGTTTTTACCTGCGCTCCCCTGCGTTCCGTTTTGCTGTGTTCAGCCACAGGGGAGCGCAGGTATAGACGCACTCAATTATTTTCAATGGGGCTGTACTCACACGAACGCATGTAGGCGCCAAAAGTAGGAAAAATGCAGCATGTTGCGTCTGAACCTGCGTTCAACGCTTACACGCGTCTCGTGGGTACAACCTCATTGAAAAGAATGAGGTGCGTCTAGACCTGAGCTCCCCTGCGGCTGAACGCAGCCAAACACAACGCAGGGGAGCTCAAGACCAAAACACTTGTGTGTAAGAGCCCTAAAACGGCTTATATCTCAGAAACATCTAAACACAGGAACAGAGACTAAGTATAAATCAATCTTTTAGAGTAACATCCATGAAATGAAAGTAATCTTAACATAAGCTTTAACTCATGGAAACAAGAAACTTTCTAGAAATTATTAAATTAGTCTTCAGTATCTCCCTGTCAGTAATCTGCTGTTCTTATAGGGGTTGTTCACCTTCTGAAACTGTTCTCAGTTTAGTTGTTTTCAGATAGTTGACCAGAAATAATTTCAGTCAGTTTCTATGTTTTATTGTGACGGTTCTTAGAACACTGAAGACTAAAGATTCATTTTTCATATTTATTATATCTCCCTGAAGCAGCTCTGGGAGGGGGTTACTGACACTATAAACTATTGTAAATTCATACATTAATTCAGTGATCCCCAACCAGTAGCTCGTGAGCAACATGTTGCTCTCTAAACCTTTGATGTCGCTCTCAGTGTCCTCAAAGCAGGTGCTTATTTTTGAATTCCAGGATTGGAAGTAAGTTTTAATTGCATAAAAACTAAATATAGTACCAAGTAGAGCCCTCTGTAGGCTGCCAGTCCACATAGGGGCTACCAAATAACCAATCACAGTCCTTATTTGGCACCCCAAGGGACTTTTCCATGATTGTGTTGCTCCCCAACTATTTTTACATTTGAATGTGGCTCACAGGTAGAAAAGGATGGGGACCCCTGCATTAATTGATACATTTGTTATCTTTGGCCCTGCTGAGCAGAATCCCTTAGTTTCAGCAACGACAGCTGTTAGACTTGATACAATAGTTGCTAATAATCCAGAGATGCTACAGAGAATTGTATCAAGTAAGGGTGACCATAAACGGGCCGATAAAAGCTGCCGACAGACTGTGTCAGCAGCTTATTGGCCCTTGTGGGGGGCCCTCCGACGGGCTTACCCGATCGATATCTGGACGAAAGTCGGCCAGATGTCGATCGGACAGGATTAAAGATCCCATGCGGCTGCATCTGTTCAATGATGTGGTCCCGCAATCCAACTGCCCATATCTGTGCCATTCTGATCGGATTCACGATCGGATCAGCCCCATATCGCCCACCTCAAGGTGGGCATATCGGGGAGAGATCCCCTCGTTTGGCGTCATTGCCAAACGGTCGCCAAACGAACGGATCTCTACTTGTATGGCCACCTTAATGTAGCAAATTGTAACAGGTCAGAATCTGCACCTGAATTAGTGAGCTGCCAGACACCAGAGACAGGAACATTATACGTTATTTTATTATATGAGAAATAAAACATGGAAAGCAATTAAAAAAAAATATTTAAAAATCATCATCATTTATTTATATAGGCCAAGTGATGCAGTGCTTTACCTTAATTTATAACAAACAGCAATAAATGGTGAATAAAACAATCCTGATGAACAACTGAACTGAAAACCTATTTAATGAAGGCGTCGGAGTCAGACTTTGACAGTAAAGGTGGCCATACACGATCAGATATCGGTCCTTTAGACCAATTAGGCAGAGCTGATCTTATGGTGTATGGCCAGCTCAAGGTCTTAAGCTCCCCATAGACGCAACGATATTTCCCTGCCGAACGACCGATCTTGGGGAAGTCCGACCAATCTGTCAAATTATCGTGCGGTTAGTGGGATACAAACGATCGTTCATCTTACGATTTTTCGTCCGACATTGGTCTGAAGATTGATCGGCCAGGTTAGAAAATCCTTATCGGCCCCCATGCAATCTACCTATGTTTGCAGGGCAAGCAGGCTGCGATCCTTCAGTTTTGCTGGCAATATCGCCTGAAATGGTCTTTTTAGTTGATGGACACATCAGGCATTTAAACGATCGTTTTGAGACAATCGTGGTCTCACGATAACCATTGGATCTTTCAAAAATCCTTACGTCTATGGCCAGCTTAACACATAATTGCTAAACACATAATTGGTGTGTGCGCTTCCTTTGCCTACACAATGTATTAGAGCTTACTGAGCTAACTGCCTTTTCAGAAAAACTGACACCTAAACAAAGAAAATTGCTGAGAGGGGGGGAGGGAAGATTAACATTTCAGAAATGGTGGAGTTGATGTTTCTTACATTTTCACTATATCTCCCCTTTAATGTCTGTATAACTAAATTGAATGCAGACAGTAAAGTAGTTGTGGGACACATACACAATGCAACCAGACGTCCCTAGGTGTGTTAGCAGCAGAGTGGAAAAACTGTTAAAGCAGAACAATGACATCCTGTTTGTGTGAATATCAACTCTGTGGATCATTCCACAAGATGCATTCCAATTACTTTCCTTACGTCATGTGTGATTTCCCTCTGGGAAGGGACTGAGGGATAGTAGGGTGAGATGGTGCCTATAGTAGCAGTGTGGATACTGGTCTCTGGGAAGGGACTGTGTCTGTGGGATAGCAGGTATAGTAGAGAGAGATGGTACCTATAGTAGCAGTTTGATAATAGTCTCTGAGAAGGGGATGTGCCTGTAGGGTAGCAGGTACAGTAGGAAGAGATGGTGTCTATAGTAGCAGTGGGGATAATAGTCTCTGGGATTTCATGATTTTTCCATTCAGAGTATAGTAAATAACCCCCTAAATGTTTAATTTCATCTTACTGGGTGAGATTGTGCTATAGTAGCAGGGGGATGGAGACAGCAGTTATAACAGGACTACAAGACCCTAATTTGAAAGGAGTATTGTCTAGTATCCCATGAGGAATAGGAATTTGGCAACTAGGTTGTGCACAAGTTTGTACAGCTCTGCAGTTGGATGTGATAAAAAAAATTTAAGTGATTTAAAGTAATAAAAATATAATGCAGTGTTGTCCTGCAATGGTAAAACTGCTCAAAGGAGAAAAAGCTCAGGTTACATAGCAGATAGCAAATAAGCTCTGTAGAACACAATGGGGTTATTTGTTATTATCCTGTGCCATATAGCCTCTTTTCAATTTCTGCCATTGCTACACAGCAATTTGTTTATATAAACTATAGTAGAGTTTCTGAAGCAAACACATCGGTTTTACCAGTGCAGTGAACAGTACATGATATTTTCATTACTTTAAAATGCTTTCGTTTTTTTGTGTTACTGCTCCTTTACGCGTGGTAGCCGGCTTTGCAAGTCATGTGAATTTCTGCAGGTATCACAGACATTTAGAACTGCCATTTACAGGGGAGGTCTATGAAATGTCAAAGTATTTGAATAGTAAAACTTCAGGTATCTAGCAATGTGTGACTGTAAAGCCCAATATGTGGGTAAAACCACACAAACAGGGTTTTTTTTTTTTAGAACACTTAACTGCAATTGATAGGAGGGATATAAAATCAGCAATCTCCATATATGTTATAAACTGTCAGATAATAGATAAACATAGACATCAGGTTAGGAAAGGAGATTTTGAAAAGATGTGAGGCATTTTGGATTTACCTACTGAGAATCTGAGACTTCATGGGTATTAGTCTGTATATTATATATGTTCAGCATCAGACGGGGGGGGGGGGGTTCTCAGAGCTCCCCGCCCCAGCCACCACCCCCCTCCACTCAGCCCGAGTATACCTGTAGGGACCCATAGGGTTAATGTGGCCCTATGGCTTTAAATCCCTACGCTTCCTGATCTCCCTAGTTGCTGGTGCACATGTAGCTAGTTGTAATTTACATATCACAGTTAATGGCCAAGAGGTGCTGTGATCACTTCTGGTCACATGCTGGTATAGTGAGTGAGAAGCAGTGGCTCTTCCTCTTTGGCTCCTGGTGTCTGACCCATCCTGATGTCTCCATTGAGTCAGGGAGCAAAGATCCTGTGAACGAGGCTAGTGAGTGGCAGGAATATAATTGTTATAGACTCTCTAGGAGAGTAAGACAGTGAGGGAAGATATAAATGCAGCTTTGTGCTCCAATAAGGAGGTGTAACAGAGGGTAGCTTCCCAGGCTGTAACATATACCTTCAATGAAGGGACACAGGATAGGGTGTCAGGCTTTAGGTTTTCCTCCCTGACCACTCTACTGGGTGAGATCCAGGCTACATGTGGGAATTTCTGCCTAGAGAGAAGTTGTACTTTTTTGACTACATCATCAGGGAATGCACCTGCATCTACCTTTGATATACTGTCTGAGCTGTGTGCCTATATATTCTGCAAATGTCTCTTTATTAACGTAAGAACCCTATGGATCTTTTATCTCTGACAAATAAAGCTATTTTGTTCTGTTTGATTTGCAAGAACCTCCTGATGCCCATTTATTTATTGGTTAAATCATAGTAGTCTGTGGGAGTTGTTTCACTACACCGCACCTTTATTTCTTCCACTTTGTGAAGGCACTGCCTTAAAGGGAATGTAAAGGCAATAAAACAAAATCCCATTTTTACTTTAATGAAAAAGAAATCTCCAATATACTTCAATAAAAAAAGTCTACCGTTTTTATAAGAAACCTGACTGTATTCAGTGAAATTCCCCCTTCATTTTACTTGCTCTGACAGCTGAAGATAGGAAACTGCAGACGGCCCCTAACTGCTCTGCAGGTAAATGATCATACTTTCAAATGGCAGGGGGGAACTCCCACCACCTTACTTCCCAGAACTCAAGCAGCTTTGTTTGTTTCCCTGTAAAGCAGCTGGTGACTGCGTGGAGCTTTGTATCCACAGACCCAGTGCAGTCTGTATATTCTGATTATCAATCAATCGTAATGTATTGGCTTCTATGGCAGATATTATTTGACTTGTGCTGTTTTGAAACGTAACCTTCATGTTTATATTAAGTATACAAAATACAGCATTTCTAACATTATTCTATTTTAGACTTTAGTTGCCCTTTAAGTGTTAGAGTCCAGTGTGACCCTGCTCTAGTATACTAGCTGGTGATTAACCCCGTTGGTGAATATAGCCCAAAAACATACCTTATTCTTTTCACAGCAGCATTGGGTCCAGGTTGGTGCAAATAGTTTGAACGAGGTAGAAGGTCTGGGTCGGTGGGACCCACTGTGTTTTTTCCCCTGGTGTTCCACCGGCCAAGTCTGACCCTGTCTGTTTTTATCCCCATTGGTTACACTTGTTCTGTGATGTTGAACGTGTGGATATGTAAAGGTTAATGTTCCTAAAGGGAGGGGGCGTGTATTAAGGAGGTATTTATACGTCTTACTAAGCCCTATGGGAGCACATTGCTTCTGAGGCAGTAGTGTTGTTTAAATCATGTGATCAGCTCCTCATACCTTTTTTTTTTCATATGATTATGCTATGTTTTTAAATTGAAACAATAAAGATACTGAACTTTTAAACTTGAAATCCATTTGCTTCATGTTAGCTGGTGAATTCATCCAGAGAAAGGCAACTGCCCAATACCAGTGATTCCTTGTGAAGCCTGACAGCCAGGGGACCTTAGTCACTGCTCTCTATTCTTCCTGAGCAGCAAATAAGAGGCGGGGCCTAGAGCAGGTGGGGCGGGGACAGATGGATAATAGCAACGCCTCCTGCTGATTCCCCTCTGCTGACTCCCTGTTCCCGGCTGTGTGATCGGCTGCACTTGCCTCTTTGCTTTCCATCAGAGCAGATTGAGACAGAGAGAGAGTGAAAAGAGAGTGCATGTTGCTCTGTGTGGAAAAGCCACTCACCCGCTGGTATAACGGGAGCAGGGAGAGGGGAGGCAGCTGATCGTGGGACGGACTGTACCAACTGCAGAATAGGAAGCTTTCCTGTTACACTGAGGCACGCTGGCTCCATGCACACACCTCGCAATAGAAGTAGCAGCAGCAGCAGTCTCGGTGTCACTCAGTAAGAGTATCCCGGCTGTGATTCATTGCTTGTGACCTTCACCTCAGGGTAAGTGCCGTCTCTCTTGTGTCAGGGCTGCTCTGCTTCTACTGGCCAACTCTCTGCTCGTCACTCACTGAGAGACAAAGGGACGCGCATGGGATTACACACACACAGCATGGAACACACACACAACATGGAACAAAGGGGGGCAGCAAGAAGGAAGCCCCTGGTGCCGCTGGCCTGAGCTCCTATCCTGATTGGGTAAAGTTTCTGCCCAATCCTCCCTCATAAGCGCTGCTGCCCAATGGGAAAGCGCTTGGCTTCTGCAGGTTGAGAGCAAAGTTCAACTCAGCAACCCCAGTAGTGTGTAAGTTACAGGGAGCCTTGCACAATGCATTGGGCTCCCATCTCTATGGTTCATATAAATCGGGGAGGTCCAGCCCTACAGCAGTTGTTTAATTGCAACTCTGTTGCTGTTAGGGCTTATAAATCGTATATTCCAATAATATAAGTATAACATTTCTAACAAATCTATAATACACCCCTTGACTTTCATCCACAGTCTTAATTTCCTATGCCCTTGCTGCCCTACCCTTCCTCACTAGTATGTAATTGCCCCATACACTGCATTTAATTGCCTCGTCCCACTGTAATTAATTGCCTCGTCCCACTGTAATTAATTGCCTCGTCCCACTGTAATTAATTGCCTCGTCCCACTGTAATTAATTGCCTCGTCCCACTGTAATTAATTGCCTCGTCCCACTGTAATTAATTGCCTCGCCCCACTGTATTTAATTGCCTCGCCCCACTGTATTTAATTGCCTCGCCCCACTGTATTTAATTGCCTCGCCCCACCGTATTTAATTGCCTCGCCCCACTGTTTTTAATTTCCAGTCCCACTGTATTTAATTGTCCAGTTCCACTGTATTTAATTGCCTTGTCCCACTTATTTTAATTGTCCAGTTCCATTGTATGTAATTGCCCCATCCCACTGTAATTAATTGTCCCGTCCTACTGTATGTAATTGCCCCTTCCCACTGTATTTAATTGCCCCGTCCCACTTTATTTAATTTCCAGTCCCACTGTAGTTAATTGCCCTGTCCCACTCTATTTAATTTCCAGTCCCACTGTATTTAATTGTCCAGTCCCACTGTATAAAAATTCCTGTCCCACTGTATTTAATTGCCAAGTCCCACTGTATTTAATTGCCCTGTCCCACGGAATGTGATTGTCCTGTCCAACTGTAATCACTATCATAATGCTTAGTAGCTCTCCCTTCTTTTCTCTCTTTCCCAGCAGTGAAAGTGTTATCACTTGGGTTTGACCTCTGTGACTCCCAAGTATCCTCCTTTATTCTCCCTGCAGCACCTGCCAAAAATGTCTCACACCCCCCCCCTCGGTTCCTGGATGCCCCTCTCTGATCAAATGAATGGTAAAAGGCGGCAGCTCAGGGGGCTGGATAGTGTTACCTGGGAAAAGGGGTTATTGCAGGATCTCACTCATTCTTCCACTGTAATTGTACTGCACACTGGGCTATCCCTGGTAACTGGATCCAGCACTCTGTACAGTGATTGTACTGTCTATGCACAGGGAACATACACATACCTGAGTTATAGAGTAATGTGCTGCCCCCAGCAATGAATGGATTGCGCTGCACTCGGCTTTTTGCTTTGTGTGCGGGGCTCTTGCTCGCTTCACTCTCTGCTATAACAAAGCCTTTAGTGCCTTTGTGCTGCTTGAATCCATGCACTGCTTTTTTTTGTCACTGCTCCTTTATCAAAATCAACAGCAGAACACAAGTGCCGGGACAAACTGCCTACTGGAGATAGTACATTCCCTGCTGTACGTAACTGAATATTTAGCTCTGTGTGGGTATTTATAGTGCTGCTGCCACTCTGACCTTTTCATTCTTGCATGGCTCAAATCAAAACCACATACACTGTTTGCTCTCATTTAAACAAAGCCATTCTTCTTTGGGCACAAATAGACAATACTAATCTACTATTGTGGCACAATAATAGATGTCCTAGTAGTCCTAGTAACAACTGCGCCTCCTTCACACACATGCACACACGCTATATTAGGGAGAAGAAAAAAACGGAGACGCACACTGGAGTGCTTTAAAATCCAAAATCATAGGCACAGAGCATGTCTTGCTTGATGCGTTTCTGTCACAGGCACTCTTAATCATAAGCATTATGCTTATTATAGACATTATGATTAAGGGTGCCTGCGCCCGAAACGCATCAAGCAAGACATGCTGTGTGCCTATGATTATGGACCAGTAAAGATTTTAGATTTTTAAGCACTCTGCTGTGTGGAAACGCCGTTGTTTTATTTCTTCTCCTGATTTTGTGCAGCGTGGGACGCCAAGGGAATACAGCACCTGACGATACATCCATGGGCTGCCTGTAATGCAAAGAAGCCTTGCAGTGAGTCTGAGCGGTATTTTCTATATATATATATATATCTCAATATATGATCAAGCCATCATTGCATAAAAGGATTGATAAAGGCCCCCAGTTGGGACTGAAACGTCGGATATATGCTGTGTTATTAAATAAAAGATCACTTCATTCACAATCTCACAAAGAGAGTGCTGATCCTTTGAAAAATTATACATATATACACACACACACACACAACCCCCCCCCCCCTCCATTACACTTACAACCTGAAATAGAATGTATAGTTGTGCTCATAAGTTTACATACCCTGGCAGAATTTATGATTTCTATTTCTTAACCATTTTTCAGAGAATATGAATGATAACACAAACACTTTTCTTTTACTCAAGCCATTTATTGTCAAACAATGATTTAAATCATAATCACTACACAAACTACCCAAATGACCCTGATCAAAAGTTTACATACCCTGGTGATTTGGCCTGATAACATGCACACAACTTGACACAAAAGGGTTAGAATGGCTATTAAAGGTAACCATCTTCACCTCAAAGGATCTGCGGGAAAAGGTAGTTGAACTCTATAAAACAGGAAAGGGGTATAAGAAAATATCAAAGGAACTGAGAATGCCAATCAGCAGTGTTCAAACTCTAATAAAGAAGTGGAAAATTCAGGGTTCTGTTGAAACCAAACAAAATAAAACTTAAATTTAAGCTACAGCTGCCAGAAAAAATTTTGGGATGCAAGGAAAACCCCACAAATAACTTCAGGTGAAATACAGGATTTTCTGAAAAAATGTGGTGTGGCTGAATCAAGATGCACAATAAGGAGGCACTTGAAGAAAGATGGACTGCCTGGTCGAGTTCAAAGATTTAAACCCGCAGTCCGGCTCTGACCCAAACATCAAAGGGAGTCGCTGTGAATTGGTTTTTAACACACGGTGTAATGTACATGGCAGTGGGTATGTGCCCTTACGGCACTTCCAGACTGCGGGTTTAAATCTTTGTACAGAAATGCTGGGTTCTCGCGAGAGCTGCGACCAACAGGGAGACACAGCTTTGCACAAAGGTGAGTTACGCTTTCTTTTCACATCCACAATCTATGCTTGCATGGTCGAGTTGCCAGAAGAAAGCCATTACTACTCAAATGCCACAAAGTATCCCACTTACAATATGCCAAACAAAACAGAGACGAGCCTCAAACCTACTGGCACCAAATCATTTGGAGTGATGAGACTAAAATGTAACTTTTTGACCACAACCATAAACACTACATTTGGAGAGGAGTCAACAAGGCCTATGATGAAAGGTACATCATTCCTACTGTGAAACATGGGGGTGGGTCACTGATGTTTTGGGGATGTGTGAGCTACAAAGGCACAGGAAATTTAGTCAGAACTGATGGCAAAATGAATGCAGTAAATTATCAAAAAATACTGGAGGAAAATTTGCACTCATCAGCCCTGAAGCAACCACTAACCAAGAGTGAAAGAAAAGTGTGTGTTCTCATTCATATTCTCTGAAAAATGGTTAAGAAATCATAAATTCTACTAAGGTATGAGCACAACTGTATGAAGTGGCAGTTCTAACCTTTGCTGTGTTGGGAGTTAAAGGGCAGCTAAAGTCTAAAATAGAATAATGTTAGAAATGCGGTATTTTGTATACTAAATATAAACATGAACTTACTGCACCAGAAGCCTAATAAGACAAATGATTTATGTTTTCAAAGTTGGAGCAGGGGGCTGTCATCTTGTAACTTTGTTAGATATCTCTGCAATATCAAGACTTGCACATGCTCAGTGTGGTCTGGGCTTCAGTTGGGAGGTTAAGCTTAGGGATCGTCATAAATGATCAAACAGCACAAGTCAAATAATATCTGCCATAGAAGCCTATACAGCAAGACTGATTAATAATCAGAATATACAGACTGCACTCAATCTGTACATATAAATCTCTACACTGTCTGTGGCTGTTTTACACGGAAAAGGGCAAATCTGCTTGAGTTCTGGAAAGTAAGGTGGAGGGGCTTCCCTGTTTCCACGCAGAGGCAGTTAGGGACAGTCTGACAATTCCTATCCACAGCAGTAAATGAAGGGGGAATTTAATTTCATACAATCAGGTTTATTATAAAAATGGTAGATATTTTTTAATTGAAGTATATTGGAGATAGATTTCTTTTTCATTAAGGAAAGTAAAAATGGGATTTTATTTTTTTGCCTTTACATCCACTTTAAGTGCCACATCCTAGTGATAAATGCACTGCCTATTCCTCTGGGTACAAATTAGCTGTTACTGTCTAGGCACAGTATGATTCATAGATTTTAATTTGGATGCATTGCCTAGAGCATTGGTTGCTGGAAACGGACAAACGTAATATATAGAGTGAGTTAAATGTTGAAATATGGAGATTTATTCACTGAGCTATGGAAAGCATCACAGCATCTTTAGCTGTCACGTATTATCGGTAGTCATTCGACTGCTATTGTTAGTCTTAATTCCTGTATGCTGGATTATCCTTTCTAACTTTAAATCTTAAGCAACACCAAAAAGCGAAAATTCTTTGTATGTTTTCTTCAATCAGTTTGACTGTACAGGTATGGGATCCGTTATCCGGAAACCAGTTTTCCAATAAGCTTCAAAATTACAGGAAGGCCATATCCCATAGACTCCATTTTAAGCAAATAATTCTAATTTTAAAAAATAATGTCTTGTAGTAATAAAACAGTACCTTGCACTTGATTCTAAGATATAATTAAAGGGGTTGTTTACCTATAAATTAACTTTTAGTATGATGTAGAGAGCGGGGTGCTCCGCCAATGAAGCGGGTTTAGACTCTCGCCTGCAGACGGCAGCACCCCCCCTGGTTACCAGGGCGGTAAAAATACAGATCCTGGTATCTTTAAGAGCTGAATTTCCAGTTTTCAACCAGGAAATTTGTCTCAGTTGCACGCTCTATACTAGCGTCAAGGACCCCTCCGGCGCTGAAAAAGTGAGTGCCGTGGAGAGGGGCAGAAGCAAAATAAAGACCGCCTCAGGCAGTAAAATGGGCAGGATCGCCCCTGGTAGAGGGTGATATTCTAACAATTTGCAATTGGTTTTAATTTTTTTTTTGCTTTCAAAGTTTTTGACTTATTTTGCTTTTTATTTAGTAATTTGCAATATCCGCAATCTGGTTGCTAGGGTCCAAATTACCCTAGCAACCATGCGCTGATTTAAATAAGAGACTGGAATATGAATAGGAGACGGCATGACTAGAAAGATGAGTAGTAAAAAGTAGCAGAAAATTTGTAGCCTTACAGAGCATGTGTTTTTAGATGGGGTCAGTGACCCCCATTTCAAAGCTAAAGAGAGTCAGAAGAGTTTAGAAACTATAAAAAATAAAAGTTAAATTAAAGGTGAATCATCCCTTTAATTTTTATTGGAGGCAAAACAATTGAGTTTAAGCCTGGTAAAAATCATTTAAAGGACAAGGAAAGGCAAAAAAAATAAAATCCAATTTTTACTTTCTTTAATGTAAAAGAAACCTATATCCAATATACTTTAATGAAAAATGTCTGATGTTTTAATAATAAACCTGACTGTATGCAGTGAAACTCTCCCTTCATTTACCTCTGTGGATAGGAATTGTCAGACGGTCCCTCAGGGAAACAATAATACTTATGAACAGCAGGGGGAACCCCCAGCCAGGCAGAACTCAAGCAGCTCTGTTTGTTTCCCTGTTTTGATTATTTCTGTGGATCCCTAAGCAGCCCAGACCACAATGAGCATGTGCACAGTCTTGGTCTTGCAAGGATGTCTAACAAGGTTACAAGATGACAGCCCCCTGTGGCCAACTTTGAAAGCATAAATCATTTATTTGATTAGGCTTGTTTAATATACAAAATACAGCATTTCTAGCCTTATTCTATTTTAGACTTTCCTTGTCCTTTAAATATTAAAATGGGGAGAGCCAAATTATAGAAAGACCCCTTATTCCCTTATTCTGGGTAACAGGTTCTGTACTTGTAACATAGAAAAGTCTTAGTAAATGACATATTGGAACATTTTTGCCTGAACGTAGAGTTACCATTTTTAGGACAATAATAATCTTAGTTTGCTGGCAGTCCTAAGGTGTTAAGAGGTCAGGGAACAGCATTCAACCCTTGTTTGGTCACCAGTTAAGTACTTCAACCGTAAAAGTTTTTATCCGGTATATGCAGAGTGGGCCTGTCAGGATCCAGCATGGCTGCCTCTACTGCTGTAAAGAAGCACATTTATGTATATATTACAACTTTTGAAACAAGGAAAGGACAAGTTAATCATGTTTATACTTACTTTAACCTGTACTTTTTGATGTTACACATTACACATTTTTTGATGCTACACATTAGTATTGCCATTAATAGGTATACACTAAAGCGTTAGGGATTTTTTTTTTTACCTGCTCACATTATTCCTAAAGTTGAACTGCACCCAGATGCATTGTGCAAGTCTTTGCTTGTGTTTTGCTGAGCCAAGCAGCAGCCTGACCTCCTTTGCTTGCTCTCTCTCTCTCCATTACAGATCAGCAGAATTGCCATTGGAGACTTTTACTTGAGACAATAGGGATGAAAGAACTGCTGGCCGTGGTGGAAACAGACATGTGAAAGATGATGGGGGATAAAAGGATGGCAAACAATGCACCAGAGGATGGAGCTCCATTGCTACTAAAGACACTTTTCTAGTGATCAACACTCCCCCCCTCCAAATAGGCAGGTCTATGGGGCATAGCAAGTGGGGGGAGCAAAATCCCATCACATTTGGATTCAGGGAGTCATTGCTCATATTAAATTGACTAGAAGATTCACAACAGTATATGTATGGAAGCTATGAACACAACACACTTTTGAGGGGTGGAAAATGACTCTTGTTTTTGTTTCTCTATGTTAACCTAATACAGCAGGATTATGCTGTGCTGCTCTAAATATATAGTTAGTCGATTTCACATTGATTTGTCTTCAATTAATTTCTCTAGAAATATTTGCTGATCATGGCTTTAGAAAGCCACAATGCACAGGCTTTAATTGCCACGTATCAACCTGAATGCAACGACCACGAAGAAAGAGAGGGACCGAGGGAATACGTGGAGAGTTACAGGTCTCTGAGTCTGCCAGTCTTAAATGGGGGTTGTAGAACTGCTGGTCAAGGTTTTGAAGGGAAAGTGATGGACACAACGGAAACAAACTTGACTCGGGATAAGAAAAGATTTTTGCACAGCTTTCAAGGAAATATTGATGCTCAAGGGAGACTTTCTAGCGATGTTCGATCTCAGAGTCATGCACCTTCTGGCAGTTCAGCCATTTCTTTTAAAACCACTAACTTTTTAGCGTTGGGAAATCCAGAAAGGATAGAATCAAATAGTAAGGGAAGCAAACGGAAAGGGCTCTCACAGTCTTCAACGGCCTCCTCCTTAAGAAGCAGGAAAGGAGTCTTTATTGCACTGACAGACTCCCGGTGTTTTCTGGTATGCATGAGCTTTCTAACTTTCATCCAGTCATTAATGGTCTCTGGTTATTTAAGCAGTGTAATCACCACCATTGAAAGAAGGTATAGTTTAAAGAGCTCTGAATCTGGATTCTTGGTCAGCTGCTTTGATATAGGCAGTCTTTTGGTGGTGGTGTTTATTAGTTACTTTGGCGGCAAAGGGCGGAGACCGCGATGGCTGGCAATAGGAGGCCTGCTCATTGCTCTCGGAGCAGCTCTTTTTTCTTTACCTCACTTTATTTCACCGCCATATCAAATTCAAGATCTGAACGCTTCAGTCTCAAATGAAGGATTGTGTATGAATGGCAACACTACGGCCAAAGATTCCTCATCATTGTGCCCTAGCGAATCAAGTGGGAAAGATCACTCCCTTTATGTAGCTTTGTTCATCTGTGCCCAAATACTGATTGGCATGGGATCTACACCTATTTACACCCTGGGACCAACTTACTTAGACGATAATGTCAAGAAGGACAATGCATCTTTGTATCTAGGTAAGGCTCATCTGACTGTATTTGCTTTGTATTTTTTGCCTTTTACGCTGTGTTAACTGTTACATTTAGGGATGCACCGAATGCACTATTTTGGATTCAGCCGAACCCATGAATCCTTTGTTAAATATTGGGGAATATTGAACCGAATCTGAACCAAATTTGCATATGCAAATCAGTGAGGGGGAGGTAAAAAGAGAAGCATCAATTTTTTTACTTCCTTTGTAAATTTTTATTATTCGAATTTGGTTCAGCGATGCACAAGGATTTGGCCAAATCCGATTCCTGCTGAAAAGGGCAAAATACTGAACCCTGGATTCTGTGCATCCCTAGTTAAATTTGCATGAGCTTACTTTCATCTGGTTTTATGCTTTCCTCCATTATTTACTAAATACATACACATTTTATTGACCACAAGGTGCTACAGGCCAATTAGTATAAGGCAGTGTGAAGTGAATATTTCATATATGATATACTGGTACTTGCACTCTGGTTGGTTTTTGCCTGGTTGCTAAGACATTTATAGCAAGAACATAAACAAAACAATATTTCAGTCTCCTCAGTTTCTTTACTAAAGGTAACAAACATAAATAATAAACTTTTATATCCCCTCTGCCAAATGTTAATGCTTAAAGGAGAAGAAAAGCAACCAAAGCGGTTTATTACCAATAGATTAGCTGCAATAGTACACAATTCTGCAAAATGCTTTACTATACCTGAGTAAATGGCTCTAGAATCTCTCTCTGTTTGTTTAGAATAGCAGCTGCCATATTAGCTTGGGGTGACATCACTTCAGGCCTGAGTCTCTCCCTGCTCACTTATAGATGTGGGCTCAGATTACAGCAGAAAGGGGAGAGGAAAGTGGAAGAGAGGAGCAAACTGAGCATGCTCAAGCCCTAGCCCTGAAGGTTTAAGCTGAAAACAGGAAGTCTGATACAGAAGTTCATGTATACACTATAGAAGCAAAGAGATGCTGCATTTCTTCTGACAGAGGACTTGCAGCATTACTTTGAGGGTTTACTGGTGTATGTATGTATATATATATATATATATACATACATATATACGTATATATAGAGAGAGACAGAGACATTTATCGGCACTCACCACTCGTTGCATCATTGGCTGGGTGCTAATCAAAAAAATTTATAATAACAGTCCATGAAAGCACTCCCAGCAGTCGCCATTCCACGTGTATTGATTTATTTATTCAAACATGGTGTATCAACGCGTTTTGGCTCGCACAGAGCCGTCGTCAGGATAATGACTAGAGGTGTGACCCAACATTAAATAGCCCTTACAACCAATCAGGGTGAATACTTAATTAATTAAAAAACCATGTACACAAGTGTATTACAAACCCTTTAAAATGTGGTAATATTCAGTGAACGGTAATAGTGGTATCTAAATATACTAAAAATCTTAGGTGAAAAGCTAAAAATATAAATATGGAAGTTAAAACAATTCTAGTCCATCGTATCATTCAACAGTACATACTGTTATCAGTTAAGCAATGTAGCAACTCTATCTCTAAAGTAATTGCCATATAAATTGCCAAGAAACCTGTAGCAATTGCTGCATACAAAATCGCTTACTAAATAGATACATCTGAACTCTTTGAGAACAGTTTGTATAAATACTTACTAGGTTATTCAATGTATATACACAGCCCGTAGAGAGGGAACGGGATGTTTACACCCCAAAAAGTGTCTGACTAGAGGGGTGTCAGCTTTACCCGTGGCCAAAGCTACCCGTATAACAGTGCGGTGATTATTCATCCGTAACCGGAACGTTGTTATGCATTTTCCCACATAATGTAGGCCACATGGGCAAATTAAACAGTATATATATATATATATATATATACACATACATATATATATATATATATATATATATAT